>CM056054.1:87732479-88332479 GCA_029574335.1 Rana kukunoris | reverse complement strand
ACGAGGGGATATGTCCGCTGAAAAGGGTCCGATGGACCGTTTCAGCAGAAATTTCCGCTCGTGTGTATGGGCTAGCGGACAGATTTCTCCACCCGACAGATTTCAAAGCATGCTTTGAAATCCATCCGGTGGAATCTGTCCGCCCGACATGTCTGCTGGTTAGTACACTTACCAGCAGACATGTCGTGCCCCACCGCCGCCGCGCCGCCGCCGAATGGATTCGGCGCATGCGCGGAAGTGTTTTACTTCCTGGTGCGGTGACGTGGCGATGACGCGGCGGCGTCAACGTCACCGCGCCGTCCGGCGGCGGGGAATTTGATCCGATGGTGTGTACACGCCATCGGATCAAACTCCCGATCGGACATATCCGATGGAAATGGTCCACGGACCGTTTTCATCGGATATGTCCGATCGTGTGTATGGGGCCTGAGAGTGAGTCATGTGACCTTTAGAGTGTGAGTTTTGAAAAAACACGCATTATCTATAAAAAAGGGGGAACAAATTGCTCTCACGCCCACAAGATCTACTTGTCATACACAATTTATATATCAAATGGAAGGTATTTTTGTCTGCTTTCAGGCAATGTGATCAGTTTTGTGATGAGCATTTTACTTTTCGTTGCTGGAGCTTCTAAAGGACAAGAGTTCCAAGATTTCTCCCATAGGCCTTCATTATAACGCGCTTTTAAAATTTGTTAGTAAGACACACAATTACACTCTTTTCTAAATCGCGGACATGGCCACATTTTTAAGTTTATCAACATAAATTTCATATCGATGCGTTCACAAGGGTCTTGTCTTTAAAACGGTGAAGTCGCTGTATCGATCGCATGTACGGTTGAGGATTTATTAAGGTTTGTTTGAAGGGTTCGGTAACTCATTTGGTCTGTGAATTAAAAGGCGTTTGTAATGGTAATTCTCTCTCAGTGCAATATTCCCCCTCACACACCTGGGGGGGGGGGAGAAAAACCTCTTGAGGGGGGAGGGGCGACCAGGAAGTCAGGACGCTCTGTACTTTGCAGATAGAGAAAGGAGCTGTGTGTTAGTGGGCATCCTGCTCACTCCCTCCCCCCTCAAGAGGCTTTCTCCACACCAGGGAAAAAGCCTTGCATTACTGTGTGGCGTTACAGACAGAAGAACAGGAAGTGAGGATTTCTCAGAAGAAATAAGGACATTTAAAAGCAAAATCAAAGGATGAGGTAAGTAAAGGAGGACTGCACAAAGGTAAAGGAAACTATTTAGGGAAAATTATTTTACATCTACAACACCTTTAATGATCAAAAAGAGGCTTTATAAGTACTGAAGGAACACTGCTTGTATGTCCTAAAGATAGTGTAGTGGTTATGGTGAATGGCATTTGTGCGGGCTTAGCAATTCAGCATTCCCACGTATTTTCCTCAGGAAATGCATTTTCTAGTTCTTATTAATTTTAATTAGTGGGAATGCTTTAATAAGCATTCCCAGTATTGTTATTCGTTTTTTATTAGTGGGAATGCTTTAATAAGCATTCCCAGTATTGTTATTCATTTTTTATTATTAGTGGGAATGCTTTAATAAGCATTCCCAGTATTTTTATTCGTTTTTTTATTATTAGTGGGAATGCTTTAATAAGCATTCCCAGTATTGTTATTTGTTTTTTATTATTCTTAATTAGTGGGAATGATTTAATAAGCATTCCCAGTATTGTTATTCGTTTTTTATTATTAGTGGGAATGCTTTAACCACTTAAGACCCGGACACATACGCTGCTAAATGACCCAAGGTGTTTTTACAATTCGGCGCTGCGTCGCTTTAACAGACAATTGCGTGGTCGTGCGACGTGGCTCCCAAACAAAATTTGCGTCCTTTTCTTCCCACAAATAGAGCTTTCTTTCGGTGGTATTTGATCGCCTCTGCGATTTTTATTTTTTGCGCTATAAACTAAAATAGAGCCACAATTTTGAAAAAAAACACTGTTTTTTTACTTTTTGTTATAAAAAAAATCAAATAAACTAAATTTTAGTAAAACATTTAGGCCAAAATTAATTCAGCCACATGTCTTTAGTAAAAAAAAAAAAAAATCGCAATAAAAAAATAGCTACCTAGCGGGAACAGCGACACTAATACAGCGATCAGAAAAATGATCGCTTAGTGACGCTGGCAATAGGGAGTGAAAGGGTTAACTAGGGCGGTGATCAGGGGGTTACAACTTTTTTAGGGGGGGTGGGGGGCTATCCTGAACCTAACACTAACTGTTTTTTACACTGCCTGTCACACTGACACTAAATGCAGTGATTAGATCACTGCATTCAGTGACACTGTGACAGGGGGGTGGGGGGGCGATCACAAGGGGTTAATGTGCCTATGTGAGTGTGTGTCAGTGTTGTGTTGGTGCACACTTACTGTGGATGTCTTCTCTCATCAGCAGCGATGGGAAACACCACTGTGATGAGTGGTGACATCATTTCCTCCTTCCTGTGTAAACACAGGAGGAGGAAGTGAAACGAAGGGGGAGCGCTCCCATTGGCTGGGAGCGATCGCGGGGGGGGGCGGAAAACATGGACATCCGCCCGATCCTCGGCGATCGCTACCAGAGCCAGGGGGACCCCCGCACGACGCGGAGGGGGTCCCGATGGGACCCCCGAACCGCACGAAGGCGGGGACGTAAATTTACGCCCTTGTGCCTGTACGAGCCATGTTGTGGCCGTAAATGTGTGTGCGGGGGTCCTTAAGTGGTTAATAAGCATTCCCAGTATTGTTATTCGTTTTTTATTAGTGGGAATGCTTTAATAAGCATTCCCAGGATTGTTATTCGTTTTTTATTATTCTTATGTCTTAATTTTATTCCGTACGTTTTGTGGCTCTGCGTAACTTCGCCATACTTTCAGCGATTGAGACCATTCAACTTTTAAAATGTTCATCTCATTCAGCTAACGATGGGACTTCAAGTTTTTTTTGTACTATTTATACTTTTTAAAAAATTAAGCTTTTAGTCGCTTTTTTTTAACATTGAAGTCAATGAGAACATGCTTTTTCCTGCTTAAAATCTCATGCCGTACAAAATGTATCTCCTCTTTCATACTTTCACTGACAGACACCAAACAAACTTTACCACGGTCACAAAATATTCAGCTATCCGGCTATGACTTTTCAGATTGAAATCTTTTATAGTTTTTGTGAAAAAGCAATTTACGTTTACTGATTTTTTCAGAAAATTTTATCGATTACACTGCGTGTCTATGGAGAGCTGCTAGAGGGTGTCATGTGACCTTTACAGTGTGAGTTTTGAAAAAAATCGGATTATCTATAAAAAAGGGGGAACAGTGCACGTGAGGACGTGACGCATCGGTAGGTGGGAGGAGCCGCCGGATCGGGAGCCTCGCGTGTGGGAGCGAACGGAGCGGGCTGTGGCGAAAGGGTCGGCCGGCAGAGATGAGGGGAGGACGGTCGGTGCGAGGCGAAGGAGAGCGCCGTACATGCAGCCCTGACTCGGAATAGCCGTACGCTGTCATATGATAACAGCCCCCACTGCCGTAACAACGAGACGCCTGGCTGGCGGGGACACACGCCGCCGCAATAGTTGCCTCGTTCCTCTCCTCCTCCTCCCCCAGCCACCCCCCCCCGCTGAAAACAACACAGGGGTAAACTAAAAAGTCTGCTGCGTACAGCTCCTCCTTCTCCGGCCCTGAGTGGAAGAGTCCCCCATAATGGTGTGTGGCGTCTGGAGCATGCTTCCTGAGCTCTCAAGGTAACCCTGCGTACATACAGGAAGGGAAGCGATTTGGATTGATCTGTGTATACTCGGTGAGAAAAGAAAGTGGGGTTGGAAGGCTGAAGATCAATATTGAAGGTATGCTTAACCCTATATGCCTGTACATCGGTTTATAACATGGTAAAAAAAAAAGCAGAGGACTGAGAAAGGAAGCAGTGCCATAAGAGTGTAATAAAATCAAATATTTTTTGGGACTCTAAAGAGACTTAGAAACCCTGCTATATAAAACTGTTTGCATAAAGGTAATGAAAGAAATTTCTAGAAGCCCGGTCTCCTGATGATAATACTGTGATAATACTGTCCTAATACTGTCATAACACTGTCACAAAGCAAGAGATCAAACTGCCCAAATACACATATCAGATTCAGTTACCTTAAGGGCAAAGGAAATAAGTAAAATTGGGGCTGGAAAAAAAATAAAAAAATAAAGGGGAGAGGAGGGAGTAAAACAAAACAAAAGCAAAACTAAGGAACAGATACGAGCGACTCTCCACCCCTGCGGTCTCCGTCAATTAGGCCGACCCGAGAGCCCGGCCCTCCGCATGCGGAAAGCGAATATACTGTGAAGAGGGAAAAACGACCCCCAAAAAAAAAAAAAAAGAAAAAACTCTCAGGAGTAAAGGAAGAAGAAAGGGGGGAGAAGAAATAAGATTTCAAACTGGGGAAGAGAATTAGAAGAAGAGTGGATACTATGCAAAGAATGACGAGTAGATCTACAAAGGGGGGCCCCCCGAAAACGCCCCCAAACCCCTCTAGTTACCAAACAACAACAAGCTCCATCAGACAATATATGACAAAAGATGATAGCCCACGAACTCAAGGCACAAAAAAAACAACAAATAAATAAGGATAAAAAATAAGTCGGTGAAGGAAAGAACAACAGAACCAAGAGAGGAAGGGGTAATGGATAAAGACCTGGAGCTCAGTGGATCAGAGGAACAAGGGCCATCAAGGAGCGAAATGGCAGACATGCTGCAGAGATTGGAGAACGCCATCAAGGGAGAGATCCAAACACTACGATCGGATTTAGGACACCTATTATCCAGAATAGAGGTAGTGGAAGAGAAAATGGAAAAACAGGAGCATGAGTCAACACGTATAGAAGAGCAAATCGACCAGATAAAACTACAGCAGAGGCAAATACTATATAAATTGGAAGACCAGGAAAATAGGAACAGGAGAAAAAATTTAAGAATAACATTTCTACCGGAGGAACAGGGAGAGGAGCTGAGAAAGGCGATGCAGGAATTATTCAATCCCATACTTGATAGAACCCCAGAAGCCTCAATCGGGATCGAGAGAGTACACCGCATAGGGAACCCCAGAAGAAAAGACACCGAGAGAGTTAGAGACGTTATTGTAAGGTTCAGAGCGTATGAAGAAAAGGAGAGGGTTTGGAAGAGTCTGAGATGAAAACCTCCCTTGGTGTATAGAGGGGTTGAACTTCAGATTTATCCAGATTTGTCGACAGAAACATTGACAAGAAGAAGATTATTAAAACCCCTGCTGAACCAGCTGACAATGCAAAAGATCAAATATAACTGGGGTTTTCCAGCATGCCTAATAGGGATCAAAGAAGGAAAAACCGCAATTCTAAGATTCCCAGAGGACATTACTTTATTTTGTAGCAGACTGGACATTCAAATCCCAGACCTCCCGGGCTGGGAGTAGGGGGGGGAGGAGAGGAGGATCGGTTTGTGGGGATCAACAACAGATGAGGTGATGACCGGTGCTTCTCCCCCACGATTCTGTCCAGAGGGGGAGGGGATAATCCCAGGCCCACTGAAACAGGTCTGAACCAAAACCAATTTTGATGTTGGTTCAGAGGCCGTTAGTTGGCCAACGGGGAGGGGGGAGGGGGAAGGGGAGAGGGGAGGGGAGGAGGGAGGGGGATGGGAGGGGGGAGGGAGGAGGAGGGAGGGGGAGGAGGGATGGTAGGGGAGGAGGGAGGGGGGAAGATGTAGGGAAAGCGTGTACCCCACCTAGAAAGCCAAATGAGGTCAGAAGAAAGAATTACTCTAGAAAGATCCGAATTGTCCCTTATGAAAAGAGGAAGGAAAAGAAAAAAACAAGGAAAAGATGCCGGTAACTAAATTTCCGTCGTATAATGTAAAAGGCCTAAATAATCCAACAAAGAGACACAAGATATTAAAATAATTGAAAAGTTACAGGACGAACGTGGTGTTCCTGCAGGAAACACACCTCTCGATAGAATCAAACATCAAGCTTTACTCACCTGATTTCCCAGTGTGGTATTATGGCGATACCATCTCCAAACGAGCTAGGGGAGTAGCTATTGGTTTGGCCAAAAGAGTGCAGTTTAGACTAGTGGATCGACTGGCAGACCCTGAAGGGAGGTTTATTTTTTTAAAAGGAGAACTGGAAGGGTTGAAATGCACACTGGTAAATGTTTATGCCCCTAATGTACACCCGATAAAATATCTCATGGAACTTATAGGAAAACTGAAAGATTTTAAGCAAGGGAAGGTAATTATGGGAGGTGACTTAAACTTTTGCCTCAACCCCGAGGTGGATAAGAATCCCCAGTCGAAAGAGAAAAATAAAACTCTCTTAAAAAAAATAAAAAATAGTTTACATGATATCCAACTGATAGATGTGTGGAGAACTATGAACCCAGGACAGCGGGATTATACGTTTTTCTCCTCAGTACATGGAAGCTACTCCCGCATTGACCACATTTTCATAGATCATAGTATCTTGGAGATGGTGGTGGATGTGGAGATAGGGACCATACCAGGAAGCCAGAAATCATTCCAGAATTGGAGGCTAAATGAGGAACTATTGATGGACGAGAGTAGTCTAGGTAGGATAAAAACAGAACAGGGGGAGTATTTCAGGACTAACGACACAAATGAAATATCGGGAGCGACACTCTGGGATGCACACAAAACAGTGATTAGAGGTATCTTGATATCAGAAGGGGCGAGGAAAAAGAAAGAAAGAAGTTGCAAGAGAGATAAAATAATAACCGAGATAAGAACGCTAGAGCAAAAACACAAAAAATCGGTAAAGCAAAGGGAGATATTCCAGGCCTTAGTTAACAAGAGAAATGAACTAAAAGAAATAGTACACCAGGAAACAAAAATGGAATTCAATTTAGTAGCAAAAGAAAGGTATATGTGGGGAAACAAAACAAATAAACATCTTGCCAGGATGGTACAGAAAAAAAAAACAAGAAACTATATAGAAAAAATAAAAAACGAGAAAGGGGAGATGGTTCATACCACAAAAGAAATTGCTGAATCCTTCAGAACATACTATGAGAGGTTGTACGCAGTAGAACAGAAGAAGTGGAAACAGGGCGAGAAGGAGAAAAAAATAATAGAGTTCTTAAAAGGAGCAGGAGTACCAAAATGTAGCCAGAAAGACGCAGACGCGATGGATAGGCCAATCACAGAAAGCGAAATCAAGAAAGCTCTAGACGAATCAGCGGTAGGTAAAAGCCCAGGGCCAGACGGCTTTACCATCCTCTACTATAAAAAATGCAAAGAGATACTCATCCCCAGACTCTGCCATTACTTTAATGGGCTGGGGAAGGATTATCCGCTAAGTAGAGAAGCAGCAGAGGCAACCATTACAGTCATACCAAAGGAAGGGAGCGATGGCAAAAACTGTGCAGGATACAGGCCGATATCTCTGTTGAATACAGATATTAAATTATTCGCCAAGATACTGGCAGGAAGAGTAAAACAGGAGATGACAAAACTAGTTCATCCGGATCAGACTGGGTTCACCCAGGGGAGAGAGGGAAGAGACAATGGGGTCAGGGCCCTTCTTGTGTTACAAAAAATTGAGGGTGGGCACCCCAGTCTACTCCTGTCGATAGATGCCGAGAAAGCGTTCGACAGGGTAGACTGGGGACTTATGTTAAAGACGCTGGAAGAAATGGGCTTTGGGCAAGTAATGATGAGATGGATTAGAACCTTATATCAGGCCCCGACAGCAAGGATAAAAATAAATGGAAGCCTATCCCAAGTGTTTGAAATGAAGAATGGAACGAGACAGGGGTGCCCCCTGTCTCCATTGTTATTTGTACTATGATTAGAGCCCCTCCTGACCAGGATACACGAGTGTCCAGAAATTGAAGGAGTCAAAATTAAAGAAGAAGAACATAAGGTCTCAGCCTTCGCAGACGATGTTTTGTTTTATATTGTAAACCCCATGACATCAATACCAAAATTACTCGAAATATGCACCCAATATGGGGAAATCTCTAACTTTAAATTAAACATCGCTAAAACAGAAGTCCTAAACGTAAGTACATCACGGACAGAGGCACAAGAACTTAGAGGCAGGTATGAATTCCCATGGGTGGAAAAACTGAAGTACCTAGGGGTGAATTTATCAAAATCAAATAAAAAAATCTATGAGATAAATTACATCCCCCTCCTAAATGAAATTAAAGAAGAAATAACAAGGGTAAAGAACAGACCCATCTCATGGATAGGTAGAATTAACTTCTGTAAAATGGTACTTGTACCAAAAATTTTATACAAATTCCAGATGCTTCCTATTACTCTCCCAAAGGTATTGATCCAGACCCTCAAAAACTTGATTATGAAATTTATTTGGAGAAATAAGAAGCACAGAATTTCATTGCAGGTATTAAAACAATCAAAAGAGAAGGGAGGGCTGGCAGTCCCCGACATAAAAAAATATTACGACGCGGTAGTATTATCGAGAGTGGTCGAATGGGCTAGAGGAAATAAAGAAAAACGGTGGGTCAGTATAGAAAACGCACTAGCAGAGGTGAAACTAGAAAAAATAATATGGAACCCCCCCCCCCAATATAGGGAAGTTGGGAGAAACACACATGAAATCACGAGGAACGCACTTAAAATTTGGGATACTAATCACAAAAGAATAGATAAAGAATATAACTCACCTTTATTAGTACTAAAAAATAATGACTATTTTGCACCAGGTAAAGTTGAAGTGGGAGGGAATTGGATTAAAAAAGTTATGGCACAACTAGGAGAAGTAATAAAGGATGGGCACTTAATATCACTACAGGAAATAGAAAAAAAAGAAAACTTTATGAAAATAAATAACTGGAGATACCTGCAGCTCGGAAACTTTACCCGGAAATTATCACAGCCTCTGAGGACGGGAGATCAGTTGACAGAATTGGAAAAGCTATGCTTAATAGAAAACTCCAAGGGTACGATCTCAAGGCTGTATAAGATCTTACTGAGGGTGGACGAGCAGGAGGTACCTCCTTATATAAAAAAAAATGGGAAAGGGAACTGGGGACACAAAGGGATAGGGGCACAATAAAGAAAATATTGAAACTGACACACCTCAGCGACCGACAGCAGGACTGCTGAAATGAGCTTCAAATGCCTGACCGGATGGTATTTAACACCAGATAAATTAAGCAAATATAAAAAAGGGCAATCAGATGAATGCTGGAGAGGATGTGGATTGACAGGCACGATGGCCCATCTGTGGTGGGGTTGCCCTAAAATTAAAAAATATTGGGAGACTATTACGGGTCTTAGAGGAAATCGTAGAAAAAAAAATTAAGAGGGACCCGTGGGTAATTCTGTTCCACGGAGGAGAAGAAAGTATTAAAAAATACAAAAACTCCTTAGTCCCGCACCTGCTAAATGCGGCTAAGAGGCTCATTCCTGGTAAATGGCAAGAGGTCGAAAGCCCCGAGGTATGGGACTGGATAGACATGGTTGAAAGGACATATATATAAGGGGGAACAAATTGCTCTCACGCCCACAAGATCTACTTGCCATACACAATTTATATATCAAATTGTAGGTATTTTTGTCTGCTTTCAGGCAATGTGATCAGTTTTGTGATATGCATTTTACTTTTCGTTGCTGGAGCTTCGAAAGGACAAGAGTTCCAAAAAATTTCCCATAGACTTTCATTCTAAACGGCATTTAATTTTTGCCAATAAAACGCACAATGACACTCTTTTCTAAATCGCTGACATGGCCACATTTTAAGTTTATCAACATAAATTTCATATCGATGCTTTCACAAGGGTCTTGTCTTTAAAACGGTGAAGTCGCTGTATCGATCGCATGTATGGTTGAGGATTTATTAAGGTTTGTTTGAAGGGTTCGGTAACTCATTTGGTCTGTGAATTAAAGGCATTTGTAATGGTAATTCTCTCTCAGTGCAATATTCCCCTCACACACCTGCTGTGGAGAAAACCTCTTGAGGGGGAGGGGCGACCAGGACACTCTCTACTTTGCAGATAAAGGAGCCGTGTTTTAGTAGGCATCCTGCTCACTCCCTCCCCCCTCAAGAGGCTTTCTCCACACCAGGGAAAAAGCCTCGCATTACTGTGTGGAGTTACAGACAGAAGAACAGGAAGTGAGGATTTCTCAGAAGAAATAAGGACATTTAAAAGCAAAATCAAAGGATGAGGTAAGTAAAGTACGACTGCACTAAGGTAAAGGAAGCAATTTAGGGAAAATTATTTTACATTTACAACATCTTTAATGATCAAAGAGAGGCTTTATAAGTACTGAAGGAACACTGCTTGTATGTCCTAAAGATAGTATAGTGGTTATGGTGAATGGCATTTGTGCGGGCTTAGCAATTCAGCTATTCAGCTTTCCCACGTATTTTCCTCAGGAAATGCATTTTCTAGTTATAATCATTATTTTCCTACCTTGTTTTAGAGCATCTTATTGAACAGGCTCCTTTTGGACTTATCTTGCTGCATGGATTCTTACAAAGCCTTTTCTCTAGGATATCTTGTGTATCTGCATTAACCACTTGACCACTGGGCACTTAAACCCCCTTCCTAACCAGACCAATTTTCAGCTTTCGGTGCTCTCACAATATGAATGACAATTACTCAGTCATACAACATTCTACCCATTTGAAATTTTTGTCCTTTTTTTCACACAAATAGAGCTTTCTTTTGGTGGTATTTGATCACTTCTGGGTTTTTTATTTTTTGCGCTATAAAAGAAAAACGACTGAAAATTCTGTAAAAAAAAAAAAAAAAACTTGTTTCTGTCATATTAGCAGGTTATTTCTCACACACAGCATATGCATACCACAAATTACACCCCAAAACACATTCTGCTATTACTCCCGAGTATGGCGATACCCCATGTGTGAGACTTTTACACAGCGTGGCCACATACAGAGGCCCAACATGCAAGGAGCGCCATCAGGCGTTCTGGAACACTCAGACCAATTCTGACATTCCTCTCCTACATGGAAAAATCATCATTTATTTGCTAGAAAATTACATAGAACCCCAAAACATTATATATGCTTTTTTAGCAAAGACCCTAAAGAATACAATGGCGGCCGTTACGTTTTATCTCGCACAGTATTTTTGCAGAAATTTATTGAACGCGTGTTTTTTTAAAAAAAACTGTTTTGTGCTTAAAACGAAACAAAACAGTAAAGTTAGCCCAATTTTTTTTCATAATGTGAAAGATGAAGTTACGCCGAGTAAATAGATACCCAACATGTCACACTTCAAAATTGCGCACACTCGTGGAATGGCGCCAAACCTCGCTACTTAAAAATCCCCATAGGCGGTATTGCAGAGTATCGCGCAGGGTATTGCAGAGTATTGGGGTATTGCAAAGTATCATGCAGGGTATTGGGGTATTGCCGAGTATTGAGGTATTGCCGAGTATTGGGGGTATTGCCGAGTATTGGGGTATTGCAAAGTATCATGCAGAGTATTGGGGTATTGCCGAGTATTGGGGTATTGCCGAGTATTGGGGTATTGCCGAGTATTGGGGTATTGCCGAGTATTGGGGTATTGCCGAGTATTGGGGTATTGCCGAGTATTGGGGTATTGCCGAGTATTGGGGTATTGCCGAGTATTGGGGTATTGCCGAGTATTGGGGTATTGTTGAGTACTGGGGTATTGTGGAGTACTGGGGTATTGTGGAGTATTGTTGAGTATTGGGGTATTGTTGAGTACTGGGGCATTGCCGGGTACTGGGGCATTGCCGGGTACTGGGGCATTGCCGGGTACTGGGGTATTGCGGGGTACTGGGGTATTGCGGGGTACTGGGGTATTGTTGGGTACTGGGGTATTGTTGGGTACTGGGGTATTGTTGGGTACTGGGGTATTGTGGGGTACTGGGGTATTGTGGGGTACTGGGGTATTGTGGGGTACTGGGGTATTGTGGGGTACTGGGGTATTGTGGGGTATTGTTGGGTACTGGGGTATTGTTGGGTACTGGGGTATTGTGGGGTACTGGGGTATTGTGGGGTACTGGGGTATTGTGGGGTATTGTTGGGTACTGGGGTATTGTGGGGTATTGTGGGGTACTGGGGTATTGTGGGGTACTGGGGGATTGCTGGGTACTGGGGATTGCAGGGTACTAGGGGATTGCAGAGCTGGGATGTTTTGAGGGATGGCTGGATCTGTGACTGCATTTGTCACAGATCCAGCCACAGCTCAGCTGCTGACACCCCGCTCCCCCCCCCTCGCCTCGCATACTGTACAGAGAGGAGAGCGAGGAGAGGGAGGAACCGGCGTCATCAAATGACGCCGGTTTGTTTACAAGTTATCGCGCCGTCATTCGACGGCGCGATCACGTGGTAAACGGCCGCTATCAGCGGCAATTTACCGTGATCCGTGATGCGCCGGGTCTTCTAGACCCGGCAAGCACCGACACTTTCGCGAGCGCGTCCCAGGGGACGCGCAATCGCGGAAGTGCACGAGGACGTCCCAGGGACGTCGTGTCAAAGCAACTCCACCGCGCCGTAGCAGTAAAATGCTTATGGCGCGGTGGGGAAGTGGTTAACAGGTGCCCCCTCTCCCCCCTTTTTCATATGCTATATCTACTTGATTTTATGTGAGTATTCTGATGGACTTTCTCTCAAACTTACAAAAAACAGTTTGACAAAGTATTTTGACAAACTATAAAAGCAGCCCTTTTATGGTTGCTCATTTATGTTATACTACTAGATAGGTACATATATGTAAAAATGTATATAACTCATTTTGATTGAATTTTTTGGCTAGGTCTTTTGGGCATTCACCCTGGTTGTTTGGTTGCTCGGAGCCTGGTCCAATCACCGCCACGAGGGTGGGTTTCCCCCACTGCTAAATCTATGGGTTCCTTCCCTCTTTTTCCCCCCTCTCTTCTTTTACATCTAGGGACATCGGGGGCCACTGGTGGTAAGTTGCCTTTTTCTTTCACTTGTGTATTTGTCTACAGATGGACCTTCAATCCTAAATAAATATTTATAACTGCTATTTTTTAAGTGGTAACTCCGCTTTCTGTTTTTCTATATTAATTAGCTGTTTTTTTCTTATACAGTTGAGACATATTTCCCCTGACAAAGCCCCAATGGGCGTAACATGTTAGGACTGCGTATAATCCTCTCAGCCCACCACTGATGCAACCACCATCTTGAAATCACCCTACTGCGAATTGATTTAGTGGAATTGCTCTAATTTTATAAATTTTGTATAAATCATTAATGAAATGTATTGTATATATTTTACAAAGGGGCAATTGAGTCTTCCATTGTGTTTGATATTAATCTATTAGCACCGCTATAATCAAATACTTATGTCATGCAATAAAATGCAAATTATTTAAAAATCATAAATCATGTGGTTTTCTGTATTTATCTATTTATTTTTTATAAATTCTTTATTTCAAGATTTACGTTTACAAATTGTTACATTTCATATCTTCCGTTTAAATAAAACTATTCCAAAGAGGGACCTCCTTGTCCCCTGCCTCCCCCCCTCTTTTTTCTTGGATTCGCAAAACTCCTCATTTCCCTCTTTCTATACATTATTACCCTCCCCGTAAGGAAAAAAAATAATTCTTTCCCTTCTCGTTAATTCTCTTCTCCCTCTCCGTTTCTTCTCTACATGTCACCCGCCTCCCCCCTCCTCTTCACCCCTCCCTAAACTTCACATAAGGATTCCAAATCGCCCGATATCTCTCATCCTGATCTTTTATTGCCATTGTTAAATTCTCCATTAGTTGTCCTTAATTTAACATATGACAGGTGAGATATACCTTTCGACGCGTCTCTTATAGGATCCAGGGCTAAGTTCAGATCACCCCCAACACAAGAATTCCTTCCCTGTGTTGGTGGACCATTTGTAGACATGTTTCTAAATAGTTTATCTGATCGACATTCGGTAAGTATATATTTACTAACGTAGTCTTCTGTTGGTTCAGTATTCCTTTAACTATTAACCTCCCTGGCGGTATTCCCGAGCGTGACTCGGGGTTAACATTCAGTGCCAGAAGCGGTAACCCCGAGTCACGCTCGGGGTGCATTTTTTTTTTTCCCCCAAAAATTCCTGGCGATCCGGCGGGGGTTTCCCGCTGGATCGCCGGTCAGACTAGCCTCCCTGGCGGTCTTCACGTGTGTGGCACGGGGTGAGATTTTTAAGCTAATATCGGTAACCCCGTGCCACACACGCGCTTACCTCGCTGGATGCAGAAAAAGTTTACTTACCTTTTCTCTGCGATCCAGCGATGAATCCCCGCAGTACACGGCGGGCGGATGTCCGCCTGATGCTGTGTGTTCCGCCGATTCCCTTCCCTGCGAGCGTCGCGACGTAGGGGGGGGAACGGCGCCAAATTTAAAAAAGTAAACAAACACTATACATACAGTACACTGTAATCTTATAGATTACAGTACTGTATGTAAAAAATACACACCCCCCATGTCCCTAGTGGTCTGCCCTGTACACTACATGTCATTTTGTATAATAAAAACTTTTCTTTCTCCCTGCAAACTGTAGATTGCCCATAGCAACCAAAAGTGTCCCTTTATGGCAAAAATTGTTTTAGAGCAGCTAAAAAACAGCGATAATAAATCAGAATCACTTGCAGAATTTAGCGATAGCGATTTATGGGGAAATTCGTCATAAAAAAAAAAAAAAAAATGACAGCAAAAATTCTGCAACTGAGCAAATTTCAGTGATTTTGATTTGATTACATTATTGAATAATTTTTACTATAATTATATTATCATTTGTGATCATTTTTTATAATTATTTATTATATTATAATTTTTAATTAAAAAAAAAAAAAAAAATCATACCCGGGATGCCTATTAGACTCTTGTTTGAATAGATTTAAGTGAGTTATTCCTAAGAATTACAAGCCTACAGTATAAAACGCCAAATTCCCTTGCAAATAATGGTACCGCTTTTAGCACCTAAAATCTTAAAGAATCATACCGCCAGGGAGGTTAAAAGACGTCCCACATCGTCGCTGATCACCGCAGATTCTTTCCACGCCATTAGATATCAAAATAGATACCCCACATGATTTCGAGTTCCGTGATGTACTATGATATACTGTCGGGAATCTGCGGTTTTTCAGGTTCAGGGTTTTTACTCCCTTGAAATTGGTTTCTTGTATAAAGGCAACCTGTGATTTAAGTCTATATAATTCTGATAATCGTACTATTTTTTCCGGGATATTTAGCCCTTAAACATTATACGAAGTAAATGTTATGTTAGACATTCTTTATCCTTCCTGCCAAGGTTACCTAGCAGGAGGGGGGGAGTGAGGAACGGCAGCAGCCAAAATCGAGAAAGAGAAGAGAGAAAACCCCCCACTCTCCTTTTCCCCTGCGTGAGGATTACCTCCCCACGTCTGTAGTCGCCTGGTGTCCCGCCAGAGACCGGGCCGCCAAAGAAAATAAAATAAACCAAACACCTCCGGCTTGTCCTCCACCCAGAGGAGAGGCGTTTAACGTGGGGGTGCCGTAGAGCAGGACAGTGCCATTGCCTGGCGTCCTTCAACATGCCCCTCTCTCTTCTCCATCTTTTTAATCATATTTCTCTCTTTATGTATATATCCTTAACTCTTCAATACATCTTAATCTATCTCCCTCAAGTTCCCCTCCCCCCTCCCTCATGTCTTCCTCTTAGCCATTATATTCGTATTTGATATCACCGCAATATTATACATATATACAGACATATTTACAGCATTACATAAGCGTATTCATATATTTCACATTTTAACACTTCCCCTACAAATATGTATATACTCTTCTAATAATTCAGATTCCCTCCTCTTTAATCCCTTAACCACTTGACCACTGGGCACTTAAACCCCCTTCCTGACCAGACCAATTTTCAGCTTTCGGTGCTCTCACAATTTGAATGACAATTACTCAGTCATACAACATTGTACTCATTTGAAAATGTTGTCCTTTTTTTCACACACATAGAGCTTTCTTTTGGTGGTATTTGATCACCTTTTTTTTTGCGCTATAAAAGAAAAACGATTGAAAAATCTGTAAAAAAAAAAAAAAGAAGAAATCTTGTTTCTGTCATATTAGCAGGTTATTTCTCACACACAGCATATGCATACCACAAATTACACCCCAAAATACATTCTGCTATTCCTCCCGAGTATGGCGATACCACATGTGTGAGACTTTTACACAGCGTCGCCACATACAGAGGCCCAACATGCAGGGAACGCCATCAGGCGTTCTGGAACACCCAGACCAATTCTGACATTTCTCTCCTACATGGAAAAATCATTTATTTGCTAGTAAATTACATAGAACCCCAAAACATTATATATGCTTTTTTTTAGCAAAGACCCTAGAGAATACAATGGAGGCCGTTACAACTTTTTATCTCGCATGGTATTTTCGCAGAAATTTTTTGAACGCATGTTTTAAAAAAAAAGCTGTTTTGTGCTTAAAAAAAAAACCCAGTAAAGTTAGCCCAATTTTTTTTCATAATGTGAAAGATGAAGTTATGCCGAGTAAATAGCTACCCAACATGTCACACTTCAAAATTGCGCACACTCATGGAATGATGCCAAACTTTGCTTCTTAAAAATCCCCATAGGCGACGATTTAATTACTTTTATTGGTTACATGTTTTTAGTTACAGAGGAGGTCTAGGGCCAAAATGATTGCTCTCGCTCTAACGTTCACAGAGATACCTCATATGTGTAGCTTGAACACCGTTTTCATATGTGGGCGGGACTTACGTATGCGTTCACTTCTGCATGCGAGCACACGGGGACAGGGGTGCTTTAAAAAAATGGGTATTGTAGAGTATTGGGGTATTGCAGAGTATTGCAGAGTATCGCGCAGGGTATTGGGGTATTGCAGAGTATCGTGCAGGGTATTGCAGAGTATTGGGGTATTGCAGAGTATTGCGCAGGGTATTGCGCAGGGTATTGCAGAGTATTGGGGTATTGCAGAGTATCGCGCAGGGTATTGCAGAGTATTGGGGTATTGCAGAGTATCGCGCAGGGTATTGGGGTATTGCAGAGTATTGCGACGGGTATTGGGGTATTGCAGAGTATTGCGAAGGGTATTGCAGAGTATTGTGCAGGGTACTGGGGTATTGCAGAGTATTGTGCAGGGTACTGGGGTATTGCAGAGTATGGGGCAGGGATGGCCGAGCTGGGATGGCTGGATCAGTGACTGCATTTTTCACAGCGCTGCTGCTACCACCTGCTCCCCCCTCTCCTCTCGCACTGTACCAAACGGTACAGAGAGGAGAGGGAGGAACCGGCATCATCAAATGATGCCGGTTTGTTTACAAGTGATCGCGCCGTCATTTGACGGCGTGATCACATGGTAAACGGCCGCTATCAGCGGCAATTTACCGTGATCCGTGATGCGCCGGGTCTTTTAGACCCGGCGAGCACGGACACTTCCGCGAGTGCGTCCCAGGGGACGCACAAGTGCACGAGGACGTCCCAGGGACGTCGTGTCACAGTTAACCCACCGCGCTGTAGCAGTAAAAAGTCTATTGGCGCGGTGGGCAAGTGGTTAATCCCTCCGCGTTATCTTTTAATCCACATCTCTGTCTATATCCCATCCCGCCTGGTACGTCCCCCCCCCCCCCACGTCCACCCTTCATCCTTCCCCCTATATACCCCCCTCCCCCCCCCCCCAAGATCAAAAACCCACATCCTAGTGTTATCTTATTACCTTATTTATACTGTGTTCGTCCCCCCCTTCCCTATCCCCTTCCCCACTTCTGAGGGAGGCGCAGCTGCTCGAGTTCCCTCCACACCCTTTCCCGTACCCTTAACCTTATCCCTTAATCCCCATTGATTCCTCTTATAATCTTGTGATCCATGTGCACCTTTCCCCTTATCCCATCTGTAAGCCGTGATCTGTGAACTACATTCCATTCCCTCATCAATCTTATCCCTCGTTTCCCTGTGACTCGGCAGGACTTGCATGTCTTGTTGCTGGTTATCAGCGTTTTTAACCATATTCCATTGGTTTCTCCCGCCCCCCCTATTAACCTTCACCACTAGCACCATACATCCCTATGAGCTTACCTTCTTCCCACCCCTTTATTACCTTCCCCTCAAACGCCCATCTCCCCCCCCCCCTCCTCTTCCCCTCTTCAGCAGCTGGGCCTCTCTTCTGGCAAACCCTCCCCCTTTGATTTCTGTATTTCTTGATCATACATCACGGGACGCAGAGACTTAATTACTTAATGGGTTGTGTAGTCACCACATGTGATTGGACACTGGCAAACCCAATTAAAATTGAGTTCCTCCCCTATATAACCCCAAATGGAGAGTACCTCAGTTATTTCGCCAGTGTTTAAGGTGGTTGGTCAAGTTCAACATGTGCCAAGAAGAAAAATGCTCTTTTGATTGTCTGGCTGCGGAGACCTAGGAGCTATAACTAGATCCATACCTCAGGCCAATATCAAAAGCCTAAGATGGTTGGTACCCGGGCCTTGTGTAAAGAAGAAACAAGGTTTACCTGTAATGTCTCTCTGCGGAGGTCTGGGCTCTCGGACCCAGACTTTGGTGTACTAATACATCTGTGGCGTGAAAAGTTTCTGGCAGAGTCGTCTACAGGTCCGGGTATGAGGTTTTCTCTAATGGAACCCTAGATAAAACTGAAGGTTGGCACAACTTGCCCGCCGTGATGGTTGAAAGCTGGAACTACTTTTAGTAGCTTTCCTGCGGTGTGGATAAGGTAAGAAGGATAATTTTATTTGATATCTTTTGTGAGTAGCATGTCTTTCCTGGTTTTCACCAGTGGAGGGAGTAAGTGCAAAGCCGTCCAGGATACAAGCTCAGTGAAGTCTGTTAAATATAAACACCACTTGCCTCCTTCCGCTGCAGGCTCCGCCACAATAACTTATACAGGGATCCATGATGATGCCCCCAGTAACTCTCCCCCCTTTTCCTCCCCCTATGTCTAAAGTGAGACGAGGATAGGGGGAGAGCCTTGGTTGCTAGTGCCCGTGCGCAAACACGGGACACCTGTGTGCAGGCACCAAGAGGCTGGTTTCAAAAGCCAAGCACACCAGAGCCTTCTGTAAGTGGCATGAACACAGAGCTGTGGGCTGTAAGCATCCCTGTGGATTGAACCAGGCAAACCTAGACTCCTAGTCGGCATCAGGTTGTGCAGTGAGCTGATATTTTCTGTGTATTGTAAGACTATAGCACAACAGTGAATGCATTTATTTTGTGGATAATACCTTTGCTTTGCAGTAAGGGGGTCAAGGGCTAGTAAAAGGGGCACCAGAAAATCCCACGGCTTAGGATTCTGAGTTAGCCTGCAGTTTACCATCCCCCCCGTCAGCCCGATAGCAGCCTCACAGAATGAGCCAGTCTGGTTTTGCAGCTTCTCCTATGGCAGCTCCTGTATACGTCACTGAGGACACTTTAAAAGTCGCTTTGGATGGCTTAGAAGAAAGGATTGCTACCATTATCGCAACCTCCTTAAAAAAGGTAGCAGAAAACAGGGAAGATCCTTCATCTGCTCTGGCTCTCTCATCAGATGAGCCTTCTGAGGGTGAAAAATCCCTCTCTGGAGATGAGGATCATGTGCAGTCTGAGGACTCAGAGGATTCCTGCTACCTCTCAGTCGGTAAAGACGCAGGTGCAATATTATGCAGAGATGGTGCGTGCCACTTACAAATTGTCTTGTGTTGAAGTTTCTAGGCCCTCAGTTTCCTCTTTGGGATCTTTAAAATCCCAGCAGGCTGCATGCGCTTTGTAGTTCATCCCTTGCTGGATAAACTGATGTATGATGACTGGGTTCACCCAGATAAACAGTTTCCTCCTCCTAGGCAGTTTTCCCTCCTTTATGCTATGGAGGAAGGTTTCACTAAGAAATGGGGGGTACCTGCTATTGATGCAGCTATTTGTTGTGCAAACAAAAACCTGACCTGTCCTATAGACAATGTGAAGGGTTTTAAGGATCCAACTGATAAAAAGCTGAAGTCCCTATTAAAGCCTCCTCTTCCATGGCTGGGGCTGTAGTACAACCTGCAGTTGCAGCCATTGGTGTATGTCAGTTCCTCAAGGAACAAATTAAGCAGATTAACCTCCTCCCTACAGAGGAGATTGAGATTTATGAGGACCTTCTTAAGGCCTTGTGTTTTGCGATTGATGCGATTATGGACTCTGTTCAGCAAGCATCCCGCTTGAATCTCCTGCAGGTACACATGCGCAGGTCCCTTTGGTTAAAACATTGGAAAACCAAGGTTTCTTGCAAGAAATACTTGGCAGTGTTCCCCTTTGGGGGAGAACTTCTGTTTGGGGATAATTTGGATAAATACATCCAAAAGATTACCGGAGGCAAGTCTACTCTATTGCCAGTTAAGGAGAGTAAGCGTCCCTCTATTAACCACTTAAGACCCGGACCAATACGCTGGCAAATGACCCAAGGGGTTTTTGCGATTCGGCACTGCGTCGCTTTAACAGACAATTGCGCGGTCGTGCGACGTGGCTCCAAAACAAAATTTGCGTCCTTTTTTTCCCACAAATAGAGCTTTCTTTTGGTGGTATTTGATCACCTCTGCGGTTTTTATTTTTTGCGCTATAAACAAAAATAGAGCGACAATTTTAAAAAAAATGCAATATTTTTTACTTTTTGCTATAATAAATATCCCCCAAAAATATATAAAAAAACTTTTTTTTTCCTCTGTTTAGGCCGATACGTATTCTTATACATATTTTTGGTAAAAAAAAAAATCGCAATAAGCGTTTATCGGTTGGTTTTCGCAAAATGTATAGCGTTTACAAAATAAGGGATAGTTTTATTGCATTTTTATTAATTATTTTTTTTTTTACTACTAATAGCGGCGATCAGCGATTTTTTTCGTGACTGCGACAATATGGCGGACACTTCGGACAATTTTGACACATTTTTGGGACAATTGTCATTTTCACAGCAAAAAATGCATTTAAATTGCATTGTTTACTGTGGAAATGACAGTTGCAGTTTGGGAGTTAACCACAGGTGGCGCTGTAGGGAATGTGTGCCCTAATGTGTGTGTTTACAACTGAAGGGGGGTGTGGCTGTAGGTGTGACGTCATCGATCGCGTCCCCCTATTACAGGGATGACGCGATCGATGCTCCGGCCACAGAGAAGCACGGGGAAGCCGTGTGTACACACGGCTCTCCCCGTTCTTCCGCTCCAGGGACGGATCGCCGCACTGCAGCGGCGATCGGGTCCGCGAATCCCGCGGTCCCGGTCCTGGAGCTGGAGCTTCGGACCGGGTCGCGGGCGCGCGCCCGCGACCCACGGCTGGGTACTAAAACCAACGTATATACATTGATGTGCCCAGCCGTGCCATTCTGCCGACGTAAATGTGCAGTAGGCGGTCCTTAAGTGGTTAAACATACTCTTTCTCCAGCCCCTGGAACCTCATTCTCCAGGCAGTGGCGATGACCTCCCCAGTCTAACACCACTAAGGGAAAAACCCAGAGCCAAGGGCAGAAAAGGACTAGGGCTTCAAAGTCTAAACAGACACCCAAAACTTCCCTATGAAGGGATGCCCCCGCTCGGTCGAGTGGGGGGAAGGCTGCTGCAATTTGCAAGCACCTGGCAGACAAAGTAGGTCATCTCCACAGTGTCCTCAGGCTACAAGCTAGAATTCAGAGAACTTCCGCCACCCCGTTTCATGAGATCAAGAGTTGCTAAAGAGCCAAAAAAAGGAGGCCTCTACTGTTGGCCTTGGAACACCTGTTGTCCCAAAGGGTAATTTTGGAGTTAGCCCCAGAGGATCAGGGGTCAGGATTCCATTCAAACCTTTTTACGGTTCCAAAACCAAAACGGTGATGTCAGACCTATCCTAGATCTGAAAAGCATTCATCAGTTCCTGAACATTTGCTCCTTCCGCAAGGAGTCTGTCCGTTAAGTTGTTCCCACCCTTCAGGGAGGAGAATTCCTAGCATCAATAGACATCAAAAATGCATATCTACATGTGCCAATATTCCCCACTCACCAAAGGTTTCTAAGGTTTGCGGTGGATCAGCACCACTTTCAGTTTGTGGCCCTTCATTTCAGGCTGGCTACAGCACCTCGAGTGTTCTAAAACATACCGGCCCTGGCTCTAGCAAGGCTAAGGGGCATGAGGCATAGCAGTAACAGCCTACCTGGACGATCTGTTGATCATAGATCAGTCCTCTGCACGCTTGGGCCACAATGTGCACAGCACAGTGGAATATTTAGAGTACCTAGGCTGGGTCCTCAATCTGGAGAAATCTTTCTTGCAGCCTCAAAAAGGCAGGAGTACTTAGGCATGATTATAGACACGTCCCCAAGTAAGGTATTCCTTCCCAAGACAAAGGTAAAAGCCATAGGAGAATTTGTTCCGAGTGAAGGCAATGAGATGCATGAGATTATTGTGAAAGATGGTAGCCTCTTTTACGGCTGTGCCTTACGCCCAGTTTCACGCAAGACCTTTACAGAGCAGAATACTGCCAGCTTGGAACAATGATGTTCAGGCCCTGGATCTTCCTATGATCTTAACTCCAAAGGTTCGCTAAAGCCTAAATTGGTGGTTGCTCGCCCAAAATCTGTCAGAAGGAAAATCCTTCACTCCGGTTACATGTAAAGTGGTGACCACAGACCGCCTTCTTGGCTGGTGGGCAGTTCTAGAAGAAGAATCTACCCAGGGGAAGTGGTCTGGGGCCAAAAAGCTCCTATCCCATCAACATTCTGAAGATTTGGGCAATTAATTTGGCCCTCAAAGTTTGGTCTTAAAGATGGCCAGGTTGGCCCGTCCGGATTAAGTCCGACAATACTACGGCCGTGGCCTATATCAATCACCAAGGAGACACCAGAAGTCTGGATGCCCAAAAAGAGGTGAATCACATCTTGGACTTGGCAGAAAGGCATATTCCTTACCTGTGTGCAGTCTTCATTCCAGGGGTAGAAAATTGGCAGGCATATTTTAAGCTGCCAGCAGCCGAGTCCAGGAAAATGGTCTCTACAACCCGACATGTTTCAAATCATATGTCAGAAATGGGGAACCCTAGATGTGGACCTGTTGGCTTCCAGGTTCAACGAGAAGCTGGACAGATTTGTGTCAAGAACAAGAGATCACTGTGCTTAAGGGTCAGATGCCCTGACAATCTCATGGGATCAGTATTCCCTGATTTATGCGTTTCCTCTGGTTCCGCTTCTCCCAAGACTCCCTCAGAGTGTCAAGAAAGAAGAAAAATTGGCGATTTTAGTCGCCCCGGCTTGGCCCAGGAGACCCTGGTACACAGAAATTGTAAGGATGGCAGTAGGAAGACCCTGGGTTCTCCCACTACGCTCAGACCTACTGTAACATGGAGCAACATTCCATCCTGCCTTACAAAGTCTAAATTTGACAGTTTGGCTGTTGAGACCCACATTCTGAGGAATGGTTAATGCTATGAAGCCGGCCTCTAGGCTCATCTACTACAGAATCTGGAAGGCATAGGTTTCCTGGTGTGAACCCAGAAGATGGCATCCTAGGAAGTATGCCATTAATAGGATTCTTGCCTTTCTTCAGTTGGGCTTAAATATAAAGTTGGCCTTGAGCACTATCAAGGGACAAATCTCGGCCTTGTCGGTATTTTTTCATAAACCGCTTGCCTCTCATTCCCTAGTTAAGGCCTTTGTTTAGGGTGAACAGTGTTTGAATCCGCTGGTTAAGTCTCCCGTGTGCAGATGGGATTTGAATTTGGTATTATCCGTTTTACAGAAGCTACCTTTTGAACCTTTACACCAGATTTCCATTCCAAGTCTGCTGACACAGTTTTTTCTTGCACCTATATCCTCAGCGAGGGCATCGGAATTGGCGGCTCTTTCGTATAAAGAACCATATATAAATATTCATGATGACAGGGTGGTGCTGCGTCCTCACCCAACCTTCTAACCCAAGGTGGTTTTAGGTTTTCATCTGAATCAAGATATAGTCCTATCGCATTTTTTTCCAGATCTGCAGTCTGCGGAGGAAGATAGTCTACACTCTCTAGAAGTTGTAAGAGCGGTAAAGGTTTATCTGCAAGCTATGGCTCATATAAGAAAGACTGATTGTCTATTTATTCTGCCACAAGGCACAAGGAAGGGCCAGGCAGCGTCAAAATCCACTATTGCAAGACAGATTCGACAAGTCATTCAGGCGTAGGCTTTAGAAAAGAAGAAGATCCCTGCTTTTCAGGTTAAAGCGCACTTGACTAGAGCAGTTGGTGCTTCATGGGCAGTGCATCATCAGGCCTCCATGGCTCAGATCTGTAAGGCTGCTACTTGGTCTTTGGTCCATACATTTACTAAATTCTACAAGATAGATGTGAGGTTACGAGGATGCCGTCTTTGGGCATAGTGTGCTGCAGGCAGCAGTATAGATCTTCTGACTCGATGGCAGTCTTATTCTGATCGGTGTCTCCCTCACCTCAAATTTTAGCATTGCTATGGGACATCCCATTAAGTAAATAAGGCTATGTGTCCTGTGATGTATGATCAAGAAAATAGGATTTTTTAATGCAGCTTACCTGTAAAATCCTTTTCTTGGGAATACATCACGGGACACAGCGCTCATGCCCCTCTTCGGAGTTAAACGTGGAACACTTATTGCTTTGCTACAAAACTGAAGTACTCTCCATTTGGGAGGGGTTATATAGGGAGGAACGGCATTCTAATTGGGTTTGCCAGTGCATAATCACCCGTGGTGACTACATAACCCATAAAGTAATTAAGGCTCTGTGACCCGTGATGTAATCCCAAGAAAAGGATTTTACAGGTAAGCTGTATTAAAAAATCCTATTTTTTGTTTTAGATTTCGTCTCTCACAGTTGAAGAGTACCTATGATAAAAATTACAGACCTCTGCATGCTTTCCAAGTAGGAAAATCTGCATAATCAGCAGTGTACCAAATACTTGTTCTCCCCACTGTATGTGGGAAGGACTAACGTGTGTGTTTGCTTCTGTGCGCAAGCACACGGGGACTGGAGCACTTTAAAAAAACTATTTTTTTATTTTTACACTTTCTCTTACAATTTTTTTGTATCACTTTTATTTCTATTATAAGTAATGTAACATCCCTTGCAATAGGAATGGTGCGCAACAGGTCCTCTAAGACCCCACATCTCTCCTCCAGGCTGGAAAGATTGAGCTTCATTTATCTCCGCGGTCATAATAATGCGCCCGGGCCTCTGACTGTCATTGAGCTGACTGGGGACCATCTGGTCACCAGAAACCCCTATGATCACCGGCTGTTGCCGGTGGAGTCTTTCTCAGGGTCGCTGTTGGCACGGGCGAACCCGGAGAAGCACAGGAGGGCAGCGGGGGATGCCCCCTCCTGCGGTCTGCAATAACTATTAAGCAGCTTTTAGTCCTATTACAAGGAGTGTAAACATCCCCTTGTAATAGGAATAGTGAGTGACAGGGCCTCTTTAACCACTTCAATACCAGGCACTTCCCCCCTTCCTGTCCAAGCCAATTTTCAGCACTATGGCTTTTTAAATGACAACTGCGTGGTCATGTGACACTGGACCCAAGCTTAAATTGTTATAATCATGTTCCCACAAATAGAGCTTTCTCTGGGGTTTTTTATTTTTTGCTTAACAAATAAAAAAGGCAAAAAAAATAAATAAAAACATTGTATTTCTTTGTTTGTTATAATATTTTGTAAATACGTTTTCTCCTTCACTGATGAGGCTGCATTGACGGGCACTGATAGGTTGCACTGATGGGCATCGCTGTTAAGGAGACCCTGGCGGGCATTTTTGATGGGCACAGATTGAAATTATTTATGGCCACAGATTGGCATTCCTGGTGGCCATGGGTGGCCTACCTGGTGGTCATCCCTGTTGGTCCTGGGTGGGCAGCGGTAATAATTAGCGCAGACCTCCCCATCAGGAGAGCAGCCGATTGGCTCGTCTCTACTCGTGTTAGACGGCTCTTCCTGTTACACCGTGATCAGCTGTGATTGGACACAGCTGATCACCTGGTAAAGAGTCTTCTTCAGACTTTTTACCGAGATCGGTGGTGCAGTCTGTCAGACTGACACGCCACACCACCGATCATCGTGCGTCGGCTGTTATCCTGAAATATATTATAACAGAACTATCGCCTGGCTGTCATTTTGCTATAGGCCGGGCGGCGGGAAGTGGTTAAGACCCCACAAAGCTTCTCCAGGCTGGAAAGATTGAGGTAAAAATTAAAAATAAAATGTCAGATCTTTCTTTCCAGCCAAGATCTGGGCTTTGTTTACTTCTGCAGGCTGGACATTACGTCATAACGTCGCGCCCGGCCCTCTGACAGTGATAAAGAGCATCTGGTCACTGGAAATCCCTATGATCATCAGGTGGTGGAGTCTTTCTCTGGGTCATCGGCACGGGCATGCCCGAAGAAGCCTCGGAGGGCGGTGGGGAGAGGGGGGAATGTCCCCTCCCGACATCTGTAAGAACGATCGAGTGGCTAAACTGCTGCTATGAATGTTCTCAGACACGTAGGGGAAGGGGACAGGACTGCACGTTTGCACAGGTGATCTGTCAGAGAGGAACAACAAACCATCCCTAAACCAGTCTGGTATTTACCATTTTTTTACCCGATATAGAGTGGTGCACTAGCGCACCCCTAATCTATGAGTACCCGAGTTGGGGGGGGGGTTTGCTTTCTGTTTATTAAACCATTAAAAAAACTCCATTACACTATCAAGTCTTTACAATTCAGTACATCTCATGAATAAAATCTGGTAGATGACTTCTTAGAATAAATACTACTATTTTGTAGATAAAGACACATCATTAAAACGATGGATGTGGTTTTAGAATGCTAAATAATTAATATGAAGAATTTAAATAAAGAGTTTCTCCTATATAGGCCAACTAATAAAGGCATTTCTGTCCTCCTGGTGCCCCTTATCAGGAACTAACTGCACCAAGGGAGGAAACCTCTCACCATACTTGCAGTTTTACTTAAAGTTCCCCGGAATAGCCAGTCTAAAAGATCAGCCTTATCTATAAAAGGATATTTTATCTATCATTTCTATGTATAAATAGAAAGTGAAAGGGGGGGGGTAGGTCTCCGTCAGAACATCACCAGGAATCCCTATAGGAGGGAAAAAAATAAAAGAAGAGGGGAAAACTGAGAGAAAAAGGAAAAAAGGGTTAAGAAAGGGGGGGGGGGGATAGGAAACATGCCTAACTTAGAGTTATGTGGGAACCGGAGGAACACCCTGGGTAAGAGATTCCTTCATATCTAGCCCAAGGTTCCCAAAGGTTTTCGAATTTCGGAACAGTATCAGTTAGAATACTAGCTAGCTTTTCTTGAGTCATTATCCAAGATATACATTTGTTGGCTTCCAAGAAAGAAGGTTTAGGTTTCTTCCACGCTTTTTCAATTGTAAGCTTGGCTCTTGTGAGAATAAAATGGATTTGTTTTTGTGTAGTTTTTGTGTAGGAGAGCTATTGAAAGAGACCTAGAAACCTGGCAAACAGTGACCCACCAGATATGGGTCATTGACCCTAAAAGTTGCCATCCCCTGAAACAGGTTGGATTAGCTGTAGGGTATATAGATGCAAGTTTAGAGGGGGTTAAATACCACCTAGTTATAACCTTATTATTAGCCTCGATCAGTGAGACATTTAGAACACCCTTGAAGGACTTTGAGAAGGCTCTATGCCAGGTGTCTAGGTCCCATTTATTTTGAAGCTCATTTTCCCAAGCCTCCATATATGAGGATTTCACTGTAGGGTGAGTGAGGCACAAATATATTACAGATATACCTCCCCTTTGCCCCCTGGCCTGGTCACACCATAGCTCGTATTTTTTTTAAATAGGTGGGGGGGGAGTGGTTTTTCCTTCCAGACTAGTTGTAAAAATTGTGAGATTTGATCAAAACAAAGTCTTTCAGAATCGGAGTTCCAAAGTTTTAACACACGTGGTTTAGAGACATAGAACTGTCCTATAACGGTATAGTCCCTTGTCCACCCACCACCTAAATGCTTCTAAATCCAAACCAGGAGGAAAATCCGGGTTCCCCAACAGGAACTGCAGAAACAAGGGCCGAATGATTTATAAGGATGGGGCCAGCATGGGAGGTCTTTTTTGGGGAGACACCATAAAAGATACTTAAGAGAAAAATGCGGTGCAGCCTGTCTTTCAATGTTGAGCCAGTCAGGTTCTTCTGCTTTACAGTAGATCGTAGATAACTGAGCTAGTCTAGCTGCAAGATAATTATGTAGATCAGGGAGACTTAGGCCTCCCTTATTCCTATGGAGGAAAAGGGTGTTTTGGGGTATTACATATCCAGATGAGCCCCAAGTGTACTTGAGTATTTTAGGATGAAGTTTTTTCAAATTGATTTTTTGGATGGGGATAGGGAGTGACCTAAAGTAATATAAAATTCTAGGGAGAAATGTCATTTTGATCGAGTGGATTCTGCCCAGCCAGGATAACTTGTATTTGGACCAGGGTGAAAGGTCACTTTCTAGTTTCTTGAACAGTGGGGGATAATTGTGTGTATATAGAGTTTTAATATGGCTGTTAATGTAATACCTAAATATTTGATTGAGGCGTCATTCCATTCAAATTTAAATGATTGCTTTAATAAGGAAACCTCGGAAAAAGTGAGCGAGACGTTAGGGGCTTGCAATTTTGTGTAATTTACTTAAATGCCCGAAATATTCGAAAAATTCTTTAGAACTTTACAGATATTGGGAAGGGAACTCAATGGTGAGGTTACAAATAAAAGTATATCGTCAGTAAAGAGTCCACATTTATGACTTTGGACTCCACAAGTTACCCCTTTAATGTTTGGGTTTTGACGGATAGCCATTGCCAGAGTTTCTATGGTTATTGCAAAAATGAGAGGTGAAAGTGGGCATCCTTGCCTAGTGACTCATGTTATGTTAATTGGTTTAGAATATTAGCCTTGTAAATAAATTAGTGCCTTGGCATGAGAGTAAAAGGGAATGTAGAAGTCCTGTAAATCGCTCTCTGAAACCCCAACATTCTATAAGGGTGAAAATATATGGTCAAGACACTGTGTCAAAGACAAGAGGAGTCCATGCTGTCAATGTAGGTATTGATAAAAGATGCCAAACAATTGGCCATAATTTTTGTCATTTTTATATCATTTATTAGGGAAAAGGGCGATAGTTATTAACATCCTCTGGGTTTTTGTCTGCTTTAGGCATAACTGTGGTATATGCTGTGTTAAGGTGCGTGTCCAAGAGAATGCTCTGTGTTTTAGCGTTAAAAAAAATTGGTCAAATAGGGTGCTAAGATGTCTACAAAGGCTTTATAGTAGGGGATAGATAATCCGTCAGGGCCTGGAGCTGACCATTTTCTAAGGCTTCTAAAGACTTCCCTAAACTCCTCCACCGTAAAAGCAGATTCAAGTACATTTTTGTGTGTGGTGTTTAGAGTTGGGATGGGGAGGTCATCCAAGAACCTAGCTATTGAGTTTTTGTCAGGCTGAGAATGAGAATGATACAGGTCAGAGTAGAAACCATGGAATGCCTCTATGATTTTGAACGTATTGGCATAGTATGAGTTCTGATTTTGGGGGAGAGTGAGTTTCACAGCGAGTAAAGATCCCATTTTGTTTGCGTGTGTATAGAATTTGTTACTGCTCCATCGAATTGCCTTTTCTGCTTATGTAGTGAGAGCAAGATTAAGATTCAGTCTGGCTCTATCTATTAGGGCTATGGGAATCTTGATGGATCCCTTTTATGACTAGCTCGTAGGGCTGCATATTCTGTTTCCAAGTGCTCCAAGTCAGCCCTACGATCCCGTTTGGTTTGGGTAGAAATTTGTGTCATTTCCCCCCGAATGAAAGCCTTATGGCAGCCTAAAGCACTTCGATTGAGATATCACCTGTGTCATGGAGAGGAAAATATTCCCTAAGTGCCCTATTTATTGTTTCAATTGAAGCCGGACTTGACAGAATGGACTCATTGAGTTTCAATTGATACTGTTTCCTACCAAGAACGTTCGCACAGATAGATATAATTACTATTAAGTGATCAGAGAGGGCATTGTCTTTGATGTGCGCACTAACTATAAAAAGGCACCAAGGGTGTAGGAGTAAGAATATGGTCTATTCTAGCATAAGTGTTGTGAGGATGTGAGTAATGCGTCCCTTTTGGAAGGATTTAATTTCCTCCAAGTATTAGTAAGATTATGACCTGAAATTATTCTGGCAATTTTGTGTCTTTCTTTGGTTGGACGAGTCGTTTGGTCTTTGGGAGGTTTAGATTTGTCAAGAGCCTGATTGAATGTTGCATTTGAATCTCCCCCAAAAACGACTGAGCCTACTGTTCATCACGGTCCTAAAAAAAAGTGGCTTGACCTCTGCAAGAGGCATAATAAGAAAGTAGGGAATATAGGCGTCCTATTGTGCCTTGTATTAATAAAATTCTCACTTCGGGATCAATATATTCAAAGGATTTTTCAAATTTGCAGGACTTTGAAAAAATAATGTCTACCCCTTAGTTTTTTTCCTGCATTAGCTAGGTGAGTTTGGGGGAAATATGGGTGTAAGTATTTGGGACTATACCGTATAGCAAAGTGAGTCTCTTGTAGTAAAAGAATATCTAGTTTAAGTGATTTGTAATAATCCAAAGAAATGTTTAGTTTGATTGGGGAATTTAAACCTTGGACATTGTGGGAGGCTATTTTAAGATGGGGTTGTGAGCTAGCCATGAGGGCCAGGGGAGGCATACCTGCTTTCAATGTCCCCACTCACCCTTAGTAGTCTTCTAATCGTAAGCATTTCAGGAATTTCTCCCAACCAGTCAGGGAATAAGATATCCATCTGCAAATCAGGGACACGAAGTTCTGTGAAATATGAGAAGGTTAGGCATTTAGGGAAGAATACAATAAAACAACAAAGAGGAAAAAGGATGAAAGATAAGGAAAAGTCTTCCAAAATGTAGAACCAGGGTTCAGGAGGGGAGAAACCTCAAAACTAGAACAGAAAGTAGTATGACCCATGGTGATCAGACAACCTATCTCTTTGAGGCCCGTGGGATTCTAAGGGGTAGGTGGGGCACATGCGGACCACCCCTGCACAGGGCGCCCATATAAAAAAAATGCCAAATTTGGCACGGCGAAACATTTGAGCACAATTTTCTTTTCTCAAAATAAAATAATCATAATAAATAAAATATAATATTTCTTTTTAGGCAAGTCCATGAAAGTCTGAAAAACTGTAGGGCAGGCATGAATAATAAATAAAAAAATAAAACCCGGGAAGGAGGATCCCCTAATAGGTTCACGGACAGGTCTGTGGTCAGACTCTAGGTCTGAGATAGATTAAATTAAAGCCTCTTGGAGTAAACACAAAAGTAAACAAGCATAAAAGTACCATCATCCTAAATATCAATTTAATCAAATATAACTGGGACCCCAAAGGTAACCCAGAAATAATTTGGAAAAGGGGGGGTGGGCGGGTGGACTATAGCGGTACTGCGTACAAGAAGGTACAAGGGAACATGGACTGAGGTTAAAAATTACAATTGTTTATTATAATGAACAAGTAGGACACACGTTATTAGATCATAAAAAACAAACAAACAAAAACAATATTAAAAATGTGACACAGTGCATGCCAAACCAGGTCACCGAGGTGTTAAATCAACCCTAGGCAAGGGGAAGCGGTGAAGAGGGTGTGGTCATGCCCGTTGAATCTCAATCTCGACTAGTTTCGCAACAATAGTTGCTTCATCAGGAGAGGTAGTCTAAAAACATAATACAGTAATTATAATCACAAAATCCATACATATAGGTAAATATGCATGATAGTGTATCACAATATTACTATACAAGTATTGGTTTTATACAGCATAAACATTGGGGATTCTAAAGATGCCAAGTGGCTTACCTGCACTGTTTAAAGGAGACCACCAAAAGCTATGAACCGCAGTTGGAGGGAGGTAGCCTCTCAAGAGTGGGTAGGAAGTAGAGGGAGCCACAATATGGGCTATCCTAAAAAAGCTATGTATAAAGATGGATGTCAAATAGGATTCGTTGCATTGACTACCATAAGGAGGGAAAGGAGGGGGTGGGGATGGTGGTAATGGTGAGTGCTCAATAAAAAACTAGTCAAAAAGAGTGTAAAATTAAGTGCAAAAAACAACAAGGAAGGAAAAAGGGGGGGGGGAGAAGGAAGGGAAAAATGAATGAGGGGAGAGGGCAAACAGGTAATTGGGGAAGGGAGAGGGGGAAGGGGGGGGGGGAAAGGGGGGGAGAGAGAAACAGGGGGGAGGGGGGGAAGGGGGAGAAGGAGGGAGAAAAAGGGGGGAGGGGAGGGGGGAGGGGGGGGGGAGGAGAGGGTGTGAACGGGGCGGGGGGGGGGCTGGGAAGGAAGAATGGATAGGAAAACGGGAGGGGGGGGGGGGGAAGGTGTTGTGAGTGTGTGGGTGGTGAGTGAGGGGATTGGAGCAATAAGGATTGGGGATGTGCTCAAGGAAATAAAGGTGTTCATTATAATAAACAATTGTCATTTTTAACCTCAGTCCATGTTCCCTTGTACCTTCTTGTACGCAGTACCGCTATAGTCCACCCGCCCACCCCCCCTTTTTCCAAATTATTTCTGGGTTACCTTTGGGGTCCCAGTTATATTTGATTTATTCTCTAGGTCTGAGATAGGAAAAATAGGATTTTTGTACTCACCGTAAAATCCATTTCTCTGAGTTCATGGACGGACACAGCAGCATCTTGACCTTAGGTATTATCCTCCTAGAAGGTTGACTAGACAGAAAAAACAGCATGTCAAACAGTACAGTATCTCCCAGGGGGCAGTTCCCCCGTGTACATCACCCTCTCTGCATCTGCAGCCTCAGTTCGTCAACAAGCAGTACAAACAAAGGAGGGGTGGGTGCTGTGTCCGTCCATGAACTCAGAGAAATGGATTTTACAGTGAGTACAAAAATCCTATCTTCTCTTCAGTTAATGGACAGACACAGCAGCATCTTGACCTTAGGGATGTCCCCAAGCAGTGTCAAAAAATCTAGAGGTGGGAAAAACACAGCAAACCAACTTCATCCCAAACAAACCAGAGCTCCTAAACGGAGGAACTACAACCTCAAACAGCCGCCTGCAAAACCTTGCGGCCGAAGAAGGCATCTGAAGATGCACTCACATCCACCTTGTAAAACTTTGAGACGGTGTGAACTGACATCTAGGTTGCTGCCATGCACACCTGTAAAACAAGACGCTTGATGCGGGAAAGCCCAAGAGGCACCAATTGCCCTGGTCTAATGTGCCGTAAGCGGCAAGGGGTGCCCGCCCCTTTAGAGCATAGGCCTGAAGCACGACCTGCCTGACCCACCTAGAAATGGTGGCCGACGAGACCGCCAGACCCTTCTTAGGACCAGTCACAGAGACGAACAGTGAATCTGACCTCCAGAACGGAACCGTAGCAGACAGCTACACCCGTAGGGCTCGAACTACGTCCAAGAAATGCAACGCAGCCTCTTTTGAATTTGCCGACCGAATACACAAGGATGGAAGAACAATGTCCTCATTAATGTGAAAGGCCGAAACAACCTTAGGAAGGAATGACCTCACCCCACCTTATCCCTGCGGATGACCAAATAGGGAGCCTTGCAAGACAAGGCCGCCAATTCAGAAACCCATCTGACCGATGTAATCGCCACCAGAAAAACCACCTTCTGGGAAAGCATCAATAAGGGAATCTCCCTAATGTTCTCAAATGGAGGTTTCTGAAGCACCGAGAGGACTAAACTCAAGTCCCACGAAGGCAGTGGAGGATGTACTGGAGAGGCCACATGCTGAACCCCCTGCACAAACGTACGCACCAGGGAGTGCACCGCCAAGGATTGGTGAAAGAAAACGGCCAAGGCTGAAATCTGCCCCTTACATCGTACTTGGGGCGAGTGCCTGGTCCACTCCACGCTGTAAGAACAGCAGAATTCTGGACATCACATATGCACAGGAGTGCCAATTCATCTCACACAGACATGTAAGCCTTCCACGTACGATGGTAAATCTTCCGGGAAGTAGACTTCCGCTCCCTCAGCATGGTAGAGATCCCCGAATCCAACATACCTCAGTCCCTCAGCCCCTGGCTTTCAATAGCCATGCCGTCAAAGCCAACAACTGTAAAGCAGGATGAAAGATAGGACCCTGCGACAGAAGGTCCTCTCGCAGTGGCAGGCGTCACTGAACATCTGCCAACAGACGCACCAGACCCGCGTATGAGGGAAGGCGAGGCCAATCTGGAGCAATTAGGATCATCGGTATCCCCTCGGCTTCCAGTCTGCGGTGCAGACGAGAAAGAAGCTTCAGAGGAGGAAAGGCGTAGATTATGCGATAATGACCCCACGGCGCCACCAACGCATCTGCTCACGGGTCTTTTTATCTGGCCACGAACCTCGACACCTTCCGATTGAGTCGTGTTGCCAGGAGATCCACGTCCGGAGTGCCCCATTTTAGACACAGACTCTGAAACACATCCGGGTTTAGCGACCAGTCTCCTTAGTTTAGCATTTGGCGACTTAGGTAGTCCGCCTGCCAGTTCTGTACGCCCGGAATGTACACGGCCGAAAGAGCCTGAACATTCTGTTCAGCCCACCTGAGGATGTGAGCGACTTCGGCCACTGCAGCCAAGCTCCTTGTGCCCCCCTGATGATTGACATATGTCACAGCCGTGAGAAAGGAGATACAAAATGGGGAAATAAGCCTGGAAAACACCTTGCAAAAATGCTTAGTCCTGTAAAGCAGGATGAAGTATGGGACTTTGAGACAGAAGGTTCTTCTGCATTGGCAGTCACCAGGGTGCATCCGCCACCAGGCGCACGAGATCAGCGTACCAAGGACGCCGGGGTCAATCCGGAGCGATTAAAATCACCGGGATCCCCTCGACCTCTGCTCTGCAGAGCAGATGAGGAAGCAACTTCAGTGGGGGAAAGGCATAAATTAGGAGATACTGACCCCACGGGCCACCAATGTGTCTACCCAGGGATCTCTGGACCTGGCCACGAGCCTTCGACACCTTGCGGTTGAGGCAAGAGACCAGGAGATCCACGTCCGCTGTGCCCCACCTCCTGCAAAGGCGTCGAAACACCTCCGGATGCAATGACCATTCCCCCTGGTCCAGCATCTGGTCACTCAGGTAGTCTGCCTGCCAGTTTTCTACTCTCAGAATGCAGACAACCGACAGACGGCACGCTTCTTTCCGCCCACCACAGTATGTGAGCGACCTCTGACGCTGCAGCCAAGCTCTGTGTTCCCCCTGATGGTTGACATAAGCCACAGCCTGATTGGGTGACCCTGCAACCTAGTCGACCACGAGGAGAGGCACAGCCTAATCGCCCTTAGTTCCAGGACATTGATCGGCAGATGGGATTCTTCTAGAGTCCAGCGACCCTGGGCCAACTGGACACCAGACGCCCCCCAACCTGTGAGGCTGGCATCCGTCATAATCACCATCCACGGGAAGGGAAGAAACGACTTCCCAGACCAAAGAGCCAGGGATCTCAGCAACCAATTCAGAGAAACTGACTAGGTGGCCTACCTGATTCTGGCGATCCAGAGACAATGGAACAAATGTGGAATTGGGCATACGGTACCGCCTCAAAGGAGGCTACCATGAGGCCCAGGAATCGCATGCAAAAATGGAGAGATGACTATTTGAGGGATGCCAACAGCTTCACCGCAGACTGAAGAGTCTGCAATGTATCCAAGGGGAGGAAGACTCTCGCCTCCGGAGTCCAGAATCAACCCCAGGTATTCCAAACGCTGAGTTTAACACCCACCTGAATTCTTGGAGGGTCTGGCAAGCTATAGACGCATCCACCTCTATTTCTGAGCCAGAAGCTGCTCTCAGAAGAAGTTTGTCTAAGTAGCCCACAATGGCAATGCCTCGCTGTCTCAGCACAGATAGAATTGGGGTGAGCACCTAGGTGAAAACTCTTGGTGCTGACGCTAGGCCAAAGGGAAGAGCCACAAACTGATAGTGGTCTTCGCTGATCGCAAAACGCAGAAACCTGTAGTGTCCCGCGGAAATTGGGACATGCAAGTATGCTTCCTTGATGTCCAAAGGATGCCAGAAAGTCCCCCGAATGGGGCACAGTTACCACCAAATTGATTCCATACGAAATTTCTGCACTCTTACAAAGGCATTTAGGGCTTTGAGGTCCAAGATAAGAACGACAGAGTCCGTCCTCCTTCGGGACCACAAACAGATTCAAATAAAATCCCTGAAAACTCTCGTCCTGAGGAACAGGTAAAATTACTTCACAACGCGGCAAGTTTAGCACAGCCCCCAATAGGGCAGACCGACAAGCCAGAAGGAGAGGGAGATTTGAGGGAAAGAATCTGTTCGGCAGACAGGAAACAAACCCGATATTGTACCCCAAAGTTACTACGTCGCAGACCCACTGGTCGGAGAGCAGGGAGGTCCACCGAGCTGTGAACCTGCAAAGCCATCCCCCCACTCCTGAGTCGGGCGGGGGTAAAACATCATGCGGTACCAGGCTTGTTAGCCGGCATGAGCACCCAGGGATGCTTCTGTCCCCCAGCTGGACCTTTGTCAGTCTGGGAGGATCTGCCGACTGACCCTGACTGACGAAAATACCGCTTCTGCGTGGAATAGGAGGGCCCCGGCTTACAGCGCAGCTCCTTCCCCTTAGTGGACTGAGGGAGAAGTGTGCGCTCACCTCCCGTGACATCCCCAATTTTGCCCTCTCAGCTGGACCTTTGTGGGCCACATCCCCAGCGGCAAAGCCAGATCGGACTGTTGGAGACAGAGGAGGTAGGTGAAGGCAGGGGTACCATATACTAAGCTACCCCACAAAAAACTCACAGGAGGGACCACCAGTGGACCAGACGCAGGCCCCCACAGGGGGCACAGACCGAGGCCTCCCACAGGGGCCACATAATGGGACCCCCCCAAGGGGCCACATACCAGGACCTCCCCCCCAAATGGCCACACACCGGGACCCCTCTCTGGAGGGATAAACTGGGACTCCCTACAGGAGTCACCGACCCCCACTGAGCCATCCGGTAAGAGGCGGCCACCAGGCCTAGGAGGCCGCGGCCAAGTACCCAAAAGCCGGGGACTAAATTCTGCCCGAGCCCTGAACAGGCACCTGGTCAGTAGGCCACAAAGTGCACGGCCAGCGGGAGGACCGGACCGCTTTCCGGTCGCGAGGGCCGGCCCGAACCATCAATAGGCCGCAAAAAGGAGAACCCCAGAAGGCCCGACTACCCCAGGAAGTACAGGCGCCCCCCACCATTCCAGGAAAGGAGAGGTGGGAGGCCCCCTACTTACTGCTCGAGCGCGGGTAACACTCCCAGACAGATCCTCCTCGCCACTGAAGTGGGGGGCTGTCGGGCATGAGGAACGCTGCGACACAGGCCGAGACCCGGTTGTATGCAACCTTGCGAGACGTTTAACTCACAGAGCCAGCCCCTGTTCAGTGGGGCTATGTCGCAGTCAACCTAGCGTGGAGCTAAGGTCTGCACGCACTCGCTGGCCAGACTGGGGAGACTACAAGGATCTATATTATCCAGCCTATCACCCAGCCGGCAATTGATAGAAGAATCACAAAAATAAAAGATTCCTCAGGACTCTGGGCCCAAAAGGGAGCCACGTCCTTCTCTGCTAGGCAGAAAAAAAATGCATGCTGCAGGGTGGAGGGTTATGTCCGGAGGGACCGCCCCCTGGGCGGGGCTGTTCAACTCTGTTAAAGTAACATGTATTTAAATATTTAACATGTTCTGCCTAGTCCTCTCCTATGAACAGTAACATAACCCATATGTCAAGACTTGTGAAGGCTGTGTCCGTCCATGGACGATAAGAGAAACATTAATTTCACTGCTGATAAACGCTGCAAAAGGACTGATAACAAAGAACTGGTTAAGTACAAGAAAACCAGATATAAAAGGAATATTTTGAGGGAGTGGAAAACTATAACAAAATGTAATATTTATGTAGCTGTGACATGGGGCAACTTAACAGATACAACAGCAACTGGGGACAGTGGAGTGAATTTAAAACCTCTGAGAAAATACCTGGGAAAAATGATAGAGGACAACAGGGAAAGAAATGAGAGAAATTAGAGAATTGTCATGGACCTTGGAATGCTAAAGTGTTTCTACTTGAAATCTGTTACACAGTGGGAGGTCTCTGCCCTGCCTTAAGTCTAAATCCCTCTACAGACGACTCCATTGTTCGGTGTCTATTTGTTGTGTACATTGATTGCCCCCTGGGGCTTCTGTCTCAATACACATAGCAGTACTTCTATTCAAACTATCCGACCAATCTCTGCTGAGTCATTTTGAAGTCCTCATTTGCATGGAAGAGGACCTGAGGGGGGACTGCATGGACTTTACAATTGACCATGAGGAAAGCGGTTGTTGGGGGTGGGATGTTCCAAATTCTGTATAAAAGTGTGTTGTGTACTTCCATTAAAAGAGTCCTGTTTGAACATACAGCCTGCCTGGTGTTTGTTCTAATAGATATCGAACGGCACATAGCTGTAGTTCGGACCCTGGAACCTTTGATGACTGAACCATCAGACGTTGCAATCTGATTCAATAGAAGCAGAGGAGTGTCGGGAGAGCAGAACCGAGCAAGGGTCTCATCACAAGAATAAACTATTAGGGGGAGTGGAAGGAGAGGGAAGCTTAAGGCTCAAAACTAAAATCAGAAGGCAAGGACATTAACCACTTAGTAACCGCCCTATAGAGGCGGTTCCTCTACTCTAACAGGACGTCCATGGATGTCCTCCGTTAGAGTCAGGTGTGCGCGCCGGACCGGACGCGCACACGCGATCACCGGTGCTCACTGGGTCCACGGGACCCGCAGCATCGATGATCGCAGTAAGGAGCCAATGGCATCTCCTTACCACATGATCGCGCCGTCCAATGGCGGCGGCTCCTTAACACGTGATCGCGCCGTCGATCACAGATCGAAACAAACCCGGCCAGCGTCACATCCGCAGGTGCGCACACGCGGTCACGGCGCTCGGCGGGTCCACGGGACCCGCAGCGTCAATGATCTTGGTAAGGAGCCAATGGCAACGGCTCCTTACCATGTGATCGCGCAGTCATTGGACAAATGTAAACAAACCTGGGCAGTGTGGGTCACCTGCAGGTCATCTCTCTCCTCTCCTCACACCATTGCAGCGTAAGAGAAGGAGAGAGATTAGTGACCAAACGTAAGTGCCCAGCAGTGCCCCATCTATTCCCCATAGCAGTGCCACCAGTGCCCCAGCAGTGCCACCAGTGCCACAACACTGCCACATCAGTGCCACCTGTGCCCATCAGTGCCGAGTGCCTGTGCCCACGAGTGCCGCCTGTGCCACACCACCAGTGTCATCTGAGCCACACCACCAGTGTCACCTGAGCCACACCAGTGCCACACCAGTGCCGCCTGTGCCCATCAGTGCTCATCTGCACCCCACCAGTGCTGCCTGTGCCCCACCAGTGCTGCCTGTGCCCCACCAGTGCCATATGTGCCCACCAGTGCCACACCAATTCCACCTGCACCACTGCAGTGCCGCCTGTGCCCACCAGTGCCGCCTGCTAATCAGTGACCCCAGAGCCACAGCAGTGCAACCAGAGCCACACCAGTGCCACCTTTGCCCATCAGTTACACCTGTGCCACTGCAGTGCCCACCAGTGTTCTGCAGTGCAGCCTTATTAGCCACCAGTATGGCAAAAACATTTTTTACCACCGAGGAGGCCTACCAGAAACTATGCGTGACTGATAAGAGCTGCGAGGAGTCTGAGTCTCTGTCCGATTCAGGTTCGGCCTATGAGCCCGTAACAGGAAGCAGGTCTGATACGGAATCAGAGGAGGAACCTGTGCCCGTTAAAAAAAGGCGTTCTGGCGTGGAGCAGCAGCAGCCTACTACTAGAAGTGCAGTGCCGTCCGCCTCGCGAGCAGTGCCGTCCACCTCGCAAGCAGTGCCGTCCACCTCGCAAGCAGTGCCGTCCACCTCGCAAGCAGTGCAACAAAGGTCAGGCACCAGTAGGGTGGCATCTCCACCCCAACGGGATAGGGGCCATGCCAGCCTTCCCTATGGCCTTCAAAACCCCCTGTGGCTGCCTTCTAATTCTGGAGCATCAAATATCCCCCCTTTCACCGCCCAACCAATTGTACAGGTGAACACCGATAATTTTGACATGCTTGATTTTTTTCATTTGATTTTTACAGAAGAATTATTGTCATCCATTGTGGCCCAGAGCAACCTCTACACTGAGCAGTTTATAGCAAGCAACCCTGGTTCCAGTTATGCCAGCCCCTTTCAGTGGAGAGACCTGACCGTAGAGGTGTTCACAATATTCGTAGGCCTAACCTTCAATATGGGTACTCCTATTGGTCTACCAAAGCCATCCACCACATGCCAGTCTTCTCATCCCGTATGCCCAGATCCCGATACTTTATGATTCTACGGTTCCTCCACTATAATGATAACACCCAGTGCCCTCCCCGAAATGACCCTGCTTTTGACAAATTTAAAATTCGGCCACTCCTAAAAAAAAATCTGAAAAATTCCCCCAGTTATATAACTCTGAACAAAATATATCTGTGGATGAGTCCCTTATCAAATTCTCTGGCAGGCTGGGCATCAAACAGTTCATCCCCTGCAAAAGGGCCCGATATGGGATGAAAATGTATAAACGGTGCGACCGAGACACGGGGTACATCTACTCCTATGTGTACGAAGGGAAGGACTCCCAACTGCATCCCCCCGAACGCATCGGAACCAGTGGAAAAGTGGTCTGGGAGCTGATCTATCCACTACTTGGAAAAGGATACCACCTTTATGTGGACAATTTTTATACTAGCCTTCCCCTGTTTATAAATCTTTACCGGAGAGACACCCCAGCATGTGGCACAGTAAGAATTAACAGAAAGGGCTTCCCACAAAAATTGGTGAACCAAAAGCTAAAACGAGGAGAGACATCTTTGCGGAACCAGGAGATATTGGCTGTCAAGTGGAAGGACAGACGAGACGTCCACATGCTTACCACGATCCACAACGACACCTACGTGGAAGTCCCCAAAAGAAGAGGCTCAGTCCAGAAACCATCTTGCGTCTACGACTACAATTTGTTTATGGGAGGAGTGGACTTCAACGACCAGATGATCAAACCATACCTTCCCTCAAGAAAATCCCGTCACTGGTACAAAAAAGTGTCCATTTATTTTTTCAGTTTGGCCTTCTATAACGCTTATGTTTTATACAAAAAATCAACACCGAATCCCGCACCCTATCTTTACTTTCAAGAAGAAGTCATCACCGCCCTTTTGTTCCCTTAAATCCCATCAAAAATTCTTCGCACTGATTGCGTGAGCAGACTCCATGAACGACACTTTCCTGACAAAATTCCCCCCCCCATGAAAATGGGAGCAAACGCCAGAAGAAATGTCGGGTGTGCGCCAGAGGAGGAGTCAGAAGAGACACCACAGTTTATTGTCCCTCCCAAACAGGCCTCTGTTTAGGTGCATGTTTCCGCCGTTACCATACTGCTCAAAATTATTAGGTAAACAAAATTCAAATTCCCTGTCATTTTCCTCCACACCCCTTATGCCACTGCACTGTACAAACCTCTGCCTTCTCCGGAACCGATCCTGTACTGTTAAACGACCACGCTTTTGCCTAATGCTAAAAATACCTCTGCTTTCTCTGGAACTGACCCTGGCTTGTTATACGACCACGCTTCTGCCTTACGCTTAACTGTACTTACCTCTGCTTGCTCTGGAATTGACCCTGGACTGTTTGACCACGTTTTTTGCCTGCCCCTTGGATTGATCTTTTACCCTGCTATGCTAGTGGGAACACAGGGGTCTCACACATGTGAGGGACTCCAAAATTGTTTTTCTGGATGAAAAAACAAGTTTTTTCGTTTTCTCATTCCCAGATTAAGGTCTGGTTGCCCGGAGGCTTCAAAGAGATTTGGGTGGGAGAAGCCTCTACCCCTGTCCCCATTCTTTCCTGGCCCGCTACTTGGACCATGTTCCTGCTTACTACCAGGACGAATATTTTGGCACTGCTGGCAATGTTTCTACTTGCACTGGCCCTGGACTATATATGGACAGTATCCCTGCCTATACCGACTATGGACAATATTCCTGCCTGCTGCCTGGACAATTCAATTCATTGTCGTTGACCACGTCCCTGCCTGCTGCCTGGATCAGGGCTCTCCTCCTATGGACAATTGCACTACTAAAAACACAGGTAATCATTTTTTTGTACCCATTACTCAGCAGAATGTATTTTAGGGTGTAACTCTTGGTATGTACATGCTGTGTTAGAAATATGAAGGGCCTTCAAAAATGTGATAGATTGTAAGGAAATTGGATGTGTAGCTTGTGTCCCTACAACACCTGATGGTGCTTCTTGGAAGTTGGGTCTCTATGTGGCCAGGCTGTGTAAAAGTCTCACACATGTGGTATCGCCATACTCAGGAAGAGCAGCAGAATATATTTTGGGGTGTAATTTTTGCTATGTACATGCCATGTGTTGGAAATATCCTATAAATGGACAACTTTGTGTAAAAAAAAAATGCGTTCATTTTTTTCCAAATTTTCCAAAAACATCTGCAAAAAAATTAACCGTTTAAAAGACTCAATATGCCTCATAGATTATACGTTGAGGCGTTAGCTTTCCAAAATGGGGTCACTTTGTGGGCGTTTCCTTCAAAAGTGTAATATGTGGTTGAGAAATAAGATGTGTAAATTATGCTCCTAGAATGCTTGAAGTTGCTACTTCGGTGTTGGGCCTCTGTATTTAGCCACGCTGTGTAAAAGTCTCACACATGTGGTATCGCCATACTCAGGAGGAGCAGCAGAATATATTTTGTGATGTCATTTGAGGAATATACATGCCATGTGAGAGAAATAACCTGTTATAATGACAATATGGTATGAAAAAAAAAAATCTTAATTTTGAAAAGAACAAATGACAACTTCAAAAAACTAACTATGCCTCTTACTAACTACCTTGGAATGTCTACTTTCCAAAAAGGGGTCATTTGGGGGGTATTTGTACTTTATTGGCTTGTTAGGGTCTCAAGAAATGAGAGAAGCTGTCAGTACTTCAGGTATGATCAAATTGTTCAATTTTCAGCAATTGGTACCATAGCTTGTAGACCCTATAACTTTCACCCAGACTAAAACAATATCCAATTTTTTTTATTTTTACCAAAAATATGTAGCAGTATACATTTTAGGCTAAATTTATGAGGAAAAATTTATTTTTTACAAAATGTTATGATAGAAATGAAGAAAAATTCATTTTTTTACAAAATTTTCGTTCTTTTCATTTGGCTACAGTGTTGTATGACTGAGTTATTGTCATTCAAAATGTGAGAGCACCAAAAGCTGAAAATTGGTCTGGTTATTAACCTCCCTGGCGGTATGATTCTTTCAGATTTTAGGTGCTGAAAGCGGTACCATTATTTGCAAGGGAATTTGGCGTTTTATACTGTAGGCTTGTAGTTCTTAGGAATAACTCACTGAAATCTATCCAAACAAGAGTCTAATAGGCATCCCGGGTATGATTTTTTATTTTTTTTTATTAAAAATTATAATATAATAAATTTTAAAAAATTATAACAAATAATATAATTATAGTAAAAATTATTCAATAATGTAATCAAATCAAAATCACTGAAATTTGCTCAGTTGCAGAATTTTTGCTGAAATTTTTTTTTTTTGTTTTTATGACGAATTTCCCCATAAATCGCTATCGCTAAATTCTGCAAGTGATTCTGATTTATTATCGCTGTTTTTTAGCTGCTCTAAAACAATTTTTGCCATAAAGGGACACTTTTGGTTGTCAGTTTGCAGGGAGAAAGAACAGTTTTTATTATATAAAAGGACATGTAGTGTACAGGACATGTTTTGTACAGGGCAGACCACTAGGGACATAGGGGGTGTGTATTTTTTACTATAAGATTACAGTGTACTGTATGTATAGTGTTTGTTTACATTTTTGAATTTGGCGCCGTTCCCCCCCCCCCCCCTACGTCGCGACGCTCGCAGGGAAGGGAATCGGCAGTACACACAGCATCAGGCGGACATCCGGCCGCCGTGTACTGCGGAGATTCATCGCTGGATCGCAGAGAAAAGGTAAGTAAACTTTTTCTGCATCCTGCGAGGCAAGTCCGTGTGTGGCACGGGGTTACCGATCGTAGCTTAAAAATCTCACCCCGTGCCACACACGGGAAGACCGCCAGGGAGGTTAAGGGGGTTTAAGTGCCCAGTGGTCAAGTGGTTAAGATTTTAACAATAAAAGTCGCATAATTTATAAAGTAGAAGTAAAGAAACATCCGGTAAATCACAATGATGAGAAACTGAATTAGACAATTTTAATGAAGAAAATCTGAGTAAGTCTCTTGATATAGTTCCTTCTGAAGTGCTTAAAAACATTTTTTCCGTTCTGTCCTCCCTTCATGTAGATACAAAAGTTGAAATTCCAACAGTGACTGGTTCTGTTGCTAAGCCCCTCTGTGTCCACAAATACAACCTTAATACGGGAGAGGTGGACTTCAACGAACAGATTATTGTCGTCCTACTTAATTGTCCATAAAGCCAGACGCTGGTATAAAAAAAGTATATGGATATTTATTCCAATTGGCTCTGCTGAACGCTTATGTGCTATATAAAAGCGTCAGGACAAACCAGATCCTTCCTAAAATTCCAGGAAGAGATAATCACAACTCTTCTATTTGGAGACGGTGCTGTGGGTCAACTTCCCAATGCAAATGCAGTGAGCCGGCTCTATGAGAGGCATTTCCCATATGCGATTGGGGGTGTAGTGTTTTATTTTCTTGCACAAGTATTGAGGAGTGTTTCCTTGTGTGCACTTGTGGGTGAGACAGAGGGTCTTGAATGTGACCCTATCCTTTACGGTTAGCCAATGAAGGGTCCTCAGTGAAGGGGTGATGGATTCCCAGGGTTTTTTCCCCCCGTTACCAGTCTGGCTGCCGTGTTCTGGACGACTTGTAGGCCCAAAATCTGGTATTTAGGTAGTCCTATGTAGAGGGAGTTTGCGTAGTCAAGTCAGAAATTGATGATAGTTCCAACTACTACTGCTATGTACTCTTCTGGGATGAAGGGGATGAGTCTACGCAGCAGCCGGAGATGGTAAGATCCGCTGACAACTGATCCTATTTGTGCATGAATGAATGAAAAACATATAGCGCGGCACTAAATCGCCTCTGGGCGCTTGTTGTTCCTGTCTCCTTTGGTATCAAAAGAGATGAGTCTTGATCTTTCTCCTGAATGCTAAGTGGTTCTCCTCCAACCGAATGCTGGTTGGTAAAGCGTTCCATAGTCTGGGACCTTAGACGGCGAATCTTCTTTCTTCTTTGGACTTGTAGTTGGCTTTCGGTATCTGGAGTAGATTTTGATTGGTGGATCGCAGAACGTGATTGGGATTATGAGCTTTTATTTTTTCCCCATAGTTAATGGGGGGCCTTCCCATGAATACATCTATGTGTTAGAGTGCTTTAAAAGCAATTTTGTCTTTTACTGGCAACCAATGAAGGATTCTCAGCGAAGGTGAGATTCCCAGGGTTTTTTCCCAGTCACAAGTCTGGCGGCCGTGTTTCGAACGACTTGCAGACAAGCAATTTGGTACTTTGGGAGTCCGACTTTGATGCTTGGGGTGATAATCTGTCCAAGGATGGTGGGTGGTGTCCATGAATTCTCAGCTTTTGTCTTTAGGTTTGCGTGGATAATAAGTTCTGTTTTGGATCTATTAAGTTTGTGGAAGCTCTTAGTAATCCAATCATCGATCAATGTGAGGCATTTTTCTAGACCGCGATATTGGTCTTTTTTTTTTTCGGTGATGCGAAAGTAGAGTTGAGTGTCGTCAGCGTATGAGTGGTAGAACAGGTCCTGTTTGCTGATGATTTTGAGTGGGCAGGGGGAGATGTTTTAGAGCACGGGTGACGGGGGTGATCCTTGAGGGACTCTGCAAGAAATTGCGCAAGGTTCAGAGGTGAAGGCTCCTAGTTTCACTGTCTGGGAACGATTTTCTACGAAGAATGGGAACCAAGGTAGATCTGTGTCTGATTCCTGCTACTTTTTTTAAGGCGAATGAGTTGAGTTTTGTGGTCTACAGTGTTGATTGCTGCACTGAGATCCAGCAGCATCAGGAGACATGATTGTCCGTCATCTGCTGCTTCGAGGACATCATCCCATATTTTGAGAAGTGCTGTTTCAGTGCCATGGCCTGGGCGGAAGCCTGATTGTAGTGGGTCCAAGAGTTTGTGTGTGTCCAAATACAGTTGCAGCTGTTGTACTACTGCTTTCTTAATAATAATAGAGATGGTGTTTAGGCTTGTTACCAATCTGCGATAGTTTGGGTCTTCGGGGTCGAGGTTGGGTTTCTTTAGGAGGGGCTTGATTATACCTTGCTTGAGGGAGATCTGGACAAAACCTTTGAACGATTGGTTTACGAGATGCGTTATGGTGGGTGCCAAGATGTCGGTACATTCTTTCAGGACTTTTGTAGAAATTATGTCATTTGGTGATGTGCTGTCTCAGGCTTCCGATGATGGTTTTTGGTGGTGTCGATGGTGATCGGGATCAGCGCAAAATTAGTTGATTGTAAAATGTTTGCATTGATTTCCTATTCTTGCTGTGGTTAGTGAGGTTGGTTTTTTTCTGTTGAATTATTTCACAAATGTTTTCGATTTTGGTCGATTAAAAAAAATCCGATAGCTCATTACAGAATTCTTGAGTTTCATTTGCTGGAGGCTCTAGGCAGGTAGGGTTCAAAGTCTGAGTGACTAGTTTGAAAAGTTTACGAGGACGGCTTATGGCTTTTGAGATGGTGTTTGAGAAATGTTATTTTTTTATTTGAATATTGCTTTGTGGTATTTCTTTTTGAGTGCTTTGTAGTTTGTGTGGTTTTCCTTTGTTGAATTTCTTCTCCAGGCTCCTGCAGCTCTTCTGCATTCTTGGGAGATAATACTCTTGCGCTATCTGAAATGGACACTGGGGGGGCACTGCTGCAAACACCAGGGTAGTCTGCCTAACACAGAGAATATGCAGATATAGGTAGGTGATAGTGAAGCGCTGTGAATCCTAATAAGGGTATATAACCGAAGGGTAAATACCAGGGGAGATAAGCTAAGTGACTGTATGGTGAACAGAGAGGGCAACAAATAAATAAACATGTGAAATGTACCAAACACACAATGGAATAAATAAAATGCAATATACAAAATAAGAACCAAAAAAAAAAAAAAAAAGTGAATAAAAAACACAAATGAAAATAGCTGTGCGTGACAGCACACAGCTAGGTGTATAGCATATAAACTCGTGAAAAGTCCAAAAAAAAATGGAGACTCCAAAGCCCAAAAAGTGGTACGGTGTGAAAGCAGCTACGGTGTGAAAGCAGGCAGACTTCGGTGCGCACACCTCTTGCGGTACTAAAATGCTCACCTCAGAAACATAGCACGGATGGCCCAAAGTACCAAACAGTAGTTACTGGGGTGCAATCACACTTATTGAGGTTGAAATGGAGAACTTCTTCACCAGGTGCTCATACAGACATGAAAGGCAGAAATGGATGGAAAGTGACGTAACCTTAAAAAAAAGACCTAGAAATGGATAAATCACATCAGCACGCACTCACATTGAGGCTGAAGATGGTGGACCTATCTCCACCTCTTAACCTTGGCATCAACAGGTGCTCAGGCAATGCAGGGTAAAAGGAGAGAGAGGGAGGCCCATAGTGCAGTATTCCATAAAAGTTTATTGAGGTACAAACAAATAGCAAAGTAAAAACTCACATTTAAAATTGGAGCAGCAGCAAAACACCTACGAGCAGCGAGCTCGTTTCATCGCCATCGGTCTGTGTCAGCTCTGTAATCCTATTCCCATACGTATTCGTCACGTCACGTGACTTCTTCAGGGGATCCCCTGAAGTAACTGTTTGGTACTTTGGGCCATCCGTGCTATCGCTCTGAGGTGAGCATTTTAGTACCACAAGAGTTGTGCGCACCGAAGTCTGCCTGCTTTCACACCATAGCTGCTTTCACACCGTACCACTTTTTGGGCTTTGGAGTCTCCATTTTTTATGGACTTTTCACAAGTTTATATGCTATACACCTAGCTGTGTGCTGTCATGCACAGCTATTTTCATTTGTGTTTTTTATTCACTTTTTTTTGGTTCATATTTTGTATATTGCATTTTATTTATTCCAGTGTGTGTTTGGTACATTTCACATGTTTATTTGTTGCTTATCCACCTCTGTGTTCACCATACAGTCACTTAGCTTATCTCCCTTGCTATTTACCCTTCGGTTATATACCCTTATTAGGATTCACAGCGTTTCACCATCACTCTACTGCATTCTTGCTTCAGTAAAGTAAGTGTCATTGAACCAGCTCGAATTGTTTTTGCGGATTGCTCTACGTTTTGGAGCGACTGTGTCTGCTGTTTGTAATAATGCTTTATTTAAGGAGTTGAGTGTTCGTTCCGTTAATTGGTTTTGCTTTAGCATTTCTATGTTTCATAGTGTGGTTTTGAAGAGTTCAGAGTAGTTTCTTCTGACATCTTGTCCAGTGTAAAATAAGAAAGAATTGGGAGTGGGAAAGGGAAGAAGGATGGGCAGAGGGAGAAAGAAGGAAGAGGGAAAAGGGGGGTGACGATACAAAGGGATAGCACTCACATGGGCCACATCCGTATATATAGTATTAGAAGAAGAACAATAACTACAGGTAGATATTGATGGTCGGACTTTGAGGCCAAGGAAGTATGTTAAAAAATAAGTTAATATCATCAATATAATACAAAAATAAACATAATTATAAAATACATATACAGGAAATGACCACTGTGTACAAAATCCTTAGAAGTCGCCGACGTACGTTTTGCCGTGGGGCTTCTTCAGGACGATAAGAATTTTGTGGAAAAGTATGTAACAGAAAACAAGTGGTTATATAACAGATGGTCTCACGATGAATGCATCCAGGGGCACATATAGCGAGCGGTATATCAAAACCGACAAGGGACTTGCTTAGAGAATCCTCAAAAATTGAAAGAATCTTATAGTGGCTGTGAGGTCAAGATAAAACATCTTTCAAACTTGGGTTAGGTGTCACAGGTGTAGTTACACATAATCGAGAATGAGTGACCCTGCAGCCAACTGGGACAACAGCCTTCTTTCAAATGACAGGACAAGATACCATCCACACACAATAGGTCGCCAATATACTGGTTCCCGTGTTAGACATCAAAATTTGAGCCTATATAAGTAGTATCGGATGGCTGTCCAGGGGTCAGACAACTGTCCCAGGGTGTACACCTATGTTACAACATGCCTCTCAGCAAATAGCTTGGGGTGTCTACTTTCCAAAATGGAGTCATTTAGGGGCATTGAGGAAAAAAATAAAAAATTTACACCCTTAGAAATCCTGAAGGCGGTGATTGGTTTTTGGGGTCCTGTACAGGGCTAGACTGCCAAAAAGGCTCATATGTGGTATCCCTGTACTCAGGAGAAGCTGCAGAATGTATTTTGGGCTGTAATTACACATATACCCGTGCTATGTTTGAACAATATATGTTAACATTTTCCAGAGACTTGTAGCTAAAATATTTAATGGGCTCAACATGCCTCTCAGCAATTTCCTTGGGGTGTCTACTTTCCAAAATTTAGTCATTTGGGGGGTTTGCACTGATCTCCCATTTTAGCACCTCGGACAGTCAAACTAAAAGCTGTGTAAATTCCAGAAAATGTACCATAGTTTGTAGACGCTATAATTTTTGTGCAAACCAATAAATATACACTTATTGACTTTTACCCTAGACATGTGGCTGAATACATTTTGGCCTAAATGTATGACTAAAATTGAGTTTATTCGATTTTTTTATAACAAAAGTAAAGAATATTTTTTTTCAAAATGTTGGGGTCTTTTTTGGTTGATAACGCAAAAAGTAAAAATCGCAGAGGTGATCAAATACTACCAAAAGAAAGCTCTATTTGTGGGAAAAAAGGACACACATTTTTATTCGGGTACAGCATTGCATTACCACAAAATTTAGAGTGAAAACAGCGCAGTGCCAAATTGTAAAACGTGCTCTGGTCATTAAGTGGGCAAATCCTTCTGATCCTTAATGGATCACTAAAGTAATTGATTTTTTTTAGCTAAATAGCTTCCTTTACCTTACTGCAGTCTTGGTTTCATGTCCTCATTGTTCATTTTTGCTTTGAAGTTGCTGTAATTCTGCTCTGATCTCCACACGTCCTGCTTGTCTGGCTCCTTATGAAAAATCTCATGGCACCTTTTCACTGTGGTCCAAGCTGTCATTACTGTGTGTCTAAAACTCCTCAGAACCTCAGATTCATTTTAAAAACAAAACACCACCCTGTATTTGTTTGTTTTTGTTCTGTGTGTCTCTTTACTTCACAGAAACATGAAACCAGTTTAAAAATGAAACTAAACTGCAGGCACATTATATGATTGATTTTTATCTATTTTTAATCATTTTTAAAAGGAATCAGTTAACTATTATGTCTCTATACCCTGTAAACCTTCATTTCAGCCAAAAAAAAAAAAAAAGGTTTCCTTTAGTGACCCTTTAAGTGGTTAAGCTAAGCATAGGCACCAAGCTTCTCCAGCCGTGTATGCATAAACTGTCAGTGGGTAAACAAAGCCGCCTCCTTGTGGTCTGCCAATTTTCTTACAGCCTGTTTTGGTAGTTGTGTGGTCCAGCAGCCTCTACGTTTCGCAAGCAAACTTGCATGATCAGGAAGCTTCCTGATGATGCAAGTTTGCTTGCGAAACGCAGGGGCTGTTTTGTTTACCCACTGACAGTTTATGCATACACGGCTGCAGAAGCTTGGTGCCGGCGCATAGGCACATTTAAATGTGAGTGTAATACTTACTTGGTTATCCTTACGAATGAACCACAGGCTCTGGCTAACATTAAATCTGGTGAGTGACCATTTCTAACGGTGACGGGATACCACTTAATGGTGACGGCTTGGTACAACCCATATACACTATAGAGGAACACTGCGGTATGAGCACATCTAATTATATAAGAAGAGAGAACAACTGGACTATTCACTATATGAACTTTTTTTTTGAAAATATTTATTTAAACAGCACATCCATGGAATATTTAATATATTAGTAATTGAAGATATAAGGTTTAAAGTATTACCTGATAAAGGTTTTTCACGTTCTTTTAAGGTTTAAAGTATTACCTGATAAAGGTTTTTCACGTTCTTTTTGAGGTTTATATACACACATGTATTCATTCTTAGTTTGTTTGAACAGAGTGGGGCACATTACCTGTGTAGGGGAACGCACCATCTAGTGGCCAAAAAAGGCAAATGCTATCCAATTTATGATAGAGAACAAACCAAGAAGGCGCAATTTCACCATACACCTTAAATCTTTGTGGGACAGAATACCATATTGGCAACCTGACCCATCTCACAACCCCTAATTGCAGCATACCCAGATAGTATCACATATTCCACTTGCGCCAACCACACTTATACAAAATAAACGTAACCACTTAAGGACTGCTGCACAACGATATAATTCGAAAAAATGGGTCGCAAGCGGGCCAAAGTTCTGTGACCGTCCTCGCAGACCAGCTCGCCGCCGTTGTCCCGCGATCGCGATCAGGTCACAGGAGCTGAAGAACGGGGAGAGGTTAGTGTAAACAAACCTTCCCTGTTCTTCTCTGTGGCTTGTCACTGATCGTCTGTTCCCTGTCATAAGGGACGACATTCAGTGACGTCACACATCCAGCCACGCCCTTCTACAGTAAGAATCACTCCCTTAGGGCACACCTAACCCCTTAGTGGTTAACCCCTTCACTGCCATTGTCATTTTTACTGTAATCAGTGCATTTTTATAGCACTTTTCGCTGTGAAAATTACAATGGCCCCAAAAATTTGTCAAAAGTGTCCGATATGTTGCAGTCACAAAAAAATAAATAAATAAAAAATTAGCTGATCGCTGCCATTAGTAGTAAAAAGAATAATAAAACTATTTTGTAAATGCTATAAATAGTGTGCAAACCACTATAAACGCTTGCAAAAATAGAAAATAATAAAAAAGTTGCGCTAGACTTAAAAACAAATGTAGGAATATAGCAGCCTGCACCAACAATGGACCATGTTGTGTACAGAAATAAAAAAGAAAAAAAGTGCAGCGCTAAATAATATCTGGAGTGAAACCAAATATGTGATCAAGGTATTCAAATCAGGAGCCCCAATTATGGAGCAAGTATGTGAATCTATAAAATTGCACTAGACCAATACATGTAAATATCAAATAATATGCACAAACATTTTTATGTTTATGTTATTAAATGCTAAAAAAATGAAATCAAAATAGGTGAGATACCAAATGGTACCACCAGGGTGCTTCACACTGAAGTGAAAATGAATTGTATCACAAATAAATGTCCCGGAAAGATACGTCAAAAGATAAAAGATCAAATGCTAATATATGTTGTAAATAGCGATATAAAAAAGCAAGAAATGGAAACTCTGGTGATGAAAAAGTCCCAATATAAAATGAACAGAATCACATTATGGCAAACGGAATTGCAAAAACGTGTAGAATAAGTCCATCAACACAGGAATTGGATATTTCAGTGATTTAAACAGGTAGTAAAAAAAAACCCATCAGCGGTCAATCGCATAGGATCCACAACAACATCCAATCGATACAGATAAAAGTTGGATACTCTTACCGGATGGCGTGGACACACACACGTCAGCGACGGTGTGTCAATCAAGCGTGTACGTACTCCTGGAAAGCGATGATGTCAATGGGAGCCCGTTGAGCCAATAGACAATCGATCATCAGAAGCCGAGTGGATCCAAATGTGAGAGAAAATCCTTCAGAGGAAACTTATGGATAATGGCATTGTGGCGGGTAGATCCATCATAGAATCATGTAGGGAAGAAAACACACAACTACGCATAGTGTGGTTATTTCCAGTAAAAAAGGCCTTTATTAGGCATAAAATGGTATACAGAAAAATAGGCAAAAAATAAATAAAAAATAAGCTAAAAAGTACAAGACTGCGGGAAGACCAGTACAGGTGATCACATGGGTAAGTAGCGTGGTAGGCAAATAGCGTATGGGCTTATGTACCCGACATGTTTCGAGCCATGAGCTCTTCAACTGGGGCATGAACCCATACAAGTGCCCCCACGCCATATATTTATACTACTTCTGTGAGCAATGATGACATTAAGTCAAAACAGCTGTGAATGGCAGCCAGGAGGTTAGGACTAATCACAGCGGACTCCTGCTGACAACACCCACTGCTGTCAGCAAGGAACGAACAAAAAAAAAAAAAAAGGGAAAAAAAAAAAAAAAGGCCCAGTGTCTATCCCCCATTGTCCATTCCTGGCTCAAGTCTATACCCTTTAGCCAGTTGCTCCGTATCAGGAGGAACTGTACGAATGTATCTGATTTCTATACTCAAGCAGAAATTTTGAAGGTCAGATTTGTTGAAAAGGGCTACACACCAGCCAAAGTGGATGATGACATCGATCGGGTGTCCAAGATCGATAGAGATTCCATCATTTCAGAGAAACCTAAACGCCCTCCAGATACCAGGTTCAAATGGGCATTCACTACCCAATACTCGGTGCAACACAAGCAGATCAAAAACATACATGAACCGACATTGGAGTGTTCTTAAAAGCGATTCCCTTTTGGGCTTGGCGCTCCCCGATAGGCCTGGGGTTGTTTTTAGAGGAGCCATGTCACTCAGAAATAAACTTGCTCCTAACGTATCGGTCTCTCCCATCAAACCCTCCTTCTTTCCAGAGTTGAAGGGATTTCACGCGTGTAGGAGATGCAATGTGTGTCTTTTAAATACTCTTACCAGTAGAAAAATAGACAGCTTTTCTTCCACAGTGACATCCATCATCTATACGATGAGGGATTTTGCCACTTGCGACACTCGTTATGTGGTTTATCTTCTCACCTGTCCGTGCAAAAAGCAGTATGTCGGCAGGACTATACGCACATTTTCCATCAGAGTAAATGAGCATATTGCATGTATCAGGTTGGGTAAGACTAACCATAGTGTTCCAAAACATTATCTAGAACACCACCACAAAAATCCGGAGGGAACGAGCTTTCAGATTATTGGGAAATTTAACCCCCATTGGAGAGGAGAGTACAAAGTTAGAGGTGTGTCCCAGCTCGAAATGTTTTGTATATACCAACTCCGTTGTTTTTTTCCCCATGGATTAAATATCGATTGGGACATTAACGCATTCAATCAATCAATCCTAGATTGTGAATGCCATTCTGTTCCGTTTGGACACACCTCTGTGATGAGTTGTGTTTATGATTAATATTATATATACTTTCCTGTTTTGCCACTTGATAATCTGTAGTGTCATATATGGGTCAGGATGTTTAAAAAAAAAAAAAAAAAACCTGGCCTACAGGAGAGTCATCTGTGTTTTTAATAATGTGTTGGATAAGCAATGATGCCATATAGACATTTACACACTGGGGATTACCTAGTGTGAGTATGAGTAGTATGAGTCCATTTGGACACACCTCTGCGATGATTTTTGTTTACTTTCAATACTATATATATATATTTTCCTGTTTTGTCACTTGTTAATCTATAGTGCCATACATGGGCCATGATGTTTTTTAACATTTGTTTTTGGTCTCTTTTTCATATATATATGTATTAGATTCTCGCCTGGCCTACTAGAGAGTCATCTGTGTTTTTAATTATGTGTTAGATGAGCAATGATGCCATATAGCCATTTACACACTAGGGATTACCTAGTATGAGTAGGTCACCTCCCCCAATTACAAGTCGGCGTTTTCCATCTCTATTGGCCATGTAATATGACTAGGGAGATTGTATGGAGGGCGCCGCGTTATGACAACATGACGCCGACTTGCTTGTACAGCGTGCTGTCCGTCTCCCAGGATTGGCTATCTGCGGTCCAGCTTGGAACGCAGCCTCGTCGTGTGTACGACGCGATTGCGTCATTGCGGGTGTTTGTGATGAGGCGCGCATTCCCCGCGACCTGCGCTCTGATCCATAGCTGTGCCCACGGAGGCCCTCTCCACCAATGCTTGTCTTGGAGTCTGGGAACGCTGCGTCGGTAGCGTGCTCACGCCACCGCGAGTGGGCGGGGCTACGCGTGTATGCCATGCGATCGCCCTATAGACCAATGACTCTGCCTACATGGAAAATGGGGGATAGACACTGGGCCTTTTTTTTTTTGTTCGTTCCTTGCTGACAACAGTGGGTGTTGTCAGCAGGAGTCCGCTGTGATTGGTCCTAACCGCCTGGCTGCCATTCACAGCTGTTTTGACTTAATGTCATCATTGCTCATAGAAGTAGTATAAATATATGGCGTGGGGCACTTGTATGGGTTCATGCCCCAGTTGAAGAGCTCATGGCTCGAAACATGTCGGGTACATAAGCCCATACGCTATTTGCCTACCACGCTACTTACCCATGTGATCACCTGTACTGGTCTTCCCGCAGTCTTGTACTTTTTAGCTTATTTTTTATTTATTTTTTGCCTATTTTTCTGTATACCATTTTATGCCTAATAAAGGCCTTTTTTACTGGAAATAACCACACTATGCGTAGTTGTGTGTGTTTTCTTCCCTACATGATTCTATGATGGATCTACCCGCCACAATGCCATTATCCATAAGTTTCCTCTGAAGGATTTTCTCTCACATTTGGATCCACTCGGCTTCTGATGATCGATTGTCTATTGGCTCAACGGGCTCCCATTGACATCATCGCTTTCCAGGAGTACGTACACGCTTGATTGACACACCGTCGCTGACGTGCGTGTCCACGCCATCCGGTAAGAGTATCCAACTTTTATCTGTATCGATTGGATGTTTTTGTGGATCCTATGAGATTGACCGCTGATGTTTTTTTTTACTACCTGTTTAAATCACTGAAATATCCAATTCCTGTGTTGACGGACTTATTCTACACGTTTTTGCAATTCCGTTTGCCATAATGTGATTCTGTTCATTTTATATTGGGACTTTTTCATCACCAGAGTTTCCATTTCTTGCTTTTTTATATCGCTATTTACAACATATATTAGCATTTGATCTTTTATCTTTTGACGTATCTTTCCGGGACATTTATTTGTGATACAATTCATTTTCACTTCAGTGTGAAGCACCCTGGTGGTACCATTTGGTATCTCACCTATTTTGATTTCTATTTTTTAGCATTTATAAAAATGTTTGTGCATATAATTATTTGATATTGACATGTATTGGTCTAGTGCAATTTTATAGATTCACATACTTGCTCCATAATTGGGGCTCCTGATTTGAATACCTTGATCACATATTTGGTTTCACTATAAACGCTTATTGTGATTTTTTTACCAAAAATATGTAGAAAAATACGTATCGGCCTAAACTGAGGAAAAACATTTTTTGTATATCTTTTTGGGGGATATTATAGCAAAGAGTAAACTTTTTTTTCAAAATTGTCGCTCTATTTTTGTTTATAGCGCAAAAAATAAAAAAACGCAGAGGTGATCAAATGCCACCAAAAGAAAATGGGGAAAAAAGGACGCCAATTTTGCTTGGAAGGCATTTTGCAAGACCGAGCAATTGTCAGTTAAAACGACGCAGTACCGAATCGCAAAAAGGGGCCAGGTCCTTTACCTGCATAATGGTCCGGGGCTTAAGCTGTAAAATAAAACAAAAGCATTCTTGTACCTATAAAGTAGATGTAAACCATCACATATACCCAGTGAAGAGAACAGCCTCAGATAATACACAGAGATGAAACAAATTTCCCTACATAAGTTTTACATATAGATCTGCTGTTTTCAGCTTTATATATTCTTTGGAAAGTTCAGATTGTGTTAGGAGATTTTCTCTTCCTGGTTAGCACTGCAGTAAAGCCTGGGCAGACAGCCAAGACAGCTGTGTGGATGAAAGGCACATACCCCCTCTCCTCATAGGTAGAGAGAGACTTTCAGCACTGTTTGTTGAATCGTTCAACACTTTGCTAATTTATAGCATCCTCCCCAACACAAAACTCAGGCTGCTTTTATCGCTTGTGTCAGAGAACTTGCCAGAAGTACTCATGCTGATAACAGAATAACGGGGCAGAAGAAAGCTACGGGGCATGGGGCTTTGAAGAGCGATAAGAGAAAACACTGCAGATATATGTGCTCGATCTGAGGTTTTGATAGATCAGAAGCTTAATAATAGCATACAATGCCAAGCTGCAGTTTCCAAAGTGAGCAAAATCCTTTTTTGTATTTAAAAGAGGTGTGAACTGCAGCGAAAGACATAATTTTGCCCCTGTACAAATCATTAGCAAGACTTCATCTGGAATATTGCAGTACAGTTTGGGCACTAGTTCACAAAAGGAATATTGGGGAAATGGATGAAGTGCAGAAAAGGACAACCAAACTGATAAGAGGCATGGAGGAGCTAAGCTATAAGGAAAAATTAACATAACTGAATTGTCTCTTGAGAAGAAGAGATTAAGAGGGGATATGATCAACATGTATAAATATATGAGTGGTCCATATAATGAACTTGGTGTAGAGTTATTCACGTTAAAGGTCATCACAGAGGACAAGGATGAACTCTTTACACCAGGAGGAAAAGAGATTTAATCTCCAAATATGGAAAGGCCTCTTCATAGCAAGAGCTGTGAAAATGTGGAAGAACTGGTTCTGGTCAGCTAAGTAGATTGTTTAAAAAAAGGCTTGGATTCTTTCCTAAATGTACATAATATAACTATATACTAATATTTTTAGGTAAAGTTGATCCAGGAAGGGTCTTTTTCCCCCTGCTGGAGCAAAATGCTTTATTGGAGGGTTTTTTTTTGTGGCCTTCCTTTGGATCAACTGTGTGCTATTGGATAGTGTACAGGTGGAGGTTTTTCTATTTGACTTTTTTGGTTTTAACTGGAACTGGTGTCTTGTTTTAACCTGTACCCATTGGTTAGATTTACTTGCCAGTTCCCTACGGTGTTTCTAAGAATTGTTGCATTGTATACATCTTGGTAAAATTATGCATTTCCTATTCTTCCAAGCTTCATCTTGTAGTCACATAATGCAGTATTACACCCATAGTAAAGACATTTGTTCAGAAGAGAAAATAGCCTAAAGATCATTCGTTTTTGCCCAGTTTGCACACAACAAATGTAAATGCAAAATGTAAAACGCAGATTCACTGGATAGACGGCTATGCAGATTTACTTATAAATTGATCCCTATGTGTACCAAGTAAGAAGACCACTATTAAACAAACCTGTGCTTTGCCCATACAGATCAAAGCAACAGGTTTGTTTTAGGGTAGTCGAACCAGCAGCATATAATCTCCCTTTTGCTCACCCAACATTCCATTTGGTCATGAGGAGCAAAGAAAAACACTGGGTACTTCTGGGTATGGAGAAGCATGCGACTTACTCACCTTTATCCCAAGTGACAAAAATGATGCTTAGTAATTGGCTGTTCAAGCACCCAGTGCTGTTACATGTGAGAAACTTAAAATATAGGGGGAGAATTACTAAAACTGGTACACACATAATCTGGTGCAGCTTTGCATTGTAACCAATCAGCTTCTAACGTGTTCAATTAAAGTTGAACTTCGGATTTATTTATTTTTGTTATGGATAGAGGGGAGATGGATTAGAACACCCGACAGTTTTTGCTGGCTGTGTCCTCTCTTTTTGTCCTGTTAATCATTGAAAGTGATAGTAAAAGAAAATTGGCCTGGTAGGCTGAATGCTCAGATAAGGGTCTGGTATTGATTGTGGTGGGGGCTGTTTTTTTTTTCTTGGCGTGGGGTTTTCCCCCTCAAAATCCTTACCAGATCTGAGCATACCTGAGTACCCATCACCAGCCCATCAGAGTACTGATGTATCTATCTGCAGCCCATGCCTCATATAATATACATTGGGGTGTTAGCTTTCCAAAATGAAGGCATGTTGTGTGTAATTCAACTGTACTGGTACCTTAAAAAGTGTGATAGGTAGGAATGAAATTATAGGTGTAATTTATGCTCCTAAAATGCCTGAAGGTCCTACTTTAATGGTGAACTTCTTTAAATGGCCAGGCTGTGTAAAAGTCTCACATGTGTGGTATCGCCATACTCCGGATGAGTAGCAGAATGTATTTTGGGGTGTAATGTGTTAGAAATATCTTATAAATTGACCATTTTCTGTAAAAATAAAAAATCAATTTTCATTTTCTTTCCATGTTTTCTGAAGACTTAAAAAAATTAACCATTCAGAAGACTCATTATGCCTTAGAATATACCTTGGGTGTTAGCTTTCCAAATTTGGGTCATTTTGTGGGTAATTCCATTGTCCTGGTGCTGCAGAGCCTTCAAAAGTGTGATAGGTCGAAATTGTATGTGCAATTTATGCTCCTAGAATGCCTGATGGTGATCGCTGCATGTTGGAACTCTCTATGTGGCCAGGCTGTGAAAAAATTCCATCATACTCAGAAGGAGTAGCTGAATGTATTGTGGGGTGTAATTGAAAGTATGCATATGCTGTGTGTGAGAAATAACTTTTGAAAATTTTGTGTAACAAATAAAAATGTATTTTCTAGGGCTGTGCAAATTAACTTTTAATTAATCGATTAATCTTTAATTTTTTTGATCGATCAAAATCTTTTTGATCGATTACATTTTTTTGGATTGGTACTCACCTCTCGACCGGCTTCTGGGCCTTCAGGGAGTTCTGTCGGAGATCCGGTAACGTCATGGACACCGGAGGGGCTTGCCACGTCCGTCTGAAGGGCTCCTTTGCTGTATCTTCATATCTGCATACCGGCGGGACCTTACTGTCTGCCACACACAAGGGCTGTTACACTTCCCTCTGTCACTTCTCTCTATCAACCTGGGATTCTACAGCCATCCACTGGGATTTGTGATAGTTCCCTTCATGGGACATCTACATGCTGACAGACTGATGTTAACCTCTCCTCATCTGGATTCAGCAGTGGTATCGTTGTACACATTTTAATACCAGTATCATACTTAGCTACATGTTTTTATGACTGCTTTTGGTACCGTTTGGTATTACTCGCACCAGTTTTACAGTTTATGTAGCTACATCGATTTTATCTCCAGTGCAATATTTATTTGGTTACCTACTTGAAGACTATAAACGTTTTAATGGTATTCCCATCGAGCGCTGCCTTTGTGTGTGTTTTGTATCCTGCTATCCATTTATCCAGTGGTTGGTAGCTGCACTCGGAATCAGCCTGCAAGGAGATCAGCTACAAGTAGTTGGATCTGTATGTGCGTTATAATTAATCAAAATTAGTCGATTAATCGATTAAAATAAAAAACGATTAATCGAACACAAAAATTTTGATCAGTAACAGCCCTAGTATTTTCCCAAGAATTGTGGGAAAAAATGACAACTTCAATTATTTTTTTTACCAAGTTTTGAAAAAATATATATGAGAAAATTATTATAAATATACAAGACACGCACATAAAATATTGTTACATATATATATGGAATGTGTACAGTACAACAAAGTTATAACCAAACGAAGGACATGATTTTTCAGAATTCACCCAACATTTCAAAGAGACAGCTCTCCTTCCTCAGAGGTATGTGGAAAAATCAGCCAAATATATATTTGGAACTACTCTGTATACAGTGGGTGGCCGCGATATTGTGTCAATCTCGCTCCCTTTCTCGGCGAGATTGACCACCTGCGAGCCCCATCGCGGGAGCCAGCGCAGAGCTGGCTTGCCGCGATGGAGACAAAGCTGTCATAGAAGTGATTCCCGCCAATTCTATACGTGGGCGGCGTTTGTTATGAATCCTGAAGGGGAAGTCCCCGCCTGATTTAAAAAAAAAATCCGGCATGGGTTCCCCCCTCAGGAGCACAACGGGCCCTTAGGTCTGTTATGGGTTGTAAGGAGACCCCCTACGCCGAAAAAAACAGCGTGGGGGTCCCCCCACAATCCATAACAGACCCGTATCCAAAGCACGCCAGCCGGCCGGTCAGGAGGGCGAGTGCCCCCCCCTCGTGAACAGTACCGGGCAGCATGCCCTCAACATGGGGGGGTCAGGTGCTCGGGCAGGGGGGTCGCACTGCGGCTCCCCCACCCCAGAGCACCCTGTCCCCATGTTGATGAGGACAGGGCCCCTTCCCGACAACCCTGGCCGCTGGTTGTCGGGGTATGTGGGTGGGAGGCTTATCGGAATCTGGGAGCCCCCTTTAATAAGGGGGCCCCCAGATACCAGCCCCCCACCCTAAGTGAATGAGTTTGGGGTACCCCTACCCATTCACCTGGAGGCAAAGTGTAAACACAAATAAACCACACAGGGTATTGAAATATTTTATTAGTTGGCCGCCGGGGGGGGGGTGTGTATGGTCGCTTTTATAAAAAGCGCCTCCCCTCGGCGGGCTTCTTCCGACATCTTCGGCGGGGGGGGTGGGTCGTCTCCCGCTCTCCGGGGGGTCGTCTCCCGCTCTCTGCTCTAGATTCGGCGCTCTCTGGTGCCTTCTTTCTGTTCAGGACTGGCCGCCGCTTCTGTCACGTTGTCGTCTTCTTCTTCTACCACGTGGTACCTACCGGAGCATGATGGGACTTCGACGTCACAAGATAGGCCTATATAAGTCACTGGGAGCCGCGCATCCGTCATAACAGCGGGAGGAAGCGTCGAGTCAACATCTGGAGAAGAGAAGAAGAAGAAGACGACGACGACGTGACAGAAGTGGCGGCCAGTCCTGAACAGAAAGAAGGCACCGGAGAGCGCCGAATCAAGAGCGGGAGAAGACCCCCCGGAGAGCGGAGAAGACCCCCGGAGATTGGAGAAGACCCACCCCCCCGCCGAAGATATCGGAATAAGCCCGCCGAGGGGGGCGCTTTTATAAAAGCGACCATACACACACACACCCCCCCCCCCGGCGGCCAACTAATAAAATATTTCAATACCCTGTGTGGTTTGTGTTTACACTTTGCCTCCAGGTGAATGGGTAGGGGTACGATGTACCCCATACTCATTCACTTAGGGTGGGGGGCCGGTATCTGGAGGCCCCCTTATTAAAGGGGGCTCCCAGATTCCGATAAGCCTCCCACCCGCATACCCCGACAACCAACGACCAGGGTTGTCGGGAAGGGGCCCTGTACTCATCAACATGGGGACAGGGTGCTCTGGGGTGGGGGGGCCACAGTGCGCCCCCCTGCCCCAGAGCACCTGACCCCCCCCCATGTTGAGAGCATGCTGCCCGGTACGGCTCAGGAGGGGGGCGCTCGCATAACAAACGCCGCCCACGTGTAGAATTGGCGGGAATCCACGTCGGACCCCCGTCACTTCTATGACACGCTCACTGGAATGTGCTTTTACTATTCCAGCGAGTGCGAGATTTCGGCACCCTGTCGCCGAGAGTCAGCGCGATGCTGTCGCGCTAAAAACACATTCTCGGCGGCAGGCACTTTATATGACATTCCATAAGAAGTTTAAAAACAGAGAAAATTGAGCATAGTTGCATCCTGGAACTACTGGTGCAGCTGTTACTCAATAGTTGTAATTGAATTATTGTTTAGCACCTCCCATGGGAGTCCCCGTCCATCACTGTTGAAGTCCGCCCCGACCCCGGCCCTTCAGCAAGCAAATCACAGTGATTTAACCACTTCATTTCCGCCCCACGTCCAAAGACGTCATTTTTTTGAAGATGGATATCTCGGTAACGGCAGCAGCTGCTGCCACAACCGAGATATCCATCTCTTCGTGGGGCGGTCCTGTTAACGATAACGGCGGTCATCGCGGCGGATTCGCCCCTCCCGCGCCCTCCGCCGCTTACCGTAGCCGTCGGTAGCGGCGGAGGCGATCGGGTCCTCTTGCTGGCTGTCCGGGGATGCGACTGAGGGAAAAAATGTCCCTCAGCCGTCCCCATACCTCTGCTGGGCGGAAGTGACGTCAAAACATCATTTCCGCCCAGCCTCTTAAAGAGACATTTAATTTGTTTACATTTTTTTTTTTTTTTTTTTTTTTTTGCATTTAAGCCTGAATATGAGATCTGAGGTCTTTTTGACCCCAGATCTCATATATAAGAGGACCTGTCATGCTTTTTTCTATTACAAGGGATGTTTACATTCCTTGTAATAGGAATAAAAGTGATAATTTTTTTTTTTTTTTTCAGTGTTAAACATTATAAAATAAATAGAAATAAAAACGAAAGCCAAAAAAAATTTTTTTTAAAGTGCCCCGTCCCGACGAGCTCGCGCGCAGAAGCAAACGCATACGCGAGTAGCGCCCGCATATGAAAACGGTGTTCAAACCACACAAGTGAGGTATCGCCGCGATCGTTAGAGCGAGAGCAATAATTCTAGCCCTAGACCTCCTCTGCATCTCAAAAAATGCAACCTGTAGAATTTTTTAAACGTCGCCTATCGAGATTTTTAAGGGTAAAAGTTTGACGCCATGCCACGAGCGGGCGCAATTTTTAAGCGTGACATGTTGGGTATCATTTTACTCGGCGTAACATCATCTTTCACAATATATAAAAAAATTGGGCCAAATTTATTGTTGTCTTATTTTTTAATTCAAGAAAGTGAATTTTTTCCAAAAAAAGTGCGCTTGTAAGACCGCTGCGCAAATACGGTGTGAGAAAAAGTATTGCAATGACTGCCATTTTATTCCCTAGGGTGTTAGGAAAAAAAATATATATAATGTTTGGGGGTTTTAAATAATTTTCTAGCAAAAAAAACTGTTTTAGTCTCGTAAGCACCGAATCTGAAAAACAGGCTCGGGGCTGAAGTGGTTAACTATATTGCTGAAACCGGTGCCCATATGTTCCAGCAGTTTACATGTCGGAGCGTCTCCCCACACTTGATCCAATACATGTGGATACCGGTTTCAGAAATATAGTTGAATCACTGTGATTTACTTGCTGAAGGGCCGGGTCGGGCTGATTTCAGCAGTGATGGACGGGGACTGTATGCCCTGTATTGAAGTGGTTAATTCAGCCGGACTCTGCATTTTCACAATTTAATTTTTTTTGTTTGGTTAATGTCTAATGTCTAATGGACTAATGTCTTTTAAACCTAATTATGCAGCACCCAAGAGTTCTCGTATATAATTAGATTCTCATTTTGTGAGTCGATCTTGTCACTATGAAGACTGTCCATTTTTTCTGCTGCAACCTTTGTGGTTAATGAAATTAATATTAAAAAGACCCCTTAGGGTGGCTTTAGACAAGTAGATCCCGGGAATGAATGGCAGGTAGTCACAGATCTGCCCATCCTGGCGCAAATCTCCACAGTGTTGGGACCCACGAAGATTTAAAAAAATGTAAATGTAAAGAGCCAAAAAGTCTGCTCCTTTTTGTTGGTAGAATATTAAACTATAAATATAATTTATTCTAAACTTTTATGTAACAAGTAGCTTACAGCAAGTACAGGTGTTTTTCAGATTCATATTGCAGCTAATACAAACCATTCTTCTTAGGACCCCTCCATATTACTGCATCATCTTGACTGCCAAGCAAGAATCCAACAGACATCACAGCGAGGTTGTCTTCTACAAACTGAAATACCAAAGGAAACATACTGTCTGCCATCATAACGGACACAGTCTTTTTTACATATACTGCATGCCATCATACACTGTGCACTTCTCTTTTGCACATATTGGCCATGGTTTTACCCTCTGCACTCCTCTATAGCACATACTACCAACTTTCAAATACTCAACAAGCCTATCCAGCATACTCCCTGCAACCATACCCCCTCCACACTTCTTTTCTGCACAGACCACCCCATGTCATGTCATATCCTGCACATTATGCCCCCTGGAACACTCTTCACCAGTAAAGGCCCATCCATACAGGGCACAGCCCCCCTAATCCATGTGCCCTGCCCCTAGTCCTACATGCAGGGTGCCAGACGCATTGATTTAAATGTGGATTTTTTTTTAAACACATGATTAGAGCCTGAGGCTCTAATTGGCTTCCGAAAAGGGTGGGCTGGGGGAGACGAGCACTGCGCTCTGAGCCCACCTAGTTGTGTGACAATAGGCTTCACCTGATGGCCAAGAGGAGAAGCAATCCTATTGCCCACCAAGGAGGAGGAGGGAAAAAAGACACAGGGAAAGCCGCCTTAAAGCCAAGGAGGAGGAGACTTGAGGTGAAGCCGCCGCCCGCAGGAAGTGCTGCCCGTGACCTAGATGGGGTAAGTGCGGGGCTGGTGACTGACCAGGGGGGTGTTTCGGGGGTGCCAGTGACCCCCAAAATACACTGCTCAAAAAAATTAAAGGAACACTTTGAAAACATATCAGATCTCAACAGGCAAAAATCTCATGCTGGATATCTATATCGATATGGACTGGGTAATGAATTAGGAATGAAAGGATGGCACCTCATTTGATGGAAATGAAAATTATCCACCTACCGAGGGCTGAATTCAAAGACACCCTGAATCAAAGTGAAAAAATTATGCAGCAAGCTAGTTCATTTTGCTGGAATTTCATTGCAACAACTCAAAATGGTCCCAAGTAGTTTGTATGGCGACGGGTGCTGTCCTGGGGTATTTCCTCCCAGATCTGGACCAGAGCATCACTGAGCTCCTGAGCAGACTGAGGTGCAACCTGGCGGCACCGGATGGACCGAAACAATGTCCCAGAGGTGTTCTTTTGGACTTAGGTCAGGTGAGCGTGGGGGCCATTCAATGGTATCAACTTCATCCTCCAGGAGCTGGCTGCATGCTCTCGCCACATGAGTCCGGGTATTGTCGTGCACCAGGAGGAACCCAGGACCCATTGCACCAGCGTAGGGGCTGACAATGGGTCCAAGGATTTCATCCCGATACCTAATGGCAGTCAGGGTGCCATTGTGTAGCTTGTAAAGGTCTGTGCCTCCATGGATATGCCTCCCTAGACCATCACTGACCCACCACTAAACCGGTCATGCTGAATGATGTTACAGGCAGCATAAAGTTCTCCGCTGCTTTTCCAGACCCTTTCACGTCTTCCACATATGTTCAGGGTGAACCTGATCTCTCATCTGTGAAAAGCATGGAGCACCAGTGGCAGACCTGCCAATTCTGGTGTTCAATGGAAAATGCCAATCAAGCTCCACAGTGTCCGGCAGTGAGCACACTAGAGGACGTCTGGCCCTCAGGCCACCCCCATGAAGTCTGATTCTGATTGCTTGGTCAGAGACATTTACACCAGGTCATTTTGTAGCGCTCTGGCAGTGCTCATCCTATTCCTCCTTGCACAAAGGAGCAGATACCGGTCCTGCTGATGGGTTAAGGACCTTCTACGGCTGTCCGGCTCTGTCCTACATGCTCTTGAGACTGTGCTGGGAGACACGACAATCCTTCTGGCAATGACACCTTCTGGCAATGATGTGCCATCCTGGAGGATTTGGACTGCCTGTGCAAATTTATAGAGTCCAAGACCCTAGCCAAATGCAAAACTAGTGAAAAACAGTCAGAAAAGATGAGTAGGAAAAACAATTCAAACACCTCCACCTGAAAAAACATTCCTGTTTTGAAGGTCGTCTCATTGTTGCCCATCTAGTGCACCTGTTGTTAATTTCAATTAACAGCAAAATAGCTGAAACTGATTAACAGCCCCCTCTGTATACACGCCTCCCCCTCTGCTACTTAACTGACCAGATCAATATCCCAGGAGTTCCGATTCAATTAAGTTCCTTTAATTTTTTTGCGCAGTGTATATTTTGTACCACCAGCCCCCACTGCTCTCCACACTCTTCTCTAACTTACTGGTCATCAGCATACCCTTTTCTACACCCCTCTCCTGCATATACGCTTGTCATAGCTTCAGCATACTCCTACAGTCCACATTCATACTCACTGACCCGTCCTGTGTCACAGCCTCACTTTCCTAAACATACTGTTTGAGGTCATGCCATTCATACTCCTCTCCTGCACATAACCCCTGCTAAGAAACTTATATCTGAAAAAGGAACACTTTTACTAGTAAATATAACAGCAACTATAAAATGTACAAATACTTACAACTGGAGACCACCCAGAGCCACTTTGATGAACCTAGGATAAATAAAATATTCACAATGATTTAAAGTAACTAAACCCAGGACCCTACATTCACTATATCTGTGTCCCATAGTACACAGAACATGGAAATGCAATTATTTTAGTACATATAAATTGCTCAATACCTTTTCTCATAAGCAGTATATAGCCATCTTGTTAATGTCAGTCTCGTTAAAGCTTGTAGGAGGAGCTTTCATTCTACTCTAACTGTCCCATGAGACCTGTGCCGATCACCCTCCCAAGAAAAAAAAAAGCAATACATACCAAACTGGGCATGTGCAGAGTGACTTCAATGACTCTGTACAGTAGTACAGGAGATAAATCGGGAACTGTGGAAGAAGAGGGGGGGGGTTATACTTGCTGCGGAGGATTAACCCCTTAGGTTCCACAGCAACAGAGCCATTGCTTCCAATTTTACATCCATGTAGGTCTGCGTGCATGTCCGTGAGCTCACACACTGCCTGCGTTTGGGGTCCTGTACCCACACGGATGTCAGATTTGAAGCAGCAGCTATGCCTGTGCAGCCTTTGCATCCAAACTGACATAAATGGGACTGCCTGTATGGGGATGCGTGGAACTCATGTGCGGGTAAACATAGCCCTCTATGGGTGTACGCTTTAGTATGCCACATGTGAACAATGCTTTGGTAGTAATTTAGCAGGAATTTTGTAAGTTGTATTTCGGTGCACTATTAACCACTTAAGGACCGCCGCATGTACATTTACGGCGGCAGAATGGCACCGACAGGCACATCAACGTATATATACGTTGGTGCCTTGGGGGGGATCGGGGGTCCGATTGGACCCTCCCCCCGTACATGCGGCGGTCCGCGCGGCTGCAGGAGCGATCCGACAAGAGGGGGCGGCTATCCATTTTTGTCCGCCCCCTCCGGATCGCTCCCAGCCAATGCGCGCGCCCACCCGCCCTGTCACTTCCTCCTCCTGTGTAAACACAGGAAGGAGGAAGTGATGTAATCTCTCCCTCTGCGTTTTTTTCAACCACCGCTGAGGAGAGATCACCACACAGTAAGTCCTGCACTAACACTACACTAACACTTCACATAAACACATTTAACCTCCGCGATCGCCCTCCCCCTGTCACAGTGTCACTGAATGCAGTAATCATACATGTATGATTACTGTATTTAGTGTCAGTGTGACAGGCAGTGTAAAAGTTAGTTAGTGTTAGGTCCAGGGTAGCCCCCGTACCCCCCCCCAATAAAGTTTTAACCCCTTGATCACCGCCCTAGTTAACCCTTTCACTCCCTATTGCCAGCGCCACTAAGCGATCATTTTTCTGACCGCTGTATTAGTGTCGCTGTTCCCGCTAGGTAGCAAATTTTTTTTTTATTGCGATTTTTTTTTTTACTAAAGACATGTGGCTAAATAAATTTTGGCCTAAATGTTTGACTAAAATTTAGTTTATTGATTTTTCTTATAACAAAAAGTAAAAAAAGGATTTTTAATAAACAGCTTACCTGTAAAATCCTTTTCTTGAAGTACATCACGGGACACAGAGCGCATAGCCATTACACTTGGGTTATATGGGTACCTTCAGGTGTGGACACTGGTGTAATCAATTTCACAGGAAGTTTCCTCCCTATATAACCCCCTCCCACTGGGAGTGCTTCAGTTTTGTAGCAAGCAATTCTCCCGAGGTTACACAATGTTCCCCAAAAGAGGGGTGGGAGCTCTGTGTCCCATGATGTACTTCAAGAAAAGGATTTTACAGGTAAGCTGTTATTAAAAATCCTTTTTCCTTTATCGTACATCACGGGACACAGAACGCATAGCCATTACACTTGGGATGTCCTAAAGCAATGCTCTATGAAGGGAGGGAGACCGTAAGGCCAAGAATAGCCAAAAAAAAACATTGTCAGGAGAAAACATGGCTCCACCAACAGAAAAACAAGGGGGCGTGAACCGGACCAGAGGATTCTATACTGCTGCCCGTAGGACCGCCTGCCCAAAAGCTGCGTCCGTACCCTTTGCAACGTCCAACTTATAAAATTTAGTAAACGTATGTACGGAAGACCAGGTTGCCGCCTTGCAAACCTGTGCCATAGAGATCTGATGGTGTGCCGCCCAGGAGGCACTCATGGCCCTCGTAGAATGGGCTTTAACTGATAAGGGAGGTGGAACGCGCTTCAGACCATAGGCCTGAAAAATCAGCTGCTTAATCCACCTAGCCAAGGAAGACTTGGCAGCCGGCTGACCCTTCTTGGGGCCATCCGGAAGAACAAAAAGCACATCTGTTTTCCGAATCTTCTCTGTAGCCTTGAGATAGACCCTCATGGCTCGAACCACGTCCAAAGTATGAAACAGTCTTTCCTCTCTGGACTGGGGGGTAGGAAAGAAGGATGGTAGGACTAGGTCCTGATTCAAGTGAAAACTGGATATGACCTTAGGAAGGAAAGAAGGTTGAGGCCGCAGAACCACTCTGTCCTTATGCAGAATAAGGTATGGCTCCCTGCATGACAAGGCTGCCAGCTCGGAAACCCTTCTGGCCGAAGCCATAGCCACCAAGAAAACCAACTTTCGGGTTAGTAGCACAAGAGGGATTTCTGTCAGAGGTTCAAACGGCTGCCTTTGTAAAGCTGACAAGACCAGATTTAAATTCCAGGGGCAGAGGGGAGCTCTAATAGGGGGATTCACATGCAAGACCCCCTGCAAGAAGGTTTTCATAAGCGAATGGGTGGCCAAGGGTCTTTGAAACCATATTGATAAAGCCGACACCTGCCCCTTTAGATTACTAAGAGCCAACCCTTTGTCAACGCCAACCTGGAGGAATCGCAAGATCCTGTCAATAAAAAACTTTCGAGGATGCCATTTTTGAGACTCGCACCACTCCACATAGATTCTCCAGACTCTGTAATAAATATTTCTGGAGACCGGTTTCCTAGCCTGAATCAACGTAGATATGACCTGATCTGAGAGGCCTCTGCCCTTAAGAATTAGGGATTCAGCTGCCAAGCCGTCAAATTTAGCTGCTGTGAAGCAGGATGGCAGATTGGGCCCTGAGACAGCAGATCTGGGCGCAGGGGGAGCGGCCCCGGCGCCCCGACTGACATCTTCACGATGAGTGCGTACCAAGCCCTCCTGGGCCAGGCTGGGGCCACCAGGATCACAGGCCTGCGCTCCACCCGGATCCTCCGTAGAAGGCGGGGAATCATCTGCAGTGGAGGGAACGCATACAGAAGAGAAAACTGGTGCCAAGGGCAAACCAACGCATCGGTCCCGTAGGCCGAGGGATCCCTGGCTCGGGATATGAATTTGTCCAATTTTTTGTTGGATCTCGTTGCCATAATGTCCACATCTGGGACTCCGAATCTTTGGCAAATCTCTTGGAATACCTGGGGGTGAAGAGACCATTCCCCCGGGAGCAACTGTTGACGACTCAAAAAATCTGCTTGAGAATTGTCTATCCCTGGGATGAACACCGCCGAGATGCAGGGTACATGGGCTTCGGCCCATGAGAAAATCAGGTTTACTTCTCTTTGGGCTGCTGGGCTCTTCGTGCCCCCCTGGTGGTTTATGTATGCCACCGCAGTGGCGTTGTCGGACTGTATCCTTACTGGCAGACCCTGAAGGGGGAGAGTCCAGGCGATCAGGGCCAGTCGAGCAGCTCTGATCTCCAAGATATTGATGGGAAGCAGTTTTTCTGCCCCCGACCACAGCCCTTGCTGGGTCTGTTCTTCTAGAACTGCCCCCCAACCTGACAGGCTGGCATCTGTGGATACTATCTTCCACGTGATGGGGCAAAAGGATTTCCCTTTTGACAAATTTTGAGAGACCAGCCACCAAGACAGGCTGCGCTGGACCTTCGGGGAGAGCACTAACGGACGATCTAACGCCTGAATGGATTTGTTCCAAGCAGAGAAAATGGCTGCCTGAAGATATCTGGTATGGATCTGGGCGTAGGGCACAGCCTCGAAGGCGGCCACCATCTTCCCCAGCAGTCGCATACATAGGTGAATAGTCGGCCTCTTCTTGCCTAAGATCACTTGAACTGCTTGAGTTATTGATCTGATCTTTACTTGAGGTAAACTTATCCTCTGGCAGTCTGTATCTAGCCAAAGGCCTAGATATTCCAACTGCTTTGTGGGTTTCAATACCGATTTTTCTAGGTTTACAATCCACCCGAATTCCTCTAGATGCTGAACTGTGCGACCTACTGCCTGATTGAGGTTGGAAGCTGAGCTGTCGATAACCAGAAGATCGTCCAAGTATGCCAAGACTAAAATGCCTTCTGTCCTTAGGACGGCTAGCACCGGGGCTAACACCTTTGTGAATACCCGCGGAGCTGTTGCCAACCCGAAAGGGAGGACTACGAACTGGTAATGGCGGTGATCTATCATACAACGAAGAAACCTGTGATGTGCCGGGTAGATCGGCACGTGCAGATACGCATCTTTTATGTCTATAGATGCTAGAAAGTCGTCTTGATGTAGGCTGGCTGCCACCGAACGTATGGACTCCATACGAAAGGTCTGAATGTTTAGAAAGCGATTTAGGCGTTTGAGGTCCAAGATAGGCCTGACGTCGCCATTGGGCTTTGGTATTATGAAAAGGTTGGAGTAGAATCCCAGACTCCATTCCTGGGTTGGTACTTCTACAATTACTCCTTGGAGCCAGAGACGATCCAATGCTTTTACAAGAGAGGCCCTCTTTAATGGGTCGCTTGGAAGACTTGACCCCTGAAGATGAGGAGGGGGGACTTCCCGAAACTCTAGCTTGTAGTCCGTGGTTACCACGGATCTTACCCAAGAGTCGGGAATTCTGGCCTTCCACACTTCGGAGAAAAACCGAAGCCTTCCCCCCACCCAAGAGAGTGGGGGCGCCCCTTCATGAATCTGACTTGAGGACTGGTTTAACTGGCTTGCGAGGCCATGGCCTCTTGCCTGTCGTGGCTTGTCCTTGTGGGCGGCTATTAAATGCTGAACGCCCGGGAGGCCGTCGATACTGACGGGAAGTTGAAGGGGCCGAGCCTGTGAAGGCCTGTCGCTTAAATGCGGGCCCACGCGATCTTTTCTTGATAGGCAAGAAAGAACTTTTACCACTTGATATGGTCTGGATATATTTATCTAGGTCTTCACCGAACAGTCTCCCACCATGAAAGGGAAATCCTGCTAAAAGCTTTTTGCAGGGTGCCTCTGCTGACCAGTTTTTTAGCCACAAAAGGCGACGCATATGAACCAACAGCAGAGATAAACCGGACGCCTGTTGAACGGAGTCCTTAATAGCATCTACTGCAAAGCAGAGAGCTCTTGGGAGGTCAGCCAATTCACGAGCTTGCTGAGCCGGTATGTCCCTTAATATCTGTTTAGTCTGATCCTTTAACCTCCCTGGCGGTATGATTCTTTCAGATTTTAGGTGCTAAAAGCGGTACCATTATTTGCAAGGGAATTTGGCATTTTATACTGTAGGCTTGTAATTCTTAGGAATAACTCACTGAAATCTATCCAAACAAGAGTCTAATAGGCATCCTGGGTATGATTTTTTTTTTCTTATTAAAAATTATAATATAATAAATAATTATAAAAAATTATAACAAATAATAATATAATTATAGTAAAAATTATTCAATAATGTAATCTAATCAAAATCACTGAAATTTGCTCAGTTGCAGAATTTTAGCTGTCATTTTTTTTTTTTTATGACGAATTTCCCCATAAATCGCTATCGCTAAATTCTGCAAGTGATTCTGATTTATTATCGCTGTTTTTTAGCTGCTCTAAAACAATTTTTGCCATAAAGGGACACTTTTGGTTGCTATGGGCAATCTACAGTTTGCAGGGAGAAAGAACAGTTTTTATTATATAAAAGGACATGTAGTGTACAGGGCAGACCACTAGGGACATGGGGGGTGTGTATTTTTTACATACAGTACTGTAATCTATAAGATTACAGTGTACTGTATGTATAGTGTTTGTCTACTTTTTTAAATTTGGCCCCCCCCCCCCCCCTACGTCGCGACGCTCGCAGGGAAGGGAATCGGCGGAACACACAGCATCAGGCGGACATCCGCCCGCCGTGTACTGCGGGGATTCATCGCTGGATCGCAGAGAAAAGGTAAGTAAACTTTTTTCTGCATCCAGCGAGGCAAGTCCGTGTGTGGCACGGGGTTACCGATCGTAGCTTGAAAATCTCACCCCGTGCCACACACGGGAAGACCGCCAGGGAGGTTAAAGCCTGACAAACGCCAATGGCTGCCACTGCTGGCTGAACCACGGCACCTACTGTGGTAAAAGAAGCCTTCAGTAGGGTCTCCAATTTTTTGTCGACTGGATCTTTAAACACCTGGACATTTTCCACCGGACAGGTCAGGAATTTATTTACGCAGGAAATGGCTGCGTCCACGGTAGGGAGTGCCCATTTCTTTGCAAATTCTTCTTCCATAGGATAGAGAATGGTGACCCTTTTAGGAGGGATAAAAATCCTATCAGGTCGAGCCCAATCCTGAAAAATCACGCTCTCCAGAAGGGGGTGAACCGGGAAAGACGCACCACTCAATGGTGCCTTCAAGGAACCTAAAGAGGATAAAGCGGGGGCTAATTGTTCTGACACTGGAAGTTTAAAAGCAGTGCGAACCATATCCGTCAGAGACTGGATCCACAGACTCTCTGCTTGAGAAGCCGAAAAAAAATTCATCTATAGTGGAATCTTCAATGTCTGACCCGTCGGGACTCAGGTCCGCTTGATCCCCCTGTGGGTCCAATTCCTCCGAAGAGAGGACCTCTGCATCCGAACACACCGCTCTAGGTGATGGGGGATCTAGCCCGTTTGCCACCCGGCAAAGAGCGGGCAATTAAAGCAGTTAACCTTTTCTCTAGCCCACCCAGGGTGGTCGCTAGCATTTCTTCCGTAACATAAACGGGAATGGGTTGATTGGGGGCCGCCTCTGCCCCTAGCACCCTCAATGGCTCCTGCATGATGCTGTTCGGTGGTCTATCTGGTGAGGGTGGGACCACTGGAGCCTGGCCCAAATCCTCTGACCCCGTTGGAGACCCCTTTACTTTTTTGGCACCTTTTGCAGCCTTAGCTGGTCCTGATCCCTTGGGAGCCATTGCACAACCTTGAGACACCCCTACAGCCAACACCCAACTGTTGTAGCTAGAAGTGAAACATTAATAAGGACAGGCTATGGTAAAAAATTATTTATTTTTTTTTTTTAATTTTCATACGCCTGAGAAGGCGGCAATACCGAGGAGAGTCCTGTGAGTATTGCCACACCAATGCCCGTTAGCTGGAGTCCAAGGTTGCACCGACTCAGATACTGCCAGATCTAAGGCTGAGTCCCTTTAAGAAAAAAATCTTTTTTTTTTTTGGTCAGTGTGGACTAAGTCCAGACCTGAAGATCCACAAACCACCACTGGATGTCACTGTTAGCCAGAAATGGCTCAGCTGCGCGCTCTGTGTCCTCACTCTCCACTGCTCTCAGGAGGGAATGACCAGCCAGGAAATGCTTTATTTGCTTTATCTGAGACCCGACGCTGCTGGCCCGCCCCCCCACGCTGAAACCAACATGGAGGAAGCAGAGAGCAGAGGAGAAGCCTGGACCAGCGCTAGTAACACAGACACCCGGTAAGCCACTAATCTTTGTAGTGCACACATAGAGGAAGCTGTCCCCCTAGGCTTCCTAGGAAACAGGAGTTTTGTCAGCACTTCCTCTCTATACACGTGGGGCTGCAGTATCATGCTAACAGGCAAATCTGGGGGGAGTAGCAAAATACATATCTTTAAAAGCATATATATATCTACATGTTATCTGGGTAAACATTAGTACATCCCATCCTGCCTCAAAAGACATAGTGGAGATAGTGGCTGATGCACAAGCATACCATTAGCCAACCCAGAACCCCCAGGGGGATACCTACTGTCGAACCAAGTCCCGCAGGTTCCCTCTTACCTGCTCCACGCCGCAGGGTATTGCAAAATGCAAGAGGCCCAGCCTTCCCCCATCTCCGTGGGTATTGTCTTGGACCTTCAGGGACCGGGGTCCTGTGTTAAGGAACCCACACCCCTGGACCTATATAGCATCCTGGCATCAGTAGCGTTTAGTTCTTGGAAGAGACTAAGGCACTGGAGCCCAGAATCCAGCCCTCCAAGGAGAGGCATTATAGGCAAAACCCCACTCCAGCAGGGCCCGGGTACCGTACACCTTGGCTTTGAAACACTTCGGACGGATCCGGCTAGCTATCCTGGGTCCCGAGACCTCCGAGGGACAGCTAGACGTGACCAACACCTAAGACACTGGCGAAAAAACTGAAGCACTCCCAGTGGGAGGGGGTTATATAGGGAGGAAACTTCCTGTGAAATTGATTACACCAGTGTCCACACCTGAAGGTACCCATATAACCCAAGTGTAATGGCTATGCGCTCTGTGTCCCGTGATGTACGATAAAGAAAAATAGATTTTTTTTCAAAAATGTCGCTCTATTTTTGTATATAGCGCAAAAAATTAAAACCACAGAGGCGATCAAATACCACCAAAAGAAAGCTCTATTTGTGGGAAGAAAAGGACGCAAATTTTGTTTGGGAGCCACGTCGCACGACCGCGCAATTGTCTGTTAAAGCGACGCAGTGCCGAATCGCAAAAACCCCTTGGGTCATTTGGCAGCATATTGGTCCGGGTCTTAAGTGGTTAATGATTTTAGTGTATTTTTAGCAAAAATATTGTTTAACCACTTCCTTACTGGGCACTTATAACCCTTCCTGACCAGGTGAAATTTCAGCTTCTGGCACTGCGTCGCTTTAACTGACAATTGCGCGGTCGTGCGACGTGGCTCCCAAACAAAATTGGCGTCCTTTTTTCCCCACAAATAGAGCTTTCTTTTGGTGGTATTTGATCATCTCTGCGGTTTTTATTTTTTGCGCTATAAACAAAAAAAGAGCGGCAATTTTGAAAAAAAGTCAATATTTTTTACTTACTATAATAAATAGCCCATTTTTAAAAAAATGAAAAATAAAAAAAATTCTCAGTTTAGGCCGATACATATTCTATATTCTATATTCTACATATTTTTGGTAAGAAAAAAAAATCGCAATAAGCGACTGGTTTGCACAAAAGTTATAGCGCATACAAAATAGGGGACAGAATTATTATTAATTTTCATATTTTTTTTTTTACTAGTAATAGCGGCGATCTGCGATTTTTATTGGGACTGCGACGTTATGGTGGACTTATCGGACACTTTTGACACATTTTTGGCGCCATTCACATTTATACTGAGATCAGTGCTATAAAAATGCACCGATTACTGTATAAATGTGACTGGCAGTGAAGGGGTTAACACTAGGGGGGCATGGAAGGGGTTAAATGTATTCTGGGTGTGTTCTAACTGTTTGGGGGGAGGGGGGTGACTGGGGGAGGTGACCGATGCTGTGTCCCTATGTACAAGAGACACAGATCGGTCACCTCACTCCCTGACAGGACATGGATCTCTGTGTTTACACACAGAGATCCATGTCTTGTCCCTGTAACCGTCGATTGCGAGTGCCTGGCGGACATCGCGGCCGCCGGGCACGCGCATCGGCATCTCAGGAATGCAGCGGGCACGCGCGCGCCCTCTAGTGGCCATTAAAAGCACAGGGCGCATATATGCGCCCTATGAGAGATTCAGGACAGCCCGACGGCCGCAAATATTCGTACGGCCGTCGGGAAGTGGTTAAGGCAGCACGATATTTGCGCAAATGTTTCGATAAAAATTTGCCTGCCTTAAAAATCAGTAGCACCTTTTTGTTCTACTGACCATGTTCTTTTAGAAAATGTATTGTTTGGGGGTTCATTTAAAAATTCTGAAAGCTGTAAGTGAAAAAGGAAAACCTTCAGATTGTCCAACAAACATTTGCGTACGTCTGATTTTCCCTATTTCTCAGAAAGGCGCAATTTAAAATACAGGTTAAGCTTTTATATTGAATAGGAATTTAGCAATAATTTAGTAAAATGTGCTGTGTTTGCATCTGCTAATAATGATTTTAGTGTAATATGGTAAACATTTGCGTAAATATTGTGGGGGCCTTAAAAATCACTAGCACCTTCTTTTTATTCTACTGGTCCAGAAAATATATGGTTTGGGGAGGTCTTTCACAAATTTGAAATACTGTAAGGGAGAAATTAAAACCTTCAGGATTTAAAAAAAAAAAAAAATTGGATATTTACATTTTTGCGTATGTTCAAATTTCAACCATTTTGCAAAGAGGCACAATGTATAAATTACAAATATTTGTTATGCATTAACTGCACACAGGTTAAGCTTTTATATTTAGTTGGAATTTAGCAGGAATTTTGTAAAATTTGCTGCGTTTTTATCTGCCAATAATGGTTTTAGTGTATTTTTTTGTGAATATATTGTTTTGATAAACATTTGCGTAAATACAGCCGAGTCTAAAAAAAAAAAAAAAAAAATCAGTAGTACCTTCTTTTTATTCTAGAGGTCATATGCCTTCAAAAAGTATATGGTTTTGGTGGTCTTTAACAAATTCTGAAAGCTGTAAAAAAATAATGAAAACCTTCAGATTTTTTTGTGTCCATTTAGTTTTCACCATTTTGCAAAAAGGTGCAATTTGAAAGTTACAAATATTTGTTATTTAACAACTCAATACAGGTTAGGCCCCATGCACACGGGATGCCAGTGCAAACTCTGCTGAACACATGTTTTTAAAGGCTAAAACCAGCATTTAAAAACACCTGTTTTGCCGCGATTTTAGCAGCGTTTTACTGCGTTTGCGTTTATAAAGCGTTAAGTCAAGAATCATCATAAGACCCTCTCTAAGCTAAAAAAAAAACAGCATTATTTAGCGTTGAAAATATGTTTATTGGTATTTTAATCATAACAAACAGAAAAAAAGAAAATCAACATGAGGTGTTACAATCTACATACAGTCACACATATGATTGGGGGAAGAGTCAGCCAAATGGCTATCGCCCACAGCGGGACTCCTACCAATAAATATAACAGTATGAGCAACAACAACCAACTGTAAACAAAAAATGTGTGACCACTAGGGTCTCTTCCTTTTGGCAGAACTGCAACTGCAATTTATGGCAGGGAAATAATTAAAACCAAAAGAAGGAGAAAATGATAGACAAGGCAAAAAGTAAAATAAAATTAAAATTAGAGACGAGAGAGCAAGAGACAGGAATACGGAAAGGTGAGGAAAGAAGGGGGGTGAAAGAGAAACAGGCTAGAGGGGATTAGAAAGAGGAGCGTGGATTGTTGACAAGACTATCGGGGAAGGGCAAAGTAGGACAGGTGTATAGAGGGAGACCCTGGAGCAGGAACCCAGCCCTCCCTAGGATAGAAGGAAATATATGGACGATCACGTCGGGGGTGATAACATGCTAGCCAGAGTATCAGGGGAAGAGAAGTGGAGCCAGGTGAGCCACAGCAGTTTATATTTATCAAAAGTATCGTTGTCCAGAGCCAACATCTCCTCCATTCTCATAGTGTCGTTCATAATAGAAACCTAGTGCGACAACGGAGGAATAGTGGTCGACTTTCAATAGGAAGGTATAAGCTGTCTCGCTGAAGACATAAAAAAACAGAGGAGACTCCGCTTCTGTCATGTAACTGATCTCGGAAGTACAGAAAGAAGAGCAATCTTAGGAGAGAGAACCAAGGATCCATCATAAGTCTTATTGTAACACTCAAATACCTGGGTCCAGAAGGGGCGGAACCTCTCACATTCCCACCAGACATGCATATAGGTCCCAGAGGCTGCAGAGCATCGCCAGCTGGATGCCGGGGTGGACGGAAATATTTTGTGCAGCTTGGAGGGGACCCTGTACCATCTTGAGAGAATCTTGTAGTTCTTTTCTTGTGAGTAGCAGGAAATTGTCTGCAGACCACATCCGGGTGTAAGAGGGTAGCTCAGTGGGCGTGAGTGTCTGAAGTAGACTATATATGGCTGATAGAAGATGTCTAGGAGTCTCTGAAAGGGAGCACAGCCGTTCAAATTCAGTACTGGAATGGTGTATTTGGGAAGAAGAGTGTAAGTGCTTTGTGAGTGTAGAGAGATGTATAGCAGTTAGCCAATCGTGCAATCCTGCCGGTATCACCGGTGACCCTAGTGTCGGATGTACAAACAAGCGCGCGTGTGGCCATTCAGTAATTTTGAAGGGACCCAACGATGGGACCCCGACACCCTGAAGGAAGGATTATCAAATAGAGAGGTCAACGGGGAAGGATCAGAGGAAAGAAGAGAGCACAACCCCCTATTATACCAGATCGTGAGAGAGGCCAACGTTAGCGGGGAGGGAGGGGGCAAGCATGCCAAGTCAGACCTATATCCCCACAGTAGGTCCCTAAGATCCACGTGAGCCAGGTCCTGTTCTAAGGCAACAGAGGCTTTAAAAAATGGACGTGGGAACCATTCCAAAACACTCGCTATATAGGCGGCCTTGTAATGCGTTTCGAAGTTGGGGAGACCAGCTCCATCTTGCAATTTTGGACGGGTGAGCAAATTATACTTCACCCTAGGCAACCCCCGACTCCATAAGAATCTAATGGCGAGAGAACATAGTGAATTGAAGAAGGATTTGGGGACTATAATGGGGACCGTTTGAAGAAGATATAGAAGCTTGGGGAGAGTGTCCATTTTTAGAGAGTGTTGATCCGACTGAACCACGGCATGGAAGACCCTCCCCATTCCTCCAGATCCTTTCGTACGCGAGAGACTAACGGGACATAATTGAGGGAAAAAAGGTTGGTGAGATTGGATGGAATGATGACCCCAAGATACGAGATCCCCCTTGCTTGCCACTGAAAAAGAAAAATTGGCTTTAAGCATGGTCATGGTGGCAGGGGGGAGGGATATGTTGAGGGCCTCAGTCTTGGAAACGTTTAGCCAGATTCAGGTAGCTTTACGCCGGCGTATTTCCAGATACACCGTCGTAAGTACAAATGTGCGCCGTCATACTTTTACGCCGATTCGCGAAGCTAGAAACGCCGTAAAACAAGGCTTCAGCCGCCCGACGTAACTTGCCTACACCGGCGTATCTTGGGCGCATAGTTACCACTGGACGCATTCGGCGTTCCCATGGTAAATGAGTAAATGAGTAAATGAGTAAATGAGTAAATGAGTAAATGAGTAAATGAGTAAATGAGTAAATGAGTAAATGAGTAAATGAGTAAATGAGTAAATGAGTAAATGAGTAAATGAGTAAGATACGCCGATTCACGAACGTAGATGCGCCAGGCGGAAAAGATACGCGGTTTGCGTAAAGGTTACGTCAGGCGTAAAGTTATTCCAACATATAGGTGGCGCAACCTATTCAAAGGTTTGGACGTCAGAACAGCCGGTGTCTTTTACGTAGTACTACGTGAATAGGGCATGGCGTAGGTTATAGTCACATCGTAGGCATTAAGCCGACATATCTTAGGGAGTATATGCAACGTGATCCTGAGCATGCGCGCGCATGCGCCGTTTAATCGGCCATTCATTTGCATGGGGTCACGCTTAATTTAAATAAATGACGCCCACCTCCTTTCTACTTTGAATTAGGCGGGCTTACGCTGGCCAATTTACCCTACGCCTTACGGAGCATGTGCTTTGTGAATACTGCAATTGCCTCTCTATGTTACGTCAGCGTAGCGTATTTGAAATGCGCTACGCCGCTCTAAAGATATGCCCCCTACGTGAATCCGGGCCGTTTATTGCTAAAAGAGCCAAAGCGACAGAATTCCGGGAAGAAGGATGGCAGGGAAAAAAAGGGGTCCTGTACGTACACCAGAAGATCGTCTGCATAAAGAGATAACTTGTGATGAGAGGAAGGTGTTTGGATCCCATGTATGGAGATGTTTTGTCTAATGGCACATGCTAAGTGTTCTATTACGAGGACGAATAGAAGGGGGGACAGGGGACAGCCCTGCCAGGTGCCGTTGGAGATGTCAAATGATTCCGAGGTAGAGCAATTAACCAAGACGGAGGCCAAAGGATGTGAGTAAAGGGACATCACCTTGGAGATAAAGGACGTGCCCATCCCCAACTGTTCCAACGAAAGCCGGAGGAATCTCCAGTTGACCCGATCAAACGCTTTTTCAGCGTCGAAGGAGAGGAGGCAGGCCTTTAGGCCTTTGCATTGGATAAGGGAGATTAAATAAATTGTTTTGGCCCTAGGGCGAGGTGGGTCTCTCGTTCCCCGCACACCCTATATTGTCCCCCCTGACTGATCTTTCAGCAACTCAAACTCTTTGCTCTGATCTCTCTCTAGCTTTCTCCCTTTTCCCTTTCTTCTGCTCCCCTCTTTTTCCTTCTCCCCCCCTCTTCTTTTCCTACCTTTTGACGCCCCAGTTTCTTGATCTCCCATTTTCATTTTGATTTTTGTCCTTTTATTGTTTTTTTATTTATTATTATTTCTTATTTTCTTTTTGTTTTCCTTGTTTTCTTATTGTTCTCTTACTAGCAATCCTAGCTGTAATTCTGCCATCTACGATAGGACCCTTGTGGTTGCATTTAATTGGTGTTCCATGTTGAAGTCTCTCTTGTTTTGATTGCATTATATGTCGGTGGGAGTCCTGTTGTGGGCGATAGCCGCTGGACTGACTCCTTACCCCACTGCACTTTTGACTGTTTTTGGATGGTATCTTCTCCTGTTTGTTCCATTTGCTAAAATGCCAATAAACATATTTTCAACTCTAAATAAATTGTTTTGGTGGTATTGTCCCTGGCTTCTCAGCCCGGGACAAATCCCACCTGGTCATTGTGGATCACACATGGAAGTAGAGGGGACAGACTTTTGGCCAAAACCTTGGCAAACTATTTTAGGTCCACATTAAGCAGGGAAATAGGCCGGTAGCTGCTGCATTGGGAGGGATCCTTACCCGGCTTGGATAGAATTGGAGATATTAGCGGATAGCAAGGCCTTGGGTGGAGGAAGGGAGTCATCCATGGCATTGAATGCCTTAGCCATCAATGGGGCCAATAGTGGAGCAAAGGTTTTAAAGAAACACGGGGTGTACCCATCCGGGCCGGGACACTTGCCTACCTTCAGGCCCTTGATGGTGCCTAGAAACTCAGGCAAGCTTAAAAGATTGTCCAATTCAGCCACATCAGAGGCGGCAATGGTGGGCAATGCTGTTTCAACTATATAATCCCACATATCGCCACCCGACAGAGCAGAGCGTGCGGCCGGGTCAGTGGGCTTATAAAGGGGAGAATAATATTACCGAAAGGCGGAGGATATACCCGTTGTATTGAATGATTTGGTATGATCAGGATGAGAAAGGGGATGGTGCATCGCGATGATCTAGGGTGCAGGACCCGAGCTAGCTGCTTGCCGCAATTTTTGGCCAGCGAGTAATGAAAATTGCGAGCCCTATCACGAGCTATTGGCAAATGTGAATCGAGAAGTTGGAGTAGATCTCTACGGGCATTCAACAGTCGAACAAAGATAGCAGGGTCTAGATCGCATTTATGCAGAGGTTCGAGCTCCGCTATAGTGGAGAGGAGGCGACGGATGTCACTCGATTGCATATTTTTGAGACGGGAGCCATGTTGAATGAGCACTCTTCTAATTACACATTTCAGGGCCTCCCATTGAATGATAGGGGAGGAGGTGTCCGAGAGATGATCAGAGACAAAGTGTTGAATGGCGGCGGAAACATCCGCCACGCAGACCGGGTTTAGAAGCAAATTGTCATTCAACCTCCAGTGTGTACTTCTACGTGACGATGGGGGATGTGTAAGGGTCAGGTAGACCGGTGCATGATCGGACCAAAGCTGTTGACCCATGGACAGCTGAATGGGGGTGTCTTACAGAGATTGGGATATTAGAAAACGGTCTAGTCTGCTATAGGAGTTATGTGCTGCTGAGTAATGGCTGTAATCCCTCTCTGTTGGATGCTTGACGCGCCAAATATCCACCCGAAGGGAAGAATGAAGGAGAGTTTTGATGCGTGTCAGTGTAGAGTGTGGTATAGAGGACTTACCCGAGGATGTGTCAGCAGACGGGGACATGACGACATTGAGATCTCCACCAATGATGTAACAGGGACCCCCGAAGGAAGACAGTCTAGTGAGAACTGATGAGAGGAACCGAGCCTGACCCGTATTAGGTACGTAGATGTTGGCCACTGTGAAAAGAAAATTGTTTCGTTTCAGCTTGAGAAAAATGAAGCGGCCATCAACAAGAGTGTCTAAGACCTCTGGGTTAAAAGATTTATGGAACGCTATGGATACACCCTTAGACGTATAGCCGGTATGGAATCAGAGCGCAAGTGGGTTTCCTGCAATAGTAAAATATTGGAACTTTTTTTATGGAAGTGGTAAAGGATCTGGCTCCGCTTCTCAGGCGTGTTGAACCCCCTACAGTTGAAAGTTGCTAAAGTTAATGGGCAATCAGAAGCCATGGTACATGCAGGTGAGGGGGAAGGGGTAGGGGGAAAAAGCACATGAAGCAGAAGTAGTACTTATCAGCAACCCACAGAAATGGAAACACAGCCAGTAGGGATCCAGAGAGAGGAAAGGAAGGAAAGAAGACAAAAGGAAAGAAGAGATGAGAGTAGATAAGAGAAGAACAGATAGGGACACAGAACAAAAAGGTCCAGAAAACGAATAAGGACAAGGTCTGATCTTGGTCACCGTCCACACCACCCATATTGCAAAGCAGGGGGGGGGGGGAGAATATACATGGAAGGGGGGTGGGGAGGGCGACCAATACAACCAATCAAAAAAAACAACAATAAGAAATAAAGAGCAATAACAAAAAAGGCCACTAGGTGGCTCCAAAAAACGAAGGAAAGAAGAAAAAAACCTCACAGCAAGGCATACAGCCGTAAGCCGAACAGCGTTCATAGTGACACTGCGAAAAAAGAAAAACCCCTGGGGGGGGGGGGGGGGGTACGGTGGAAGTTCGCCGGGCAGGGTGGATCCCCGGACCCCATAAAATAAACAATTACTGGAGAAGATAGCAGTCCCATTTCTCAGAGAATAACAAAAAATGAAAATACAAATATATAGTGACCCACAGTGTGAAAACCAAGGTAGTAACCCAGGTACGGGGGAAGAGCAGGCCGCACAAAAAAAGCAGTATCAAGAAAAATAAAAATAGAATTGGGATTGCGGCAGCTTCAACCTTGTGTCGCTCCAGGGGAGAACCCCTGTGAAGGTAGGACAAGTGCAAGGCACATGTTCAGTCCTCAGAGTCCTGGCAAGGCAGATGTTTGGGATTGCATTTGCAGCCCTGTGTCTGCCACGGAGAGGCAAAGGGCAAGCCAGGAGTAGATGGTGCAAACGGCCAGTCGGGGAGAGCTTGTGGAAGCTCCAGCGTGCTGAGGTAAGTAGGCAGGTCTGCCAGGGTGCGAAAAATGTCAGTCTTGCCCTTGTGGTACACTCGCAGGTGGAATTGAAATCTCCATTGATATTTCATTTGCTTGGATTGCAGAAGTAGGGTGAGCGGCTTCAAAGCTTTTCTCATCGCCAAGTTCTGACGCAATAGGTCGGGAAGGAGCATCACAGGTGCATTGTTGAATAGAATAGTGTCCTGTGAGCTAGCAGCTCTCATGATGGTCTCCTTAATTTTGTAAAAGTGGACCCGGCATAGTGTGCCACGAATGAAGGAGGGGTCCTGGGTCCGAGGGCCTGAGGTCCTGTGAACCCGGTCCAGCTCAATAAAATAATCCTTGGGGCACTGCAGCAATTGGTTAAAAATGGCAGTCACATCGGCAGGCAGGGTCTTGGTGTCTACTAATTTGGGAATTCCGCGAATGCGAATGTTATTGCGACGATTACAGTTCTCGATATTGTCTTGTTGGTACGCCAACTGCTGCAGCATGACAGTATGGGAGTTTAGGATCTTCTCATGCAACTGCACCACATTGCTGAGGCTATCTGTAGTGGCATCTAAGTCCTCAAAGTGTGCTCCCACATCCTTTTTAAAGTCAGACATTTTTCTTGTAGGCCATTTCAATCCTATGGAAATCGTGTTCAAAATCAGCCTTGGTGGGCAGGGATCTAATATAGCTGTGCAGGGAACAGATTGGTGCTTCCATGTCCCATCCCTCACCCGAGCCCAGGGAGGCATTAGAGCGGCTCCTGGTGAGAACAAAGTCAGATTCCCCAGGGAGAGAAAGATGTCCATGTGCGCTCACCTGTGACTGCAGAGACGATTCACAGAGTGCTGGGGATGGAGGTGCCGGCGCCGCGATGCGGCCCGGGTTCGGGCAAAATAGTCCTCCAAATCGTCTTTTTGCTCCCCACCAGAGCCCTTTTGTGCCCGGGACCTGTCCTTCCCTATGTGCCGAATCTGGGCTGGTTTTGAGCCGGTTTGCAGCTGTGGCTAAGTCCGTGGAGCTGGAGGTCCAGGGAGCCAGGAGAAAACACATCTCACTGCTCCATGCATCAAGCCACGCCCCTAAAAACAGCATTATTTAACCATTTCAGCCATTTTGGGAGACCAGAGTGAGTAGCAGCTGAGAGAGCAGCAGTGTACTTGTATTTAGCGTGTCACTTGCCACATCATCTGCCACAAGCTGCGGATTGTCCCCTTGCCACAAGCTGTGGATTGTCCACTTGCCACATCACCTGACCACGACACCTGCCACAAGTTGTGGATTGTCCACTTGCCAAACCACCAGCCACAAGTTGTGGATTGTCCACTTGCCACAAGTTGTGAATTGTCCACTTGCCATGTCAACTGCCACAAGTTGTGGATTGTCCACTGGCCACGTCACCAGGCCACATCACCTGCCACAAGTTGTGGATTGATGGGGTGTTTTCCGCGCCAATATTAGATAGTGTAGATATAAATTCCCAAACAAAGGGAGTACAAGATATATGTTGGTATATATTGTAGTGAGCTGCTTCTCAAAAAACAGTAATAAACTGAAATAATGATATGTAGGTGGGTGGAAGAGAGTGCCAAGTGAACCTAGAAGGTGACTAAATAGACAATCAGAGGATGCTGTGTCTATTACTGGAAAAATTGTGACAATAGTGTGAAAGTGAGAAATGTGATAGAAGATTGAATCATATACAATTGTCTCACTAAACTGAGAGTCTACTCCCCCTAGTGGGTAATCAGATGACTAGCTGTGATTATCGTCAACCAATGCGAGTACTAAGCAAAATACATTAACAAAAATAATATTGATAATACTAAAATAAATGTTATTGCGATAAATACATGTGTCTCAACAAGAGAAGTGTTATAGAAATGCAGTGACAAATTGAAGCATATCAAAAATGCACAATACTTATAATAAGTGGGAAGTGAAAATACTCCCCACTATTGCACAAAGCATCCAAGAGGTGAAATATAATATAAAATCTGTCACAGAATTCTCCTTTAACTAACACACATTGTAGATTTGTGATGGAGCTACTTGATTTTGCTATGGAGCATAACCACTTCTGGCATACTGGTACCCACTACAGACAAATTAGGGGTGTGGCCATGGGGGCAAAGTTTGCCCCCAGCATGGCCAACCTCTTCATGTCTAAGTGGGAGGAGGACACTATACTCCTTGATAGATCACCAAATCTCATCTTCTGGAGAAGATTTATTGATGACGTGTTATGCATTTGGGATGGCGATGAGGACTCCGTTGACTCATTCATCTCCACCCTTAATTCCAACGCTAGGGGTATTGTCCTGACCCATGAGAAAAGTTCTAGCAAGATTCACTTCTTGGATCTAGATATTTCTATCATTGAGGGTAGGATTGTCACGTCGACATTCTTTAAACCCACGGATAGAAATGGTTACATACCACTTGACTCATGCCATCATCCTTCATGGTTGAAAGCGGTCCCTAAGGGTCAATTTCTGCGTCGCAGACGAAATTGTATGGACCTGAATGAGTTCTATAGAGAAGCAGAGATTCTGAAATCCAGATTTCTAGCTAAAGGCTATGATGGGGCAAACCTTGATCTTACCATCAGAGAAGTAGGTCAGAGAGATCGTCGTAGTCTCCTGGCTGATAAACCACCAGAGGCCATTACTAGGGAAGATTTCGGCCTGGCTTTTATAACAACCTTCTCAAGCCAACATTGGGCCATTAAAAGAATTAAAAAACATTGGCCAGTTATTAAAAATGACAGGATTCTGGGCCCACTCCTAACCACTAATCCGAGAGTTCTTTTCAGGGGTGCCCCAAACCTCAGACACTCATGGGCACCTAATGTGTTAGATATCCCGTCCCAACCTACGTTCTTTGGTGACTTTAAGGGCTTCTACCCCTGCAGAAAATGCAGGGCTTGCAAAATAAATGCCCTTCAGGGAAGACGACACACTGATTATACCTCTACAGGCACTGGTAGAACCTACCCAATTAAAACTTTCATAACCTGTAGTACTAAATGCGTAGTGTACCTTCTGAGGTGCCCTTGTGGGTTAGAATACGTGGGACGCACCACGCGCAAACTGCAGGTCAGATGGGGGGGAACACATCACTAATATCCTGGCAGGATTTGACAAACATAGTGTGTCCAAACACTATGACCTAAAACACAACAAGAACCCCAAGGGCACTGTCTTCATAGCCTTGGAGAAATATGTTCCCCATTGGAGAGGTAGTAATAGCAAGAGAACAATCTCCAGGGCTGAAACTAATTGGATACACAAATTGGGTTGCCATGTACCTGGGGGACTCAACGTTGAGTGGGTCTCACTCGCATGGAGTCAACCCCATTCCCTGGGGATTGTTCTATTGCTCGTCCTCTTATTTTTTCCTTTTTATTTTTTCCCTTTACATTTGCACTTTACCAATGTTTTTCATTATTTTATAGCCTTTATTGTACTTTACCACTATGTGGCACTAGCGTCATTGATTCTCCATGGCATTCTGTGCAGGATATTCAATCTCCATGGCATCGTGTGTTCATTCACACCCCTTTTTAATGCATTTTTTAGCCTTATAGTTGTCATGTTTTTATGTTTATATTTTGCTCAACAATGAGTATTAAATATTCACACCAATGCTGAAATTGATCATTAAGGTTAATAAGTTTAATTCCATAACAAGGAATATTCATATTCAGGGAATTTTTGGCTTATTGCTTTTCCTGGAGCGGCAATACGCCTTTTTCACCACAAGATGGCATAATTATTTCCATTTATAATTAATTGAGTGGTCATACTAGCCTATTATTCCTATTGCTTTTCTTTGAGCAGCAATACGCCTTTTTCACCACAAGATGGCATAATGATTTCCATTCATAATATCAGCCTATTATTCTTTGAGCGGTAATACGCTTTTTTAACCACAAGATGGCATGGTGATTTCCATTCACAATATAGTGGTTATATTAATCTATCATATGCTCCGTTCTATCCCCGCCTCTACTCAATGGTTTTGTCATACTCTTCCTCTGGGCTGTATAAATAGCGTGTGTGCAATGGCGTACGTGTGCCCCTGATGATGTCATTACGACGAAACGATCGTCGGGCAGACACACTTGTATTGCGCATATGCCAACGGCCTTAGGCGGTCTGATATTCATACGGAGCTTTTTATCCTTGCAAGGACTTTTGTATCACTCTCTATGAATGAGAGTATTTTAAGCTGTTTCAATTTTTTTAGTTTTTAAATAAACCCTCGTTTTTTACGCCTACACTATGGGATTGTCCCTTTCTTTTTTCCCACATGGTGTTTGATAAACACACGCTCACATACATCTATGCAAGTTCCATTTGGAAGCAGTGGTTAACCCCATGAGGAGCTGTGGATTCTACCATCTAATCTGTGGAGAGATGCGGATTCGTTCCTGACACCCCAAAGGATCAGAATTTCCTGCTATGCCTGTTTAGACTACTCCTGAAAGGGATAGTCACAGGCTTTCTGGTAAGCCTTTATTTCTATTGGTTTTGGGCCACTGATGTCTGAAATCTCCCTCCTTTCTCACCTGTGGATCTCCTAATTGGACTTTCATTGTTTGCATCTTTTCATCACCTGCATTGGAAGGGGCTAATAACTCACAGCTTTTTTCTGTGGACTCTATTTGTTTTGCACCTCATATGCTGAATTGGTCACTTTATTTTTACACTGTTTATCTGTTGATATTTATAAGTACTTTATGCTCAGTGCCATATTGATTGGCACAGTGTTATAACAACCTATGCACTTATAGCTTTTGTGTATTCACATTTTGATTGTTACCATTTATAGATTAACACTGTTTACACCAGTTACTTTAGATACTTATGTGGTATATGCTGTCCAGCGCTACACTGTTTTTGCACATTTTTCTTTACACTTTATATCTAAGTTGTAGTGTTTAGCAGCAGGACGTCGTCCTCAGGACCCCATCTTAATTGTTTCACTAATATACATTTTTACTAAGCGCAATTATTCCCATTCCCTTTCCCCTTACTTTTACACAAATTATATAGATTGAAGCTGGTTATAGTAGAAGTGGAGGTGACTTCTGTGAATACGCAGCAAATGAAGTGATTGAAGAAAGGGTGATGGTAAAGTCCGCACAATTCGACAGGTGTGATTATTAGCCTTCACCACTTGATAGAGATTCCACCGAAAGTGTTCAGAGTACTATTATGCAACTCTGGGACCTCTTTTGGAAAAGTAGGTCATGGGGGCTTGGCAGGATGAGTGCCTGCTCACTATAGGGGGCATCAACTGGAGCCAGGTGGATTCATTAGGAACTCAAAGGAAACAATGTGGATCCCATAGTGTAATACCTTTTATTAAAAAACTTTAAAAAACACCACTGGGACTGCTGCAGACTGTCTCTTGAAAAGGACGCATCCAGCCAAACCCCCAGCGCCCATTGTACTAGCACCCAGCCTGACACAGCGTTTGCACGGTCCGTGCATCTCAGCGGGTCTCTTTTCAAGGGACAGTCTGCAGCAGTCCCAGTGCCAGGCGGGCACTTTCAAAGTAAGAGGCCATTTGGCTGTATGGTGTTTTTTAAAGTTTTTTAATAAAAGGTATTACACTATGGGATCCCCATTGTTTATGTTTACTTTGAGTTCCTAATGAATCCACCTGGCTCCAGTTGATGCCCTATAGTGAGCAGGCACTCCTCCTGCCAAGCCCCCATGACCTACTACTCCAAAAGAGGTCCCAGACTTGTGGTAAGCGCATAATAGTACTCTGAACACTTCGGGTGGAATCTCTATCAAGTGGTGAAGGCTAATAATCACACCTGTCGAATTGTGCGGACTTTACCATCACTTTTTCTTCTATCACTTCATTTGCTGCGTATTCACAGAAGTCACCTCCACTTTTACCATAACCAGCATCAATCTATATATTTTGTCCTATTTTATATTATATTTTACCTCTTGGATGCTTTGTGCAATAGTGGGGAGTATTTTCACTTCCCACTTATTATAAGTATTGTGCATTTTTGATATGCTTCAATTAATTTGTCACTGCATTTCTATAACACTTCTCTTGAGACACATGTATTGATCGCAATAATGTTTATTTTAGTATTATCAATATTATTATTATTTTTGTTAATACATTGTTAATGTATTTTGCTTAGTACTCGCATTGGTTGAAGATAAATCACAGCTAGTCATCTGACTACCCACTAGGGGGAGTAGACTTTCAGTTTACTGAAACAATTGTATACGATGCAATCATCTATCACATTTCTCACTTTCACACTATTGTCACAATTTTTCCAGTAATAGACACAGCATCCTCTGAGTCTATTTAGTCACATTCTAGGTTCACTCAGCGCCCTCTTCCACCCACCTACAAGTTGTGGATTGTCCACTGGCCACATCACCTGCCACAAGTTGTGGAATGTCCACTTGCCACGTCACCTGGTCACATCACCTGCCACAAGTTGTGGAGTGTCCACTTGCCACAACACCTGCCACAAGTTGTGGATTGTCCACTTGCCACGACACCTGCCACAAGTTGTGGATTGTCCACTTGTCACGACACCTGGATTGTCCACAATGCAATGCAAGAAATTACATTTTTTTTAATGGTCTTTCATCATTTGCCATAATTTTTGAGATTTTTAATGTAAAAAAATAGGTCACCTTTAAAAACGAAATTGGCGGTACCGGCGCTTTGCCGCGTTTAGCGGCGTTTTGCATCTGAAACGTGGAAAACTTTTGCAACTGAACCCATTTTTTTGCTTCTGGAAAAAGGAGGTTAAACGCAACTGCCTAAAAATGGCACTAAACGAGACCGTGTGCATGGATACATAGGATAACATTGAATGTGTTCAGGGGAAGTTGAAAAAAAGTGTCCAACTGCCTCTGAACACGCGTTTAACAGCGTCTCGTGTGCATGGTCTTAAGCTTTTATATTAAGTAGGAATTTTGTAATATTTGCTGTGTATTTTATTTATCTGCTAATAATATTTTTGCTAAGAAATCACTAAAATCACGGTTTTAATAAACATTTGTGCAAATATCTCGGACCTTAGAAATCAGTAGCACCTTTCAGAAAATATATATGGTTTGAGGGGTCTTGTACAAACCCTGAAAGCTATAAGTGAAAAATAAAAAAACAAAGGAAAAATTGCAAAAATGATCTGGTCACCTAAGTGTACAAAATTGCGCACACACACATTTATATACATATACACACACACACACACACACACACACATAAAAAAACACACTGTGTGTCTGCCTGTCCTGAAATAGCCTTGCCCTGACACTGCGTGTTTGTGTGTCTGCCTGTCCCGACACTGTCCGTTTTTGCCCCTACCAACACTATGTGTGTGTTTACGTAAGTTTATGCATATATACATATTCCCTCTTGTCAATGACAGTGTGTGTGTGCGCCTGCCTCACTGCCAGCTCGGATACTGTGCTTCTGCTAGAGCTGCACATCTTTATTGGCCTCACGACTCGATTCAATCACGATTATCCTGTCAACGATTACATTATCCTGTAAACTATTCGATTCTGCGATGCATCACGATTACCGCCCATGGTTTTCATCAAAAACCCATCAGTGCAGCCTCACCAGTGCAGCCCAATCAAATGCAGCCTCACCAGTTCCCGTCAAATGCAGCCTCACCAGTGCCCGTCAAATGCAGCCTCACCAGTGCCCGTCAAATGCAGCCTCACCAGTGCCCGTCAAATGCAGCCTCACCAGTGCCCGTCAAATGCAGCCTCACCAGTGCCCGTCAAATGCAGCCTCACCAGTGCCCGTCAAATGCAGCCTCACCAGTGCCCGTCAAATGCAGCCTCACCAGTGCTGGATCATACAAAGCAGGGATCTCCCGCTGACTCGGAGCTTGGATTTGAAGTGCCTGACGGCCGCTGTGGGCGCAATCCTGCTTCCTGGACCAACTCCTACGATACACGTCACAATGAATAAATTTACCGGTATTAGGATCAGTGTGCCGTCTATCATAGGAGCCTGTCTAGGAGGCAGGACTTTGTTACAGCGGCCACCAGGCGATTTCAGATGCATGGTCAGTGCCACTGTGGGAGATACCCCCACTGTGTGATCACACATACGCTTTTAGGCATTGAGAGGGGGGGGAAGGGGAGGACACTGACAGGCTTGTGCTTGAATAACATTATTGATGCAAACACAATTCAGCTGTTCTCTGCATCAATGAAGAATCACTTACGGCTGAATCTTGATGCATCAATTAAAACAATTATTTTCTACACTCCTAGTGCCTGACCGCCGACACTGTGCACGTGTGTGTGTGTGTTCACCTGCCATGACACGTTTTGCGCAACTGCCTGCCATGACACAGCGTGTGTGCCTGCCCTGGCATTATGTGTGTGTATAGGTCTGTCTTGACATCCATGTGTGGGATTGTATGTCTGCCCACGCTTGTCATGACAGTGTGCGTTCCTCACTCCCAGCTCTGATACTGGGAGTCTGCTCACCAGCGCCCATCAGGGCAGCTTCACCAGCGCCCTAATGCTCCTTTAACTCGTGGTGCAATATTGTTGCCCATTCAGTAAGCGTCTAACACCAAGGCTCTGGTCACAGCAGGATGCACTGCCGACCCCACCACCGTGAACAGGAAGCAGGCCACAGCCTCAGCCCTCCCGTCCGCAAGGTCCTTGAAAGCAGGAGCCCCCTCCACCGGAAGTGTGGTCACCTTGTTTAACCTGGACACAGGAGGGTCCACTATCGGGGGAGAAGTCCATTTCTTCAGGAAACTCTCCTCAAATGGGTAACGGACAGTTATATATTTGGGGACGAAAAGACCCTCTGCGGTCGTTCCCACCCTCTGCGGTCGTACACAAGGAAACACCTTAGTGCGGGCGGGTCAGCTTGTGGAATCTGAAAGAGACCGCCATCTCTGTAGATGCCTTATCCTCCAATTTAAGAGTATCCTGCACCGCAGATATATATATATATATATATATGTCAACCAGTGCCCTATCATGCACTGACCTGGACACAAAGTCATCCTCACTGTCCGAACGGTTGTGGTCCACATCCTCTGACACAACAGGACCCGCAGCTGGGCACAAATCTGAGTTTTATTGCCCGAAGACCGTGGGGGGAGGGGGCGTTTACCTCCCTATCGCCCGCACCCTGGCAACAAAGGCCTCCAGGACTGCCGACATAGCATCCACCGATACAGCAGGTGCATTGGCACCAGTTGCCAATACAAGTATGTCTGGAGAAGAAGCGTCGGCCTCCGACGCCATGCTGACCCGCTCGTCTGACACCCCTGGGACGTAAGACAAGTTACACAGTCCACCCTCCTAGCTGCTACAGAAGCCGAGGGGCCCCCCAGAGGACTCGCCACCAAACCAGGCACTGCACAGCTGCCGCCCGCACTATCCTATCTGAACGTGCTCTCCTGCACAGCCGCCTGTGTCATTCTCTCCCTCTGAGGTGTCTCTATGTTGTTTGTGCCGTTCAGAGAACAGATACCACTAGAGGACAAAACCCACAAGAAAATGGCTGCCGTTCGGCCGCCCTGTAGAAAAAGGTGCGTGGCTACAAGAAAATGTCCGTCGCTAGTAAACAGGAAAAAATAGTGCCGGACACCAACAAAATGGTCACTGGTCGCATGAGGGAAAAGCACACAATTAAATCGGGGAACACCAAGGGCCCCCGAACAGAGGTCTCCCCGGACAGCAGCCCCAGGAGAGCAGACCCACATCGCAGCCCATCGGCACAGAATGGTGCCCCCCCAGGTGGATGCCCGGTCATACACAGCCAGCGTAGCTCCACAGAGCATAGGGAGGAGGGGAGGAAGGGAAGGATGGAAACTCCCTTAATCTACCTCCCAGGAATGCCCAGTCGCTGCATCCTGCTACATACCCATCCTGCTGGAAGCATTCCTGACAGATCCATCACCCGAGCGGTACGGCGTGGCTGTCAGCCCTGGCCCACTGTGACACGGACAGTAATAGCCTGGTCATATGTGTGCCCCGGAGCATGTAGCTTACCAGCCACCCCTGGAGCATGTCATGGCCGACCCAGCGTGTAGCTAAAAGTCTGCACGCGTTTGATGGCCAAAACTGGGGAGACTACAGTGCCTTGCGAAAGTACTCGGCCCCCTTGAACTTTGCGACCTTTTGCCACATTTTAGGCTTCAAACATAAAGATATAAAACTGTAATTTTTTGTGAAGAATCAACAAGTGGGACACAATCATGAAATGGAACAAAATTTATTGGATATTTTAAACTTTGTTAACAAATGAAAAACTGAAAAATTGGGCGTGCAAAATTATTTAGCCTCCTTAATTTCGGTGCAGCAAACTCTCTGCAGAAGTTCAGTGAGGATCTCTGAATGATCCAATGTTGACCTAAATGACTAATGATAAATAGAATCCACCTGTGTGTAATCAAGTCTCTGTATAAATGCATCTGCACTGTGATGGTCTCAGAGATCCGTTTAAAGCGCAGAGAGCATCATGAAGAACAAGGAACACACCAGGCAGGTCCGAGATAGTGTTGGAGAAGTTTAAAGCCAGATTTTGATACAAAAAGCTTTCCCAAGCTTTAAACATCCCAAGGAGCACTGTGCAAGCGATAATATTGAAATGGGAGTATCAGACCACTGCAAATCTACGAAGACCTGGCCATCCCTCTAAAATTTCAGCTCATACAAGGAGAAGACTGATCAGAGATGCAGCCAAGAGGCCCATGATCACTCTGGATGAACTGCAGAGATCTACAGCTGAGGTGGGATAGACTGTCCATAGGACAACAAATCAGTCGTATACTGCACAAATCTGGCTTTTTTGGACGAGTGGCAAGAAGAAAGCCATTTCTTAAAGATATCCATAAAAAGTGTTGTTTAAAGTTTGCCACAAGCCACCTGGGAGACACACCGAACATGTGGAAGAAGGTGCTCTGGTCAGATGAAACCAAAATCGAACTTTTTGGCAACAATGCAAAACGTTATGTTTGGCGTAAAAGCAACACAGCTCATCACCCTGAACACACCATCCCCACGGTCAAACATGGTGGTGGCAGCATCATGGTTCGGGCCTGTTTTTCCTCAGCATCCCTGCTGAAGATGGTTAAAATTGATGGGAAGATGGATGGAGCCAAATACAGGACCATTCTAGAAGAAAACTTGATTGAGTCTGCAAAAGACCTGGGACTAAGATTTGTCTTCCAACAAGACAATGATCCAAAACATAAAGCAAAATCTACAATGGAATGGTTCACAAATAAACATATCCAGGTGTTAGAATGGCCAAGTCAAAGTCCAGACTTGAATCCAATCGAGAATCTGTGGAAAGAACTGAAAACTGCTGTTCACAAAAGCTCTCCCATCCAACCTCACTGAGCTCGGGCTGTTTTGCAAGAAGGAATGGCCAAAAAATTCAGGCTCTCAATGTGCAAAACTGATAGAGACATACCCCAAGCGACTTACAGCTGTAATCGCAGCAAAAGGTGGCGCTACAAAGTATTAACTTAATGGGGCTGAATAATTGTGCACGCCCAATCTTTCAGTTTTTTACTTGTTAAAAAAGTTTTAAATATCCAATAAATGTCATTCCACTTCATGAATGTGTCCCACTTGTTGTTGATTCTTCACAAAAAATTATAGTTTTATATCTTTATGTTTAAAGCCTGAAATGTGGCAAAAGGTCGCAAAGTTCAAGGGGGCCGAATACTTTCGCAAGGCACTGTAAGAAGAGTGAAACGGACTAGGAATTTCCTCATTCCTGGAGTAGGTCACTCCGTTCGAGTCTACTACATGGTGCACAGTGGAAGCCAGAGTTCGCCTCTGTGTAAACCTCGCCAGCAGCGTCCCTGGTTGAATGCCCTGCTCGTAAAATAATTTCTGAGACAACACCTGCCTCCTCTGTGCCCTCTTATACAGTTCCTCAAGTAGAATCACTCGAGTGTCAGCCAACTCCTTAGCCACCTCTACCGTGAGAGAGCGATTGTGTTGCGCTTCTAGTACAGCTATTTTGTTAGAAAGATCTCGAATCATGACTTGGTGTTATTTTTTTCCTGGGTGCAATGGCTAACAAATGTCCCCAGGCAACACAGTTGTGCGCTTCCCATTGAGTCATGGGGTACACTTCTGGCGTATCCTTATGTTGGAAGTAGTCTGGGATCCAGGCTTTGGTGTACTAATGCAACGCTGGCACGAGTAGGAACCCCATGGAGAACTGAAGGTTGGCTCAACATTACCCGCCGTGATGGGTGAAGGCTGAATCTACTATATTTTTTTAGTAGCTTTCCTGCGGCGGTGGAAAAAGGCAAGAGGATAATTAAAAAAAAAAAAAATCATCTTCTGTAAGTAGGATGTCTTACCTGTTTTTTACCACTAGAGGAAGTTACATACCTGGTGTATTCTTACAAAGCCATCCAGGACACCCTCAGTGAAGTCGTCAGTTTAAACACCACTCACCTCCTCCACTGCAGGCTCTGCCACAAAAAACATACAGGGGTCCCCCAAAAGCCCCCCAGTAGTCTGCTCTCCTTCGTTTTTCATCATAGGGCGCCGCCATGACGGTTGGCACTTGGGAACGCACTTTAGCTGTATTCGGGCACGTGGAGAGACGTGGTTGCTTGTGCCCGTGCATGGCACACCTGTGTGCAGGCGCCAAGAGGCTTGTTAAGAAGGCCCAGCACGCTAGAGCCTTCTGTAAAGCAGCATGGACACAGCTGTGGGCTATAAGCATTCCTGTGGATTGAACCAGGCAAACCTAAGACTCCTACTCTGCATCAGGTTGTGCAGTGAGCCAAGATTTGTGTATTTTAAGACTATAGCACAACAGTGATTGCATTTTTTTGTCCCACAGAAGAGGTACAAGGGGCACTAGGAAATCCCAGCTTATGGCTAAGGATTCTGAGCTTGCCTGCAGTTTACCATCCCCCTCTGTCAGTCTGGTAGCAGCCTCACAGCCCACCATCCCCCCTAGCAACAGAGGAAGAGCTTTGGCTTTTTCTGAATCTCTGGGAAGTTTTGTTAATAGGAATCTCTGTGGGGATGGCAATTAAATTTCAGGGAGTAGCCCTTTGCGATTATTTCTAAAATAAATTGATTGGCTGTTGTCTCCTGCCACTGAGGTAGGAAGGTAGCCAATCTTCCCCCTACTGGCACTTGGTTGTCACTGTTTGGTGGTTTGGTTAGCAGCGCCAAAGAGTGGATTACATTTTGGTTTTCCTTTGTGACCCATCCAGTTTTTCTTCAGGTATTCTCTTTCCTTCTTGGGGACGATCTCTTCTTCCACGAAAAAAACTTTTTTGTGGAAACTTGTGTTTTTCAACAGGAAAGGTCTTATCTGCTGTTCAGTCCAAGGCCTCATCTAGGCCTGAACCAAAAAGCAAATCTGTGAATGGTAGATTGTTTTGGATGCAGCATCACCTGTCCAGGTTTTAATCCAAATGGCACGTCTTGCTGTGACAGCTAGTCCACCTGACCTTGCTGCCAGTTGAATAGACTCTGCGGAAGCATCCGCAATGTAACATACTGCCTTGAAGAGCACTGGAAGTGTCTTCAGAATCTCCTCTCTAGGTGTCCCATTTTTTAAATGATCTTGTAACTGGGTTAACCAAAATTCCAGATTTCTTGTCACACAGGTGGTAGCTAGCGCTGGTTTTCGCCTGTGTCCCAGGCCCTTTTTAGGATGAGATCACCCTTCTTATCCATGGCATCTTTTAAGTGTCCCATGTCTTCAAAAGCTAATGAAGAATTTTTAGAGACTTTGGAAAGTGGTGCATCCAATTTTGGATTTTTGTTCCACACTTCCTTTGGGTCGTCACTAAAAGGAAATCGCTCTTTGTGACTAGCCGCAAAGAATGGCTTCTTCTCTGGATCTGTCCATTAGTTTTTCACAGTATCGGACATCACCGGATGAACTGGGAACACCTTGAAATTTTTCTTCCTCAGACCTTGGTACATCAGGTCATCTTTGGAAGGTTGCTCTTTTTCCATGCTCAATCTCCAAAGTCTCATAATCGGCCTTAAGAAAATCATCCACATTCTCTAGCGATAATTTGAAACTGGGTCCCTTTCTTCTCCCCCCTCCTCCTGCTCTGGGTCCAAGCCATCACTGGCTAAAACACTAGCTGGGCTGCTGCCTGCTCGCTCCCTTACAGACTCATGCGACCCTGATGCGACTTCTGATCTGGGTGAGGCTATGGGGGAGGGGCTTCCATAAGGAACTGTTGGAGGTTTGACCTTTATAATACATTTCTTGAGATCCTTAAAAGGTGTTAACCATCTTATCTCTTATGGATCCAAAAACGTTTGCATACACTTGCCTAGTTTCCACTGAGCGGATCGGTACGGTTCGGTACGCTATTTTGGGTGTTTCCATTATGAAAGCGTGCCAAAAAAGCGAACCGTACCGCACCAGCAAGGGTCCTGCTTCAGATGAGGGTCCAGAGAGAGTGGAACGGTTCCATTAGGGCGGACCTACAAATACATCTCACTGATTGGTGGACGCGCTAGGAATTTTTTCTAAAACCTGAATGGTCCCCGACGGTCCGATTTGCAGTGGAAACACTCACGGAAATAGACCGGTCCCATCCTAACCGCTCCGAACCGTTTCGTGCAGTGGAAACAAGGCAATAGTCTGATTGTTTTTTAACCAGCATGTCAATGCAAACTTGGCATAGCAGTTCTGTGTAATCCAACGCTAACTTGTTAGCACATTTTGCATACCGCTTTTTGGGATTGGGCTTTAGGCGGCTTCAACTGCCAAAACAGATAAAAAACACAGGGGCCCCGTGGCGGTGAGACTACAGCACACTCCACCATACAATACTACAGTGCACACCCAGTGACACTAGTACCCTGGAAGCCCCAGCTAAGCTAGTGACCACCACCAGGGCCGCCATTAAGGGGGTACAGGCAGTACACCTGTAAGGGGCCCAGAGGGCCCCGGATGACAACCCCCTTTTTTTTAAAAAACCTTTTTTTTTACATATTTCTTTTTTAGAATATATATACACACACACACACACACATATATACATACATATATACATACATAGAGGGCTCAAAATTTCAAGTCCTGTGCTTCTAGCCAGGCCTTAAGAGTTACTCGCCACCATTTACTCGCCACCCTACCCCTACCCTGGCCACCCCTAATTCCGCCCCTAAACACGCCCTCTTGAATTGTCTTATGAAATTTCACTGTTAAACGTTTCATGCAGAATTAAGGTTCAAAAATAAATATTTAATTGCTCTGACTGTGATAAATAAAAAAAGGATAAAATATGATTGGCTGCTATCGACAACCAACACATCATTACTGCCTTGTTAAGTAAACATGTGCTACGTACAGACTGCAGGGTTGAGACAAGGTGACTGGGCAGGAGTGACACCTTTCCATCACTAAGGCTCCACTTACACCTGTGCGTTTTTTAAACGAATGCAAAATGGCGTAGTTCTGCATGCATTTATAAAACTTCTGGCCGGTGTCGGTGGGCCAGTGGGCCAGTGTCGGTGGGCCAGTGTCGGTGGGCCGGTGGGCCAGTGTCGGTGGGCCAGTGTCGGTGGGCCGGTGGGCCAGTGTCGGTGGGCCGGTGGGCCAGTGTCGGTGGGCCAGTGTCGGTGGGCCGGTGGGCCAGTGTCGGTGGGCCGGTGGGCCAGTGTCGGTGGGCCGATGGGCCAGTGTCGGTGGGCCGGTGGGCCAGTGTCGGTGGGCCGGTGGGCCGGTGTCGGTGGGCCGGTGTCGGTGGGCCGGTGGGCCGGTGTCGGTGGGCCGGTGGGCCGGTGTCAGTGGGCCAGTGGGCCGGTGTCAGTGGGCCAGTGGGCCGGTGTCAGTGGGCCGGTGTCAGTGGGCCGGTGTCAGTGGGCCGGTGTCAGTGGGCCGGTGTCAGTGGGCCGGTGTCAGTGGGCCGGTGTCAGTGGGCCGGTGTCAGTGGGCCGGTGTCAGTGGGCCGGTGTCAGTGGGCCGGTGTCAGTGGGCCGGTGTCAGTGGGCCGGTGTCAGTGGGCCGGTGTCAGTGGGCCGGTGTCAGTGGGCCGGTGTCAGTGGGCCGTGTCCATGGTCTTGGGGCACTGGACCGTGTCGGTATGAAGGGGGCGGGGAGGTTGTGGTGTAAGTTTTATTTTTTTTATTTTTTTTATTTATTTTTTTTACGTTTTTTGGATTATTATTTCTGCTGTTATCCAGAAAGCGCTCTGCCTCTCCTGTGTACGCTCTGGCCAAGGAGTGTAGAGGTGGGCGGGGAGTCTGCTGACATCATGACTCCACCCACCGAAAATTAACGCCCACTGAATCTGGACTTTTTTGCGTTTCAAACGGCTAAAGGTGGGACATTTGACAGGTAAGGATACATGCAGTATGGCAGTACTTTAGAACTGATGAGAGTGGGTTTACATCAACTTTAACAGAGTTGAACAGCCCCACCCAGGGGGCGGTCCCTCTGGGCATAACCCTCCTCCCTGCAGCATGCAGCCTCAGTTCGTAACAAGCAGTACAAACCTAAAAAAAAGAGGGGTGGGTGCTGTGTCTGTCCATGGACGACAGAGAAAAAGATTTTACGGAGGTACAAAAAAATCTTATTTTTCTCTCATCGTCCATGGACGGACACAGCTCCTTAAATCTTGACAAGTGGCACGTCTCCAAGCAGTGTCACAAAACGAGGGGTGGGAACAGTATCAGAAAAAAATTTAACTTCATCCCAAAACAATCAGAGCTCCTTAACGGAGGAGTTGCAACCTTAAAACAGCCGCCTGCAAAACCTTGCGGCCGAAGGAAGCATTAGAAGATGCACTCACATTAGCCTTGCAGAATTATGACCTAAGTGAGGAGTCTCCCTCACAAGAAAGGTCCAGGTCCACTACCTCCGACAACACAGAACCAGGCACCTGAGCCACAGCCAGGTCCTGGTCTGAGTCAGCATTCCCCAGGGGATGGTGGGAGGAGGGGGCGCTTCTTACACCCGCACGCCGCCCCATGGGAACCACAGGTGCAGGAGCACCAGCTGCCACCTCCGACATGTTTGGGGAAGAAGGACCAGATTACTGACTCCATTACAGAAAGCTCTCAGGGACACCAATGGGATTTTGCAATGCAAACAATAAACTTCAAAATAATGGTGCTGGCAAACCGCCGCAACGAGGAGGAGAAGGCCCATCAGGGCCATACAGTGACAAAAACACCCCCACAGAAAAAGTGCAAGCCAAGACACCCCACAGTCCCCTGGTGAGGAGCCCCCCCCACGAGTATTGGTAAAAAAAGAGAGCAGGGAAGGGAGTAAAGGAGGACCCCTAAACCCCAGGAATAGTCAGCCGTACCTACACGCGGAGGCAGGCAGGACTGTACTTGCTCGTCCATGCAAGGACCCACTGACGCATTCCCAACAGGCATACAACCGCGTTGGAGTAGCTGTCGGCCCAGTCCACTGAGTGAGACAACACCACAGCTCAGTCATATGTGGACCCTGGAGCAAAAGCTCACCGGTCACCCCTGGAGTCATGGAGTATGTTGTGGCAGACCCAGCCTCTTTGCAAAGGTGTGCTCACACTCGCTGGCCGGACTGAGGAGACTACAAGGATCTATATATCCAGCCTGTCTCTCAGCCAATAGTTGATAGAAGATTCTCCAGAATAATATAAAAGAAAAGAAAAAGAAAAATTTCCTCAGTGCGCTGGGCCCAAAAGGGAGTTATACATCCTTCTCCTTTGCTAGGCAGAAAAAAAACTGAGGCTGCAGGGAGAATGGGTTATGTCCAGAGGGACCGACCCCTGGGCGGGGCTGTTTAACTCTGTTAAAGTAACATGTATTTAATTATCCAACATGTTTCTGCCTAGTCCTCTCCTGTAAACAGGGAACATAACCCATTTGTTAAGATTTAAGGAGCTATGTCCGTCCATAGACGATAAGAGAAAACATGGTTTTCAATGAAGGCCGTTCACATCTATGCGTTGAGATTCTGATTCGGTTAAAAAAAGGGGGGGAATCTTGAAGCCACCTTTAACAAGGGGGCCTTGAGATCCTACCCCCTCGTCATGTGAACAAGTTACACATTATACTCATTCACCCAAAAGGTTGTCAACAAAACTAACCAGAACAATATTCTGAAGTACGGTAAATCCGGCGTCAACCACGTTGAACACCACCACTACCACCACCGACCCAAAATAAATAAAAAAAACTCTGCACCCGACAGCTCCGATTCATAACTGCTGCTAAATAAATAGAGGGGGGCCCGCCAGGTGACCCCACCCCTTATGACATCATCGAACTGGGCACGCATTATACAGCAAGATTTGAGATGATTGAGATAAAAGAATAGTAACATTTACCTCAAATTTTTTTACATCAACACATCTGAAAAATGAAGTTAGATATTTAAGTTACCTGTTCTCCTTCTAGACCCATAATCTTTGGAATAGATGGTCCACAGATATCCACATCAAGCAAAGCAATCTGCAAGAAATAAAACATGATTGAGCAAATATAAACATAGTACTCACACATACTGACTCACTGCACTAGAATTACCACCCAAAAACAGCCCTTTTTACAGATGTATGGAATGGTACTCCCGTGTGAAAGTTGTCTTACACAGATAGTTATTCTGGTGCATGGAGCTCAAGTCTAGTTTAGTGGCATTTCTCCTATAGTACAAAGTGATACACATCAGCATATTTATTTCTATTCAAGATTGCATAAGGGGATACAGACTAACGTTTCATGTGTTATATATAACTAGAAAATGCATTTCCTGAGGAAAATAAGTGGGAATGCTGAATAGCTAAATTGCTAAGCCCGCACAAATGCCATTCACCATAACCACTATACTATCTTTAGGACATACAAGCAGTGTTCCTTCAGTACTAATAAAGCCTCTATTTGATCATTAAAGGTGTTGTAAAGGTACAATAATTTTCCCTAAATAGCTTCTTTTACCTTTGTGCAGTCCTCCTTTACTTACCTCATCCTTTGATTTTGCTTTTAAATGTCCTTATTTCTTCTGAGAAATCCTCACTTCCTGTTCTTCTGTCTGTAACTCCACACAGTAATGCAAGGCTTTTTCCCTGGTGCGGAGAAAGCCTCTTGAGGGGGGAGGGAGTGAGCAGGATGCCCACTAACACACAGCTCCTTTCTCTTCTCTGCAAAGTAGAGAGTGTCCTGGTCGCCACTCCCCCTCAAGAGGTTTTCTCCACAGCAGGTGTGTGAGGGGGAATATTGCACTGAGAGAGAATTACCATTACAAATGCCTTTAATTCACAGACCAAATGAGTTACCGAACCCTTCAAACAAACCTTAATAAATCCTCAACCGTACATGCGATCGATACAGCGACTTCACCGTTTTAAAGACAAGACCCTTGTGAACGCATCGATATGAAATTTATGTTGATAAACTTAAAAATGTGGCCATGTCAGCGATTTAGAAAAGAGTGTAATTGTGTGTCTTACTAACAAATTTCAAAAGCACGTTATAATGAAGGCCTATGGGAAAATTTTTGGAACTCTTGTCCTTTAGAAGCTCCAGCAACGAAAAGTAAAATGCGCATCACAAAACTGATCACATTGCCTGAAAGCAGACAAACATACCTACAATTTGATATATAAATTGTGTATGACAAGTAGATCTTGTGGGCGTGAGAGCAATTTGTTCCCCCTTTTTTATAGATAATCCAATTTTTTTCAAAACTCACACTGTAAAGGTCACATGACACACTGTAGCAGGTCTCCATAGGCACGCAGTGTAATCGATAAAATGTTCTGAAAAAATGACTAAACGTAAATTGCTTTTTCACAAAAACTATAAAAGATTTCAATCTTTAAAGTCATAGCCGGATAGCTGAATATTTTGTGACCGTGGTAAAGTTTGTTTGGTGTCTGTCAGTGAAAGTATGAAGGAGGAGATACATTTTGTACGGCATGAGATTTGAAGCAGGAAAAAGCATGTTCTCATTGACTTCAATGTTAAAAAAAAGCGAATAAAAGCTTAATTTTTTAAAAAGTATAAATAGCACAAAAAAACTTGAAGAAGTCCCATCGTTAGCTAAATGAGATGAACATTTTAAAAGTTGAATGGTCTCAATCGCTGAAAGTATGGCGAAGTTACGCAGAGCCAAAAAACGTACGGAATAAAATTAAGACATAAGAAGAATAATAAAAAACGAATAACAATACTGGGAATGCTTATTAACCTCCCTGGCGGTATTCCCGAGCGTGACTCGGGGTTAACATTCAGTGCCAGAAGCGGTAACCCCGAGTCACGCTCGGGGTGCATTTTTTTTTCCCCCAAAAATTCCTGGCGATCCGGCGGGGGTTTCCCGCTGGATCGCCGGTCAGACTAGCCTCCCTGGCGGTCTTCACGTGTGTGGCACGGGGTGAGATTTTTAAGCTAATATCGGTAACCCCGTGCCACACACGCGCTTACCTCGCTGGATGCAGAAAAAGTTTACTTACCTTTTCTCTGCGATCCAGCGACGAATCCCCGCAGTACACGGCGGGCGGATGTCCGCCTGATGCTGTGTGTTCCGCCGATTCCCTTCCCTGCGAGCGTCGCGACGTAGGGGGGGGGAACGGCGCCAAATTTAAAAAAGTAAACAAACACTATACATACAGTACACTGTAATCTTATAGATTACAGTACTGTATGTAAAAAATACACACCCCCCATGTCCCTAGTGGTCTGCCCTGTACACTACATGTCATTTTGTATAATAAAAACTTTTCTTTCTCCCTGCAAACTGTAGATTGCCCATAGCAACCAAAAGTGTCCCTTTATGGCAAAAATTGTTTTAGAGCAGCTAAAAAACAGCGATAATAAATCAGAATCACTTGCAGAATTTAGCGATAGCGATTTATGGGGAAATTCGTCATAAAAAAAAAAAAAAAATGACAGCAAAAATTCTGCAACTGAGCAAATTTCAGTGATTTTGATTTGATTACATTATTGAATAATTTTTACTATAATTATATTATCATTTGTGATCATTTTTTATAATTATTTATTATATTATAATTTTTAATTAAAAAAAAAAAAAAATCATACCCGGGATGCCTATTAGACTCTTGTTTGAATAGATTTAAGTGAGTTATTCCTAAGAATTACAAGCCTACAGTATAAAACGCCAAATTCCCTTGCAAATAATGGTACCGCTTTTAGCACCTAAAATCTTAAAGAATCATACCGCCAGGGAGGTTAAAGCATTCCCACTAACTAGAAAATGCATTTCCTGAGGAAAATACGTGGGAATGCTGAATTGCTAAGCCCGCACAAATCCCATTCACCATAACCGCTATACTATCTTTAGGACATACAAGCAGTGTTCCTTCAGTACTTATAAAGCCTCTCTTTAATCATTAAAGGTGTTGTAAAGGTAAAATCATTTTCCCTAAATAACTTCCTTTACCTTAGTGCAGTCCTCCTTTACTTACCTCATCCTTTGATTTTGATTTTAAATGTCCTTATTTCTTCTGAGAAATCCTCACTTCCTGTTCTTCTGTCTGTAACTCCACACAGTAGTGCAAGGCTTTTTCCCTGGTGTGGAGAAAGCCTCTTGAGGGGGGAGGGGGTGAGCAGGATGCCCACTAACACACAGCTCCTTTCTCTATCTGCAAAGTACAGAGCGTCCTGACTTCCTGGTCGCCCCTCCCCCTCAAGAGGTTTTCTCCCCTCCCCAGGTGAGTGAGGGGGATAATTGCACTGAGGTAAAGGAAGCTATTTAGGGAAAGAATTACCATTACAAACGTTTTTTATCTACACACAAAATAAGTGAAATAACCCTTCAAACAAACCTTAATAAATCCACAACCGTACATGCGATCGATACAGCGACTTTACCGTATAAAAGACAAGACCCTTGTGAACGCATCGATATGAAATTTATGTTGATAAACTTAAAAATGTGGCAATGTCCGCGATTTAGAAAAGAGTATCTGTGTGTCTTACTAACAAATTTTAAAAGCGTGTTATAATGAAGGCCTATGGGGAAAATTTTGGAACTCTTGTCCTTTAGAAGCTCCAGCAACGAAAAGTAAAATGCGCATCACAAAACTGATCACATTGCCTGAAAGCAGACAAAAATATCTTCCATTTGATATATAAATTGTGTATGACAAGTAGATCTTGTGGGCGTGAGAGCAATTTGTTCCCCCTTTTTTATAGATAATCCGAATTTTTTCAAAACTCACACTCTAAAGGTCACATGACTCACTCTAACAGGTCTCCATATGAAGACTGTTAAATCGATAACATTTTCTGAAAAAATCACTAAACGTAAATTGCTTTTTCACAAAAACTATAAAAGATTTCAATCTGAAAAGTCATAGCCGGATAGCTGAATATTTTGTGACCGTGGTAAAGTTTGTTTGGTGTCTGTCAGTGAAAGTATGAAGGAGGAGATACATTTTGTACGGCATGAGATTTGAAGCAGGAAAAAGCATGTTCTCATTGACTTCAATGTTAAAAAAAGCGACTAAAAGCTTAATATTTTAAAAAGTATAAATAGTACGAAAAAACTTGAAGTCCCATCGTTAGCTGAATGAGATGAACATTTTAAAAGTTGAATGGTCTCAATCGCTGAAAGTATGGCGAAGTTACGCAGAGCCAAAAAACGTACGGAATAATAAAATTAAAATTAAGACATAAGAATAAAAAACGAACAACAATACTGGGAATGCTTATTAAAGCATTCCCACTAATTAAGACATAAGAATAATAAAAAACGAACAACAATACTGGGAATGCTTATTAAAGCATTCCCACTAATAATAAAAAAACGAATAACAATACTGGGAATGCTTATAAAAGCATTCCCACTAATTAAAATTAAAATTAATAATAAAAAACAAATAACAATACTGGGAATGCTTATTAAAGCATTCCCACTAATTAAGAATAATAAAAAACAAATAACAATACTGGGAATGCTTATTAAAGCATTCCCACTAATAACAATACTGGGAATGCTTATTAAAGCATTCCCACTAATAAGAATAAAAAACGAATAACAATACTGGGAATGCTTATTAACCACTTAAGACCCGGACCAATACGCTGGTAAATGACCCAAGGTGTTTTTGCGATTCGGCACTGCGTCGCTTTAACAGACAATTGCGCGGTCGTGCGACGTGGCTCCCAAACAAAATTTGCGTCCTTTTCTTCCCACAAATAGAGCTTTCTTTTGGTGGTATTTGATCACCTCTGCGATTTTTATTTTTTGCGCTATATACAAAAATAGAACGACATTTTTGAAAAAAAAAACACTATTTTTTACTTTTTGTTAAAAAAAATCCAATAAACTAAATTTTAGTCAAACATTTAGGCCAAAATGTATTTAGCCACATGTCTTTAGTAAAAAAAAAAAAAATCGCGATAAAAAAAAAATAGCTAGCTAGCGGGAACAGCGACACTAATACAGCGATCAGAAAAATGATCGCTTAGTGACTCTGGCAATAGGGAGTGAAAGGGTTAACTAGGGCGGTGATCAGGGGGTTAAAACTTTATTAGGGGGGGTGGGGGGGCTATCCTGAACCTAACACTAACTGATTTTACACTGCCTGTCACACAGACACTAAATGCAGTGATTAGATCACTGCATTCAGTGACACTGTGACAGGGGGGGTGGGGGGGCAGATCGCAAGGGGTTAAGTATGCCTATGTGTGTGTATGTCAGTGTAGTGTTGGTGCACACTTACTGTGAGGTGTTTCTCCCATCGCAGCGGTTGGAAATACCGCTGCGATGGGAGATTACATCACTTCCCCCTTCCTGTGTTTACACAGGAGGAGGAAGTGACACAAAGGGGGAGCGCGCGCATTGGCTGGGAGCGATCGCGGGGGGGCTGGTAAACACTGACATCCGCCCGCTCGTCCCGGATCGCTCCCGGAGCCAGGGGGACCCCCGCACGCCGCGGAGGGGGTCCCGATGGGAACCCCGAACCGCACGAAGGCGGGGACGTAAATTTACGCCCTTGTGCCTGTACGAGCCATGTTGTGGCCGTATATGTGCGTGCGGGGGTCCTTAAGTGGTTAAAGCATTCCCACTAATAAAAAACAAACAACAATACTGGGAATGCTTATTAAAGCATTCCCACTAATAATAAAAAACGAATATCAATACTGGGAATGCTTATTAACCCCCCTGCCGGTCCCTGGATCCAGCTTTGCATCCACGCTGTGTGAGCGAGTGGCGTCCTCCATTCGACTCACACAGTGCCCGCGCGCCGCCGATCTCCGTTCCCTGCGACGTAACGGCGCACGGGGGCGGAGACCGGCGGCAAATTCAAAAAAGTAAACAAACACATTACATACACAATACTGTAATCTTATAGATTACAGTACTGTATGTAAAAAGTACACACCCCCCCTGTCCCTAGTGGTCTGCCCAGTGCCCTGCATGTACTTTTACATAATAAAAACATTTTTTTTGTGCCTGCAAACTGTAGATTGTCCATAGCAACCAAAAGTGTCCCTTTATGTCAAAAGTGATTTTAGAGCAGCTAGAAAACAGCGATAATAAATGATAATCACTTGCAGAATTGAGCGATAGCGATTTGTGGGGAAATTCGTCATAAAAAAATAAAAGTAATGACAGCGACAATTCTGCAACTGAGCAAATTTCAGTGATTTTGATTTGATTACATTAGTGAATAATTTTTATTATAATTACATTTTTATTTGTTATTATTTATAGTTATTTATTATATTATAATTTTATGATTTTGTGTTTCAAACTTTATCATACCCGGGATGTCTACTAGACTCTGGTTTGGACAAATTTAAGCGAGTTATTCCTAAAAATTGCAGGCCTACAGTATAAAACGCAGAATTTCCATGCAAAATAATTGTACCGCTTTTGGTACGTAATTCCAGACAGAATCATACCGCCAGGGAGGTTAAAGCATTCCCACTAATAAAAAACAAATACTGGGAATGCTTATTAAAGCATTCCCACTAATTAAAATTAATAAGAATAATAAAAAACGAATAACAATACTGGGAATGCTTATTAAAGCATTCCCACTAATTAATAATAATAAAAAACGAATAACAATACTGGGAATGCTTATTAAAGCATTCCCACTAATTAAGAATAATAAAAAAACTAATATCAATACTGGGCTTTCCCACTAATAAGAATAATAAAAAACGAATACCAATACTGGGAATGCTTATTAAGCATTCCCACTAATAATAAAAAAACGAATATCAATACTGGGAATGCTATTAAGCATTCCCACTAAAAACGAATATCAATACTGGGAATGCTATTAAGCATTCCCACTAAAAAACTAATATCAATACTGGGAATGCTATTAAGCATTCCCACTAATAAGTGATCTTGCTATGCAAGAACACTTAACTAGAAAAGATACAATTTCTGGGAAATTGTGTGACGGGTTCTTGCCTCCACCAATACTCCTGACTGGAGACAGTGCCCCTGGAGATGTAAAGGAGATCCAACAGTGTGTCGATCCATTTCCCCAATTAAAAACTGCTCAATCAAAAGTGCTCCATCAAAAGTGCTCCATCAAAAGTGCTCCATCAAAAGTGCTCCATCAAAAGTGCTCCATCAAAAGTGCTCCATCAAAAGTGCTCCATCAAAAGTGCTCCATCAAAAGTGCTCCATCAAAAGTGCTCCATCAAAAGTGCTCCATCAAAACCTGGTTGCCATGGACTGGTTGCTACGGACAGTTGCTTTGGACTGGTTGCTATATGCACAGTATGCTAGAATGCAGAAGTTACGCAGAGCCTAAAAACATAGCCAAATTCCCTCAGCCTTGTGTGGGAGGAGCCAGAATCCCCTCCCAGTTGTGTGAGTTTTCATTACCTCAGCGTCTCCTAGGAAACCAATGTTTGTTTATATGCAGCCCTCTCTAAACACAGACCAGAAATTCTGGCTTTTTTTGAAAACTTGTCCTTTTTCAGACGGTTGCATTTTAAAAACGATAAATCGTACAGCGGATATCTTTATATTGGGTGAATCACAAGACCCAGACCTTTTGATGTATAGTATGTCTCTGAAATATAAAAATTGAAGGCACAGTCGCAGTTTACAAATAGCCATTAACATTTTAGGGGTTTAGGCTGAAATTTCAATGGAAGTCAATAGAGGTCAATTGATGGCGTAGGTTGCAAACAAATTGTCATATTGTGAAAACGATTAGGACCATCGCTTAGCTGTGGACACGTGTAGTGGCAGCAGGGATAGCTGAACGTTTTGATATAAGATTTGTGTAGGTCGGCTTGAAAATGAGGGAGTGGTCGCATGTAATGATTTTTCAGTTTTTGACATTCCACACTCTAAGCTTCACCATTCATTCCTATGGGAAAATTTTGCCGCAAAAATGACGATATTTCACGAACGATTTGGCGAAACGTTCCACAAAGTAATAACACGATCAGGAAAAATCTGCACGTTTTGATATATTACTCGTCTATGTAGTGTAAAAACTGTGGGAGCAGTTAGGGTGGCAAATTTGGCTAATAATAATAAGAATATATATGTGAGAGAATAATAAGTTCTCTTGCTACGCAAGACCACTTAATAACCATTGTGTTTTGAAAACCAATTACATCATTCTCAAAAGACATTTGAAGCAAAAGCGAATTGCGTTGTTCATACTTATTTGAAGAAAAATCAAGTCTGCCAGACGCTGCTACAGAATAAACATTCCTAATATATTTATGGTTTTGTTTAACCACTTCCCGCCCGGCCAATAGCCGATTTACGGCAGGGAAGTGGTTATGAAATCGTGACTAGACGTTCTCAAACGTCTAGCACGATTTCAATGCCGCGCGCGCCCGTGGGGGCGCGCAGCGTGGCGATCGGTGATGCGGGGTGTCAGTCTGACACCCTGCACCTCCGATCTCGGTAACGAGTCTCCGGCGGAGCCTCGTTACCACGTGATCAGCCGTGTCCAATCACGGCTGATCACGATGTAAACAGGAAGAGCCGCCGACGGCTCTTCCTCACTCGCGTCTGACAGACGCGAGTACAGGAGAGCCGATCAGCGGCTCTCCTGACAGGGGGGGTTCGCGCTGATTGTTTATCAGCGCAGCCCCCCCTCGGATCGCCACACGGACCACCAGGGAAATAAAAAAAATACAAAAGAAAATACAAAAAAAATGACAAAAAAAAAAAAAAAAAAAAAAAAAAAAAAAAAAAAAAAAGACAAAAAAAAAGGGGGGGCAGTAAAAAAAATGATGCCAATCAGTGCCCACACATGGGCACTGATTGGCAACATTGATCCATCAGTGCCACCCCTCAGTGATCATCAGTGCCACCCCAGTGTCTGTCAGTGCCACCCCACAGTGCCAATCCATGCCCAGTGCCCACCTACCAGTGCCCACCTGTGCCACCTATCAGTGCCCACCTGTGCCGCCTATCAGTGCCCACCTGTGCCGCCTATCAGTGCCCACCTGTGCCGCCTATCAGTGCCCACCTGTGCCGCCTATCAGTGCCCACCTGTGCCCCACCTGTGCCACCTATCAGTGCCCACCTGTGCCGCCTATCAGTGCCCACCTGTGCCGCCTATCAGTGCCCACCTGTGCCGCCTATCAGTGCCCACCTGTGCCGCCTATCAGTGCCCACCTGTGCCGCCTATCAGTGCCCATCTGTGCCGCCTATGAGTGCCCATCAGTGCCGCCCATGAGTGCCCATCAGTGCCGCCCATGAGTGCCCATCAGTGCCGCCCATGAGTGCCCATCAGTGCCGCCCATGAGTGCCCATCAGTGCCCAATACCAGCGCCGCCTATCAGTGCCCATCAGTGCTACCTAATCAGTGTCCATCAGAACTACCTCATCGGTGCCCATCAGTGCCACCTCATCGGTGCCCATCAGTGCCACCATATCAGTGCCCATAATTGAAAGAGAAAACATACTCATTTACAAAAAAATTAACAGAAAAAAATAAAAACTTTATTTTTTTTTCAAAATCTTCGCTCTATTTTTAGTTGTTGCACAAAAAAAAAAAAAAACGCAGAGGTGATCAAATACCACCAAAAGAAAGCTCTATTTGTGGGGAAAAAAGGACGCCAATTTTGTTTGGGTGCAGTGTAGCATGACCGCGCAATTGTCATTCAAATTGCGACAGTGCTGAAAGCTGAAAATTGGCTTGGGCGGGAAGGTGCGTAAGTGCCTGGTATGGAAGTGGTTAAGGCTCAAGTCAAAAGTTATTTCTTGAATTCCAAAATAATTTTTAATCCAATAATGATCTCTTTAGGTAGTTGTGCCATGGGTACAAAGTAATGAATATGTCATTTGAAGGCATTAATTACGTTAAAAGCATATCCACGCCTACTTTCTTTGGGGGATAAGAGTTTGAAAAAGATGAGAAAGAGAAGAATGGAAAAAAAAAATCAAGGAAGGAAAGAAGTGTCCAGTGGGACAAACAGCCGACATTTCTGACAAAACATTTTAAGATTTTTGGTCAAGTATAAATTTCTATTTATCTATAACGTTTTTAGACATACATGGGTCTGAACCCTTTAGTCTTTGTAGCATAAAGATTGGAATTGAGAAAAATTCTAATTGAAGCAGGCCTGGACTGGCAAGGAGTAGGAAGTGGGAGACCTAAGCTCCGTCCTTTACTCCTTGCTACAGCTCATCCTGTAACCAGGCAACCTCCAGCCCAGATCTGTCGGCTCTCCCTGGGCACCCTCCACACCAGCGTACCCAGATACATGGGTTCACAACCGGGCGGAGGCCCGAACGGAGAGGTGTTCTCCCGCCGGGCGCAAACTTCTAGGAAAGTCTGCAGCTTCGGCCTAGTCAATGGAGCTGGCACAATCTTGGTCTACCCGGGCCCTCTCTGCGCAGTACAGTGGCCTTCCAGGTTCTCAATCAGCCTCCCACACTGCTCCAACGGTGTGTCTGCTTGTCTGCTGCTGCCCGCAGCCCTCAGTCTTCCTGGGGACGTTTATTTGTGCCGGCCTGTCGGACTATGCAGGAAGCGGTTCATCGTGGAAGAGACATGAGAATTGTGGAGTAGTTGTGTCTTGGATCACCAATTTTGCCCATGGGGTGGGCGGCCAGCCTGCGGGCAATTCCCAGATCTAATAGGTGACTGGCGACAGCTCAGGTCCACCGCCATCTTGGGGCATACGGAGCCTCCAGCACCCTCCTACCTGTCCACGGGCATCCCCTACCCCAGCCTGTGGCGAGGAGCCTGGCCGGCCGATTGTGTATCCACTTGACCCACGGCCTGTAGCAGGCTCTTAAAAAGGGGCATGCCCACCTCCTTGCAATTGGATCCAAAATCTCCAGTCCACCCACTCATGCCCTCAAAGAGCAAATTAGTGGGCGCAGCTTCTGATCATGGTGGACGTGCGATACCAGGGCTCAGTCTTCCGTCACCTCTCTGGAACTTCCGCTGACTGACCTATAGCTTTAATCTCCACAGGAGTCACCTCCTTAGCCTCCAGCGATGGCCGCGCACCCCATGGGCAAAATTGGTGATCACAACTACTCAACAATCCTCAGGTCTCTTCCACAAAGGACATATTCCTGCATGGGCCGACATCCGCGGCCTCCGGTACCCACGATGGCGCGCAGACTACAAGGGAGCAGCTGGACACAGGTATTCTTTTTTGATATTGCCCCCACTCCTATACCGAAATCGTTCCCCCGTTGACAGGAGTTTTAGATGCTAAACTGCACTCCCTGCTCCAGGCTATTACACACAACATTGCACAAGAAGTTGGAAAGTTAGCCAAAGAATTGAGAGGGGAAATCGGCCAGCTTGGAGAAAGCACAGATTCCCTAGAATATAAATTCGATGAGATGGTGCAGTATGCAGGAGGTGCTGGAGGAGGACAATGCTGCCCAAAAAAATACAGTCACCCAGCTCCAAGCCCAGTAGGAAGACCTTGAGAACAGGGAACAAGGGCAAAATCTGAGATTCAGAGGTATCCCTGGAGACCCCTGCTCATACCTTTTAAGCCTATTCAACGTGGTTGCTCCCAATATCCCTGACATAGACTGGCGTTTGGACAGGGCTCACAGATCACTTGCCCCTAAACCTCCAGCGGGTGCCAACCCAAGAGATGCAATTGTCAGGTTCCACTACGATAGAGAAGAAGCTCTGACCTTAGCAACCCACAACCAATCCAGAATGGAGTTCAAGGGATCCAAGATCCAAATCTTTAGTGATCTCTCACCTATTACAATAGCTAGGAGAAATCTTCGCCCGCTGACCCTGCACCTCCAAATCCACAAAGTCATATATCAATGGGGGTTCCCCCTTTAGCCTTTTTGCATCCCGGGATGGCATACAATACTCCTTACGTGATCTGCAGGAAAGTGACACCTTTCTGCACAACTTGGGTACACCACCCTCCCTGATGATGATCCTTCGCCTCTTCCAGTTACTCCTAAACCACCAACGGCTCCAAATCGCATCATAACAAAGAAATCATCCAATTCTAATTTCACACGACAGAAGCGCCATGCTTCAAGATTTCCAACCTGAATACCCTTTCTATTGGCTGAGGCTGTGCATACCATACCATTTTACCTGACCCCCAGTTACTGTCTTTGAATGGCTAACGACCCCTTAGTGCAGGGGTCCTCAAACTTTTTAAACAGGTCCCTCAGACCGTTAGAGGGCCGGACTATAGTTTAAAAAAAAATCTGAATTCCTATGCCCACTGCACATTACACACGTTATTTTGAAGTGAAAAACCAAAAACGGGAACAAATACAATATTTAAAATGAAGAACAAGTAAAGTTGAACCAACAAACTTACCAGTATTTCAATTGGAACTATGGGCCTTTTGGGTAATGAGATGGTCAATGTCCGGTTCCATATTTGGCACTGCTAGTCGTAACAAGTGATGCAAGTGTGCATTAGTTAGTCTAGATCTGGTTGGAGATTTTAGATGTTTCATTCTAGAAAAAGTCTGTTCACAGACATAAGTGGTGCCAAAGATAATTGCCATTTTGAGTGCATGGTTCCTGAGATTAGGATATGTCTCAGAGGGGAGAGATGCATAGAAATTAGGAAGGCTGCTTGACTTGAATGCGTCTTTCAGAGAGTCACAAGTCTGCAGTTCAGCCAGTTCCATTTAGTAAATTGTAGACACATTTTCAACGTCAATAGAAAATGGGTTACGGAAAAGCTCCTGTTCATGGACATGAAGATCTTTAAATCTACATTGGAACTCCATTTGCAACTTTTCCAGTGAATCCACACGTTTTGTTAGGGAATGCAACCAAAGGTTTTTTCACTAACCGGTTTTGAGTTGTGGGGAGATGGCAGAAGTTTTCCTCCTTCACTTGTTAGAGGGGACTTAATTTAACTTTAAATGCTTTCACATGTGATTGCATATCACAGATGAGCTTCCCCTTTCCTTGCAGTTGCACATTGACAGATGTAACAGAGCTACTCAACAGTTTCAAAGGCAAGGTGCCATTTCCATTCAGCATCATTGAGCTCTGGTACTTTTGTTTTTTGAAAGCAGAAAAGTTGTAATCTGTAGAAGTAAGTCATAGAAATTTTTCAAAACTCTCCCTCGACTCAGCCAACGGACTTCTGTGTGGTGCAGAACATCTTCATAAGCAACATTTCAGACAGAGTCCCACTTCAGTGATTTACTACACAGCGCTTGTTGGTGGGTGAGGCAGTGTATGGCTACTGGAATATACTCTCCTGTAGTTGTTCCTTTGATGTTTTGCAGTGCAGCAAGCTCTTCTGTGACTTTGAAATAGTCATTTGAAAAGGCAGAAAGGGGGAGAGAGAAAAAATGAAAAAAGGGGAACAAAAATTAAAAGAAGAATAAACTTCAAGGGGAAAAATCAAATGACTATTCTTCTAAAGAGGCGCGAGGAAAGAATCTCTCAGATACAGGCACGCACACACAGCCAAAAGAACACTGTGGTGAACGAATTATCTGAGGTCTCAACATACCAGGGTGTGTGAAAAAGAAAAGATCAAAGCCAGAACAGCAATCTCATCCCATGTCTAATTGTGAGTACTGATCAGAGTGCCTGATCATCACCCAAGGTGACCATGTCCGATTACATTTTTCTGACGAATCCCTGGCAATGGCCACCGTTTCCTCCATTTGCTGAATGTTCCCTATGGAGCTAAACCATTCAGTAATGGAAGGAATATCCTTAGATTTCCAGTGCCTGGGAATCAAGACTTTCGCTGCATTCAGCAGATGTCTAGTCAGTGCTTTTTTTAATACTGCATTAAGCAGTCCGCGATATGGAGTAAGCAACATGCAGGCGTAAGAAAGATTGTGGTATCCGTAATGGCTTTGATCAAAATCGCACACCTCGTCCCAGAAGGGTCTCAAACGCGGACACTCACACCAAATATGAACAATGGTGCCCTGGGCTTGCTCACATCTCCAGCAAGAATCCGATGTCAGCGGGTACCATTTTTTAATTTTAGCTGGAGTGGCATACCATTGTGTTAAAACTTATAAGACATTTCCTGCAATCTCGTACCAATAGAAAACTTATGAGCAAAGATACAGGCACGTTTCCATTGCTTAGCAGTAAAGCTTGACACATTGGGGATGCAGTGAAAGAGTTTTTCAGGCAGGTATAGCAGCGCTATTTTTAGCGATGTACCGCCTGAAAAACTCCAAAGGTTTTTCCATGCTAAACAAAGTAAATCTAGCTTAGATGACATGGATCCCCTTCAGTTACCCCGCTCCCAGATTACTTTGAGTATGATGACATCATAGACTCATTAGAATCCCTAAACTATGAAAACGACACTTTAAGCCTCTTCACACAGCATCTTACCAACTATAGTACATTCCTCCTTTAAACCCAAGTCTGCTTTCTATTCAGTCCAGTCCAAAGGCCCTTACCTCGAGAGTATATATATATATATATATATAGAGTAGAGTAGTGTATACCGACTTTTAAACACTGCCAAACATCGTCCACTGTACCATCACATCAATACAATCTCTCTGCCCTTGAAATTCATGCTTTAGACTCTCTAATCAACACAGCAGATATTATCAAATCCGCCAATAAAGGGGGTGGTATAGTTCTGCTAAACAAGGCAGATTATATCAAAGAAGCACAGACTCCTTTCTGACAAGACCACATACAGTAAGCTTAAAAAAGACCCCACAACTGACTTTGCTGTTGAGGTGAATGATGTAGTTAAATCAGCTCTTGACTGCGGAGTGATTAACAAAACTGAAGATTTTTATTTTTAAAGTTCCTACCTACTTTTACCACCTGCCAAAACTCCACAAAAACCTCACTTTCCCTCCTGGGCCAGGGATTGTGGCTGTCATGGATAGTATCACCACTGGTTTCAGTCAATACATTGACCTATACCTACAACCCATTGTTCAACAGCTACAATCTTATATTAGAGATGGTTCACATCTCCTGGAATCACTTGCACCCTCCTATATGTGGTTATCCTTAGAGGTTTCATCCCCCTATACCTCCATTCCACATTACTTTGGATTATTGGCTTTAGAATTTTTCTTGGCTCAGACGAGCTGCATTTATCCTGGAGGTCACCAATTTTTGTCTTACCCACAACTATTTAGACTTTGATGGCGAGTTCTACCTGCAAATTAAGGGGACCGCCATGGGAGCCAACTTTGCTCCGTCCTATGCCAACCTAGCCATGGGCTATTGGGAAAAGAATTATATCTCACAAAACAACCCATATGCTGCCAACATTATCTTTTTTGACCGGTATATTGATGACCTCATTGTCATCTGGGATGGGCCCCATGATCTGATTCCTTAACTACTTGCCGACCGCCCGCCGTCATATTACTGCGGAAGGGTGGCACTGTTCCGCGAGAGCACGTAGCTCCATGTCCTCTCTTTAGCGGCCGCTAGGGGGCACGCGCGCGCCGCCGGCGCGCACGACCCCCACTCGCCCCCGAGTCCTGCGCGCGTGCCCAGCGGGTACGATCGCCGCCGGGCACACGCGATCGCTCGTTACAGAGCGGGGAACGGGAGCTTTGTGTGTAAACACAAAGCTCTCATTCCTGTCAGCGGGGGAAACACTGATTTTCTGCTCATACAATGTATGAACAGAAGATCAGTGATTTCCCCTAGTGAGTCCACCCCCCATACAGTTAGAACACAAACAGGGACACACTTAACCCCTTCACTGCCAATATCATTTTTATAGTAATACAATGCATTTTTATAGCATTGATCGCTATAAAAATGCCAATGGTCCCAAAAATGTGTCAAAAGTGTCCGATGTGTCCGCCATAATATCGCAGTACCGAAAAAAAATGCTGATCGCCGCCATTACTAGTAAAAAAAAAAATAATAAAAATGCAATAAAACTACCCCCTTTTTTGTAAACGCTATAAATTTTGCGCAAACCAATTAATAAACACTAATTGTGATTTTTTTTTACGAAAAATATGTAGAAGAATACGTATCGGCCTAAACTGAGGAAAAAAAATATGTTTTTTATATATTTTTTGGGGATATAAATGTAAAAAATATTGCATGCTTTTCAAAATAGTCGCTCTATTTTTGTTTATAGCGCAAAAAATAAAAACCGCAGAGATGATCAAATACCACCAAAAGAAAGCTCTATTTGTGGGAAAAAAAGGACGCCAATTTTGTTTGGGAGCCATGTCGCACGACCGCGCAATTGTCAGTTAAAGCAACGCAGTGCCGAATCACAAAAAGTGCTCTGGTCTTTGGACAGCAATATGGTCCAGGGCTAAAGTGGTTAATTTGTAGATCACTGTAACCATAACCCCTACGGCCTATCTTTCACCCATGTCCTTGACTCTTCCAGCCTGGCATTTCTAGACCTAGAATTGGGTCATGCCGGCGAGACCTACGGCTGGCAACTATTTCCTTCACTATTAGAGTTGCCATTACCCTAAATGGATACAAAACATACCAAAAACTGCCCCTTAGATACTGGCAATAATACTTTAAGCATTTAAGCAAAAATTTGCTGATAAAGAATATCTGACATAATTGGTAAACCAAGCATGCAACTACTACTCAAAACGCAAACCAGTCAAAAAAGATAAAAGACAAAATAGACCACTCTATGCGATTTATCACTACTTTTAATTTCCAATACAAAAAAAATGGTAAACATACTAAGCACCCACTGGAATGTTCTACAACAGGACCCCCTTTTCAAAACCATTCTTTCATCAGCACCCAGAATTATTTATTGCAAAGCTCCCAGCCTAAAAAATAAAATCACAAAATCAGCAAACTCAAAAGTAACCAGTTCACCCCCAATCCCACCCTGCTTATACCCTTAGTTGGCATGTTCCAATGCAAAAAAGCCCGCTGCAAAACTTGTCTTTGTCCAACACGGCAAAAAATAGTTTTGCTTTAAGGGCAGAACTGGACCATTTCTACAAGTGTTCATCCAACTTTGTTGTATATGGTCTTACCTGCCCTTGTGGGTTGATTTACGTCGGACAAACTATTTGCCCTCTTAGGCAACATTTTGGCCAGCATTAACGACTTATCGCGGGTGGTAAGGATATGCACAGCATCCCCCGGCATTTTGCCTTTTTTCCACCAATGACTTGCTAGCTTCGAAACATATGGAAAAAGAAAATATGGACAGCCACACTCCAAAAAACCTTGATGGTTGTCTTTATTTAAAAAAGGAAAAATGCACTACAAGTCAAAGCATACTACACAGGAGTAAAACAGCAGACACGTTTCGCACTATAAATTAGTGCTTAATCATAGCTTCGAAACATGTCGCGTGTGTGATGTCACTGTCGGGCGCCATGCTGTGATGCTCCCCTAGCCTCACTCTGAATACACGGCCGTGTTTACTTTCTACTCTACAGAGAGAGTGCACACCAAAGCCACAGCGCGGCTTGCCATAACCACTGACTCTTGTCACTCTCCACTACACCTTTTACCTGGAACCCCATATTCTTATCGGATGTATTTTTCCTGATAGACTAAGATATGACCAAGCATGGATCACTGAAGAAAACCACGCTGTGCTCAGCCATCCCACTCCATTCTGCACGGATCTGACGTGGTGCCAGCTTTACAGGACTTGCTGTCACACTTTCATCTCTTCAGCCCAGCAACTGAATACAACTTACCTGTTCTCCATGTAAGTGGATGTTATTTATTAAATTATTCTTATGATACATACTCAGAAGCGCCCCTTTTCTTGTTTTTTTACGCTATTAGCTTGGCAGCTCACATACATGAAATATTTAGCTGCGGGGAGGGGGCGTGGCAGCAAGATGGAGGAGTAGAGTAACACGTTCGGAGCTCTCTCTCCCCACCCGTCCAATCTGGAGAAGTTAATTGGAGTTTACCTATCCATACCAGCTACATTGTGCTTAAGAGATAGCTTTTTTTATTGTACCTTAACAGCCAACTCCCTGGAATGAAGGAGGGAAGTGAAAGCCCAAATCCCTAAAACTGCATGCTCAGTGTCACAGCCTTTGCAGCCTGAGACCTGGAGATTCTTCCCCCTGACACGAGCAACAGCTGCTGCAGTAGAAGCCGCCACCGCACGAGACCGCGAGATCGAGCACAGGTCATGCGACAAAGTGACGCGACGGGAGCTGTACGAGCCGCTGAGCAAGTCGCATGAGACAAGCGGGCAGTGCGGGCGAAGGAATTGAGGACTGCAGCCGTCGCAAGACTCAGGGGAGTCCCAGAGACAATTAAAAGAGGTTACAGGAGACTATTCAGACAATCTGTCTTCAGTTGACTGTTACCCCCCCTCCCCAAGCCCTTGAATTTGTGTGAATCCATAGATCAATAGGACCCCGCTAAGTAAATGAGGATAGGCCTAGGGATGTGATTTGTTGCTTCCATCACTATGCCCAAAAAGAGATGATTAGCCGTAAATCTTGGGAGGCAGGAAAGATTATGAGGGATCCCAGATAAAAATCTTGCCCGAACTCTCATGGGCTACTCTTTAGCGGAGAGCAATGTTGCGCCCCCTATTAGATAAATTAGAAAGTCCGGGGGATCTTATCGTTGGGTGTACTCAACTTCACTAATTAAGAAGAACATGCGGTCTCTCTCTCTTAAACAACCGTCAAATTTACCATAATTGTTAACATTTTTAGAGGTAGAACCTTTGTAGGTACCTGACTGGCTGCAACAAATATGACAACAACTAGGTCTGGGCCAGCACAGAGGAGAGAAGAGGGGAGACTCTTGAGACCACTTAATGCGATTGAGAGGGGGGCGAAGGGGAGAAGATAGAGGAGAGGAAGGAAGGAGATCAGTACTGGCTGAATTAGCTCTATGGCTTCCATTTTTTTCTCCCCCCCTTTTTTTATGGCTTCCCTTACCTGGGGTCACCCCCCCTATTCTTTCTTTCCTCTCTTTTTTTTCCTTCTTTTCTCATCCTTCTTCCCTAAGTGTATTAAATGATATGGATATCGGCTCTTTTTTTTTTTTTTCGTCTCTTTTTCTTTTCAGGGGAATTTATTGATGGGTTAACACATTAAAGCGGAGTTCCACCCAAATTTGTAACTTCCGCTTGTTCCACTCCTCACCCCTTTCATGCCACATTTGGCATGTAATTTTTTTGGGGGGCAATGGGGGCTTCAGGAGGAGTGGGACTTCCTGTCCGCCGAGGGGTGGTAAGGCGATTAAGCTTAATCGCCTTACTGCAGCCCCTCCCCTACACGTGACAGGTCCTAGACGATCGCCTGTCGAATTCAGCGGCGAGCCGCGCCGTGCGCAGTGCGGCTCGCGCATGTGCAGTGGGTGCCCGGCCGTGAAGCCGAAGGCTGTCACGGCGGGTGTCCACAGTACAAATGAAGACGCCGGCCGGGGAGGGGGGGGAGAGGAGCGGAGAGATAGAGATGAATTTAAGAGAAGGACTATTGATGTGCCATCATGTTGGGAACCAGAGGGGGGAGAGATTTTGTGATATATTTTGTATAATTTGCACTCTACCGGAATGTGCCCTCTCAAGCGGTTGTTAATATTGGATTATCCAATGCACATGCTAGTGTTGATGGGCTGCACATGCATGGTCCTCATTTTTAACTTTGATGGTTATATATAAATGAGGGGATAGATGCCAAAATAAAATATACACTTTTTTTTCCCCCTCTCGTCAATATTTGTTGTGACAGAATAGCTATAGTTGAGGTTCCTATTAATTATTATTAGAGGCCTAAGAGAAGAAAAGAAAGGACGGAATAAATTACCAGACCCCAGAACTCATGTATCAAAGTGATATGGAGGAGGTTCCCTTGGAGGGAGGAGGGGGGAGAAGAAAAGGGAAGGAAGGGGAAAGGAAAAGGAAGGACGTGCGAATGTAGACTGAACAGTAGATCCTTCTTTGCCCATCTAAAAAGGTCATATAGGATATGTAATCCGGCCAATCTTGGCTAAAATCAGTTGCAACTTTGTCCTATAAAGGATTTGTTTCCAGTAAAAGTGTCTGGATCCGAATATTAGAACTGTAATAAATATAATATGACCATCTGGGAGGTGATGAGGACCATGACTGTGTAATGTTTAAATACATCATATTTATGTACAGCAATTACAGATGCTAATTAATATATAGAATAGATATTAAAACTCAGAGCCTCTGGGAGAAGGAGGGGGAAGGAAAGGAAGGTACTCCAGGAATAAGGCATACAAATATGAAGATGTTATTGGATTAAAATATAAAATGGATATATCTGGAATTGGATGTTAACTTTGGAAGGTAAAACGTAAACTTAGAGCTGGGTTGGGGGGGGGGGGGAGGGAGGGTCTGAGTCCTTCAACCATCTTGAACCAAACCCACAATTAGGTTTTACCCACTGAAGCCATAGAGATTGGCTCAGTATTGTGCTCCCTTAGGGACTTAGAGGGGAGGGAGGGAAAAGGAGGAGGTAGGAGGGAGGTTATTGGGAGGGAATTGGTAGCTGGGTTTTTTTTTTCTCCCTTAGAGATGGAGGAAATAAAAATAACCTCACTGAACGCTAAAGGACTGAATGCCCCAGAAAAACAAAAGATGTTGCTGAATGACTTGCGGCGCTCAGGGACAGATATAGCCTACATACAGGAGACACACACTTCAGGAGAGGGGGACTCCCACTCCTCCAGAATAGATTCTTCCCTTGTGTATATCACGCAGGAAATCAGGAAGCAAAATCTAAGGGGAGTATCAATCTTGATTTCCAATAGAATCTCCTGGTCATTAGAGATTACCTAGATCCAAAAGGTAGATTTGTTTTTCTTAAAAGGTAGTATTGGTGGAATTAAAATGACTACGGCCATGCTCTATGTACCAAATGCACATCAAGATGCATTTATGAGGAAAGTTCTCATGGAGTTGTTGGAATTCACAGAAGGTAAATTAATTCTTGGGGGAGACTTTAACATCTCTCTGGACCTGAGAATAGACACCTCCATGGGAACCTCGTCAAACCCAGAGCGGGTCAGAAAGTGGGTACTGCGGAAATTACACAAAGTTCAACTAGTGGATGTATGGAGAACGTTGCACGGAGAAGAAAGGGATTATACCTTCTTCTCCAATCCACACCAAGTATATTCCCGCATAGACCTGTTTCTGATCCCCCACTATTTAATTTTCTCTGTGACGGAAGTATCTATTGGTAGTATAACGTGGTCAGATCACGCCCCGGTCAGCCTGCGCTTCTCATTGTTCAGCGCAGTTCTCGCCCAGGAGAGAAGGTGGCATCTAAATCTGTGCTTATTACAAAACCCTGAAGTAGGGAAGTTGTGGCTCAAGAGATTAAAGCCTACTTTCAAGTGAACGACACACCTGGGAGTGACCCGGGAGTGGTGTGGGAGTCACACAAGACTGATCAGGGGAGTCCTGATTAAGCAATTCTGAAAAAGAGAGATGAGAACAAACAGGTTAAAAAATTGTCAGAGGAAATTCAGGTATTGTAACGCCAACATAAAAGGACACACGAGCCCCATATAGGAAGAGAATTAGGTCAGTTGAGAAGGCAGATTACAAAAATCTTACGCTACAAGGCCAAAGCGACAATACAACGGGGAAGGAAAATAAACTATGAACTTGGAGACAAATGCAGTAAATTGCTGTCCGAGAAATTGAGGGAAAAAAATCTTTCAACGTATATCCTGCAAATTAGGGGAAGGAGGGACAACTAAAGCCAAAAGATATAGCGGAGGAATTTGGTAAATATTACTCTACTTTGTATAAGCTGGTACAAACACCGGTTGCCCTGTCAAAAATGGAGGAATACCTCTCCTCAGCAGACCTATCAAGGCTTTCATCACCTGCCCGAACTAGTCTAGAAACCCCTATCTCAATGGAGGAATTAAAACGCAATATTATAAACCGTGAAGGCCGGGAAAGTACCGGGACCGGACGGATACACAATAAGATACTACAAAGAATTTGCTACATTATTAGGCAACCAGATAATAAAGGTTTTTAATGCAATGGGCCGGACTGCGGCATTTCCGCCGGACACTCTGTTACCATACATCACGGTTATCCCAAAAGAAAGGAAAGACCCGGCGGAGTGCGGTAGTTACAGTAGGTGACTGCGATATTGTGTCAATCTCGCTCCCTTTCTCGGCGAGATTGACCACTTGCGAGCCCCATCGCGGGAGCCTGCGCCGAGCTGGCTTGCCGCGATGGATACAAAGCCGTCATAGAAGCGACGGGGATCCGACGTGGATTCCTGCCAATTCTACACGTGGGCGGCGTTTGTTATGAATCCTGAAGGGGAACTCCCCGCCGGATTTTTATTTAAAAATGGGTTCCCCCCTCAGGAGCATAACGGGCCCTTAGGTCTGGTATGGGTTGTAAGGAGACCCCCCCCTACGCCGGAAAAACGGCGTGGGGGTCCCCCACAATCCATACCAGACCCGTATCCAAAGCACGCCGCCCGGCCGGTCAGGAAGGGAGTGGGGGCGAGCACCTCCCCTCCTGAGCCGTACCGGGCAGCATGCCTTCAACATGGGGGGGTCAGGTGCTCTGGGGCAGGGGGGCGCACTGGTGCTCTGGGGCAAGGGGGCCCCCAGATACCAGCCCCCCCACCCTAAGTGAATGAGTATGGGGTACATCGTACCCCTACCCATTCACCTGCAAAAAAAGTGCAAACACAAATAAACCACACAGGGTATTAAAATATTTTATTAGTATTAGTTGGCCGCCGGGGGGAGTGTGTATGGTCGCTTTTATAAATAGCGCCCCCCCCCCCCCCGGCAGGCTTCTCCTGACATCTTCTGCTGGGGGTGGGTGCCGCTGTTCTTTGCCGCCGTCTGGTTCTCTTCCGCCGCCGGGGGGGGGGGTCTTCTCCGCTCTCCGGTGCCGCCTTCTTCTTCAGGACTGGCCGCCGCTATCTTCGTGTTAGCTCAATTACTAGCGGCGGCCAGTCCGCTCTTCTATCACGTCGTCTTCTCTTCTCCAGATGTTGACCCGACGCTTCCTCCCGCTGTTATGCCGGGCGCGCGGCTCTCAGCGACTTATATAGGCCTATCTTGTGACGTCGCAGTCCCATCATGCTCTGGTAGGTACCACGTGGTACCTACCGGAGCATGATGGGACTGCAACGTCACAAGATAGGCCTATACAAGTCACTGGGAGCCGCGCGCCCGGCATAACAGCGGGAGGAAGCGTCGAGTCAACATCTGGAGAAGAGAAGAAGAAGACGTGACAGAAGAGCGGACTGGCCGCCGCTAGTAATTGAGCTAACACAAAGATAGCGGCGGCCAGTCCTGATGGAGGAGAAGGCACCGGAGAGTGGGAGAAGACCCCCCGGAGAGCGGAGAAGACCCACCCCCCCCCCCCCCGCCGAAGATGTCGAAGGAAGCCCGCCGGGGGGTGGAAGGCTTTTATAAAAGCGACCCGGCGGCGGAAGAGAACCAGACGGCGGCGAAGAACAGCGGCACCCACCCCCCCACAGAAGATGTCGGGAGAAGCCCGCCGTGGGGGTGCGCTTTTAGGATAACTAGAAAAATGATTAAATTTAAATCTAATGTTACACAAAAGGAATACACCATAAAACCTTTAATCACATGTGACACTCATCATGTCACATATTTACTGGAATGCCCATGTTCGTTACAGTATGTGGGACGCACCACTAGGAAACTAAGAATCAGGATTAATGAACATGTAGCTAACATTATTAATGGATTTCCAAACCACAGTGTATCAAAACACTTTGCCGAGTATCATAATAGTGACCCTAGTAAACTCACCTTTTGTGGTATAGATAAAATCACTAACCACTGGAGGGGAACCAATATGAAACTGGCCATCTCTCAGAATGAGACAATGTGGATCCATCGGCTAAGGGTCATGCATCCGCAGGGCCTCAATATTGAGCTGGATTTGAATTGTTTCCTGACCAACAATTAACCATTTTTACTACCCCAGAACTTATTTATGAGTCAATCATCATTGGCTCAATTAATCTAGTTTTAGACCATGATGATTGGACTTGTGAGTGTGGTCTAATGCCAATCTATAGTCCCATAGACTAATTCATCATTTAGATTTGCTACCATTGTTATATATATTTTTTTATATATTTTATATACATTTTAAAATCTAATTGAATTTAGTTTTTATTATAAAGCATACTACCTAGATGCCTCCTGTTTCAATCTACACAGTGTATCCATATAGGTACTCCTGTTTAGAGCCTATCTATTATAGTATATCTGACTAACAACATTGCTTGTCGTTACTAGGTTGTAGATTTTATTTAATTTTAATTTTAAATACCCATACCATAATAACAATGGGTACAACTGTTATGTGTATGGGGGTTGCAATTTGTTTTCATTTTGGTAACTTATGCGAACGATTGAGCCGCATTCGATGTAATGCTGGACCCGTTATAGCAGCAAATCCGTCACTGAGGCTGAGTTTACCTCACGTCCGCCCTACTAATTGACAGGCATATATAACAACCAATCCTAGCGTGGTATGACACGCTTCCTGAAGACGTTCACAACGAAACGTACGTCGAGGCGGTACGCATCCACGCTCTACTCGTCACTTCCTGTCCCGCTGGTTCCGAACCTCAATCGAATGGAACGCACGCCAGAGACATCTGTCTAGCACCCGGGACCAGTTACTTTTATCCCCCACGCGACTTAGCGCCGGGTTTGGGGCACCACTCAATGTAAGCAGCCAATCGGCAGTTTTATACTTTCTTTCAATTTTAAATAAACTGGTTACACTATGTTGGCATCATCTTATTATTGCATGTGACCATTGGAACCCATCTGAATACAAGCATATCCAGCACCAGGACGCGTTTGCATTTGCAGGTATTACTGCACAAGCTGTTTATGACTCCTTTTGGTAACAAATTAAGGGTCATTTGCATCTGGTAAGGAACCATTTCACTCATTCACCTTGGGTGTTGAATATATGTATTGGTGAAGGTGGACCACACATCACAAGAACATTGAACCTGATCTGATTCATTTAAGATCTTTATATGGACTCACGGAACATATATTTTTTTACACTTGGATTTAATTTGCATATTTAATTTGTATTTTTATCACGGGTGTGCCTTCTATATTGACATGAACGGCTCCTATGGACTTTCACGTTAGATCATCTAGCACCATAATATTTGTATTCACATATATGTACTCGTATTGTTTAATATGTTTATTTACTAGCGCACCCACCCCCCATTCCAATCTTTCCATGGAGAGCCAATCAAGCTTCGGCCTTATAGAAAACCATTGACATTAGCAACTCGCGCATGCACCGTAGGGAACCGGGCAGTGAAGCAACGAACCTAGAAATGAACAACCTTCGAGTGCACAAGACACAAAAGAAATTAAAAGGGTACCCAAAAAACAAATATGAAAATAAATGAAAAAAAAAAAATGTAAAGAAAGGGGAAAACATGGGTATCCTTACCAAAAAGGAATCCACTTTAACCCCACAATTACTTCTGGCACGAAGGAAAAAAATTTACACAAACAAAAGGCGTAGCAATGGGGGCCAAGTATTCCCCCAGTGTAGCAAACTTCTTGAATCACTGGGAGGAAGAACAGATTTATAGTGTACAAAGGCAAAATCTTATATTATACCGCAGGGACAGAGACACAGCTGAACCTGGGACTTAGCAGTGTGAGCCGAGCTGACAAGCACACTTTCCTGCATGAGCCAGAGTCCAGTATCCTCTGATGTGCTGTTTTTACTCAAATACATTGTAAGCAATTTTTAGTGTGGGGCGTGTATCCTCAATAAAGACAGTATTACACTATATATTTTTCTCTTCACTCTCATTCCAAGACCACTCATGAAATGTTCTTATGAATACCATACAACTGATCCCTTGGATCACTATTGGATGTCCGGTGGAGATCAAGAGGAAAGAGGACATCTGATCTGAGAAGGAGACCTGACCTAACCACTAAGCTTTACAGGCATTATACACCACTAAATTCTGGCGAGTAGCACTCCTAAGGGAGACATTTTTGGAAAGAGTACAGTGAGTCACTCAAGATTAACCCCTCACTAAGGACTTAGAAATGATTAAGAGACTTGGTTGATGTTTCTGATAGCACATGCGACATTCATATCAATGCTGCTGTAGTTTTTTGGACATTACCACAATCGTTTTATATTGATATTGATCACAGGAATGACATTATTAATGTGATGTGCATTTGTCAATTATAGCAGATTGTTTTTTTTGGGTTCACAGGAATCTTAAATTAACCCATACAGCGCTGTTAATGTTTCTTATTTCTTAGAGGCATATCCTTTTATATCCACTTTCTGTTATAATAGCTGCTCCTCTGCACAAACGTTTTTACAGGTTTACACCACCATAGAGCTCTAGGATCAGACCTGCCTAATAAGCAGACACTGATATTCCTTTTTTTTTTTAACTGATATATTCCCAACAATAGGCGTCATCACAGGCACCGAGTGGATCAGTAATATACCAAAAAAGGACAACTGATGAGAATATACAGAAATTGCAGGAACGTCAATGATTAAAATACCCAAGTAGACAAGATAAGTAAATTTGTATCAAAAGGATATAAAAAGAAAGACATGGTAGCGCTGAAAAAGAAAATGTGAGAAAAATGAATAGGAAACTTATGATAAAAAACGTATCACAAAAGAAGCATAACAAGAAAAAAAAAAAATCAATATGGCTTTCCTTACTGGATATAATATACAGCATAAGGCTGTGGAAAAAAAACATTTTTTTTACAGACACTGGCCCATCTTGAAGTCAGCCAAAGTGCTGAACAAAATAATACCAATTAGGCCTTCCTTCAGTTATAGAAGAGCTCCGAATTTAAAGAGGAGTTCCACCCAAAAATGGAACTTCCGCTTAATCCCCTCCCCTCCCCCTTACATGCCACATTTGGCATGTAATTTTTTTTTTTTGGGGGGGGGGGGGGGGAGTGGGGGCTTCAGTAGGAGTGGGACTTCCTGTCCCACTTCCTGCTTCCGCCGAGGGGCTGGTAAGGCAATTAGGCCTAATCGCCTTACTGCAGCCCCTCGCTTTGGCGATCGTCTAGGACACTGACAGGTCCTAGACAATCACCTGTCCAATCAGCGGCAGGCCGCCCAGAGCGTGCATGCGCAGTGCGGCTCGCGCATGCGCAGTGGGTGCCCGGCCGTGAAGCCGAAGGCTGTCACGGCTGGGTGCCCACAGTCGCAATGAGGATGCCGGCTGGGGAGGGGGGGGAGAGGAGCGGAGCCCCGGTCGGCGCGTGGCTGGAACGTGGAGAAGGTAAGTGTCTGTTTATTAAAAGCCAGCAGCTACACTTTTTGTAGCTGCTGACTTTTAATAAACATTACATTTGGGTGGAACACCCCTTTAAGGAATAGACTTGTACACAATGCCCTAGACCAGGGATATGTAATTAGCGGACCTCCAGCTGTTGCAAAACTACAAGTAACATCATGCCTCTGCCTTTGACAGCCACAAGCATGACACCCAGAGTCTTGCTATGCCTCATGGGACTTGTAGTTCTGCAACAGCTGGAGGTCCACTAATTAAATATCCCTGCCCTAGACCCTCCAAAACAGATTAGAATTTTTTAAATGTGGCACCTGTCTTCCCTGCAGAGTAAGCAAAAAATATATAAAAAAGTGAATTTTACCTCCTCATCCAATGGATCAAAATATAATATCAAAGAACTCATCACATGTAAGAGCACTCATGTAACATATGTTATAGAATGTCCCTGTCAAATGCAATATGTTGGAAGAACCACAAGAGAGCTGCATGTGAGGATTCGTGAACACATAACTTAGGCCCCTTTCACACTGAGGAGTTTTTCAGGCAGTATAGTGCTTAAATACCACCTGAAAAACTCCTGCCCAGCATTCTCAATGTGAAAGCCCAAGGGCTTTTACACTGATGCGATGCGCTGGCAGAAGAGAAAAAAAGTCTCCTGCAAGCAGCATCTTCGGAGCGGTGTGTATACAGCTCCTTCCCATTTAGAACAATGGGAAACCGCGGTAATACCGCCAGCAATGCTTCTCTGCAGATAACGCACCGCTAGTGGCAGAATCCCGCGGCGCTATACCGCCACCGCACCTCCACTGCTTCGTGTGAAAGGAGCCCAACAGAAAGTACGGGTTCAAACAGTGTTTCACGACACTTTAGAGACTATCACAATCGCGACCCCACATGCTTGATCTTTTATGGTATCGATAAAATTAAAGGGCATTGGAGAGGGAAAAAAAAAAAAATGATAAAAAAAGTATCCCAGAACGAAACCCGTTGGATCTTCCAGTTGGACACCCTTCAGCAATCAGGCCTAAAACAGATTTAGACCTGAATTGTTTTTTTAACTCATTTTTAATCTAACATTATATATTTATCACATTTTTCATCATTTTTATTAATTCATTAATTTAAATCATCCATTTTCATTCAATATACATTATCTTTTCAGTTTAATCCCGCACTCTTGGCTCAACGATATAAAATTAATAAAAAAAATTATTAAAAAAATATATCACTCATTCCTATATTTGATACACTATTATTTAGGTTGCATCAGTTTCAATTGTTTCAACTTTTTCATTTAAAGGGGTTGTAAAGGGAAAAAAAATGTTTTCATAATAAGCATCCTGCAGACATTCCACTTTTCACTTCCTCATTGTTGGTTTTTGCTCAGAAGTTGCTCTATTTTCTGTTCACTTCCTGCTTGTCTGATTTTAGTGACCACCGTGAAGGGAGACTTTACTGCGGTGGTCAGTAACTTGCTCGCCCCCTCCTGGGAACCACATCTGTGTGGCAGGACGCTCTCTACATGTTAGAGACTTCAAGGAGGTGTGAATTACTGGGCGTGCCACAATTCATACTGGGAAATTTAGTTCTTACATGAACAATTGATGCAAACCAGGAAGTGAATGAGAGAACAGAAACTAGAATGCCGGAGGTGATATAGATGAAGGAATTTAATTGTTTTTTTTTAACAGAATCATTACACTATTCCGTCTGTCTACCTTGCAGACATTAACAAAAAACGAATTCATCATACGCACCATAACGGATGGCTACGCAATAGAATTTTCCACCCGGCCCCCAACCAAGTACCTAGTAACAGTGCTACCAAAGGATGAAGAGAAAGCAAAAGCCATTTTTTCCTGGAAAATCTACTAGATTGGAAAGTGGTTCACCATGTACCTCACTATAGCATAAAAAGTAAAAATAATATGGGGAACAGGTGTACCTGGCCTGACGCGTTTCGTCTGAGGATTTTAACAGGGGCATCATACAGATGCCCCTGTTGAAGTCCTCTGAGACGAAACGCGTCCAAGAGAGGGTTCCAGTCCAGGATTACAGCCTACCAGCCAGACACCTTGGGAGGAATCCTTTATCTGGCCTTTCTACAGCCGAGTTGATTTGAGTGGAATTCACCCATGCTTACAGGATCTGTTGCCGACAAGCAGATCTACACCAACCGGTAAGGGTATTCATCTATTCCTTTGTTACCGTGCAGAGTGTCCCTTACATGAGGATGTGATCATACACCTTATAATGATGGACTATTGTATTCTTGATGTTTGTTTTGCCCATGGACACTTGTTCACTTATCATTGTGGTTATAACAACCAGTGAGTTTTATAGCACTACTTATTTTATCCACTGTTTATATTCCAATTTTGTCTAATTGTTTTTGTAGCTGCTCACCTTCACTATTTTCACAAGATTAGCCCAGTTTTTTCCTTCTTTTTATTTCAAGCTAAGGCTCATACTGAACCTTAAGGTAAGGAGGGATGAAGTCCCAGAGCTTGATGAGGCTGATGTAAACAATCCTGCTAGGTGCAGAATCGAACATAAGGTCAATTTCGGGCATCCACCTGAAAGGAACAATCACTCAAATGTGGGGGGGTACCCGAGGTAGATTTGTTCGCCTTCAAAGCAAATGCAAAAACCACCAACATTCTTCTCACTGGATCCTACAGATGGCAACAGCGGAGTAGATACCTTCAGCCAAAGCTGGGGATGGCAACTGTGTTATGCATTCCCTCCAACTGCCATAATAACAAGAGTGATTCAAAAAATAAAGGCAGAGAGCAACGGTGATTCCAATGGCACCGCACTGGCCCCAAAGGGCATGGTTCAGCCACTTTAAGAACCTCAGCATCCAACCTCAACTGACAATGATGGACCGGCCAGATCCCTTATCACAGGGCCCAGTCAACTGGCTAAAATGAACAGAACTCCAACTTGGGATATGTCCACGGTGCTTAGGAGGGTTTCTCTCCCCTCCATTCGAACCAATGAAAGATGGCGCAGACAAAAACCACACTCATAAAACTTCACTTCAACCGCAGTGGAATGCGGGACCCCCTCAAAATGTTTTTTTTTACTGCCAGTAGACCTCCACAAGGCCTTTGGTTCGATAGATTGGGCATACCTGTTTGATATCCTGGGGTGATGGGGCTTTGGCTCGTATTTCCTGAACTTAATCCAATCACTTTATTCAGTATTATTTAATACTAGGGTAATTACCTGTCCTGGAGTCCAGCGATTGCTCGTCTTCTGCTGGGTCTTCCCACTCTTTCACGATGTCTGAGAGTTTGGTCCTCTAGGTTTTCCTGGGTTGTAGCCCTTTATACATCTTGTCATGTAGTGTGAGCTCTGTGGCTTTTTGCCCCTTGATACTTAGCATGTCTGCTATAGCTTTGAGAAAGTTAACCGTGTCTTCTGAGAGAAATAAGTTGCCCTCTGAAATCGGGTCTTCCTCCTCAGAGTCTGAGTATAGTACATCCTCCGATTCGGTTTCGTCCGAGTCCTCCTCATTACCTGAAAGGATGGCCTGACTGGCATTTGTTGGCGCTTCAAACTTCTCAATTGCTGAGCATAGCAATGCCATAGTGTTCTTTAATCTCTTTTTTAAAAGAGCTTAGCAGATCTTTCAGGTAACCTTGCTACTCTTTAGCCACCATTTTGTCTATGCATTTTTAACATGAAGCACATGTTTTGCTGCTTTTCGTTTTCCTTGCTTCTGGGGTTTTTGCCTAAAATTAAGCACAAAGGGGTCCCCGTGAGGAAGGTGGTTAAATACTACCTGTAAATAGGCTGTTTTTTTTAGTGAGGTTGAGACAGAGGTGACCTTGGAGTATTCTGGCTTACCTTGGAGCTGTCCTGGCTTGCAGGATCTGCAGGGCAGGGTGAAGCATCATCCGACATGGTTAGCCACCAGGATCCTCCTCTTAGAGGAGCCTTTCTAACTGCTTGCTGCTTAAGCTCCGGCCCCAGCTGACACTGCAGGTTGGTGGATGTACCTGCACATGCCGCTGATGCTGGTGTCGTCCTTCCTGAAATTTTATTAGGGAGAGGGACTCCGTTTTACTTTTTAAATTCTCGCCTTCTGGAAGTGATGTCACAGGAAGTGCCCGCTCTGCTCGTGACCAGAAATGATGTTGGGTCGAGCACCCCCCCTCTGTGCCATCTTGGTACTCCCTGCACCTCCACGTGGAAAGTAGCCGGCTCTGCTGGGTGCAGTAGTGCAACCGGGTGGAGGTAATCGGACGGGCGGACAGGGAGAGCAGTTTTTGCTCAAATTTGCTCGCCCTCCCAAGGCCCACTGGGCTGAAAGGGATGCTGGCAGGAGGTCTCCTGCAACTAGCAGAGACAAGGTAAAATAATAAACATTTCTTTGCAGCTCCTGTGGGTACGGATGAAACACAAAACAACTGAGGCACGCAGGTGAGACTGAAATTTATAATGGTGGACCAATGTGTTTCCTGTTTAAGGGAAGAGGGGCCTATCTCGGATGCTGCCCTGGAAGACGATTTGATAAAACATTCAATGGTGTCAACATGCCTCAGCAAATTCCTTGTGGTGTCTACTTTCCAAAAAAGGGGTATTTTTTTTTGGGGGGGGGGGGGGTTGTACTGTACTGCCCTGCCATTTTAGCACCTCAAGAAATGATAGGCGAGGGGCTTGACCAGATGTGAACAAGGCAGTACATGTTTCATCATCTGATTTAACCACTTGCCGACCGCGCTATAGCAAAAATACTGCTACAGCGCGGTCGAGCTACTGTGACACGACATCCCTGGGGACGCGCAATCACGGAAGTGTCCGTGCTCGCTGTGGCTGAAAGACACGGCGCATCACGGAAAATTGCCGCTGATAGCGGCCGTTTACCATGTGATCGCGCTGTCGAATGACGCCGGTTCCTCCCTCTCCTCTCTGTACCGTTCGGTACAGTGTGCGAGGAGAGGGGGGAGCGGGGGTGTCAGCAGCAGCGCTGTGGCTGGATCTGTGACAAATGCAGTCACAGATCCAGCCATCCCTCCATCCATCCCAGCTCTGCAATACCCCGCGCGATACTCTGTAATACCCCGCGCGATACTCTGCAATACCCCAATACCCTGCGCGATACTCTGCAATACCGCCTATGGGGATTTTTAAGTAGCGAAGTTTGGCGCCATTCCACGAGTGTGCGCAATTTTGAAGTGTGACATGTTGGGTATCTATTTACTCGGCGTAACTTCATCTTTCACATTATGAAAAAAAATTGGGCTAACTTTACTGTTTTGTTTTAAGCACAAAACAGTTTTTTTTTTTTAAAACACGCGTTCAATAAATGTCTGCGAAAATACCATGCAAGATAAAAAGTTGTAACGGCCGCCATTGTATTCTCTAGGGTCTTTGCTAAAAAAGCATATATAATGTTTTGGGGTTCTATGTAATTTTCTAACAAATAAATGATGATTTTTCCATGTAGGAGAGAAATGTCAGAATTGGTCTGGGTGTTCCAGAACGCCTGATGGCGTTCCCTGCATGTTGGGCCTCTGTATGTGGCCACGCTGTGTAAAAGTCTCACACATGTGGTATCGCCATACTCGGGAGGAATAGCAGAATGTGTTTTGGGGTGTGATTTGTGGTATGCATATGCTGTGTGTGAGAAATAACCTGCTAATATGACAAACAAAGTTTTTTTTTATTTATTTTTTACAAAATTTTCAGTCTTTTTTTTATAGCGCAAAAAATAAAAAACCCAGAAGTGATCAAATACCACCAAAAGAAAGCTATTTGTGTGAAAAAAAAAAGGACAAAAATTTCAAATGGGTACAATGTTGTATGACTGAGTAATTGTCATTCAAATTGTGAGAGCACCGAAAGCTGAAAATTGGTCTGGTTAGGAAGGGGGTTTAAGTGCCCAGTGGTCAAGTGGTTAAGGAGCTTTCCTGCCCGCTTTTCTGTACCTTGCAGGCACACATCTGGACATGAAAAAGGGTGCATCCAGATCCGGATCCAGTCATCAGACTCAGAAGAGCCAGCACCAGACCCGCTCCACACGAGGCCTGGACGCAGGCTTCACCTACATCTTGCCTTCTCCCCACTTCTCCAAGAGTGCCAAACAACACGCCAGGAGGATGGCAAACGCAGCTGGTTCCCTGTCTACCTCTCCGGATCAGGAGACAGTGCAAGATGCCATCACCAGACCCATCCTGGAAGCGATCCAGCATTCCGCATGTACTGGCACTTTAAGGCTGGCTCCACCCAGCAGTAATGACAAGGGTCAAGGGGCATAGCAGCCATCTTAGAGAGAGAGCACATGTAGGAAGCAGAGATAGGTACTGTCCTGAGATGCATGTTGCAGTGTACAGCCTGTACTGAAATAAAGATCCATTGCTCCAGACCAGAGTCTTGTGTCTCTCACAACACACAGGACATGACAACCCCCCCCCCCCCCCAACGACCCCATTTTGGAACTTAGACACCCCAAGCTATTTGCCGATAGGAATGGTGAGTATTTTACAGCTCTCATTTGTTATTGAAAATGAAGAAAACTTTTTTTTCTTAATACATTGTGACAAAAAGCGAGATCTGCAAAATACTCACTATATCTTTCTCAGCAAAAAGCTTGGGGCGTCTACTTGGGGCAAAAAGTCATTTGGGTGGGAGGGGGGTTGTGCCATCTGGGCATTCCATGGCCTCCGAAACTGATGGGCAGTGAGGAGTGAAAATCAAAAAAACGTACACTCTTAGAAAGCCTGAAGGCGTTGCTTGGTTTTTGGGGTCCCGTACGCGGCTCCCAAAAAAGTCTCACACGTGGTATCCCCGTACTCAGGAAAAGCAACAGAATATATTTTGGGATGCAATTTCACACATTCCCATGGCATGTTTAAGCTCCCAGCTGATGATGGTGGCTCACATGTGGATTTTCTGATCAGAAGTGGATTATTTTGAATTTTATTTTGATTGAAGTGGACGAGTTAAAAAAACAGAGTTTGCTTTTAACTGTTTCTGCTTGCAAGTGTATTTGTTTCTCTCTTTTCTCTGACACTTTTTTTCTCTGACCTTTTTTTATCTCTGCTAATTAAGGGGAGTGTTTAATTGTTAACAGGTGAGTATATAGTCTCTGTACAAACTCCCATAGGAGCTGGCTCCCAGCTGATGGTGGTGGCTCACATGTGGATTTTCTGATCAGAAGTGGATTCTTTTAACACAAGTGGATGAGTTAAAAAACAGGAGTTGAAAACAGGAGTTAAGACAGGAGTCTTCTAAACTAAGTAACATCTTATACTTCCTACAATAAATTATATTGTAACTGGGAAATGTGTGCTAGCAGGGTTGAAGGTTTTGCTCAGTGCACAGTGTGCCACATGTATGCAAAATTGGTGCAACAGCTCCAGGATGGATACCGCTGTGACAGATGTGAGCAGGTTACCCTTCTGGAAGCTCGCATTAGAGATCTGGAGGAGCAAGTTGCAACACTGGGCAGAAAGGACAACCTTGAAAGGGGTCCTCTGCTCGCTGAGCAGGTGGTCAGTAGGGTTGATGTGGAGGGTGGAGGGGCAAGTCAGGATTATCAGATAGGAAGATGGGTTAATGTAGTTAGAGGGAGTGGAATGGGCCTGCAGAAAAGGAAGGCCAATCCTGTATTTGTGCATCAAAACAAATTTGCCAAGTTGGGTGAGGATGTGGAGGTGGCAAACACAAAGGTGGCAGCCCTAGATGTTACTGCTACCCCTAACAGCCGGTAGAGCAACCTATCTAGTAGACGTGGTAAGGGGAGTGCAGGTAGGCCTAGACAGTTGGTGGTAATAGGGGATTCTATAATCAGAAGGACTGATAGAATAATTTGTCGCCAGGATCGCCTCAACCGAATGGTTTGCCGTCTCCCTGGTGCCAGGGTTCGGCATGTGGTGGACCGGGTGGAAAAATTACTGGGAGGGGCTGGGCATGACCCAGCTGTCTTGGTCCACGTTGGAACCAATGACAGTATACATGGAAGGTGGAGGCTCCTTAAGAATTAATTTAAAGAACTAGGCTGCAAGATGAAGGGAAGGACCTCCAAGGTGATATTCTCTGAAATATTGCCTGTGCCATGCGCGACACAGGAAAGGCAGGGGGAGATTAGAGAGCTGAATGCATGGCTAAAGACCTGGTGTAGGAAGGAGGGATTTGGGTTTCTAGAGCACTGGGCTGACTTTTCATTGGGGGTGCAACCTATATGCTAAAGATGGTTTGCACTTGAATGGAAGGGGGTCTGCTGTGCTGGGGGAGAGGTTTATGGGAATGCTGGAGGAATATTTAAACTAGACTTGAAGGGGAGGTGAACTAGAATTACATCAAGCACACAGGTCAGTAAGGGGTCAGACATTAATGGAGAGTGGAATGGGGATAGATGGAGGTGGGGTTATGGAAGGTGACAAAGTTCCCATGTTGCAAACAGCCTTTAGAAATTATAGTGCCATATGCACTACTAAAAATTATATGAAATATATGAAAAACACCAGCGAAAAACTCTGGTGCATGAGGAGAGCTATGATGTAATCGGTATTGTTGAAACTTGGCTTCAATCCTCACAAGACTGGGCTATTAATATTCCTGGCTATGCTCTTTCGGAAAGACAGGGTAAAAAGGAAAGGTGGAGGGGTCTGTCTCTATGTGAGAAGTGACCTCAAAGCAAGCGTGAAAGAGGACCTGGTTGATGGAGAGTGTGATGAAGTTGAAGCATTATGGGTGGAACTGCATACTGATGTGCGTAGTTAATCATTGGCGTTTGTTATAGACCACCCAATGTTAATGAGGAGGTGGAGACTCGGCTCCTTGCACAGATGGAAAGGGCTGCAGGGGCTGGGACGGTGATAATAATGGGGGATTGTAACTACCCAGAAATTTACTGGAATAATGGAATTTCTGGGACAGTTAAAGGACAAAAATTTAAAAACCAATTGCAGGACAATTTTATGGTTCAGTTTATTGAGGCCCCAACTAGGAATGATGCTCTGTTGGACCTGGTAATCTGAAACCATGCAGAGCTGATTACTAATGTTCAGATAAAGGAACACCTGGGTAGCAGTGATCATAACATGATTTCATTTAATGTTAACTATCAGCAAGAAATACATACAGGAAAGATAAAAACACTTAATTTCAAGAGAGCAAATTTTCAAAGGATGAGGACTGCTCTCCAGGGCTTGAACTGGGAGGGAATATTGGCACCGATTAACAAAGAACAGAAATGGGAATTCTTCAAAAAGACTCTTTGGGACCTCACTGCAAAGTATATTCCCATGGGCAATACGTTTAAAAGGCTAAAGATAAAACCTATGTGGCTCACGGTCAAAGTTAAAAAAGCTATACACAATAAGAAAATAGCTTTTAAAAAATATAAAAATGAACGAACACTAGTGTCGTTTAAATGTTACAAAGAATATAATAGAATATGTAAAAAGGAAATCAAGGATGCAAAAATTCAAAATGAACGACAGATTGCAAAAGATAGTAGAACAAACCCCAAAAAATTATTTAAATATATTGATAGTAAAAAGGTCAAGTCTGAGCACATAGGCCCTTTACAAAATAATCTAGAGTGGGTGACTGAAGACAAAGAGAAGGCAAATGTATTAAATTCTTTCTTCAGCTCTGTGTATACAATGGAGCATGGGGGAGCTCATGTCCATAATGGGGGTGGGGGTGACAGCCCCAAATCCACAATGGCTCAAAAGTGATATGGTCCAGAAACATTTAGACAGAATAAAGGTGGATAAAGCACCTGGACCAGATGGCATCCACCCACGGATCCTAAAAGAATTAGCTCTGTAATTTCAAAGCCACTGTATCTAATATTTAGGGAATAGTACCACTGGATTGGCGTAGAGCCAATGTGGTGCCTATATTTAAAAAGGGAACAAAGTCTTTACCTAGTAACTATAGACCCGTTAGTTTAACTTCTATAGTTGGGAAGATACTGGAACGTTTAATAAAAGACCACATGGATGAGTTCTTGCTGGACACAAACTATTTAAGCAGCAGACAGCATGGATTCATGAAAGACAGGTTGTCAGACAAACCCGATTTCCTTATATGAAGAGGTAAGTAAAACCCTGGACAGAGGCGTGGCTGTGGACGTGGTATACTTCGATTTTGCAAAAGCGTTTGATACAGTTCCCCATACACTGCTCATGTGTAAGGTAAGGTCTACAGCATGGGTCTTCAAACTATGGCCCTCCAGTTGTTCAGGAACTACAATTCCCATGATGCCTAGTCATGTCTGTGAATGTCAGAGTTTTACAATGCCTCATGGGATGTGTAGTTTCGCAACAGCTGGAGGGCCATAGTTTGAGGATCCCTGGTCTACAGGATTTGATATATCTGTTTTTAAATGGATAGAAAACTGGCTGAAAGACAGGATTCAGAGAGTTGTGGTTAATGATTCTTACTCTGAATGGTCCAAGGTTATCAGCGGTGTACCCCAAGGTTCGGTGTTGGGTCCCTTACTTTTTAATATATTTATAAATGATACTGGGTCTGAGATAAAAAAGTAAAAATTTCTGTCTTTACAGATGACACCAAGCTATGCAGTGGAGTAACGTCCTTGCAGGATGTCTCCAATTTACAAGCCGACCTTAATGCTCTGTCTAATTGGGCGACTATGTGGCAGATGAGGCTCAATGTTGATAAATGTAAAGTTATGCACTTAGGGGCTAAGAATATGCATGCATCATACATGCTAGGGGGAGTACAACTGGGGGGATCTTTAGTGGAGAAGGATCTTAGGGTTTTAGTTGGAGAGAGAGAGCGCGAGAGAGAGAGCGCAAGCGCGCGAGAGAGAGAGCGCAAGCGCGGGAGAGAGAGAGCGCAAGCGGGAGAGAGAGAGCGCAAGCGCGAGAGAGAGCGCAAGCGCGAGAGAGAGCGCAAGCGCGAGAGAGAGAGCGCAAGCGCGAGAGAGAGAGAGCGCAAGCGCGAGAGAGAGAGAGCGCAAGCGCGAGAGAGAGAGCGCAAGCGCGAGAGAGAGAGCGCAAGCGCGAGAGAGAGCGCAAGCGCGAGAGAGAGCGCGAGCGAGTGCACGAGCGAGCACGAGATCATTTTGCCCCTGTACAAATCATTAGTAAGACCTCATCTGGAATATGCAGTCCAGTTTTGGGCACCAGTTCTCAAAAAGGATATTGGAGAACTGGAGAAAGTGCAGAGAAGGGCAACCAAACTGATAAGAGGCATGGAGGAGCTCAGCTATGAGGAAAGATTAGAAGAACTGAATTTATTCACTCTTGAGAAGGAGAATAAGGGGGGATACAATCAACATGTACAAATATATAAGAGGTCCATATAGTGAACTTGGTGTTGAGTTATTCACTTTAAGGTCAACACTGAGGACAAGGGGGCACTCTCTACGTCTGGAGGAAAAGAGATTTCACCTCCAAATACGGAAAGGTTTCTTCACAGTAAGAGCTGTGAAAATGTGGAACAGACTCCCTCCAGAGGTGGTTCTGGCCAGCTCAGTAGATTGCTTTAAGAAAGGCCTGGATTATTTCCTAAATGCACGTAATATAACTGAGTACTAAGATTTGTAGGTATAGTTGATCCAGGGTAAATCCGATTGCCTCTCGGGGGATCAGGAAGGAATTTTTTCCACTCCTGTAGCGAATTGGAGAATGCTCCGCTGGGGTTTTTTGCCTTCCTCTGGATCAAATGTGGGAATGGAGTTGGGTGTATGGGATTGTACTGTGTTTTATTTTGTTTGTTTATTTTTTTATGGTTGAACTGGATGGACTTGTGTATTTTTTCAACCTGGCTAACTATGTAACTATGTAATATATATCATTTAGTGACAACTTTGCGGGGAAAACCAAAAAATAAAAAAAAAAACGCAACTTGTGTCAAGATCTAAATTATTCCATGAACTCGACATGCCTCTAAGCAAATAGCTTTGGGTGTCTACCAAGTTCCACACTATCTTGCCAGCGCTCCCTATGTAGTCTGGCCAGTTCTACGTGACTATCTTTTTCCTCATAAACCATAAAGCTCCATACATAGCCTGTTGCCCTGTCACAGACCTTGACCCCGTATCTGGCACGCTTGCTGGGAAGGTACTGTTTGAAAGACAAGCGGGCAGAAAATGTAATCAGGGACTCAACGCAGACAACTTGATCGGGAGTAAACAAGGCTACAAAACGATTGTTGAAGTGGTTTATGAGGGGCCAAATTTTGTAGATCCGATCCTATTCAGGGTCTCCACTACAAAGTTCATTGTCGTTGAAGTGCATGAACCGCAAAATCTGCTCTCGTATTGTGCCCTGGACATGGAGGCAGAGAACGCAAGCATATGATCAATTGGGCGTGTGGACCAATAGGCGCACAACTTCAAGAATTTATGTGTGCCCATGTTAAGGGAAAGGTCCAGAAAGGTCTTAAATTCAGAAACTGTAATTGGTTTCCAATCTCTGGCAAGGGAAGGCAACTGGGGATTAGAGGCGATGAATTGACCAGCATATAAATTACTCTGGTCCACAATAGATCTATAGAGATCTTCCGTGAAAAACAGCGAATAATCAAGTGGCGTAAAATCAGCCGTTTCCACCTGAATACCAGGTTGGCCAGAGAATGGGGAGAAGTACGGGTGCTGCAGAAGTGGTGGGGACCCAATCAGGATTTGCCAATGCAGCAGTAAGGGCACTATGGGCCTGCCTTTGTTATCTTCTTGGTGGCAGCAGGACACTACTTGCCACCTCCCCAACTTGAACTGCACTTATGGGACTCATCACATCAATCAATTGTTACTGCAGTGCTGGATGTACATTCAGGGTGTACTAGGCCACTGGTGCTTGCCAGTTCACCAGAAGGAATAGTGGTGCTAGTACTTCTCTGCTCCATACAAGAGCCCTGCGGTTCTTGCACCTCAACAGCAGCAGAATTGGGTGGGGTATGCCTGACCTTAGCAGGGACCTCAGCTTCGTCGTCAGAGCTGTCATGGAGCCTCTGTCTACGGGATTGTATTCTGAGCCTGAATCTGACAGATGCAAGACTTCCTCTTCACTACCTGTCATGCTCAGAAACTCGTAGGCCTCTTTACTAGTGTACCTTCGATTTGCCATTTTAGGCTTTTAATGTATTGATAGACTAGTAAGGATTCACAGGTAAAAAAAAAAGCACCAGCAAATGTATAGAACACTACCAAAAGAAAAAACGGTTAGCAATCGCAGGGATCAGGCCTGTCTATGCGAATGCTGCAGTAATGAATGTTGTGTTTTGTAAGCGATAGTGATCAATCGATACTGCACTTGGGTGGGCTGGGCAGAGGGGCAAAATGCAGGTGAATCCGCCAACACTGCGTTTTTTGGGAACCCAAAACCGCTAGTATAGATCTGATCAAATATTGATTTGTTCAGATACTATACCACTAAGGAAGGTGTATGCTTCGCGCGTGGGTGTTAGCGTTACTGGCGCTGCCTGGGGCGACGCAGACCCTATCTGATTCTAAAACCTGATTGACATCTCCGGACGATCAGGGGGTTAAACCTTTATTGGGTTATATACGGCGGGTGCCCTGATGCTATAAACAGCAAAGTAACTAACCAGCGTCACCCACAACACTTCTACAGTGATCACTGTGTAAAGGGTTAACTAGGGGCAATCAGGAGGGTTAAACCCTTTATTATGTAATATATGGGAGTACCTGCCGCTATATAAAAACCTGATTGGGAACCTAAATAACTAACTGGCTAACCAGTGTCACCAGTGACACTTGTACGGTGATCACAGGTGAAAGGGTTAACTCCAAGGGCAATCAGGGGGTTAAAACCTTTATTAGGGTGTACATGGGGGTACCTGATGCTATAAAAACCTGGGGGTGAAACTTAAATAACTGGCTACCTAGCAGCACCAGCGACACTACTACAGCAATCAGAAAAACCATCGCTTGGTGACACTGGCAAAAGGGGTGAAAGTGTTACACCTTTATTAGGTGGGGGGGGGTTAGGGGGCTACCCTGGACCTAAAGCTAACTGCCCTGATACTTTTTACTGTCACAAATTACACTAATTGCAGTGATCAGTAAAAAAAATACCACTGCAAACAGTGACACTGACTGGGGGTACTGAGGGTGATCTGGGGGTGACAGTGTGCCTATGTGTCCTGTGTCAGTGTTGTGCAACTCACTTTCAGACGTCTTTTCTCCTCAACCCCCGTTCAAAAAGAAGGCCTCGAGGAGAGTGACATCACTGCCTCCTGCCTGTGTTTACATTACACTACTTGTGCTTGCCACTTTGCCAGCTTGAACTGCACTTATGGGACCCCCCCCCCCACCCACGGGAAGGCAGGCACGTACAGTTACATGAATATGCCTGTGCGTGCCATTCTGCCGATGTATATGTACATGCGACAGTCCTTAAGTGGTTAAATAGGGGCCGTCATTTCCTGTCCACCAACAGGAAGTGATGTCATTTTCGGGGGTCACTCCAGCTGGGGTAATTTCATCTATAAAATAGCGGTGTTGTGGGGGTCCACACCCCAGATGATGACTTTAGTTGAAACGCATCGGGTAAGCCTCCTCCTTACATCAGTGGTGGTGTCTATCCTTTCACTGAGAGGGTCACATCCATGTGGGACTCTTCATTCCAACCTTGCAGTTTTTTTCTACACTTTTGGACGGTTATATGTGTGTGGTCATAATAGACTGCTTCGTTCTGATTTATAAAAAAAATATTTCTCGAATCACACTCAGTCACTTGGTGTCACTGAAATTAAGAATAAATATATATATATATATATATATATATATACACACACACACACATACACACACACACACACACACACACACACACACACAAACATTTGATATGTGTTATATGTGTTAACCGACTTTTTCACAAAAATAAGCGCTACACTTTCATATTTACCAGTTTTTGCTTTGTCTCAGCTGTGTTGGCAGCCAATTTTTGTGTTTCACCTATTGCACAGCGCAGTGTATCCCGTATATAATTTTTTTACTGCATGGCTATTAGGGTTGTCCCGATACCGAGTATTTGCGGGAGTACTCGTACTCCCGCCGATACCAAAATAGAACACTTTTTTTGTAAAACGAGCAGGCTGCTGAGCGGTAGAACGGGAGCTTAGAAGGGATGGCGAATAATCCTAATTGTTTGCAGCAGTGGCACTGTGTATGTGACTGTGTTCCTCCTGGTAAGCGGGCGTAATAGCGGCGGCGTAATAGCGGCAGGCCGGCAGCTGACAAGGGGTGGACACTGGATAGAGCGGCGGCAAACATCGGGAGGTATGTCTATGAGTTTTTTTTTACTCACCTCGAGCGTGCATACTGGGGGCGGAGAGCAGCAGCAGCTGAGGGGTGGAGACAGCGCCAAATAGCAGCCAATTGTTGTTCGTTTTCCTCCTCGCCTTGTGCTGCTTAATTATAAGGGGTGGAGAGTGGGCAGGGAGAGGGAGGAGAGCAGGTGGAGAGAGGGAGGAGGGCAGGCGGAGAGCAGGACCAGGACGAACATCATAGCAGCAGTCAGCGCCGAGCAAGTAAGACTAGAGAGTGAGACATTGATAAATAAGCTGAATGAATTGAATAGGAATACCAAAATGTCTAGTAATACAGTAGTGCACAGAGGCAAGCTATGTGTAGTTGGTTGCCTTGCCACTGCCAGAAGTTGTCAATGCATGTTATTTCTTTCTGTGTCACTCAGAATGGAGTCACAAAAAAAAGGATTTTTAATAAACAGCTTACCTGTAAAATCCTTTTCTTGAAGTACATCACGGGACACAGAGCGCATAGCCATTACACTTGGGTTATATGGGTACCTTCAGGTGTGGACACTGGTGTAATCAATTTCACAGGAAGTTTCCTCCCTATATAACCCCCTCCCACTGGGAGTGCTTCAGTTTTGTAGCAAGCAATTCTCCCGAGGTTACACAATGTTCCCCAAAAGAGGGGTGGGAGCTCTGTGTCCCGTGATGTACTTCAAGAAAAGGATTTTACAGGTAAGCTGTTTATTAAAAATCCTTTTTTCTTTATCGTACATCACGGGACACAGAGCGCATAGCCATTACACTTGGGATGTCCTAAAGCAATGCTCTATGAAGGGAGGGAGACCGTAAGGCCAAGAATAGCCAAATAAAAACATTGTCAGGAGAAAAAATAGCTCCACCAACAGAAAAACAAGGGGGCGTGAACCGGGCCAGAGGATTCTATACTGCTGCCCGTAGGACCGCCTGCCCAAAAGCTGCGTCCGTACCCTTTGCAATGTCCAACTTATAAAATTTAGTAAACGTATGTACGGAAGACCAGGTTGCCGCCTTGCAAACCTGTGCCATAGAGATCTGATGGTGTGCCGCCCAGGAGGCACTCATGGCCCTCGTAGAATGGGCTTTAACTGATAAGGGAGGTGGAACGCGCTTCAGTCCATAGGCCTGAAAAATCAGCTGCTTAATCCACCTAGCCAAGGAAGACTTGGCAGCCGGCTGACCCTTCTTGGGGCCATCCGGAAGAACAAAAAGCACATGTTTTCCGAATCTTCTCTGTAGCCTTGAGATAGACCCTCATGGCTCGAACCACGTCCAAAGTATGAAGCCGTCTTTCCTCTCTGGACTGGGGAGTAGGAAAGAAGGATGGTAGGACTAGGTCCTGATTCAAGTGAAAACTGGATATGACCTTAGGAAGGAAAGAAGGTTGAGGCCGCAGAACCACTCTGTCCTTATGCAGAATAAGGTATGGCTCCCTGCATGACAAGGCTGCCAGCTCGGAAACCCTTCTGGCTGAAGCCATAGCCACCAAGAAAACCAACTTTCGGGTTAGTAGCACAAGAGGGATTTCTGTCAGAGGTTCAAACGGCTGCCTTTGTAAAGCTGACAAGACCAGATTTAAATTCCAGGGGCAGAGGGGAGCTCTAATAGGGGGATTCACATGCAAGACCCCCTGCAAGAAGGTTTTCATAAGCGAATGGGTGGCCAAGGGTCTTTAAAACCATATTGATAAAGCCGATACCTGCCCCTTTAGAGTACTAAGAGCCAACCCTTTGTCAACGCCAACCTGGAGGAATCGCAAGATCCTGTCAATAAAAAACTTTCGAGGATGCCATTTTTGAGACTCGCACCACTCCACATAGGTTCTCCAGACTCTGTAATAAATATTTCTGGAGACCGGTTTCCTAGCCTGAATCAACGTAGATATGACCTGATCTGAGAGGCCTCTGCCCTTAAGAATTAGGGATTCAGCCGCCAAGCCGTCAAATTTAGCTGCTGTGAAGCAGGATGGCAGATTGGGCCCTGAGACAGCAGATCTGGGCGTAGGGGGAGCGGCCACAGCGCCCCGACTGACATCTTCACGATGAGTGCGTACCAAGCCCTCCTGGGCCAGGCTGGGGCCACCAGGATCACAGGCCTGCGCTCCACCCGGATCCTCCGTAGAAAGCGGGGAATCATCTGCAGTGGAGGGAACGCATACAGAAGAGACAACTGGTGCTAAGGACAAACCAAGGCATCGGTCCCGTAGGCCGAGGGATCCCGGGCTCGGGATATGAATTTGTCCAACTTTTTGTTGGATCTCGTTGCCATAATGTCCACCTCTGGGACTCCGAATCTTTGGCAAATCTCTTGGAATACCTGGGGGTGAAGAGACCATTCCCCCGGGAGCAACTGTTGACGACTCAAAAAAATCTGCTTGAGAATTGTCTATCCCTGGGATGAACACCGCCGAGATGCAGGGTACATGGGCTTCGGCCCATGAGAAAATCAGGTTTACTTCTCTTTGGGCTGCTGGGCTCTTCGTGCCCCCCTGGTGGTTTATGTATGCCACCGCAGTGGCGTTGTCGGACTGTATCCTTACTGGCAGACCCTGAAGGGGGAGAGTCCAGGCGATCAGGGCCAGCCGAGCAGCTCTGATCTCCAAGATATTGATGGGAAGCAGTTTTTCTGCCTCCGACCACTGCCCTTGCTGGGTCTGTTCTTCTACAACTGCCCCCCAACCCGACAGGCTGGCATCCGTGGATACTATCTTCCATGTGATGGGGCAAAAGGATTTCCCTTTTGACAAATTTTGAGAGACCAGCCACCAAGACAGGCTGCGCCGGACCTTCGGGGAGAGCACTAACGGACGATCTAACGCCTGAATGGACTTGTTCCAAGCAGAGAGAATGGCTGCCTGAAGATATCTGGTATGGATCTGGGCGTAGGGCACAGCCTCGAAGGCGGCCACCATCTTCCCCAGCAGTCGCATACATAGGCGAATAGTCGGCCTCTTCTTGCCTAAGATCACTTGAACTGCTTGAGCTATTGATCTGATCTTTGCTTGAGGTAAAATTATCCTCTGGCAGTCTGTATCTAGCCAAAGGCCTAGATATTCCAACTGCTTTGTGGGTTTCAATACCGATTTTTCTAGGTTTACAATCCACCCGAATTCCTCTAGATGCTGAACTGTGCGACCTACTGCCTGATTGAGGCTGGAAGCTGAGCTGTCGATAACCAGAAGATCGTCCAAGTATGCCAAGACCAAAATGCCTTCTGTCCTTAGGACGGCTAGCACCGGGGCTAACACCTTTGTGAATACCCGCGGAGCTGTTGCCAACCCGAAAGGGAGGGCTACGAACTGGTAATGGCGGTGATCTATCATAAAACGAAGAAACCTGTGATGTGCCGGGTAGATCGGCACGTGCAGATACGCATCTTTTATGTCTATAGATGCTAGAAAGTCGCCTTGATGTAGGCTGGCTGCCACCGAACGTATGGACTCCATACGAAAGGTCTGAATGTTTAGAAAGCGATTTAGGCGTTTGAGGTCTAAGATAGGCCTGACGTCGCCATTGGGCTTTGGTATTATGAAAAGGTTGGAGTAGAATCCCAGACCCCATTCCTGGGTTGGTACTTCTACAATTACTCCTTGGAGCAAGAGACGATCCAATGCTTTTACAAGAGAGGCCCTCTTTAATGGGTCGCTTGGAAGACTTGACCACTGAAAATGAGGAGGGGGGACTTCCCGAAACTCTAGCTTGTAGCCCGTGGTTACCACGGATCTTACCCAAGAGTCGGGAATTCTGGCCTTCCACACTTCGGAGAAAAACCAAAGCCTTCCCCCCACCCAAGAGAGTGGGGGCGCCCCTTCATGAATCTGACTTGAGGACTGGTTTAACCGGCTTGCGAGACCATGGCCTCTTGCCTGTCGTGGCTTGTCCTTGTGGGCGGCTATTAAATGCTGAACGCCCGGGAGGCCGTCGATACTGATGGGAAGTTGAAGGGGCCGAGCCTGCGAAGGCCTGTCGCTTAAATGCGGGCCCACGCGATCTTTTCTTGACAGGCAAGAAAGAACTTTTACCACTTGATATGGTCTGGATATATTTATCTAGGTCTTCACCGAATAGTCTCCCACCATGAAAGGGAAATCCTGCTAAAAGCCTTTTGCAGGGTGCCTCTGCTGACCAGTTTTTTAGCCACAAAAGGCGACGCATATGAACCAACAGCAGAGATAAACGGGACGCCTGTTGAACGGAGTCCTTAATAGCATCTACTGCAAAGCAGAGAGCTCTTGGGAGGTCAGCCAATTCACGAGCTTGCTGAGCCGGTATGTCCCTTAATATCTGTTTAGTCTGATCCTTTAAAGCCTGACAAACGCCAATGGCTGCCACTGCTGGCTGAACCACGGCACCTACTGTGGTAAAAGAAGCCTTCAGTAGGGTCTCCAATTTTTTGTCGACTGGATCTTTAAACACCTGGACATTTTCCACCGGACAGGTCAGGGATTTATTTACGCAGGAAATGGCTGCGTCCACGGTAGGGAGTGCCCCTTTCTTTGCAAATTCTTCTTCCATAGGATAGAGAATGGTGAACCTTTTAGGAGGGATAAAAATCCTATCGGGTCGAGCCCAATCCTGAAAAATCACGCTCTCCAGAAGGGGGTGAACCGGGAAAGACGCACCACTCAATGGTGCCTTCAAGGAACCTAAAGAGGATACCGCGGGGGCTAATTGTTCTGACACTGGAAGTTTAAAAGCAGTGCGAACCATATCCGTCAGAGACTGGATCCACAGACTCTCTGCTTGAGAAGCCGAAAAAATTTCATCTATAGTGGAATCTTCAATGTCTGACCCGTCACGACTCAGGTCCGCTTGATCCCCCTGTGGGTCCAATTCCTCCGAAGAGAGGACCTCTGCATCCGAACACACCGTTCTAGGAGACTGGGATCTAGCCCGTTTGCCACCCGGCAAAGAGCGGGCAATTAAAGCAGTTAACCTTTTCTCTAGCCCACCCAGGGTGGATTCTAGCATTTCTTCCATAACATAAACGGGAATGGGTTGATTGGGGGCCGCCTCTGCCCCTAGCACCCTCAATGGCTCCTGCACGATGCTGTTCGGTGGTCTATCTGGTAAGGGTGGGACCACTGGAGCCTGGCCCAAATCCTCTGACCCCGTTGGAGACCTTTACTTTTTTGGCACCTTTTGCAGCCTTAGCTGGTCCTGATCCCTTGGGAGCCATTGCACAACCTTGAGACACCCCTACAGCCAACACCCAACTGTTGTAGCTAGAAGTGAAACATTAATAAGGACAGGCTATGGTAAAAAAAAAATCTAAATTTTCATACGCCTGAGAAGGCGGCAATACCGAGGAAAGTCCTGTGAGTATTGCCACACCAATGCCCGTTAGCTGGAGTCCAAGGTTGCACCGACTCAGATACTGCCAGATCTAAGGCTGAGTCCCTTTAAGAAAAAAATCTTTTTTTTTTTTTTTTTTTCTGGTCAGTGTGGACTAAGTCCAGACCTGAAGATCCACAAACCACCACTGGGTGTCACTGTTAGCCAGAACTGGCTCAGCTGCGCGCTCTATGTCCTCACTCTCCACTGCTCTCAGGAGGGAATGACCAGCCAGGAAATGCTTTTTTGCTTTATCGGAGACCTGACGCTGCTGGCCCGCCCCCCCCCCCCCACGCTGAAACCAACATGGAGGAAGCAGAGAGCAGAGGAGAAGCCCGGACCAGCGCTAGTAACACAGACACCCGGTAAGCCACTAATCTTTGTAGTGCACACATAGAGGAAGCTGTCCCCCTAGGCTTCCTAGGAAACAGGAGTTTTGTCAGCACTTCCTCTCTATACACGTGGGGCTGCAGTATCATGCTAACAGGCAAATCTGGGGGGAGTAGCAAAATACATATCTTTAAAAGCATATATATATATCTACATGTTATCTGGGTAAACATTAGTACATCCCATCCTGCCTCAAAAGACATAGTGGAGATAGTGGCTGATGCACAAGCATACCATTAGCCAACCCAGAACCCCCAGGGGGATACCTACTGTCGAACCAAGTCCCGCAGGTTCCCTCTTACCTGCTCCACGCCGCAGGGTATTGCAAAATGCAAGAGGCCCAGCCTTCCCCCATCTCCGTGGGTATTGTCTTGGACCTTCAGGGACCGGGTCCTGTGTTAAGAAACCCACACCCCTGGACCTATATAGCATCCTGGCATCAGTAGCGTTTAGTTCTTGGAAGAGACTAAGGCACTGGAGCCCAGAATCCAGCCCTCCAAGGAGAGGCATTATAGGCAAAAAACCCACTCCAGCAGGGCCCGGGTACCGTACACCTTGGCTTTGAAGCACTTCGGACGGATCCGGCTAGCTATCCTGGGTCCCGAGACCTCCGAGGGACAGCTAGACGTGACCAACACCTAAGACACTGGCGAAAAAACTGAAGCACTCCCAGTGGGAGGGGGTTATATAGGGAGGAAACTTCCTGTGAAATTGATTACACCAGTGTCCACACCTGAAGGTACCCATATAACCCAAGTGTAATGGCTATGCGCTCTGTGTCCCGTGATGTACGATAAAGAAAACAGAGCTTGTACTTTAGGAAGATATTGATCAATTTATGTAAATTGTAAGTAATTTGATTTTGTAATACTTTAGAGTTTAGAACTTGAGTTACAGTTCTTCATAATTCTAAAGAAAATATCCTTTGTCTGTATTGTGGTTTGAAAACTGTCACATGACATTCAAAAAAAAAAAGAATCGGTATTCGGTATCGGCGACTACTTGAAAAAAAGTATCGGTACTTGTACTCGGACCTAAAAAAGTGGTATCGGGACAACCCTAATGGCTATATGCTTGCTTGGGCAGTTGGGCTCAATCTATGTAAGGTTTATATTATGTGACCGTAACTAATCCAATTAAATTGTATCATGGAATGTGAGGGGTCTGAATAGAAAATTTTAAATGGGCCTCAATGTTCCAATATCTTAAGCAAACTAAGGCGCATGTCGTCCTTCTGCAGTTCTCAGTTTAAAGAGGGTGAAGATAGATGTTGAAGAGCACCGGTGACAGAGGGGATCCTTGAGGGACTCCGCATGACACTGCGCTTTTCAGAAGTGAATGGATGGCAACAGAATACTCGCACTGCGTAGACCATGGATTCAAAAAGGCATTTCATGCCACATTTTCCATGTTTGCTAGGGGGGTATCAATCCTCATCAGCAAAGCGATTCCCTGCACTACCACCAGGTGATCTCCGATCCGGGGGGACAATATGTGGCTATAGTCCTGGATATTTGCTATTACAAGCTGTTGCTGGTAAAGGTTTACTTACCATCCCCATTTACTGTTCCACTTTTATATGACATTTGTTAGGCTGGCTCCCCATGCCCATCTCCACCTCCCGATAATAGAGGATTTCAATGCTCCCTTCGATGCATTGTACTCCTCCAACCCGGAGAGGATGGGATCGGTGGAACTTCTGGGCCTCTGTAGCTGGGCTGACTGAAATATTGAACTCAAAAAATTCCACAGATAGATGTTATTCCCATCTGTAACAGTCGGTAGCACCGCTCCTCGGCCAGGATAGATTTTGCTTTTGGTAGCCCGGCTTTGTCATATGTACAGGGGATTGAGTATCTGGCAGGGGGCTCATCTTATCATAATCCACTTTCGCTCACCTCTGGGAAGGGGGTCGAGGGATTGGAAATGGTCTCCTGGTTGGCTGCAAAAATGATCAGTTGTCCTCTCGCCTCTTGGAATCAGTAACAGAGTACTGGACTACTAATCTGGAATTGGCAGACCCCCCGATTGTTTGGGATGCCTTTAAGGCAGTAGTGAGATCCAAAAACCAGGGGATAGGGAGAGGGAATGGGAATGTCAGAGCCAATTCACTTTTCTCAGGTGACAAAAATGGGAAACTGCTCGCCAGGTTGGTAGGAGACTGTAACCAAATTGTGCATATCCCAGTCATTAAATGTAATAAATGGGGAGCTGGTTAGTGACCCTACTGAGTAAGTGAGTGAAAAACTTATATAGCGCAGCACATGCAAACTAAATCGAATGCTGGTTGGCAGAGTGTTCCATAGTCTGGGACCTTGGAGCGCAAATCTTCTTTCTCCTTTGGACTTGTATCTGGTTTTGGGCATCTGGAGGAAATTTTGGTTGGCAGAATGCGATTGGAGTTATGAGGTTTTATTTTTTCGCATAGATATTGGAGGCCTTCCCATGGATGCACTTATGTGTCAGAGTGCTTTAAAAGCAATTGTCCTTTACTGGCAGCCAATGAAGGGATCGCAGCGAAGGTGAGATTGATTTCCAGGGTTTTTTCCCACTCACCAGTCTAGCGGTAGTATTTTTAACGACATGCAGGCGCGTGATTTGGTACGTTGGGGAGCCCAAGATAGAGGGCGTTTGCATAGTCAAGTCTGGAGTTCACAATTGTTCCCACCGCGACTGCCATGTCCTCTTTAGGAATAAATGGAGTAAGTCTGTGTAGTAGGCGCAGCAGATGATGGGATCCGCTGACTACGGACCCTATTTGTGCGTCCATTGTCATGTAGGAGTCGAAGATGACCCCAAGACTTTTGACTTTGGTGCTAGTTGTGATGATTTGGCCCAGAACGGGCGGGGGTGTCCAAGTTGTTACAAGTTGATTCTTACGACTGGCGTGAAACAGGAGAAGTTCTGTTTTGGAGCTGTTGAGTTTAAGATAACTCTTTGTCATCCAGTTTTCTATCAAAGAGAGGCATGTCTCTAGACGGAGATGATGATTTTTTTTGTTGCAGATGTGAAAATACAGTTGTGTGTCATCTGCATAAGAGTGGTAAAGTAGTTTTTGGCTACCGATTTTAAAGGAGGGTGAAGATAGATGTTGAAGAGCACCGGCGACAGAGGGGATCCTTGAGGGACTCCGCATGACACTGTGCGCTTTTCAGAAGTGAATGGTCCCAATTTCACCATTTGTGATCGGTTTTCTAGGAAACAGGAGAACCAGGATAAATCACCTTGTGCGACTCTGGCCACTTCGGCTAGCCGAGTCAGTAGCAGCTTGTGATCTACCGTGTCGAAAGCTGCACTTAAGTCCAACAGTATTAGAAGAGAAGGTTCTCCTTGGTCTGCGGCCTCGAGAACGTCATCCCGTATTTTGAGTAGTGCTGTTTCCGTTCCGTGATCGGGACGAAACCCCGATTGAAACGGATCGAGCAAATTTTGGGCGTCTAAGTGATGTTGTAGCCGTTTTACCACTACTTTCTCCATCATCTTAGAGAGGACATTTAGGCCAGTTATAGGACGACGGTGTTTAGGATGTTTGGGGGGTCGAGGGTGTTTTTTTTAATATAGGTTTAATTATACCTTGTGGGTAGGCACTATGCCTTCTTTGAATGACTGGTTTATAAGCTGTGTGATGGGCGGTGCCAGGATATCAGCATATTTCTTCAGCAGTTTAGTGTGGATGATGTCATTCGGTGCTGTGCTATTTCGTAGGGTAAGCATGATGTTTTTTGTATCCTCGTATCAAGGCCGCAAAGCCGTGGCCTCAATTACCGGCTGTCGCAGGCCCGCCGATTGCGCGGCAGGGGAGGTGGGGGCACACGGAAGCACAGTGTTCCCCCCCCGTGCTCCCCCACCACACGATCGCGGCGGGCCCGTGACGGCCGGTAATTGAGGCTGTGGCTTTGCGACCTTGTGAAGTGCCAAGCTTCCTTCTGTGACCTCCGCCATCTGGTGGTGGCCGTTGGCATTACAATTAAAACAGCAGTTGTAATGTGTCATTTTCACTGCCATCTCCTTCCCTCTAAATAGAACCCCCAAACATTATATATATTTTTTATTCTAACACCCTAGAGAATAAACTGGTGATTGTTGCAATACTTTATGTCATGCCGTATTTGCGCAGTGGCCTTACAAACACATTTTTTGGGGGAAAAATTCAATTTTTTTTTATTAAAAAACAGTGAAGTTATCACATTTTTTTTTATATTGTGAAAGATAATGTTACGCCGAGTAAATTGATACCCAACATGTCACATTTCAAAATTGCGTCCGCTTGTGGAATGCCGACAAACTTTTACCCTTTAAAATCTCCATAGGCGACGTTTAAAAAAATTCTACAGGTTGCATGTTTTAAGTTAGAGAAGGTCTGGAGCTAGAAGTATTGCTCTCGCTCTAACAATTTCGGCGATACCTCACATGTGTGGTTTGACTACCGTTAACATATGCGGGCGCTACTCACGTATGTGTTCGCTTCTGCGCGCAAGCTCGTCGGGACGGGGTGCGTTTTTTGGCTCCTAACTTTTCCTAGATTCCAAGCAAATTTGTCAAACCCCGAGTTAAACATAACATGAGGCCGTGTGAACTGAATATAAAATGTATATATGAGGTTAATACCCCTCGCAGGGGATAGCAACCAATATCATTATTACAATTAGCAAGTGTCCCTCTGACTTAGAAGACTTGCTTATGATGGAAGATCTTCCAAAAATGCCATCAGTAACATACAAGGAATTGTTTAAAAATAGGCCGAAGGCAGTGCTTGAATGTAGGGAACGATGAGATACTGAACGGTTAGACAGAAATTTGTTGTACTGGTTGGCCGAATGCCTAGCTTGGTGTTGCGATAAAACGTTTTTGTTATTGTGCGTCTTGTCATAAAACTTAATAAAAATAATTTTACCAAAAAAAAAGAAAATGAGATAGGCAGTCCTAAACTAAAAGATTTGGAAATTCCAGTAAATGTACTGTAGTTAGTAAACACTATAACTTTTGCGCAAACCAATAAAATACACTTACTGATTTTTTTTTTACTCAAGACATGTGGCTGAATACATTTTGGCCTAAATGTATGACAATAATTAAGTTCATTGGATTTTTTTTATAATAAAAAGGAAGAAAAATGTAAATGAGGCGTGTTATTACATATCCACTTTGGCATTTGTTTTACAGCTTTATTGCTGTAGATCTTTTTATTTTATTTTCACGCTTCTATAATCACCTTTATTGGCTGCAGGACGGCCATCTTTTTTCTTTTGTCCTTTCACAGTGGAGACACCACATCATTATTTACATTTTTCATATGTTTCTTTGAATTAGATTCACAGGTGTCTTGCAGCAGTGCCCCCTAGAGTAAGCTTGAGACAGTGTGGGAGTCCCTTCATATACCAAAAAGTAGAATATCTTTTTTTTTTCCTAAATTTTGGGTTTTTCCATTTATATCTCAAAAATTTCAAATCCTATGAGGTGATCAATACTACCAAAAGAAAGCTCCATTTGTGGGGAATAAAGGATTCATATATTGTTTGGGTACAGCATTGCGTGACCACACATCTACCAGTTAAAGCAGCGCAGTGTCAAATTGCAAAAATTGCTCTGATCATTAAGGGGGTAAAAACATTTCAGGGTTTAAGTGGTTAAAGTGGTTGTAAAGGTTTGTGTTTTTTCACCTTAATGCATCTTATTAGGGCCACTCTGTACAAAACAAACTGCACAGTGGAGGTATAGCATGTTTGTTATTTAAAAAATAAAAAATTAAACCTTTACAACCCCTCCAAGAAGCTGCAAACACTATTTGACCTTGAACAGGCCACATGGTTAAGTAGGAACCCTTGACATGAGATCTGTACTTCTATTTCCACATTTGATGGGAGATAATTGTGCTACTAAAATAATTGTGCTAAACTGTTTTATAGGTGTAAAAAGGTAAAACAAAAAATAAATAAATAAATTACCTGTTTGCCCTCATCTTCAGCTAGCCCATGTGCCAAGTGAGCACTAAATGTGCTTTTTCCAACTCCTCCTTTTCCTGAAAGTACAAGTATCTTGTGTTTCACTGTAGACATCTTTTCTTTCATCTGCCCTATAGCTGGATTGACAACAAACAATTAGAAGGCTACTAGTAAAGGTTGTCTCTGCTGCCAAAACAAAATGTTATGTGCCACTAAAAAAAATGGAATACCATGCTAAATCTATTATAAAAAAGAAAAGAAAAAAAAGCAGCAGCTCAAACGTGAGATATACACATGTAGAAATTGCAGATAAAAAAAAAATAAGATGCGCTAAATTATTTTTTATATAAACAAGTGATCATGGTAAAAAAAAAAAAAAGTTACAATCAGTACACCGCTAAAAATAATGAATAAAAAGTGAACAGCCCTCAGAGGATCTTAGAGAATGATCCAATTGTCCCATACAGATAGAAATTAATCTTTATGCATGGTAAACACCACTGATTATTATATGTGAAAAAAAAAAAAAAAGTTAACTCTCGATTGGAACACCACCAGCAAACATGCACCTCCACAAAATGAATTGCGCGCTTACCAAAAGGCAAGCTTGGATAAGCCTGTACTGTTGATCACTATCCGGCAGCAGCTCACAGGAGTTGGGCAGAAGGTGGAACAGATTAGCTTAACCACTTGAGCCCCGAGCCCGTTTTTCAGATTCGGTGTTTACGAGACTAAAACTTTTTTTTTGCTAGAAAATTACTTCAAACCCCCAAACAAATAAAACGGCAGTCATTGCAATACTTTTTGTCTCACCGTATTTGCGCAGTGGTCTTACAAGCACACTTTTTGGAAAAAAAACACTTCTTTGAATTAAAAAATAAAACAATACATTTTGTCCAATTTTTTTTATATATTGTGAAAGATAATGTTACGCCGAGTAAAATGATACCCAACATGTCACGCTTAAAAATTGCGCCCGCTCGTTGCATGGCGTCAAACTTTTACCCTTAAAAATCACGATAGGCGACGTTTAAAAAATTCTACAGGTTGCATTTCTTGAGTGACAGAGGAGGTCTAGGGCTAGAATTATTGCTCTCGCTCTAACGATCGCGGCGATACCTCACTTGTGTGGTTTGAACACAGTTTTCATATGCTGGCGCTACTTGCGTATGCGTTCGCTTCTGTGCGCCCTCTCCGCCACCGATAACGGCGATCTCGCGGCTGATCCGCCGCGGAGACCGCCGTTATCGTTTAGAGGACCCTTGGCACTAAAGATGGATATCTCGGTTGTGGCAGCAGCTGCTGCCGTTACCGAGATATCCATCTTTAAAAACATGACGTCTTTGGACGTTATGCAGTAACCAAGTGGTTAAATTACCGGACAGTCAAGGTTTAGCATTGATTATGTACCCAAAAAGTGAAGAAGTGCTCTCCATAGTGTAAATCAGACTAATGAGAATTTATTAATAAAAATTGCACTTACAGAAAGCAAAGATAAAAACATCCATAAAAAGTATTGCCGGCCGGCTTGATCTCAGAAGATACACCTCAATGACGTCAGTACATCAACCTCCAGACGTACGTGTCGTCACAGAATGACGTCGTCTTGGAGAACGGACGACGCACTGACTCATCGCATCAAAATAGTACCACAGAGAACCACACCTCGATTTGAATCCCAAAGTAGTGGAACTCAATCCCCTCTAGACTGGGCTAAAAAAAGCCATCTATAAATCGGTACTAAAATGTAACCATGTAGGTAAAAAGCATTGAATGGAGGACGAGAACATAATATGGGTTAGCTGTTGAGATTAACGACTGTACAGAAAACAAAAAAAAAAAAAAAATTAAAATAACTGCACCAACTGATGGCACAGAAGGACCAAACATATTCTAACGCACAGAAATACATGTGTAACTAGGACTCTACTGGTTATGAATGGGTAAGACATCCAGAGATGACACAGGGATATTTGCTCAACTATGCCACCAATAGTGAAAAGGTAAATATACCATCCACACATCCCTCGCATTAAAAGAGAGAAAATGTAGTAGCAATAATTATAATAATAATAATAATAATAATAATAATAATAATAAATAATAATAATAGGGCACAAGATCAAAATTAAATATAAAAATATATATATTAAATATATAGGAGGTACTGCTACCAAGGATTCACATCGAGTTCACATAAAAGATGGATTAAGTAAGAAATTAGCTTAAACTATACAAGGAATTGTTAGAAAAAAAAAAACATTCAGGTCTACATCAACACTGCACACAAAGGGGTATAGCTCTTGATCCTCTATGTCCAGGCCATCTCAAGCCTGGATATACTATGCACCAAGGAGTCTCCTCTTTATTGTGGGGTATACTTATCCATCCCCAAAAATATGTTTTTTGCAGGATTCTTATTATGGGCTTCCAAACAGTGCCTTGAGACGAGTGTTTAGGGAAGCCATTCTTGATTTTCTTTACGTGCTCATTAAGTCTAATCAGAAGGGGACGCTTAGTCCTGCCCACATATTGTAGCCCGCAAGGGCACTGGAGCAGGTAATATAAGGAAGCTACGCTACTAAAGAATGCTCCCAAAAAATAAAGTAAATAAATGCAGCAAAATCTAAAAGTGTTTACATTACACCAATAAGGATAATTTAAATGAAGGATTTGCGCAAAAATAATAATAATAAACTAGCAGTACAATATTAAATGCAATAAACACATCAATGAATAATAAAGTGCCAAACTACGCAGCTGACCCGTTCTGCAAAAAGCTAATCAAGTGCAGAAATGTGCAAAAAGCAGTATAAAGTGCCTAAAGTGTCCAATAAAGTGCTAGGAATCTCATGAACCATAAAACAGCATGAGATCATCACAACGAATGAAAGCTAAAGTGCAAATAGTCCAATAAAGTGCTAAATACAAAATCTGCAAGTGGAAGATTAATATTAGTCCAAGTGTGAAGCAGAGTGATGTCTAAAAGGTATGGGGTGTCACTAGAGAAGGAAGGTGAAGATATCCCACAGCAGGCTCACAGAACTCTCACCTCACCAACATAGATAACAAACATTGAGTTAAATCTGAGATGGTCCACCTCCATACAGCCACAGCTGCGGTGCCCCTGGGCTATACCAGTGCTCAGAATCCATGGAAACGCCTGGCGAGGCACAATGCAACGATTTGTATTTGTTCAAAAGGCACAAGGCATTCATTGCATTGCATTTTGAGCACTGGTATAGCCCAAAGGCCTAGTGACACCGCAGAAGAGAGACAAGACGGAGAGACGGGAGGAGACATTATAGCAAGTGCTGTGGCTGTATGGAGGTGGACCATCTCAGATTTAACTCAATGTTTGTTATCTCTGTTGGTGAGGCAAGTTCTGTGAGCCTGCTGTGGCATATCTTCACCTTCCTTCTCTAGTGACACCCCATACCTTCTAGACATCACTCTGCTCCTTCTCTAGTGACACCCCATACCTTAGGAAAAGTGGTCAATATTGGCCGAATGGAGGACTTGATCCTCACCAGTCAAAGGCAGGAGACGTACACAGAGACTTGGCGATTATGGAACATGTTTCTGACGAGGGACAGGTCCTAAGGGGAGAGTCTCCGGAGACGACCCGCGTACGGATGCCCCGGCGCCAGATGCGTAGGACACAGAGATGGTTCTGTGGCGAGGTGGTCACGTTGTGCCCGGCCTGGACCCATGACTGAAAGGTCTGAGGGTTTAGATGCAACACCGGCCCCTGATGGAGCAGATCCTTTTGATCTGGTAGGGGCCAGGGAGGATCCACAGAGAGGGCCCTCAGAGGAAAACCAACTTCTCCTGGGCCACCAGGGGGCAATCAGAACAACTTCTGCCAGGTCCTGAATAATTTTCCGAACTACTAGAGGTAAGAGGAAAAGAGCGGGAAGGCATAGGCCAGAGTAAAATCCCACGGGAAGGAGAGAGCATATGTCCAAGGACTCAGTCTCTCTCCAGTGAGGAGAACGCCGACAGCTTTCTTTTGAGACTGGAGGCAATAAGATCCACCATGGGAAGACCCCATCTTAGCTCAACCTCTCAGAACGTGCCTTGACCCCCTGATGTGGACTGCCCTGACTGAAGTTACATTGCTATCTACCAAGGACAGACTCTGCTGTGTTAACGTTAGAAGCGACTTTGAGCGAGTGCCCAGTTGCTTGTTTAAGTAAGCCACAGTTGTGGCAATGTCTGAGAAAATAGGTCTTTTGAATAGACCCTGTCTTCCAGAGACATAAGAGCTTTCCCCACAGCCAGTAGTTCCCTGAAACTTAAGGAGCGGCTGGCCTGCCTCTGGCACCCAGGCTCCATGGGCCTGCCAGCCCTGTGAGTGAGCAACCCAGCCCCACAGACTGGCGTCTAGTCATTTTTACCAGAGCATGTTTTGCCCAGTTCTTCCCTCCCTGCAGGTGTTCCCGCTGCTCCCACCAGGAGAGATGGAGAAAATCCTCTTGGCAGCGGCACCAGAATTCTTCCTGCGATCCCAATGGAGTAAAATAAACACCTGAAGGGGTCTAGAGTGTAATTGGGCCCAAGGCACATCTAGGTCATCAACCTTAATAACTGCATGATCCACCGAAGGGAGGTCTGCAGGAGCAACTTGAAGGCCTGGATGGAGAGAAGAATTTTCGAAATTTTCTCTGTAGGAAGAAAAATCTTTTGGACAACAGAGTCTATTAGATAACTTAGGAAAAGTATGCTCTGGGAATTCACCAGGCAGGACTTCCGCTGTTTGATTTTCCACCCCAATTTCGGAAAGGTCTGTAAAAACTCCAGATCCTGAACAAGACTCTCGAGCAAAGACCAAAAAATCGTCGAACTATGGGACAATCGATACATAATGTATCTGAAAAAAGGCCATGACTTCAGCCATGATTTTGTAAAAATTCTGGGTGCTGCCAAGAGACCAAAATGAAGGGCATTAAAATGCCAATGACTTGGCCCGTTTTCCATGAGAATTGCAAATCTGAGGAACATTTGGTGACTGTCAGATTGGTACATGAAGATAGGCGTCCTGGACACTTAAATTAATGACCATACGAAAGCAGCCAGAAGCCTTCTTGACCAGAAAGATGTGGGAATAAAATTCCCGAAATTTTAGAATTTTCAGAACAGGAGAAACAACTCCCTCTGTTTCCCACACATAAATTAGATTCATCATGGCTTGCCATCTCTCGGTTTCTCGGCAGATGGGTAAGAAAAAAAAAAAATCTCTCAGGGGGTTTAGTTGAGACTTTTGAATTCCAACCTGTAATCCCTTTCCAATGTTTGAAGAATAAAAGGAATTGTCAGAAATCTCCGCCCATTCTTTAACAAAATGGGACAACCTTCCCCGTACCCCCTATTCTGGCGTTCCTGGGGATTTTTGGAAGGGGCTGAAGAACCAAAGAGTCTACCCTTTTTGCTTGTCTTTGTTAAAAGACCACTTTCTTTGCCTGCTGCCTGTTGGTTTTAAAATTAGCCTTGTTTTGGGAGCCCCGAAAAGGCCTCATTCAGGGGCTTATTGGTTTGGGAAGAAGGGAACGGTTTACTCTTAAAGGAACGAGCTAGGACCTCTACTAAGGCGGAACCGAATAAGAGCTTGCCTTCGAAAGGAATGCTGCAGAGTTTATTCTTGGAGGCAAGATCACCTTCTCATGATTTAAGCCAAATAGCTCGCCTAGCTGAATAAGAGCAGAAGACCTGACTGCAGCTTTTATGGAATCTGCTGCTGCATCAGCTAAAAAGGCAACTGACTTTGCAATTATAGTGAAGTATAGCAACATATTACAACAGCAATGAGTGGACTTCCTAATCTCCAGATGCTGAATCTATACATCTAAATTCCAAGCCGAAGCATTCCAGGCCTTACGTAGCAATGAGTCAGCCTTTCTGTCCATGTGACCCTTTCAAAAGAAAGATCTGACCTCTTAGACACCTGCGACATAGAGGCATCTAACCTAGGACACTTAAAGAAAACCTCCTTGAACTCAGACTGAAAAGGAAACCTTTTGTGCCCTCTAGACTGGAATAACCTTTTCTCAGGTTCTTTCCACTCAGAGAATCATGTCATTAAGTGACTGGTGCACTAGAAAAGCTCTCGACTTCCATCCCTGTAGACCCCTATACATTTTATCCTATACAGATTGGGCTTGCAGTGGCATCTCAATATGCTCCAATGTATATATTGACTTTAATAGTTTGTCAATATCTTCAACTGGAAAAAAAGATACTTCGAGCTACCTGTATCTTCCTCTGATGCAGATTCCTCATCAGATGAAGAACCCAGATTCTCACCTTCTTCCAGATCAGAAGTATTGCGTGAACTAATAGACACTAACAGAGGAAGGGATCTAGCCGAGGCTGAAGGCTCTTGAGCTATGGGTCTAGACGAGGAAGGCCCCAATACAGCTACCTTTCCGAAAGGAGGCCACTACCTCCTTCATAGAAGACATCAACTCAAAAAAGACTTAGAGGAAGTCTCTAAACTAGCTCTGGAAGGAATACAATCCTCACAAAATAGTTTTATAACCATTAGAAAGCATGGCCCTGCAGTTCCCACATTTCTTCACCGATTTAGCCTAGAAAAAAGCACCAACAAGAACCATAAAACAAAAAAGGTCCATACAAAATGTCCCCTGCTGTAGAAGCTATCCACAGACAAGGGCTTATCTTGAGGCCAGTAAGAGACCCGGATGCTGCTGCTGGTTCAACCCGAGCGCGTGCTCCATCCTCAGACCTGTCCTCAAGCTCCATAAGGCAAGCGGAGTTCGGCCGGTGAGATAGGCTGCTACTGTACTGCAAAATGCGACTGTCTGACGTTCAGCAGATTGTTCCCCTAGGCAGCATGTCGTGCTTCCTTGAAAAAACAGCATCCGGAAGTGTGTCGCGTGACTTCCGGTTCCGGCGCCATCTTGCTGCATCACCAGAAGTCCTCCCACACCATCTTGGTGCACCTCGCTGAAGCACGAGGACGACACCAGTTCCACACAGCCAGAGCTGGAAAAAAAACAAACCTAAAGGGAGTTGCCACCAGGTAGGCAAGAAACCCCAAAAAATAGGGAACCCGTCTGGCTAGAAAGTACAGGACTTGGCCACAACCAGTCCCGGATGACACTAGAGAACGGGGGTCCACCAAGCAGAATTACCAGACCCAACAAAACAAAAAACATGTAGGTGCTCCTGGAGGGTCTGCAAACACAAAACAACTGAGGGTCCTTTTAATTTGTATGCGATTTGTGTTTCCTGTAGAGGGCGGAGTCAATCATCTCTCAAAGTAGCTGTCCTGGAAGGTGAGGGGAAAATGTTGATATTGACTTAACACTTAGGAGGTCAAGGTTTTTCTCTGGCCGATATTTAGAAATTGAGGCGGCCGATATATGATGCAGATTTTTGCGGCCGATATTTTAGGCCGATTTTTTTTTGCCAGGTGACACTTGACAGGCACTGACAGGTACTGGTTGGTATGGGCAGATGACACCGACTGGCATGTGGCACTGGCAGGGGGCACCAACAAGTGACACCAATTGGCACTGGACAGCACTAATTGGCACTGGATGGCAATGGTTAGCACTGGCAGGTGGCACTGGCAGGCAAGGGCAGGTTTCACAGCCGTGTTACTGCTCTCTGCAGCGCCGCGGTGTGTGTAACTGTATGGGGAAAGAGAGAGAGAGGAGCTGACAAATTTAGCATGATGTCAGAGGTGGGCGGTTTAAGAAAGGGGTGGGGCCACATACACATAGCGGCCCGTCCAGATCCCATTGACTGGTGTTGGATAGCTGAGTCCCACCCACCCCGACATCCATCCTCAATTATGACAGCTCCTCTCTCTCTCTCTCTATAAGGTTTTATCCACACACCACGGGGCTGCTCTGCCGACAGAGTGTGGAGAAGGGAGGAGGAATCCCACGCTCCTCCTCCCTTCTAATCCTCTGCCGCACCTCCTGCTGGCAGAGGTGCAGCCAGCGTTAAATATCGTCCCAATTTGAATAATAATCAGCCAATGCCGATTTCTCCGAAATGTCAGCCGATATATCGGTCGAACTCTACTCTTATAGCTAATCAGGGTGCTCCCTATCTCAGTTCCATCGAACGTCTTATTTTTTTCCTCATTTATTTTTGATTTCATCTCTTTATTTGGTTTTTCGACAAATAGATAACAAAGAAATAACACAGGGCTAACCAAACATCACAAGTATAACCAATAGCAGGAAAAAAAAAGTCAATTTTACGCCTATCTTACTTCCTACACCTTCCCCTATCTGCTATGTATATTATACCTTTCTATATCTCATCATAATAATTCATTTTAATAACCACCTTCGCCCTCCTCTCACTGCTATTACCTCTCACTGCTATTACCTCAATTCACACACCTTAAATTCTTCATAATCACCCAGTTGAGCAGTTAATCCCCCTCCCCTCAAGGCCCCACATCTTGTCCCCAAGCTGAAGGGGGGCTTCCTACCCCTATCTTGTTACCACTCTCTTTGCTTCCAATTGTCCTATTTTGCCAGCCCCCCTCTAAAAAAAAATGTCCCCTCTCTCGCCTCCCCATGTTCCAATCCAATAGCATCCGTTCAGTTTACATCTATAAGTGTGTCTTCCCCTCAGAATATTTAAAGCGGTTGCACTCCGCCAAGGTCTCCATGTAAACCACCAGTTTCTGCCTAGAGGTCCAAACTAAGGCCTCCACCTTATTTACGTCTTCTACTCGCTTGAGCCACATCCCTATAGAAGGGGGCTGTGTCTGCTTACACTTTGCTGGAATACAAGCTCTTTCTGCATTCAGGAGATGACAGATAACCGACCTCCTATACCGTTTAACCAACATTTCTGATTCCTGTAACAGGAAGAAGGTCAGCTCCTCCAGCAATTCCTCCTCCCTGAATTTTTTCACAATTTCCAGCACCTCCTTCCAGAACCTCTGCATTCCAGGACAGCTCCAGAAAATGTGTATTAATGTCCCTCCGCTTCTCCCGCACTGCCAGCATCTATCTGGCATGTCTGAATAACATCTACTTAGAACAGCTGGAGTGTGATACCACTGTGACAGTATCTTAAAATTAATCTCCTGCGTTCTAACACAAACAGAGGATTCAAACATTTTGTATTATCTTATTCTTTTGCTCCTCTGAAAAGACCCTACACAGTTCCCCCTCCCACCTATTAAAAAGGGCATTCGGAAGTCCTCGGCAGGTGTATTTAACAATTATTTTTTTTTACACATCAGACTCATCCAGGAAACAGGACAGCGAGACATGCTCATGGTAACCCCACCCTTCACATTTCATCTATGGTCTCGCATCACGTGTGGTTTTTCTTTTCATTTTTTTTTTATTTTTATTGTATATTGTTTACTTCTTTCTTCTATATACCAGCAAAAAGAGAAAAAAAAAAAAAAAAAAAAAAGGCACTCTTAAATAGACTTCCTTTGGTTATGGCCATCATTCCATGGAAAAAATCCCACCCCTAAATTACTACATTTCCTTCAGCTTTTAATTCCCCACTAAGCCTACCCCCCCCCCCCCCCCACACACACACACCTCCCTTCCATTCTGTCGTTCACCTTTTAGGTTTAATTTCCTAGATCTCACCTCTCTATTTCTATTTACTGGGTGTAACCAGTTTTTTGGAATTAGGGCCTTTGCTGCATTCAGCAACACCGGGACCAGGGACGATCCATAACGTTTTTATGGCCTGTCCGTTCCATGGAACAAACAGGTCAGGGGGTTGCTTAAGATCTTTTCTCCTGAAATTTCTTCTATATATTCTAAAACTTCTTTCCAGTACTCTTGTATTCTCGGGGAGTCCCACCATACATGCACCGTAGTTCCTACTTGATTACATTCCCTCCAGCACAACGCAGAGCTATTTGGGTGTATTTTATTCATTCTTTCAGGGGTCAGATGCCAGCGAACCATACATTAAGGGTCCTTTCACACGTGCGGACAGTTCGTCCATTTTTTAGACGTCCGTTTACGGACCGCAATGCTTTCCTATGGGTTATCGTACGTTCGCGGATGAGCATCCGCTAACGTCCGTTAACATCAGTCTCCGTTAAGCTCCGTTTTTTTGAACGGAAGGAAACCCTTTTTTTCTTCGGTCAAAAAAATGGAACGGACGAAAAACGGATGTTAGCGGACGATCCGTTTAACATCCGATCCGCTAACATCCGTTTTTCATCAAAATATGTAATAACAAAGTTCTAAAAAAAAAAAACGGGTGAAAAAAAACGTGGTGATGTCAGTAGCATAGTTAAACACTGCACCTATCATATGCGAGTCCTCTAACTTTTTCCTGATGTTTTGTACCCACTGTTTTAGTTGAAAGTATTCCCATTCACTAAAATGTTGAACCCCTTCCTGTGTTTGAAAATCATTTCTTGACCTTATTTTCCCAAGTTTAACAATTTCCCCTAATCTTTTAATACCCAAATTCCTTCCCATTTCTGTCTTGTTACCGGGTGGAAAAACAATTTGTGCCAGCTAATGGGGAGTTGTATTCCCATTTTTCCCGCTTATATGTGTCCCATATTTTAAATACATTCTTCGTTACACTATGTGTTTCCGTGCCCATTTTTCTAAATTTAGGTGGGATCCAAACGTTCTTTTTTAATTGTGTTTTCCATCTGTGCCCATTTCTTTTGAGTGTATATGTTTGTCCATTCAACTTACCTTGCTAAAATTACGGCATGGTAATATCTTTTTATATCTGGGAGCGCCAATCCCCCTTTTTTTTTGCGACTTAGAGTGAGATAGTTTACTCTGGCCTTTTTGCTCTGCCAAATATATTTCAAGATTATAGTTTTTATTATCCTGAAAAAGCTTTGTGGAATTTTTATGGGGAGCATTTGGAACTTGTATATTATTTTTGGTAAAACCATCATTTTAAATACATTAATCCTGCCTACCCAAGAGATAGGTATCTTTGCTAAGTTTTTCAAATCTTGTTTTATTTTGTTAACTAATGGGATATACCGTATTTATCGCGGTATAACGCGCTCCTGCGTATACCGCGCACGCCTAAAGTGACCCCCAATCCTGTGGAAAAAAATTTATTTTTGTACTTAGTTTTGGTGCCTTGTGCGGCGTCCATCGGCGGGTCCAGTGTCCTCCTGCGGCAGGTCCGGCGTCCTTCTGCGGCGGGTGCGGCGTCCTCCCCGCTCGTTTCCCGCGCCGAGTTTTGAATACTGCCCCAGCATATAGCCAACGCAGTACACTCGGGCAGGCTCGGCAACTGTCGCGCTCACGTCCTGTACGTCCAGGGCGTGACCGCGGAAGAAGCCGAGACTGGCCGAATATACCCGAGTGTACGGCGCTCGGTATATGTCGGCGCAGTATACAAAACTCTGCGCGGGAAAGCGGGTATCGGCGTATATCGCGCACCCACGATTTTGCCCTGATTTTCAGGGCAAAAAAGTGCACGATATACGCCGATAAATACGGTAGTTGGCCACATATAGTTTTTCTACTCTAGGTGTAATTTTTATTCCTAAATATGATAAAATAAAATAAAAATCCCAGATAAATGGGAATGTTTTCTGTAAGTCTTCTTCTTCCTTTGCATCTATTCCCAGGTTCAGGATTACCGTTTTTATGGGATTCATTTTAAAATTAGAAAGTTCCCCATATTTTTTTATCTCTCATATTGGGAAGAGAGAGTCTCGGCTTGGTCACATATAGGAGTATATCATCTGCGTACGCCGCAACCTTATGCTCCTCCTTTCCCACTCAACCCCCCCCCCCCCCAATATATGGATTTTTCTGTATCCTGGCCAATAATGGTTCCAGAGACATAACCTACAGGAGGGGCGAGAGCGGGCAACCCTGTCTTGTTCCGTTCATTTCAAAACACAGACACATTCCCGTTGACCTTTACCCTTGCAGTCGGGTAATTGAATAGGTTTTCCACCCATTTTATGAATCTAGGTCCCAATCCTATAGTTCGCAGAGTTTCCATAATAAACCCCCAGTCGACTATCAAAAGCTTTTTCAGCATCTATTGACATGAGTACGACTGGGGGGTTTCTTCTTACCATCCTCCTGAAGAAACAAAAGCGTTTCTTAAACTATTAGCCGTCCTCTCCCTTTTATAAATCCCGTCTGATCTGCGTTTATTAGATCTGGCATTAATGCCTTTATCCTCGTTGCCAGTATTTTTGCATAGACCTTTATGTCCGCATTCAATAATGCTATTGGATGGTAGTTGGAACAAAGAGTACCATCTTTTCCCTTTTTAGGAATTATTTAAATGTTGGCAAGGAGAGATTCTTTCCTTATCTCTTCCTTTTCTCCCTATCTATTAAAATAGTTGCATAGATGTTATAGTACTTTTTCAGTAACCTGTCCGGACCTGGACTCTTTCCTCCAGATGTTTCTTTAATAGCTTTATGGCTTTCCCCCTGCGTTATTGGGACTTACAGGAGATCAATGTTTTCTTGCGACAGCTTTGGTAAATTAGCTTCCTCTAAATATTCTTTAATTATTATATTTCTGGTTTCCTTCTGCTCCTGAGTTTCTCCCTTTCTGATTGAATACAGTGCACTATAAAAGGTCTGAAAGGCCTCTGCAAATTCAGAAGTCTTATATTTTATCTGACCTACTTGGTTTTTTATTTTTTCAATATAGGTTTATGGTTTTTTTTTTTTCCTTAGATATTCTGACAAGAGATATTTCCCGGGTTTATTCCCCCATTTGTGTGTATATATATATATATATATATATATATAATCTATCTTTCTTTTGCTACATTCTTGAATATTTTTCTAGTTTCAAGTTCCATCAAATCTCTAAGTTGAGAGATCTTTTTATGACTATTTTATGGTATGTTTCACTTTCTCCTTGGTTTTTGTTTAAAGTCTTGTAACTCTCATTATCTTTTTTCTATTTGCTTCTCTTGCCTTTATTTTTCCCTGCCCCTATGGAGATTAACTTACCCCTAATGAATGCCTTGTGGGCTTCCCATATTGTCGCTGCCCATATTGTCGCTGAACTGACGTCCGGTGTGTTATTTGTCAAAAAATATCGCTCAATCTCTTTTTTTACTGCGTCGCATGCTTCTATATAATCTATCAGATCCTCATTTAAATTCCACATCCCTTTTCTCTGTTCTATCTCATTGAAACATATTCCAACTATTACCGGGGCGTGGTCAGAGATTGATATTATACCTATTGAGGTTTTATTTACATGTTCCAAAACACTGTGGTCTACCATTAGATAATCTAATCTTGAGTACGTATTGTGCACAAATGAATGATGTGTGTAGTCCCTTTTATTGGGATATGCAATTCTCCAAGGGTCTATTAATTGGTTATTAAACCACTTTTTCTTCAATAATCACAGTTTCTTAGACTCTCGCTTCTGTGCACCAGGCGTTCTGTCAAGATGATGTTCCAATGAGAAGTTGAAATCACCTGCTAGAATTACATCCTTGTTTAAAATCCATTAGTGCATTTAGAATCCCCCCAAAATATTTTTGAGGGCGTTTATTGGGGCAATATATGTTTGCCAGCGTATATTTTTTTCCTTGTAAGGCCCCTCTTAAAAACAAGTAGCGGCCGGCTGGGTCGACTTACCTCTCTTCCACCTTAAAGCTAATCTTTTTCCCTATCGCTATGGCGACCCCCTTAGATCTTTTTTGTGGGGAGTCTCCATAATACCACATTGGGACTGCCCGAGAGTAGAGTCTGACCCTAGAATCTACCGTTATATGTGTCTCTTATAAAAAGACTATTTGTGCAGAGTATCTTTCAATTTCTAAGACCATATGTCTTTTCTGGGGAACAGAGGCCTCTTACATTATATGTAATAAAATTTATGTTAGACATGTTTTTTCTTTTTTTCTTGTTTTTTTTCCAGACAGATACCGAACCTATTCTCCTACCCACCCCATCATCCCTCCCTCTCCCCTCCGCCCCCTTCCATCCCCCCCAATCCCTTCCGCCCCCTCCCCCCAGCTCTCCTGCCTCCCCTCTATCCCCCTTCCCTCAACTCTCTTCCTCCCATGATGGATCCTTGACCCTATGGTCATTCTATGGGGCATCTCCTCATGCGCCCCCTTTGGCACAATTTCGCTCCTCTCTATGAGGTGGAGATCTGATCGGCACAGTCTCCTATGCCCTAATTCGTATTTAACAATTCACTCATTTTGGAGAGAGTGTCGAAGGATTCCATTCCCATTGCAATACTCAAATTTTGACTCGGTAAGCCCAGGGTAGCAAGAAAGTATTACAGCTGTAATGCACTCCAGAAGTCCAATTGATAGGATATCGATCCTGTTGTCATCTCCTGCATCGCGGGCCATACTCCTGCCTTTACAAAAGGAGATGCTTGAAACAGCCCTTGTTCTACCAGTTTACTAAAAGGTCCCTTGATCCATCCTGGTCCGAACTGTGGGTTCCCCAAATGGGTAAAAGAGGTGACTAATGTTGATAAGTTCCCTTTTGCAAATATCCCATAACCCAACCTTAAGGTCGGACCTATCAGGGGGTGTTTCTTCAGGTCTTTTGGAAGCTCCCTACAGCACCATGCGGCTCGGTGAAGCAACCCGGTACACTGAGCTTGTTTTAACACTGGCCAGGTTTTCTCCTCCCTATGTCTACTCCAATCTATTAGACGACTCAATAAGGCCGCTTGATAATATTTGTATTTATCCGGGGCAGCCACCCCCCCCCCCCATATCTTTGGTAGTGATAATATAGATCCCTTAATTCTTGAACGTTTATTTGCCCATATAAATCTGTTGAAAAGAGATTGTACCCGTTTAAAAAAATTTCTAGGTATAGCAATAGGGAGTGTCTGAAAGAGGTATAAAAAATGTGGTAAATTGTTCATTTTGATAACATTACACCTCCTGAACCACAAACGGAACCCTCTCTGCCACCCATCCAGCAGGATCCGCACTCTAGATAGTAATGGTAAAAAATTAAGCTTATATACTTGTGCCAGATCTGCCGGGATGGAGGTTTCTAAATATGTCAAAGCTTGATCTGTCCATTAAATTTATAATAAACCTTCAAAGTATTCAGTTCTTCACTGGGAATTACTACTCCCATTGCTTCAGATTTTGTGTAATTAATATGGTAATTTTTCAAATTTCAAGAGCTCTCCAATTCTTGGATCAGATTAGGGAGGGATACCATCGGGTTCGTCAGATTAAACATCATATCGTCCGCCAATATTTTATACTCTATATCTCCCCACTGACACTCCCTTAATATCCGTGTTCAATCGGATCCTACTTAATAGGGGCTCCACCGACAAGGCAAAAAAAGGGGATAACGGACACCCCTGTCTTGTCCCATTAGAAAGCATGGAGACAATACTCCATTCACCTTGGCCTGTGCAGTAGGGTGGGTATAATTACTTGAAATCCACCATATCATCTTATCACCGAACCCAATGTGTCTTCATAACGAGAACATAAATTGCCAATTTATACGATCAAAAGCTTTTTCTGCATCTGTTCCTAAAAAGACACATGGGGTTCGGTGTGTACCCATCAGGTGTATTAAATTCAGGGTCTTGATTGTATTGTCCCAGGCTTCCCGCATCTGCACAAATCCCACCTGGTCTTTGTGCTGTCGGAATCGTATTGCCAGAATCTTAGAAAAGAGCTTCACATCCGTATTCAATAGAGATGTCTGTAGCTCCCACATTGAGAAAGGTCTTCTCCTTCCTTTGGGATAATCGCAATCAGAGCTTTCACAGATTCTGTATGATAAAAAAACCTTAGACTTACCGGTAACGGTATTTCTATGAGTCTTTCAGGACAGCACTTGGAGAGAGCGCAGTTCCACCCACTTCCCAGGAAACACTGCAGTCATTGCTTTAACTTCCGCCCACCTCCAACATGGCCTCAGTTGTACACGAGCACCTCCGGCCATACTGAAATGAGATAAGCAGAACATAGCAACCAAACATGTTAGTACAACACATATATACACCAGAAGAGATAAGGGTGGGTTATCGGTGCTGTCCTGAAAGACTCATAGAAATACCGTTACCGGTAAGTCTAACTAAGGTTTTCTCACCTCGTCTTTCAGGACAGCACTTGGAGATGATAACCGAGTACTTACTCTAGGGTGGGACCACCGCTTGCAGGACCTTCCTGCCAAAAGACGGAGAGCAGATCCATCCTGTAGTGGCGAGTAAAAAAGTGGAAAAACTCGTCCACGTAGCTGCCTTGCAGATAAGCTCTGGCGAAGCTCCAGCCGTTCTGCCCAGGAAGTTGCCACTGCCCTTGTAGAATGGGCCACCACCCCTGGGGGAGGTTCTATATCCCTAGCTTTATAGGCCTCGTGTATAGCCATACGGAGCCATCTGGCTAGCGTACTTTTGGAAGCACCGTACCCTCTACGTGCACCCGGGAACAACACAAACAGAGAATTGGACCTCCTAAATTCCCTGGTGACTTCCAGGTGGTGCATAATGCACCTTCTGACATCTAAGGTATGAAACTCTTCTTCCCTTGCACCGGAAGGAGCCGGACTAAAGGTAGGCAACACTATTTCTTGTGTCCTATGGAAGGCCGACACCACCTTAGGAAGGAACCCAGGATCTGTCCTCAACACGACCCTATCTGGGAAGATGGTCAAGAAGGGTTCCACAATAGAAAGAGCCTGCAGCTCACTAATTCTCCTAGCCGAGGTGACGGCTACTAAAAAGGACCGATTTCAGGGTCCAAAATTTTAAAGATGCTTCTAACAGTGGTTCGAAAGGTCTTTTTGTCAGACCCCCCAAAACCACAGATAAGTCCCACTTGGGAAAAAACTTAAAAGGGGGAAGGCCTAGCCCTGGCCAATGCCTTAAAAAAATCTGATGACATAGGGATCTAGGGATAACCGTCTCTCTAGAAATACTGACAGCGCAGCAACCTGTGCTTTCAGGGTGCTGGCTGCCAGACCCTTGTCCATCCCGTCCTGTAAAAACTCCAGGACCGAAAAATTATTCATGGGGGAACAATTTTTTGAACTGCACCAGGAATTAAAGACCCTCCAGGTCTTGAAATAAATCGCCCTGGTAACTTCCTTCCTGCTACTAAGTAGCGTATCCACTAGACGTTTAGATAAACCCTTCCTACTTAAGATTAACTCTTCAGTAACCAGGCCGCCAGGTTGAGCCGATCCCCTTTGGGATGGAGCAGTGGACCCTGGTATAACAAGTCCTTTCTGACTGGAAGTAGCTGGTGAGGTTCTATTGCCAGTTTCAGCAGGGTTGAAAACCAAGGCCTTTTGGGCCAGTATGGGGCTATCAGGATGAGAGTCGTCTTTTCTACCTGAAGTTTCCGCAGAACTAACGGAATCATTTGTACTGGGGGGAAAGCATAACACAAACAGAAGGGCCAATGCTGAACTAACGCATCTAGTCCCTCCGCTTGATCCAGTCTGTTGAGGGAAAAGAAAACTGGAACCTTGGCATTGGCTTGGGACGCGAACAGGTCTATCTGAGGGGTTCCCCACCTGTCTACTATTTTCTGGAACACCTCTGAATTTAGACTCCACTCGGATTCTAGAACCCTCCTCCTGCTTAGGAAGTCTGCCAGGTGGTTCAAACTGCCCTTTAGGTGTACTGCAGACAGAGATGCCAAGTTTGTCTCTGCCCAGTAAAGAATGTGTAGGGCCAGGTTCAGGAGAACCCTGCTCCTCGTGCCCCCCTGCCTTGAGACGTAAGCTACCGCTGTAGCATTGTCCGACAGTATCTGGACATGCTGACCCTGTATTGTCTCCTGGAAGGCCCAGAGCCCCAGGCAAACGGCTTTGAGTTCCCTCCAATTGGAGGATCTCTTGGACTCTTCCCTGGACCAGGACCCCTGGGCCAACTGGCCCCTGAGGTGAGCACCCCACCCCCAGGAGCTGGCATCCGTAGTTAGGACCATTGTAGCGGGGAAGGACCACACTAGACCCTGACTCAAATTTGCGTGAGCCCTCCACCACCAAAGTTTCCTTTTTACCGACACTGGAACCCTGATCTCCTTTTCTAGGGGTTCTCCATGCGTCCAATTCTGTAGAATCGCCTGATGGAGACTCCTTGAATGCAGGCGGGCCCACTGAACCGCAGGAATGGAGAATGCGAGTAGTCCCAGGGTGGACATAGCTGTACGAACTGATACTGACAGATTCGTCTGCACTGCCTTCACTGCTGCTTGGACCTTGATTATTTTCTCCTCTGGTAGAAATAACTTCTCCTGGATGGAGTCTATGGTGTACCCCAAAAAGACTGACCTGAGAGGGGACTAGATTTGACTTCTCTCTGTTCATAATCCAACCTAGGCCTTCCAAATGGGCCTGAGACCTCCACAGGTCTTTGAGAAGCTGATCTTCCGTCTTGGCGAACAACAGGAGGTCGTCCAAGTATGGAATTACCGAAACTCCTTCCAGCCTGAGAGGTGCCAAGGCCTCTGCCACCACCTTCGAAAAGATCCTCGGAGAGGAGAAGAGGCCGAACGGCAGGGCCCTGAACTGAAAGTGTCTGACCTCGCTTCCGGTCCTGATCACTAGACGCAGGAAACGCTGAGAAGAGGCTTTTAATCGGGACGTGAAGATAAGCATCCCTTAGGTCTATCGAGGACAGAAAGCAACCCGCTGGAAGAAGCCTTCTGACCGAGTAGATGGTATCCATCCGAAACCTCTTGTACTTGATTGATTCTGAACTTAAAATTCCTGAATCGGTCAAACGAAATTATCCTGACGGCTTTTTTACTAGAAACACATGGGAGTAGCACCCCGTCCCCTGCTCTTGTTGGGGTACCGGGGTGATCACCCTCTGCTGGAGAAATTCCTCTAACAGTGACAACATTGCCCTGGATTTCTCCTGGGCAGCTGAGTCGCATAGAAACGCGACGGTGGTTTCTCAGAACTCCAGCGCGTAGCCCTCTGAAATAACCTTGAGGATGTCCGCACTGGATATCGTCTCTGCCCACTGTGGAAGGAACGACTGAAGTCATCCTCCCACAGCCGGGCGACCATCACTGGGGTTTAGCGGGCTGGCTAGGGGAGCGAAACACCCCGGGTCTCCCTCTACCCCTCTGAGGCTGCACCCTGACCTTTTTGCGTCTCTTTAGGATCTTGGGGCTGGAAAAAAGGACGAAAATGTTTCCTGGTCCGCGGTACTACCTTCTTTAAGGGAAAGGCTTTTTTCCTATCTGCCGTCCTATCCAGAACAGCGTCCAGACCGGCGCCAAATACTAGATCTCCATCAAAGGGCAGGCCACATAACTTAGCCTTCGAAGCCGTGTCCCCAGTCCAGGTTTTGACCCAGAGAGCCCTCCTGGCTGAATTCACTAGGGCCGAGGAACGGGCTGATATTCTCACTGACTCGGCTGAGACATCCGCCATGTAGCCTACTGCCTTCAGAAGAATCGGGAAGGACTCTAGTAACTCTCTGAGTGAGGTCCCGGACTCAATGTGACCCTTCAGCTGTTCCAACCAATGCTCAAGACTCCGGGCCACTACTGTGGATGCCATAGCCGGTTTGAGGTTGGCCAAGGAGGCATCCCAAGCCTTTTTTAAGAGCGCCTCTGCTCTTTTATCCAGGGGATCCTTTAAGGTGCCCGTATCCTCAAAGTCCAAGTCCGTATTTCGGGATACCTTTGAGAAAGCAGCATCCAGCTTAGGTTTCTTATTCCATAATTCCATACCTGTGCTGGATCCTCATCAAAAGGAAATCTCCTAAGTGACCGGGAAAAGAAAGGAGCCCTCTCTGGGTCTTTCCACTCCCTTTTAACCACATCTGACAATACTCTATGTACTGGAAAGGTTCGATGCTTCACTTCGTCTAAACCCTGGTACATCTTGTCATGCAGAGATAAATGCATCTTATCCACCTTAATGTTTAAGGTAGAATGAATAGTTTTCAGCAAGTCGTCCACCTCCTCTAAGGACAACTTGTAACGTGAAGAAGAAGATTCTCCTGTATCTTCTTCTTCTGCCTCTGACCCTGAGACTATGCTGCTAGGTTCTTCCTCCTCAGACTCACTACCTGCCCCTCTATAATCCAAGGGTGCACTAGTGGAGGCCTTAGCTGCTGACCCTGATGCCGCCCTTCTGTCCAAGTAGGAGCGGAACGACTGAAAGGTCTCTTCTCCTTGGGTTGTTCGGAGGCTGAACTAGTAGAGGCTTCCCCTTTGACTATGTCCGCGATGCATGCCTTGCATAACGGCTTAGTCCAAGACCCTTTAAGGGTTGTTTTGCAAGTAGCACACCGTTTCTTAGGAGGAGGCACTGCAATTTTAAACTTTTATTTAGCTTTCTGAAAAACACAAAAGACAACAACCTCATGTTTAACTTTTTGTGTCTCAGACCCAAACCACCACCACCACAAAACAGCCAGTGAACAAAAACCCACCAGGTCCCATCACCGCTGTACCAAAACAGACAACACTCTCCCAGGGACGTGACTAGGGTGAGCGAGGCAGGCTCCTCTCCCCAAAAGGGGCAGCAGGAGGGACATAACAAGGAAACAGGTAGACTTAAACCGCTGTTTTCCTACCTGGGCCAGGCTGGTGCATGTGAGGCCATGGTGGAGGTGGGCGGAAGTTAAAGCAATGACTGCAGTGTTTCCTGGGAAGTGGGTGGAGCTGCGCTCTCTCCAAGTGCTGTCCTGAAAGACGAGGTGAGAAACTTGTGTCTCCTAAGCGGTCCTAATTGCATAGTAAAGCCATCTGGGCCCGTTGATTTGCCTCCCTTCCCCCTTTTCACTACCTCCTGAATTTCTTCTATAGTAATTGGCCTATCCATTTCCTGACTTACCGTTGAAGGACAGACTATGTATACTTCCATTGTGGGTTGGTTCTGAGATCCTGTTTGCTCTATAAAACTCTCCAAACTGCTGTGCTATCTCTCTGGGTAAACTACGTTTTTCACCTCCGGCTCCTAAAATCATAGGTATACAAGTCTTTGTTGCTCCTTCAGTGAACTAGCCAATTGCTTCCCACCCTCATTACCAAATTCAACTCTGTCTCCTGCCTATCTGGATTGCTTTTTTGCTTTATAACAGAGCAATCCGGTAGTCTGTCTACGTGCCACCAGGAGGTCCCTTTTCAACTCTGGACTAGAGCTCTGTTTATGTACAAGTTCTAAACGTGCAATTTCTGTCAGGGGATTTGTTAGTTTTACTTCCCGCTCCCTCTTTATTCTTGCCCTGTGTTTTATTAAGACTCCCCTTATCACTGCCTTGTGGGCTTCCCAAATCACCCCCAAATCACAATCTGGCGTATCAGTCTGGACCTACCACCTTACTTTCCTCTGTACATCTTCCAATACAGCAGCGTCCTGTAGAAGACTTTCATTCAGCTTCCAGGTCGCTGACCCAGGAAGCTGAAAATCCATCAGTCTATATTTCAGGACAATTGGTGCATGATATGACCACGTGATTTTCCCTATTCCGACTTCTTTAACTACATGCACCTGATTATGTGGAATAAAATAATAATCTACCACGAGAGTATATCTTATGGAGGATAGAATAAAAGGCGTAATCTCTCTCTCCTGGGTGTGTCAATCTCCATATGTCTATTAACCTCGCTTTCTGCATCTGTCGCACTATCCGTTTTCGAGTGCCCGCCAAACCTGCCGAGCTCCCTGAAGATGTATCCACCCTTGGATCCAGGGGGATATTCAAATCAACCCCAGAATCAATTGTCCTTCCTGAAATCCCTCCAATGTATCCAGAAATCCCCCCAAAATTACATCCTGTTGCAAGTTAGGGGCATAAAAGCATGCCAGAGTTGCCCCTACCCCCCAATCCTTCCAAATATTGTCCTCCAGTATCCACTAGGGAGTCTACACATGGAATCTTGCTTGATATTAAAATTGATACCCCCCCTTCTTTGCCACCGGGTTCGTAGCATGGTATACATTCAGAAAGGCTCTATTTCTAAGAAAGGGAAGACCCCCTTCTCTAAAATGCATCTCCTGAACAAGTGCTATGTCACTCCCCTTCGCTTCAGCTCATGTAAAAGTATCCGCCTCTTCTCTGGAATATTCAACCCCTTCGCATTAATTGATATTATTGAAAGTCTATCCAATCCCAATACATCACTGCGAGGTTATACCTGAGAGAGAAAAAAAAAAAAAAAGGAACCCCCCCCCCAAAAACAAAAAAAAAACACCACTTTATCAAATCCTAAAACCCCCCTTTCCCCTCCCCTACCTTAATATCAGATGGAGAGAAACCGAGAGGAGAACCTCTCCCCAGCAATATACAAAGCAACTAGCTTTAGACAATACTATTCCCTTACCGCATGGGTCTTCAAACTATGGCCCTCCAGTTGTTCTGCAACAGCTGGAGGGCCGTAGTTTGAGGATCCCTGCCTTACCCTATATGAGTGTTGGCCTACTGGGGGAGATTGGTTGCGCATAATCCTGAGAGAGGGGTACCCGGCCCCCCTCCAGCTCCTCCTCCCCCGCTCTTAATACCCATTCATACTGCCTAGTTTCCCACAGCCCTTCCCCAGACCGTTATATCCATTATATCCTTCTCGCTCTTTATTCTGATCCTTATATAATTTTCCAAAAAAAAAAAAAACACCCCTTACTGCCTCTTTAAGAATGTGTTATAGTGCATCCTCCACCCCCCGACCCACCATCCAAAAATGTTCCCCCAGGATCCATCTTTGGCTCATACTAACCGGTATTTTAGTTTCCAACCTGTTTATACAAAACTATACTCTATTTCTTAACATAAATTCAAAGCATTAATAAAATATCATCCAGCACCAAACAGTACAATACCAAGAAAAATAGGGAAAAAAAAAAAATTCCCCACCATTATAGTACAGGAGACGATCACAGACTGCAGACATGCTAAGGGTTTCCTTAGCCGTAGAACCTCAGACTTTTAGGTTGCACATTTTTGTTGCATTTTCTGAAAGTGTACTAAAGATGCAGCATGCAGGACATTCTGTGCACTTTCAGAACATGCAGTATACAATGTGAAACCTCTATGGAGCCAGGTGCAACATGCAGGAAGATTGCCAGTACACCAGCATGTCAGTGTGAGCCAACATTATAACACATCACCTAGGGCAAGGTATTGTCACAGGCTGCTAGAAAAAAAAAAATCTTTAGCTGCAGAGAAGGAGACTCGCTGGATTCAAGCAGACTGCTCAGATTGAACTTTCCCGCCTACACATCCTCTTCTCGTACAACACTGGCTGGCCGGAGCGTGGGCGGGGAAACAGAGAAGGTCCAGCTTCTGCCAGCCATTTGTGTGAAGGAAGGAGGGGCTGGGTGAGGCGGGGCTGTGCTCTGTAACACAGACTGTCAGCTCAGCCCCGTGGTAGAGAAAACATCGCTGGCTCACTGGATGGAGCTGTTTGTATAAGCCAGGGATCCTCAAACTACGGCCCTCCAGCTGTTGCGGAACTACAAATCCCATGAGGCATTGTAAAACTCTGACGTTCACAGACATGATTAGGCATGATGGGAATTGTAGTTCCTGAACACCTGGAGGGCCGTAGTTTGAAGACCCATGGTATAAGCCGTGCCCATTTGACTGACTGCCCGGCCCGCCTCTCTCCTCTCAAGTCTTACGTCTCTCCTGGCGTCAGCCCTTCCCGCCTTTCCACTGATCTGATAGTTACAGTCAGTGGGCGGGGCCAACGCCAGGAGAGACGCGAGACGTAAGAGCAAAGAGGTGGGCCAGGCAGTCACATGAGCAAACCATATGACGAGAGAAGGTAACATCAGAACGGAGCGCTCTTCTGGGAGGGGCGGGGACTAAACATTGATTATCACTGTCACATGCATCAGTGCCGCATCGGAGACACCCGACTCGCAATGCAGCGATTAAATTTGACACCCCCAATATCTACCCCTAAAAAAAAAAAACTTCTCCCCTATTATCTCTCTCCCAAAGAGTTGTGCATCATTTTATCTTGTGTAAATATGTGAGTTGAGCATTTCCCATTTACCTTCAAGAAATGCTAAGTAATATCTACGGTATATTAAATAAAATTTACCTATGTATAATTATCCTATATGCAATATATATATTTAACCTGGACCCTTCACGGAGGGGGGAAAAAAATGGGGGTTGAAGCCTCCCCCTTTTCTCACTTTAATCAGCATTTTAACAACCCCTCCCCCCTTCCCCCCCTCTCCCATCTACTTCAGTCTCCTACGCTCTCCCCCCTACTAAACACCCCCCCCCTTCAGTACCCCCTCTATCTCAAAGAATTCTTCCTATCATATTTAAAACCAAACCACATTATTAGGCAAATTCCCCACTTTTTTGCCAAACGTAATAATGATTTTTCTCTCATACCCCACAATGCTTAAAAAAAAAAAAAAAAAAAAATGCTTAAACGGTATCCACATTAGGAGTTTATGGTGAGGGAGACCAAGAAAAAAAAAAACTCAGAAAAAAAAATGTTCCACCCCCCCTCCTTTACCCCTCCCTCCAAAAAAAGCACTCACCCCCCACCATTTCAGCTCCTCCTTCTCGGGAGGAAAAAAAACAAACCCATCAAAAAATTTCCCTTAAATTCCTTAAAGGAAAAAAACGACAGCTCAATATATCAGTCCCTTAATTGACCCTTTTTTTATCTATACAAATCAGATGTTCTAAGATCTGGGCATTCTTGGATTTAACTGCATCCAGTCCGGTACTTCAAATGGCTCAGTTCCTAATAAAGAAAAAAAGATCTGGAAGGTCCGCTCTGGAAGGTAACCAAAAAGAGCACGTATCTTTTTTAATCAGAACAGAGATTGGAAATCTCCACCGGTATGTTCCGCCCACACTCCCTTACACGATCTAGTAGTGGGCGGAGTAGTGCTCTACGCTGCAGAGTGGCGCTACTGTCCCCGCATCCCAGGCTTTCCGCAAAATTACCTCTATGCGTAAAATAATGTAAATGGCAAATAATATCACGGGGACGATTACTATCTTTAGCCTTAGGGCCCAATGCCCTGTGTAGTCTGTCCAACTCGCAATTTAAAGGCATATTGTCTCAAATTTTTTTTAATAATAAGTTTTACCGTATCCTGTGGATCTTCTTGGCCAGTCACCTCTGGAACACCTTGTATGCAAATAATGTTCCTTCGATTACGATCCTGGAGATCCTCCAACTGTAGCTGTAAGGACACATGGCTTTCCGTTTGAGCTTGACACTTTCTTTCCAGCACACTCACCCGCTGAACCAGGTCCTTCGATAGGTTCTCCCCATCTGCCGCACGTTCTGATAATACCTGTAGGTCTCCTCGGATCATTTCCAGATCCCTACTGTGCTTCTTCCACCCTTGCAATAAGAGCACCTATGTCCGCTCTAGTAGGGAGTGCTTGGATAAGTATTTTTAAATCCTGTATTTCAGTTTTCATCCCCCCTACCTCTTGAGGGGGGAGGGGAACAGTCCCAGCCAATATTGCCGACATTCGGGGGCTTCTACATCCGCCCTTACAGTCATCTGCGGCTGGCCCCTCTGCATGATAAGACCCCCACCAGACTGCTGCCCCGTGTCCACCACACTTTTTTTACTTCCTAGCTGCGGTCTTTCCCCCTGTATGGTGGAAAATAGCGGTGTATCTCCGGCTGTTGCTCCGTTGGTCTCTCTTGCTGTGCTGACTGGGCTGCTTTACGAGCGGTTTGAGTTTCCCACTGCCTCCACAAGCTCATACCGCTGCACACGCACAGTATGTACTGTGCGCCCATACCTGTGTGATTTAGGAGACCCTCTCACTCCGCTTCTCGCTATAACTGTAGCTCACAGTACTCCCGTACCTGCGCTCGCTCTGTCTCTCATGGAGCCGCTGGAGGAGCCGATAGGAGTCGGAAACTCACACCTCTCAACCCTCACCCGGACATGCACAGACCCCATCGAACTTCTTAAGGCTTACGCAGTGCAGACCAATGTCCTACATCTGGGGCAATACAAAAGCACTGCTTACCTAAATCAACGCTTTTTCTCCCCAAATTATGCAGTGGGCTGGGTATCCCAAATTTCTCCTACTACTTCTATGCAGCGCAGCTAGCACAACTGCCCAAATACCATTCATACCACTGTGGGTTACCATCAAATCTGTCGATTGTGACCCCATGTCTGTAGCTAACATGCTATGGCTCCAACCAAAAGACAGAAATCCCCTCTCGAATATCATCACTAAACACTCCCTCAACATTTGGGGCAGATTTGGGGGCACACAGTCTCAACCCCCTACTCTTACTCAGAAACCCTGCCTTTAATCCAGCTTGAGAATCGCTTATGGCATTCTCAGCCTGGTCTACCACAAACCTTTTTAAACTACATATGCTAGTTTCCGACCCTATGTGACACCTTTAATCTCCCTAGAACTGAACTCTTTCGCTACCTGCAAATTTCTATATGCCCTTCCTCCAGACGGGATCACCCCAAACCAAATGACTCAACCTTAACACATTTGTAAGAGCGACCCACATGTCAGGGGACCGATTTCACTCCTCTACCAACAACTTAAACTCAACACCACACTGCCAGCCTACACCACCAAATGAACGTTTGACATGGAGCGGACATTCGAGATTGCAGATTGGTCAAGCATATGGCTAACCACCAAATCAGTTAAACAAAATCCTCTTGCGCTCTGGTGTTTCGCCAAAACCGGGGTACTGCAGTGTAGTCTCACGGCAAAGTCTAAAATCTTGCAGCCCTCCACTGAACAAAGGGTGTTCATATAGCTAAAGAAAGAAGAAAAAAGAAGGGAGGGTGCACAGACCTAGTGCATTACCACTTACATTTTTTTTACTAAAAACAGAATAAAAGCAATAGTCCTGGGGCGTGGCCTGGAGCGGCATGAGATAGGACGCATGTGAGTTGAGCTCCGCCGACCGAACATCCTTATACCCGCTATCCTTGGACATATCGCTAATTTTTTCAGTCCCACCAGACCGGGCACCTAGCAGGAACATGTCGCCTCCCAAAAACAGGTCCGGTGCGGCCGCAAAGCTGACTCAATTCCGCCATCTGGAAGCTGGATCGGCGGAGCAAGATGGCGCCGCCGTATGCGGAGAGGAGTCAGAAGTTCAGCACTCGGATACAACCCGGCTTCTACAGGCCATTACAGCGTGCCAAGAGGCTGTGGCGTCCTGCCAGACTACTCTCACGGCCAGGATTGAGGAAGTGAAGGTGGATATTGCGCTGGTCAGGCAGGACTTCCAGAAATTAAGAGACAGGGTCACGGAAGCTGAGACTAGAATCGGCATGGTGGAGGACTCCCTCCCCCCCTTACAGGTCTCCACTGAGAACATGCAGCTGCAAATTAATCAGCTTCTCCAGAAGCAGGATGAAACTGAAAACAGACTGCGTAGGTGTAACCTTCGCTTCATTGGCCTGCCGGAGGGGGTGGAGGGGAGAGACCCCCCGACGTTCCTGGAGACCCTGCTGTCAGATACATATGGCAGGGAGTCGTTCTCATCTACGTTTGTGGTGGAAAGGGCACACCGCATGGCAGGCAAACCGCCACCTGTGGGTGCGCCCCCCCGCACTTTCATAGCTAAACTTTTGAACTTCAGGGACCGGGATACCATCCTCCGCCTCAGCAGGGAAAAGGGCAACATCCCGTTTGGAAATAAGATAGTGGCAGTCTTCCCGGACTTCTCGGCGGATGTGCAGAGAAGGCGCAAGACGTTCACTGAGGCAAAACGCCGCCTGCGTGTCAAGCACGTGAAATATGCGATGCTGTTCCCAGCCAGACTGCGTGTGGAAGGGGAAGACAGGGTACACTTCTTTGAAGACCCTGAAGCAGTCATAGCGTGGCTCGAACGACAAGATGGCCGCTGATGAGTATACTTGCTCTCCCTGATTCCTGCTCCCTCCTGTTGCTTCCCTGCATCCCCCTCCTTCTCCCCTTTACTTTCAATGTTTTTTACCTTTGTGTTATGGTGTGCCCCCCCCTTGTGAGGTATCCTGTCTTCATACTGCTACTGAGTGGGCGGGACACTGCACGCCGGACGTTGCTCACTGTTTTACGTGTTCTCTGCTGTGACTCCCTTCTTGCAGGTGGGTGTCTGTCTATGTCCCCACCTTTACTGTATGCATACACTGCTCCCTTTTTATAGTATGCCCCCCTTGCTTCGGTGGGGACCTGCTGGGGGTGAGGAATTACACGAATACATGGAAACTGTTGTGTCCTGCTGTTCCTTTCCCCCCTCCCCCCATGCCTTAACCATATGGGGGAAAAAAGAAAGAAAAAAAAAAAAGGGATGCAAACTTTGTGGATGTTTTCTTACAAAACTTTTTTTTTTTTTTTTATTCTACTTGCATAGACCGAATGTAAACTCCCGTTCCTCCCTCTGGTCGGCGGAGGGACCTATTTTTGAATACGCTCACTCTGTTTGGTGAGCCAAGTCCTATGGAAAGCCGCGCACTGCAGCGAAGTTTCGCCCTGTGCGCCATTTTGTGCATCCTGTGCTGGACTATTTGGCCCGCAGTTGGTAGCTTGACTGCTGGAGCCCATGTGTACGCTGATTTACTAACATACCCTTCCTTCACAGGTTGTGCACCGTTCATGCCAAGTTGGCAGTTAGGGGTTGGTGCCCGCACCAGTTGGGGTCAGTGCAGGGCAGGGAGGGGGGAGGTTGGGATTGGGGGGGCTAAGTTGTTGAGAGATGGTCTTCTTATTGTGTTGTCTTTATTATGCATACATGCTAGTTCACATGAATATTGCGATGGTATCTTGGTGTCGTTTACGGTCGCACCCGGCCGGGTGTGGCTCCATTGCCCAGATGCCCCAGACCTTGGTGCTCCATATTGGATTTATTCTAACCCATGGCCACATTGAAGGTCCTCACGTGGAATGTGAGGGGTATGAGAGATCCCATTAAAAGGTCTGCGGTGTTTGGGCAATTGAAAAAATTTAGGGCGGACGTGGTGGCTCTGGTGGAGACTCACGCGGAGGGCTCCATGCTGAGGGCGCTTAAGAGGCCCTGGGTGGGCTGGGCTTTCCACTCTGTATACAGCACCCACTCCAGAGGAGTATCCCTTTTGATAGCCAAAACAACCCACTTTGACCTCCTAGACTTGGCCCTGGACCCACTGGGCAGATATGTGTTTCTAAGAGCAAAGCTGTATGGTGACGTGGTCCTTCTACTAGCCTTCTATGTCCCACCTCTGTTCCAATTTAATGTGCTCACTGAGGGAATCAATTTCATGGCCCTATACCCGGCCACGCCCGCTATTTGGTTGGGAGATTTTAATAATGTACTTGATATCACCAATGATAGGTTGTCCGGGTCAAGTCGACCCCCATTGGGCCAGCAATTGACAAGATTTGCTCGCCTCCTTGATGACTTTCATTTGGTGGATACCTGGAGTCACAGGTATCCCACCACACGGGCCTATTCGTGCTTCTCTGCCACCCACCGCACCATGTCCCGCATTGACCTTATACTATTCTCTGAGCTTCTCCTTCCCAGGCTCGGGGATGCTGGGCTCCTGCCCAGATCATTGTCTGACCATTGCCCCTGCTGGGCTACATTGTCTTTGCCCCACGCCCGGCCACCACTGACATGGCGGCTGAACCCGTTTTGGCTGACCTTGTTACCAGAAGACGACGACCTGGGGACTGACTGGGAACAATTTTTCATGACCAATGATGACTCAGCACGGCCACAGATAGTTTGGGAGGCTTTCAAACTTTATGCCCGGACGACCCTTACCAATCGCATAAACCAAATTAAACGGACCTCGGCAACGGTGGTCGATAACGCAACGTCTGCCTTAGAAGCAGCGGAAAGGGACTTTCTGAACGACCCCACTGCAGATAGGGCGGGCAATCTTAGAGTGTGCTCCAGGGCACTCGATCAGGCACTCTATGAGAAGTCTAAACGTAAACTATTCTTCCTCAGGCAGAGGTCATACGAGCATGGTGAAAGTGCTGGGAAACTGCTGGCCTACCTCGTCCATAGCAAGGAGAGGCCCCCAGTTGTGATCTCCCTGCGTTCCCCGGACGATACCCTGGTGAACGCGCCTGCTCAGGTTGCGGAGATGTTCCGCGAATTCTTCACCTCCATATACGCCACCACGGTTTCGGATGACCTCTCTGTGATGGAATACAGGTTCCGTGGCTAACAGAAACCCAGACTAGGGAACTAGAGGAGCCCCTGACTTTGGAGGAGATTACTGGGGCAATGGCGACATTCCCCGCGTCCAAAGCACCGGGCTCTGACGGCCTGCCGGTGGAGTTTTACTCCACTTATGCGGAGGTTTTGGCGCCCCAACTATTAAAACTGTATGACTCTATCTTTGAGAACTCTGAAATGCCACACTCTATGAGAGAAGCTACTATAGTTCTGATCCCCAAGCCGGGCAAAGATCCTTGCCGCCCGGAGTCATACCGCCCCATTTCCCTGCTCCAGGTAGATGTCAAGATACTGGCAAAGGTGCTTGCCATTCGCCTGAACAAAGTTATCCTTTCATTAATACATGGAGACCAGACGGGGTTCATGCCAGGCAGGAACACGTCATTCAATCTTAGGAGACTATTCATTAACCTCCAGGCCCCTCATACTAATTCAGGATCCAGGGTGATTGTAACCCTGGACACTGCCAAGGCCTTCGATTCTGTCGAATGGCGATACTTGTGGTCCTGTTTGGGTAAGTTCGGAATAGGGCCCAGGTACATCAAATGGGTACAGCTCCTCTACCAAGGTCCGGTGGCTAGGGTCCTGGCTAATGGCTGGCTCTCGGACCAGCTCTCTCTCCACAGGGGCACTAGGCAGGGGTGTCCTCTGTCGCCACTGCTGTACGCGCTGGCGGCAGAGCCACTCGCCATAGCGATCCGTGCCCACACGGGTATAGTCGGTCTGCACCGGGGGGGGGTGATGGAAAAAATCAGTACGTACGCAGATGACACGCTTCTCTATTTAGATGACTCAACCAACTCCCTACCCCTGGCTTTGGACCTCATAGAGAAATTTGGCACATTTTCTGGCTTAAAGATCAACTGGGATAAGTCTCAAGTGCTCCCGCTGGATAGTTACCCTCCTACGGAGGATAGGAGTACACTCCCCCTACTGAGAGTCAGTGTTATTAAATACTTAGGCATTAAGACGACCAAAGATCCCAGGGATTATGTCTCTCTCAACATAGACCCACTGTTTGGGATTCTCAAACAGAAGACACAAACTTGGGCACGTCTCCCATTGGGGGTGACGGGCCGAGTAAACCTCATTAAAATGGTCATACTGCCCAAAATTCTCTATATGCTCTGGCACTCCCCAGTTTATCTTATCCTTAGATATTTCATGGCGTTCGAGGCCCTTCTTAAGCCCTTTGTTTGGGGACCCAGCAGGCACAAACTTCCGTGGCACAAACTTAAACGCCCGACGGACCTGGCGGGTCTTGCCCTTCCCGACTTTAACTTATACTATCTGGCAGCACAGCTCTCGCAGCTGTTCCATGTGGACAAGACGGATAGGGACAGATTCTTGTGTCTTCTGGGCCCGAAGTGGGCCGAGACGTCACTAGACCCCATGGTAGTGATCGCGGGGGTGACGGTGGGAAGAGGTGGCCCTGTTGACCGCAAGACGATATTATACCAGTATAGGAAAGTGTGGACCATAGCCTCCAAAACGTTACATATACCGCCCATAAATGCCTTTACTCCCTTATGGCATAACTCAACCTTGCCTGAATTTGCCCACATCCCGGACGCTAGTTGGTGGAGCTCCAGGGGTATTCTCTACTTGTCCCACATTGCAGACAATGGGAGACTTAAACCACTGTCCAGCCTACAACTGGAGTTCGCCCTTCCCGACCCACTGCATTTTCGTTACTTGCAGCTACGTCATGCCTACTAGACACAATTTCCTCTGGGAGATGTCTCCCTAGACGCTAACCCACTAATGGCGGCTATAAAATACCCTGATCCAAAAAAACTAATCTCACAATTTTATTCCATGCTCTCGCTCCCCTCGGCGACTGTGGGAGCATATGCAGTGAAGGCTAGGTGGGTGGATGATCTGGGCCCGGTGGCAGATGACGAGTGGAGTGATGCTCTAGACACCTGTAGGTTGGTCTCCCCCAGGCTGTCAGATCGGCTTACCCAGATTTTTATACTACACAGGTCGTACCTCACGCCCCTAAGAATATCAAAATATAAACAGGATTTTCCCTCTACTTGTCCCATGTGTGCTCATCCGACTGCCAATTTCTTCCATCTGTTGTGGTCCTGTCCTAGGATACAGACATATTGGTCGCAGGTGGTTGGATTTCTACACGACAAGATGGGCTCCCCTGTAACACTCCAGCCAAAGCTATGTCTGCTAGGCATCCTCCCCAATCCAGATGGTAACAAGTGTACACAACTATTCTTACACGAGACACTTTTCTCAGCTAGGAAAGTGATTGCCAGGGGATGGATGCGTCCTGATCCCCCATTACTATCGCACTGGTTAGCGGAAGTCAACGCAGTGTTACCATATAAGAAATTAATGTATGCACACAGGGGATGCCCATCCAAATTCGAAAAGGTCTGGGACAAGTGGTTAAAATCTTCTGACACCTGTATGTAATGAGTTGCAATGCATTATAGGGCAGTGTCCTTTCCATTCTCCTCTATTTTGAAGGCCTCGCTGGTAGTCGGGGTGTGATCTGGGGGTTGGGTTGGGGTGGAGAGTCATTCTGGGAGGCGAGACTCCATGTGGGTTTGTCATGTACCGGTGGGTACTCCCGCTGTTCCTGCTCATTCGTGTACGCATTCTTCTGCATACTTCATTACTGTGATGTGACCGTTACCATAGCAACTTTTTCAACTGCATGTATTACTGTTACCCAATTTTTCATGTACCATCTTTGTTTTCAATAAAAGACTTTGGATATAAAAAAAAAAAGCAATAGTCCTACTCGCAAGGAAAAACTAAGCGCTTATCAGACAACTGAACTGGACCTCGCAGCATCTGCCAGTGGAACCTCAGACATGTGGATGGCTGACGCGTTTCTGGGGCGCACATACACACATTACTGAGGGCACACAGGAGAGTCTCACCACGGACCACTTAGGCTTTAAAGAAGGGGGTACGCCCCAGAAAGGCATCAGCCGTCCAGATGTCTGAGTTTCCACTGGCAGGTGCTGCGAGGTCCAGTCTAGCTGTCTGATAAGCGATTACGTTTTTCCTTGTGAGGAGGACTATTGCTTTTATTCTGTTTTTAGTAAAAAAAATGTAAGTGGTAATGCACTAGGTCGGTGCGCCCTCCCTTTTTTCCTTTTCCTAACCACCAAATCCACATCCCCAATTGCTCAGCACTCAAAACCAATTATAAAGTTCTAGCTCGCTGGTATCAGGTACCAGCGAGGATTGCTAAATTAGTCCCAGTATACCCAGGGGAACTGCTTTCGGGACTGCTCTGATCCGGGCACCCATATATGGTGGCAATGTTGCTCAGGAATAATGGGAAAAAAAATTGCTATGGCCTTGGAAACCAATATTCCTCCCGACCCAGCCCTTTTAAACCTTAAGCCAGCTAAACTCACTCATATTCAATTCCGACTACTCAACAACCTTACAAGCGCAGCCAAACAATAGCCAAGGCATGATAGTCCCAAACCCTGATTGTGGCTGAAGCCAAACACAGGATTAATAGAACCCTGGTCTTCGCCAAAAAGTACCAGTTACACTTACCGGTAACGGATTTTCTGGGAAATCTTCCAGGACGGCACACCTGAGATGATGGTCCCACCTGACAGGAAACACAATCAACACCAGAGTTTAAAAGGCCCCACCCTTCCCTCTGTCCCTCAGTTATGATAAAGTATAAATCCACACCGGTGTCAGAGGGTACTTTCTGTGAACACGAACATCACCAACATTTAAGGGTGGGAAGTAGGCCTGCCGTTCTGGAAGATTTCCCAGAAAATCCGTTACTGGTAAGTGTAACTGGTACTTTTCTCAAGTCATCTTCCAGGACAGCACACCTGAGATGATGAGCAAGAAGTTCAGGCCTACCTTAGGGTGGGATCACCGCCTGTAGGACCTTCCTGCCGAATGCCAAGTCCTGAGGGGACAACAGCTCCACTCTGTAGTGCCTCAGAAAAGTATTTTGGCTCGTCCAAGTTGCTGCTCTGCAGATCTGATCAATCGAAGCGCCTGCCCTTTCTGCCCAGGAGGTTGCCAGAGATCTGGTTGAGTGAGCTTTAATGTGGGCTGGAACCTGCTTTCCTGACCTTTCATAAGCAACTACGATAGTCTGTTTAATCCACCTGGCTATCGTAGACTTAGAAGCTTGCAACCCTTTCTTTTGACCAGAAAATGACAGGTCCTGTCCTAAGACGGGTCCTGTCCGAGGATTACCCTATCCTCCAGGAGTAACAAAAAGGGCTCTTTTATAGTCAGAGCTTGTAAATCACTAACCCTTCTGTCGTGATTGCTAACAGAAAAGCCAACAGAAAAGCCATTTTCAGTAAAAGGAATTTAACAGAAGTTTGAGCTATCGGCTCAAAAGGCTCTTTTGTTAGAGCATCCAGTACCAGGGATAAATCCCAGGGTGGAAATTTAATTGTTTTAACCGGGGTTAACCTATCCCGGGCTTTCTAAAATCTTTTGATCAGTGGGTTCTGGGCTAACCTCTGATCAAAGAACACCGACAGGGCTGCTACCTGAACCCTTAATGTACTTACTGCCAAGCCCTGATCAACTCCTTGTTGAAGGAAATCCAGGACCATAGGGACTGTTTGGGGATAACCTTCTCTAAGCTGAGCCCAGCGAGAAAAGACTCTCCAAACCTTAGCATAGATTTTTCTTGTGACTGGCTTCCTACTCTGCAAGAGTGTGTCAATCACTTTTTCCGAGCATCCTCTGAGCCTGAGGATCTCCCTCTCAAATACCATGCCGTCAGGGAAAGGAACCCCGGATCGGGATGAAGCACTGGTCCCTGGGAGAGAAGATCGCATCTGGGCGGAAGATGCAGCGGAGGAGCCAACGATCACCTTTTTAGTGTGGGGAACCAGGCCAGCTGCGGCCACCAGGGTACGATCAGGAAAAGATATCCCTTTGACCTGGCTAGTTTCTGTAGAACTCTGGGGATGAGAGCCAGAGGGGGAAGCAATCGCCTGTCCAATCAGCGGCGAGCCGCGCGCGCATGCACAGTGCGGCGAGCGCATGCGCAGTGGGTGCCCGGCCGTGAAGCCGAAGGCTGTCACGGCTGGGTGCCCACAGTCGGGATGGAGACGCCGGCTGGGGAGGGGGGGAGAGGAGCGGAGCCCCGGTCGGCGCGTCGCTGGAACGCAGGAGCAGGTAAGTGAGTGTTTATTAACCACTTAAGGACCGCCTACTGCACATTTACGTCGGCAGAATGGCACGGCTGGGCACATCAACGTGTATATATACGTTGATTTTAGTACCCAGCTGTGGGTCGCGGGCGCGCGCCCGCGACCCGGTCCGAAGCTCCGGGACCGCGGGATTCGCGGACCCGATCGCTGCTGCAGTGCGGCGATCCGTCCCTGGAGCGGAAGAACGGGGAGAGCCGTGTGTACACACGGCTTCCCCGTGCTTCTCTGTGGCCGTAGCATCGATCGCGTCATCCCTGTAATAGGGGGACGCGATCGATGACGTCACACCTACAGCCACACCCCCCTACAGTTGTAAACACAACACATAGGTCACACATCCCCTACAGCGCCACCTGTGGTTAACTCCCAAACTGCAACTGTCATTTCCACAGTAAACAATGCAATTTAAATGCATTTTTTGCTGTGAAAATGACAATTGTCCCAAAAATGTGTCAAAATTGTCCGAAGTGTCCGCCATATTGTCCCAGTCACGAAAAAAAGTCGCCGCTATTAGTAGTAAAAAAAAAAAAAAAAATAATAAAAATGCAATAAAACTATCCCTTATTTTGTAAACGCTATAAATTTTGCGAAAAACCAACCGATAAACGCTTATTGCGATTTTTTTTACCAAAAATACGTAGAAGAATACGTATCGGCCTAAACTGAGGAAAAAATTTTTTTTTTATATATTTTTGGGGGATATTTATTATAGCAAAAAGTAAAAAATATTGCTTTTTTTTTTAATTGTCGCTCTATTTTTGTTTATAGCGCAAAAAATTAAAACCGCAGAGGTGATCAAATACCACCAAAAGAAAGCTCCATTTGTGGGGAAAAAAGAACGCCAATTTTGTTTGGGAGCCACGTCGCACGACCGTGCAATTGTCAGTTAAAACGACGCAGTGCGGAATCGCAAAAAGGGGCAAGGTCCTTTACCTGCATTTTGGTCCAGGTCTTAAGTGGTTAAAAGCCAGCAGCTACACTTTTTGTAGCTGCTGACTTTTAATAAACACATTTTTTGGCTAGAACACCCCTTTAATTTTGTAACTTGATTCTGCATAAAACATTTAACAGTGTCATTCCATGAGATAATCTACGAGGGCGTGTTTACGTGTGCAATTAGGCACGGGGCAGTGTATGAATGGGCCCTAGGAATACCCTAGGAATACCTTGGATTGTGCTGAATCTAGGGAAGATTTTTCTTTGCTGATTAGCCACCCCAGAAATGCTAGAGTAGATGGAACAGCTCCAGGCAGACCGAGACAAGGTGCTAAGGCCGGACTGAAAATCAGCATGTGGTCCAAGTACGGTATCAGGGCTATCCCCTGGAGGTATAGGAATGACACTACCTCGGCCAGAACTTTGGTGAAAATTCTTGGACTGGCCACTAGGCCGAAGGGGAGAGCCCTGAACTGCCAATGACGGACACCCTGTTTTGTCTGTACTGCAAATCTCAAGAATTTTTGATGGGCTGGGGAAATGGGAACATGCAGGTAAGCATCCTTTAGGTCCAATGTAATCATAAAGACTCCCTCTTGGAGGTGTCTTCTGACTGTGTAGATACTCTCCATCCTGAATTTTTTGTAAACCAAAAATTGGTTTAACTTTCGTAGATTTATAATCAGCCGGAACTTTCCGGATGGTTTTGGCACCACAAATATGTGGGAATAGAATCCTTGGCTGATTTGATCTACTGGGACAGGGATGATGACCTGCTGTTCCGCTAGATCCCAGGCACTCTCCAATAAGCCCCCCGCTTTTACTGGGTCCTTTGGGAGATGGGTTAGAATAAAGTTTGGCGGAGGGGGAGACAAGAATTCCAGCTTGTACCCTTCCTTTATCAGACTTAGAATATAAGGACTCTGTGCGATACTTTCCCACTGGGGGAGAAACCACGAGAGCCTTCCGCCAACACTTATGTTGGCGTCACTTGGATTCCTTGTTGGAAGTAGAGGCACCAGAAAAAAGGATGCTACCTTTTTCCCTGCCTTTACCGAATCCCCACTTCTTCTTTGGTTCCTTCTTTTCCTGAAAGCGGTTCTTAGAAGGGGGGCCTTGAAAAAAAGTTTATTTTTTCTCTTTTGGGTTTAGTAGGAAACTTTTTTTCTTTCTCGGTGGAACGAGATAGTACCTGCTCCAAATCCGAGCCAAAGAGCAAGGATCCCTCAAAAGGAATCCCACAGAGGCGAGACTTGGATGCAAAATCTCCATCCCAAGTCTTAACCCAAAGGGCTCTTCTGGTAGAATTTAACAGAGCTGCAGATTTGGCAGTGGTTCCAACTGTTTCCACTGCGGCATCTGCTAAGTAGGCTACTGCCTTACCGATTACTTCCAGGGAGTCTAACACCTTTTTGGATTTGCTCTCCTGTGCTACATAGTCCATTAGTCTGCGGACCCATGCGTCCGCATTTCTGGCGACACATGTAGAGGCCAATGCAGGGCCCATAGCGGCTGCATTGGCATCCCACGCCCTGCGCAACAAGGTTTCGGATTTCTTATCCATCGGATCCCGAATGTTGCCGGAATCTTCAAAAGATAAATCCGAGTGTTTGGAAACTTGTGCCAATGAGGCATCCAAACGTGGCTTTTTGAAGAATTTTTCCTCTTCCTCGGGCTTAAATGGCCACCTGCGCTTCCAGGTCTTTAGTCTTAAGACCCTGCGCTCAGGTTCCTTCCATTCTCTTAGGATAATATCCTTAAGAGATTGGTGAACAGAAAAGGATTTGGACTGAGCTTTACCAAGACCCCTGTATAATTTGTCTTGAGTTGAGACCTGCGTAGCCGGAAGCTGGATATCCTCTGAAGCATAAATCGCTTTGAGGAGATCATCCATATCCTCTGCAGAGAAGAGATGGCCGCCTGGCCTAGTGTCCCCCAAACTACTCTGATCCGAATCCTCCCCTTCGTCTTGAGAGTTTTGCACTGAGGATTCTATTTCTCCATCAGAATAAGTTAGTGATGGCCCCTGAGACTCCCTCAAAAACACTAGTCTGGGTCTCTATCAAAGAAGAGGAATCCTCTGTACCTATCGGAGCTACTCTCTGTCAGCTACCGTGGTTTTAAAGGATTGGAGGGTATTGAGCATTTCAGATTGTAAAGCTCTACATTCCTTCATAACTTGCGCTGTCTCCTTGCCTGCTAATTTGTAAATGCATTTATAGCAGAAGGGCTTAGTATGGTCTGGCAGAAGCTTATCCCTGCAGTACCCACAGCGCCTGGATTTGTTAGAGGATTTACCCCTAGACCTAGTGGTGGTCTCCTGGGCAGGGCAATCGGTCTCTAACAACAAAAACATCCTTAATACCCATAGTAATCCCCAGGGGAGAGTGAAAAGAGGGCCACCCCACCTCACTTGCCCCCCCATCAGCAAAAGTCACTCACCCACTGTGGCGACCTGTGTGGCTGGTACTGGTCCATCCTCCATACTGCCAACGAGCAGGGCCGTTCAGGTAACCTCTGTGATCTGGATCGATCTGGGCAAGTTGGGAGGACGCAGGACCGTTGGCCCCTGCTCCGTTCATCGCTGCAGCATGTGGAGAAAAAAACGCCGATCGCCTTGTTGTAGTCATGTGACGTCATCGGCCCGCGTCGGTCACGGACTTCCGCACATGCGCAGAGACTCCTCGGGGATGCCGAAGCCCGCAGCGCGGTGCGGCTAAAGAAATTTGAATGGTTTGACCCCCCTGGGAACCATCCGCCAGCAAACCAGCTCCCGGGGACATCCGAGCGGCTCCGCTGACCTTCAGCCACCGTCAGGTAGGAGGAGGGAGAAGGAATAAGTGGCCCCTGGGTAACATGGAAACCTCACACTGAGTCACATGTTCGCCAGTATTTCTCAGGGATCTTGCTGAAAACCTAACTTCCCTGAGAATGAATCTATGGGGAGAACCCCTCCTGGTCACACATTAAGTGCCTGCAATCTGAGTTTGCAGTCCCCACCGACTGCACTTAGGTCAGAAAACACCAGGGAGGGAGGAATTCGGTCCCAGACCGTAGTCTCTTTTTAGAAAAAAATAAATTGTTTCGCCGCCATCCTGTGGGAAACACAATCAATGACCGAGGGACAGAGGGAAGGGTGGGGCCTTTTAAACTCTGTTGTTGATTGTGTTTCCTGTCAGGTGGGACTGTCATCTCAGGTGTGCCGTCCTGGAAGATGACTTGAGAAATTACAGCTATAGAAAACGATAAGATGAAGAAATTCGAAAAAACATGGCAACTGTGGGTCAAGCACCACTTGCCTCCTGAATTTGACAAGACTTTGCTACTACTTTGCTAACAATCATTCCCTACCACATGGTAACATGTCCTGACCACAAGTCATACTACCATTGGGGGTGACTGTCCCCCTCATTCTCTTCCCCTCCCCCTCTCTCTTCCACTTTTGCCATCCGTCTAAAGTTGGCCAAGGTGGTGGGTCATTTATTACGCAATAATGCTCAATTCTCTGCATTCCACTACCTGCCCACACCAGGGCCTTCCACCGCCTTACTTTCCTAAGCCAACCCTTCACCATACGGCCCATACATGCGGGATACCTTTACTCTCCATTTTCTTGTTTAGCCTAAAACCCAAGCTTAACCCATGCTAATATATCAGTTGTGTTGGATAGAATCTTTTCAGATCAAACCTTTTAGAGCATGTAGATTACATCTTTCAGCGCTCGCCTCATATGCCCTGTCCCTGCTACTAGCAAGGACAAAATGTTACCCAATTGACATGCCCCCACCTGTTCACACTTGGATCCCCATAGGGGTGAACGGGTGGACTGGAGGAATACCTCACTCTATCTTCAGGCCACTGTAGACCATACGTTTTAATCCTCTGACCCAATGTGCTCTACTAGCTCTGAATTTATTGTATATGTCCACTTTCAGGCACACCAGTTTTTGTATGAAATTGTTATCAGAAACTGTATCTCATGGAAATACTTGTCGACTTATCTGTCTATTTTCTATATACTTCAATAAAAATATTGAAGAAAAAAAAAAAAAAAGCTAGAAACATTTTAAATGTGTGTGTACACCTATACCCCAATATGTGCATCTGATGTTCATACATCAGTACTGTGTGCAAGTACCCACAGGTAACAGCTATATTAATTGTTCTAGTTTGAGAAGTGAACACCTTTGTAGCCATGAATGTCATGTGATCTATATTTTTCGACTCTGGAAAAAAAGAGAAACCAGAAATCCTGCAAATAGCAATAAATAAATATAAAACACATCTAACTTTGCTCAAAGAAAGACAATTCTAGCTGAAAGTATCTGAACTAAGGACCATATATACAAAAAAAAAAAAAACTCACCTTCTTCATAACATTAAACGCCATACTATAGTAAAACTGGCGCAGGCAGCATTTATTAAAAGATGCTCACAACCAATTTGTAGTATTGTAAAGTGATTACCTGGATCTGGTTTTGCTGCTGCTGCCCCAGAAGCACATATTGATTGATTGGGACATCCTTGACATGCAGAGCTCTTCCCAGCCTCACTACTACCTGTACCAGGGCAATCTGCAACCAAATCAAATCAGCGGGTAAGTAAAATAAAACAATAGGCCCCTTGCACACTGTACTGAAATATGAGCATCAGACATATCTAAAATAAAATACAAGGATGGGATGTATATCACTTAAACGTATTTATGAGTAAGCATGTACACGCATAAAGCCTCTTGCACACCACTTCCTGTAAATACTCAGTTTTTAGGCATAAAGGCGCTTTTTTTAGTGATTTAAATGCTGCTTGTCGTTTTCAATGTGCCTGTACACACACACACACAAGTGCACAAACATGTAATTTGTATAAAATCGATAAAAAAAAAAAAATACCGAAATCTGAGTTGTTGGTATTCTGTGTGTATACACTCAATTATGTCGTATTTTTTCTCATTAAAATAAAATAATTTATGCTTGCGTGTGCATACTCATAAATTCATGCATATACGACATCCTCTTGTTTTTTTGTCTCTGCCAGGATCGTCTGACACTCATGCGGCGTGCAAAAGACCTTATTAGGAGCAGTATACAGTGGCTTTTGCATCAATTCTTCTCTACCCATATAGTTCAAACAGAATGGAAAGGCAGCTTAGCAGAACACATGGATTTAAGAAACAACTAAACGCAAGCCCATCTATGTAAACCCCAACCTCCTGGTCTCACTCACGCTCTAGAGCGTTCTCCGGTACATCAGCCATCGCACCATGTAGCGCCGACAATGATTTCCGGGATTTCTAACTGCTTGTTTAACTTCCGGGATTTGTGCGTTTCAAACCTCGTTTTCTTTGGAGTTTCGTTGTTAATATGGATAGCTCGTCACTGTGGTCGTAATTATTAATACAGCTGCATGATTTTTATTAATAAAGCTGCTTTAGCTTTACTGATTGATGATTATATACGAAGACAGTGTCTTTCTTTGCCATTTACTTGGTAAGTTGGATTCTCTCTGCACTCGCTGTATCTAAAATGTGCATTGTGGAAAATTAAAGAAAATTAGAGCCTGAGAGCACCTCCTCCTAAAATGCTGGCTATAGGACTCTGGGTTGAAAGTTTACACCTCACAGATACACAGACACTTAGCGGAGTTTTTTTTTTGGGGGGGGGGGGGGGGATCAGTGTTGCCAACCTACCAGATCTAAATTTACTGACACAACACCCCAAATTTACTGTTTTTACTGGCATATCCAAAAGTTACAAAATTACAATTTTAAGTGCAAATTTGAGTATTTAGGCTACAAACAAGTTACAATATGCAATTAGCAAAGTGATTTAAGGTAGATATTAAGACAAAAACATATTTCTAATTTTATTTTTGTTATAGTAAATAAGTAGCTATGGGACAGGAATCAAGAGGGCAAGAAATTATGAATGGGTGGCACACATACATGAAATTGACTCTCACAGTGACACTGACAGCAGTAAGGCTGCGTATACACGATCAAACATGTCAGCGGACATGTTCGATCGTGTGTACGGCCTATCGGACCGTTTTCCAGCGGACAAAAGTTTACAAACATGCTTAGAAACCTGTCCGCTGTAAACCTGTGGAACTCCGCTTTAAAGTGGTTGGAGCATATATTAAGACTTACCTGTAGGTGCTGTAAATATCTCCTAAATCTACACAGTTTAGGAGATATTTACAATGTCCCCGTTTGCCTATGTCTTCTGCGCATGCACCAATGTATTCGACGCATGCACACTTTAGAAAGAGCGTGATCTGCCACTGTGTCCCATCAAATCTGCCAATGTGCCCCATTAAATGCTGCCGCTGTGACCCGACCCGTTTGCCGTCTGCCCAGCACTTACCCTGTCTCGCACCTGATTGGCGGAGAGGCTGTTCAGTGTTAGGAAAGCAAATATTAATTCGCTGTTCTAACACATCTGGGTCACCTTTTTGAAGCCTATTAGAGCCCATGGCTCTAATCCGGTGATTCAAAAACACCCCCGCCGCTGTAATTCAGGTGCCTGGCATCCGAAAAGGCACCGGACACCTAAATAGGGGGTGGCGGCGGCCATGGATAGATTCAGACTGCTGGTTAGAAGCTAAACAGTGGGGACCTTTAGGGGAGAGTGTGAACAAGTTTTGCTTTTGACTGCTGGTGATTGCTGTGTTGCATTTTTAGGTTCTTTTTGGGGCTTTCCCCTTCAGCTTTTTAACACCTTTTTCCTTGTGCCTCCATGGCAGCATACCAATGGTGCCTCCATGGCAGCATACCAATGGTTGATAGCTCCGCCCCTGATCAACCCACAGTACCACGTAACTCTATAAAAGAAAGAGTTACTCCCCCCTCAGCTATTTTTTTTTTCTGTCCTTATCCCTGCAGGATCACAGATCAGCCCTGCCTCACCATCATATTGTGTAACCATTGCAGGTTCATGCTCTCCTGCACTATTGAGTCCCATTACTTGGGCTGCTAAATGTGCCATATACTGTAAGTATGGGAGCCCGTTTTTCTGTGGATCTTTTTGGGGCCAGTTTAAGACATCCAGGAGCATTTCCTTCTCCTCTGTGGCTTTTGGCTGGCTATCTCGGGGGCAAGACGGCAAGGTACCTGAAGGTGGTCCCCGGAGGTAGGTGCCCGGACCGTCCCCCGTTCAGATAGTCCCTGACTATCGGTTGGCCCGTGTTGTGCCCAAGGGTACCCGGGAGATCAATTTCACCATAGAAAAGGACACAGAGTCATGCAGCAAGTGAAATCAGAGCTCTCCGTTTATTTAGGCTCGTCTAGACCTTTTATATGGTGTAAAGAGGGGTGTAGAATACATTTACAAAAGATAACTTATTAACATTCTATAGGTAGATGTAAATGAGGAGGTTATAACCAGCTGTGACCGACATTTCAGAGAAAAACCAAGGAGGACAAGAACATATTGTTCTGCAGAGGAGTGTAAAGGAAGATAAGAACATATTGTTCTGAGAAAGGCTGAGAAGACAGATCTAAGACAGTTTCAAGGTAACACATACCACAGACAAAGACGTGCAAAAGCAAATATCTAAAATGGAGATGAAGAGTGAACAAAATGGCGTTACTATTGCAAAAGCATAAAACTCCTTCAATCCCCTCTTAAAATCATGTATATGTACAAAAATGATTTCCATCTATCTTCGTGTGAAGGATGTCATCAGGGACCTAGTCTCCCTGGGTGTGGGAAGTGTGAATAGGTGACTGAGCCTTGGGTTCCTTGCTAGTATAAAAAGGACCTATTCCACCCATCCTAAACAACGAGGTTACACTTCTTTCTTAGCTTATGTTTCTTTATGTAATCAGCATAGCCTTGGGGGGAGGGGTTAAAAGGGACCTCCAAGTCGGAGGTTACAGTGGAAAGCATTGAAAGATTATCTATACCTTTGCTAAATATTTTGCGAAAGCAGGGGATCACACAGCAGACTATTACTCCTATTACAAGGAGTACTACAACTATAACAATTCCTAGTTGGACTAGGATTTGTTTCCAGTTAGCAAACCACCCAAACCACTGATCCCAGGGGTTGGTTAACCCTGAATTCTTCTTCAGTTCCACAGATAGGTTTTCTAGTTTCTGAATTGCTAGAGTAACCTTACCATTGGGACCAGTGTTATCAGGAATGTAGGTGCAACATCCGTCAGTCTTACCAATATATACACATGTGCCCCCCTTTTCAGCCAGAATCATGTCCAGGGACATCCGATTCTGGAAAGTCATTTGGAAAGTGTATTCGAGCTGTTCTGCTATCCCCTTTAGAGCATCCCTTGTATCATTAACAAACCTTTGTTGGTTGTAATAAATGTAATTTATCCAATCAACATTTTTATTCACAGTTATGATGGGGCTTAGTAGGGACTCAAAACCTGCAGCAACTTGATCTCTTGCTTTAAATTCACTAGGGACCCCTCTTGGCACCTCTATCGAATCTATATATACATGTGGATCAAAACTTCCTCCTGGGGATTCTCTTTTTCTTCTTCTTAGGGGGTTGGAGGAAATCTGATCATTATCAGGATTACTTTCTGACACTATGTGTAGGGGCATTATAACTTTGGCCAGGGCGCATTCCCCTTTCCATGGGGAATCTAATTTGGTTCTTAATTTCATATCACCACATATCCAATAAATGTCCCCGAGGGACCTCGTTTGGTTCGCAATTGTTGTATTCCTTCTCTCATGGCAGTAACCCTCAGGAAACACCTGGAGGTCTCTGCCTTTACCCTTAGGTGTACCTTTGGATATACAACAAGTATAATTCCCCGGGTATATGGTGATATGACTACCTGGATTTGGGTTTTTCTTGATAAGATAGGATACTCTTTCTTCCATTTCTCGCAAAGCGTGTCATTAGTGGGTGTGGGGGTGAAGAGACTTAAGAAACATTTCTCTTGGTTGGAAGGGATATTGAGGGGCACAGTACCTAAATGGGGCCTGAGCTCCCGTGGGTATTATGATACGGTCACACAAGCTGTGGTTGAACATAAATGTCGCTACCTGGGTACTAGAGGAATTAAACCAGAAAGTAGTAAGAGCCCCCTTCATATTCCAAAAATAATCCCTCCCATCATTAAACCTTTTTATAACAGGTGTCCCCCCTGTTTGTGTTATTGCTACTTGCTGGGGACTGGAGGGAGAAAGAGAGGCACTTCTCCTTGTCCTGCATGGTTGTTTGTTTGTATAAGTTTTACCACAAATAACTTGTAGCCCGCCCAAGTCCTCTGGATGATAAATGCAGTTAGTTGTGATCCACACAAGGGTGTACACTGAAAATGAAACCAGTCCTATCAGTAGCCACAATTTGCTTGAGTCCGGTGAAATCAGGATTGTCATTTTCTACAGGGTCAGGGCTGTCTGCCCCCGTTATTACCCCCTTTTCTTGACTGTCCTGTTCGAGGTCAGAGCTGTCTGCTCCCGTTAGTACCTCCTTGCTTGCTTCTGGGTCCTGTTCGAGGTCAGAGCTGTCTGCTCTCGTTAGTACCTCCTTTCTTGACTCCGTTTCCTCTGACTCAGGTTCCCTGCATACCAGCAGCATGGATCCAGGTAGGACTGTGTTCAGTTAGTTAGTTTCCCTTCTTCAGCTGTTCTATCACCACTGCATCTCCTTCCTTGAGAGGGTGAGTGTTGCCCTGTGGAAGAAACGGAAACTTGCGAGTAACATTGTCTTTGACTTCTATTAAAGTTTCAATCAACTTTCTCATATATTCATCCCTAATGTTGTCAAGATTGTCTTGTGTCATGAATGTGCGTCTGGCCCAAGGTGTTGGGAAAGGTCTATCCATCAGGATTTCAAAGGAGAATATCCTAGGGTTGCATTTGGTGCCATTCTTATCTCAGCAAGGACAGCTGGGAGGTATCTTTTTCACTTTTTAAACGTACCTCTCGTAGCTTTCCTCGGCTTGTCTTTGATTTGGGAAGTGAATGCTAGGCCTTGGTCTGAATTTATTTGTAGTGGTACTCCCCACCTGGGGATCATTTCCCCTGTGAGGATTCCCACTACCTTTTAGCATCTTTCCTCTTAGTGGGAAACATTTCAGGCCAGCGGGAGAACATGTCTGTAATCATACAGACTGGTTGTTGTCCTTCTTTCGCTGTGAAATGTGGGTGAAATCAATTTGAAGGTGTGTGAACGGGGTTGTGGGGTGGAGCAATCCGATGTGGGTTATTGGGTTTACTCCTGATGCATGTAATGCACCTTTTAACATGACTACCAATTGCCTGGCATCTGTAACATAAAAATCTTTTAGTAGTTGTTTTAGAGTGTGTTTCCAACCTAGGTGTCCTATCCCATGATAGTGTGCAATGTATATTGGGGCACTACACTGTGGGATGCCTGTCTCCCCTCTTTGCAAATTAATCCGGTCTTCGGATTCTTTTGCAATATCGGGTAACACCAGTCTCTTAATTCTGTAGTTGTAGTGGAAGCTTGTAGATCAGTTAACAATTGTGTTTCATCTGGAAGGAGCGGTACGAGGCTGGGCATGGAGATTAAAGCACCTAGAGGTGATTTAAGAGCAGCCTGTTTTGCTGCACTATCAGCCAGGGCGTTACCTTTAGAGACATCATCAGATCCTCTCGTATGGGCTCTACAGTGAATGATTGCCACTTCGGAGGGCAACATTATTGCAGCAAGGAGTTGTGATATTAACTGGGCGTGTGAGATCCGTTTACCATCTGCGCCGATGTATCCCCTTATAGACCATAAGACACCATGGTCGAAGACGACGCCGTGTGCGTATCGGGAGTCAGTGCAGATGGTAACGGGTTTGTTAGCGTAAAGAGTGCATGCTCTTGTTAGGGCAATAAGTCCTGCTGCTTGGGCCGACTGGTACGGAATGGGGTTCGCTTCTAGAACCACGCCAGGTAATTCAACTACTGCATACCCTGCCAGGCAGGCGTTGTCATTGGGCTCGGTACATGAACCATCCACAAAGACAACATCTGCACCCGGGATTGGTGTGTTCATCATGTCCAGTCTGGGGGAAGTAACCATTTCGATTGCCTCCAGACAGTCATGACAATCGGGTCCTTTATCCTCAGCTGACTTCATGCCTAGAAGTGCATCTAGGATCATGGCCGGGCCCGAATTACTGCCACTATACTCAATATACAGCTGTGGATTACTGAGCAGAATAACCTCATACTCACTTAATCCCTGAGCTGACATGTGTTGGATGTGTATGCCTTTAAGCAGGCTTACTACATCATGTGAGGTATGTAAGGTTGTAGGATGTCCTAATGTGAACCCAGATGCCATTTCTACCACCATAGCGCATGTTGCCAGAGCCCTAAAACAGGACGATAAACCCTGGACCTGTAGAGGCATGACCTTTGAAAAATAAGCTACAGGTCGTAGCTTGCCCCCGTGTTCTTGGGCCAGCACACCCGCCATGGTTTTACAATTGTCTCTAGCATACAAATTAAACATCAATGAAAAGTCAGGGAGGCTCAGTCCAGGACTCAATACTATAGCTTCCTTTAATGCCTCAAAGGCATGCAACATTTCATTAGACCATTTAACATTTTCAGGAGAATCTTTCAGAGTGGCTTGTCTCAGAACATTATCATAAAAGGAACAATCAGGGACCCATTGCCTGCAATAATTAATCATACCAAGGAAGGATAGCATCTCCCTCTTGGTTTGTGGGGTGACCAGGCCCACTATTGCATGGATACTTGAAATACTGATGTTCCCTTTGCCTTTTGTGAAGACAAAGCCCAAGTATTCAACATTTTCACTGCACCATTGCAACTTTTGCTTAGACACTTTATGACCACATTTACATAACCATAACATTAGTGATTCTCTGTCTTGTTGACAGGCCTCCCTAGACTTACTACAGACCATCAAATCATTGATATACTGTAGTACTACCGAACCCTGGGGGGAGTGCCATGGCCTGAGTGTGGACTGAAAAACAGTACTGTATACCACGGGGAAGTCCACAAATCCTTGAGGCACTTTCATCCAGTTTAACTGGGGTTCGCCAACAAGGGAAAAAGAGAAAAAAAAAAAAGAAAACAAAAGGTCTGGTCCTCTTGTCAACAGGGACACTAAGAAAAACATTCTTTAAGTCTATAACAGTAAAATGTGTGGCATCATGTGGTATGTTGGCAAGCACGGCATGGAGGTCAGGTTTCAGAGTGACCCTGTAAGGGGCACAGGAGATTAGGCCAGTGTCATACTCTCCTGTGGCCAAAAGATTTTCAGACAAGTCCGGAGGATCCAGATATGCCTGCATGTTATACATGGTCACAATGTATGATTCAGTGAAAGCATCAATGGGTAACACCGAGGATTCAACAATTAATCCTCCTCCTTCCTCTATGGGGAACGGGTTACAACTGTTCATATTCTTGGTCCATGCACTTAAATTATCTATGAATGGGTTAATTAAATAACCGGTCCCACAAATGCGGGTCACATAATCCTCACAATCCTCACCCGGTTGGGGTGGACTATGTTCAGACTCTGCAGCGCCCATTACCGGGACATAAAACCGCTGAAACAATCAATGAACAGCTGTAATCAACCCAGAGTCTGCCCAATATAATCTTTAATTGGTACAGAGAAATAACAATTAAGTTTATATAATACTTGGTTCTTGCAACAGCGCCTGGGGGGTCTACTGCCGCAAAAAACATGGGGTAGGTTATATGGTCTCTCACTAATATGTGGCTGTTAATGTGCAAAACAATAAAAAATATCTTTAAACAAAATAAACCTCTTGTTTAGAAAAAATACACATTTGGCATAATGCCAACTATTTTATCGGACCCACATTGGATGAGTCCCATATACAGTCAGCTTGCACCTCATTTAAACAATAAAAATAATAAATGCACAAGTTCCTTTTAATATTCCTGCATGCTTAATCAACCCGGCTACACAGAATACTTTTAATTCGTTCACAGAGAACCCTAAGGGTTTTCTGCGAAACTTCACTCACACTTAACATTTTTCAAATGTTTTTGTTTTTGTATTAGCCAATGGACTCCAGACACCGATTACTTATTGACCACTGATAACAAAATTTAATGACAATAACGGTTTGTCATTGCGGCCGCTCTTTTGCCAAAAGCGGGGTTCACTCATCTTTTCGGTCTGGGGTGTCCATTGACCCTCACTATCAGAATTTGTCTTTTTTTTTTTTTATTACAGTAACTCATAGAACACCATGGAGGTATAAGACTTTCATGTACCTTCACATAATCACAAACAATCACTTCATTCACTTCAATTGTCTAACAAGGTGTAAGTTATTGTCAGCTTTAGTATGCTTAAGTTCAATTACACAAACACAATACTTGCATGTCATTAATGTCTTTATATGCGTTATTAGTATTTTCCAACAGAAAGACAACCAGTGGTTCGTTATCCTTGCAGTACTGGCAGTCTATCTGCTACAAAATATATGTGGCTGCAGATGGTAGATGTTTCTAACCTGCCTATAAGTAAGCCCGAGTTGATTACAGTCTATTTCTCCATGGAAATTGATTCTGTAATAAATTGTTCTACACTCGGGATGGCAGGAAATAACTCGTCTACCTAAGAATTTATTTTGCCCTGCAGGTGGGGTTATTGAGACTAACTTGGCAGCATTTAACTCATGATTTGTTATGTTAAAATTTAGACACTAAGTACAGGACGGGCAGGTCATCAGTCAACACAGTCTCTACTTGTCATAAATACAGCTTCAATATATGTTAGATCAAATCTGTGATGTTCAATGCAGCATGAGCCTCTTCATTCGCTCCGACTCCACCCTTGATTGGTTTTAACCTCGGTAATAAAATCGAGGTTAACCTGATCTTTAGATGGAATCAGCCTAGACCAGACGCATGCTCGAGCCAGCCCGTATCTTGTTGACCATCACTATAGATTGACCATTAGACATACACTGAAGTAAACATTCAATGATTCTTATTACTTTAAATGCAGTCAATGATCACAGTCCGTATACTCACTAACCGGACTATTGGACCATACAAACAGATTATCTTAAACTTCTACGCGACAGATAGGAAAAGCAAAGCAGTTTTAGGCACAACACGGGTCAATAATTTGTCTCCCTGAGACAAGCTAATATTTCCCTGAAATATTAGTTTTGTTTTACACTCCCAGAGTGTTCACATTCCCTGAATGTGCTTTTTGTTCACGCTCCCGGAGCGTGTTTGTTATAACTTTGCTCACACTCCCTGAGTGTGTTTGTTATAACTTCATTCACACTCCCTGAGTGTGTTCACAATCCCGGATTGTGTTTCTTATAGTTTTGTCTACGCTCCCAGAGCGTCCACACTCCCAGAGTGTGTTTCTAAGGCTCAGGAATCGGAAACTTATGCCGCGTACACACGGTCGTTTTTTGCGATGAAAAAAAACGACGTTTTCTGTGAAGTAAGAAACAACGTTTTTGAAACGTCACTTTTCAAAGACAATTTTGCATACACACCATCGTTTTTTTCACAAAAAGCGAGGTTACGTTCACCACTCTTTTCCATTGAAGCTCGCTTCATAACTAGCTTCTGGGCATGCGCGGGTTGAAAAACGTCGTTTTGAACAACGTTTTTGCTACACACGGTGACTTTTTGTGAAACAAAAAACGACGTTTTGAAAAACGACACAAAAAATTCAAGCATGTTGGAATTTTTTTTTTGGTCGTTTTTTTTAAGACAAAAAACGACGTTTTGCCCACACACGATCAATTTAAATGACGTTTTAAAAAACGTCGTTTTTTTTCATCGCAAAAAACGACCGTGTGTACGCGGCATTAGTCAGAGCCCTCCCCTCCCGGACAGTTGGAAAATAAAATATTTCAACTTACCGGGTGGGTGAGTAGGGTTGACGTTCCGATGCCGGACGAAGCCCCCAAACTGAAGGTGGTCCCCGGAGGTAGGTGCCCGGACCGTCCCCCGTTCAGATAGTCCCTGACTATCGGTTGGCCCGTGTTGTGCCCAAGGGTACCCGGGAGATCAATTTCACCATAGAAAAGGACACAGAGTCATGCAGCAAGTGAAATCAGAGCTCTCTGTTTATTTAGGCTCGTCTAGACCTTTTATATGGTGTAAAGAGGGGTGTAGAATACATTTACAAAAGATAACTTATTAACATTCTATAGGTAGATGTAAATGAGGAGGTTATAACCAGCTGTGACCGACATTTCAGAGAAAAACCAAGGAGGACAAGAACATGTTGTTCTGCAGAGGAGTGTAAAGGAAGATAAGAACATATTGTTCTGAGAAAGGCTGAGAAGACATATCTAAGACAGTTTCAAGGTAACACATACCACAGACAAAGACGTGCAAAAGCAAATATCTAAAATGGAGATGAAGAGTGAACAAAATGGCGTTACTATTGCAAAAGCATAAAACTCCTTCAGTACCTTTGAGCCTCCAATGGAGTTTTTTCTCATTCTGTCCATGTGCACCAGATACTGCCTCCATGTACACCTGACACTGTCTTCCATGTGTGCCTGACACTGCCTAAATGTGTGCCTGGCTCTGATTCCATGTGCACCAGGCACTGCCTTCCATGTGCACCTGACACTGCCTTCCATGTGTGTCTAACACTGTCTCCATGGATGCCTGACACTGCCTTCATGTACACCTGACACTACCCCCATGTGCGCCTGGCACCGTCTCCAGGTGCGTCTGGCACTGCCTCTATGTGTGCCTGGCATTACCTCCATGTGCGCCGGCATGCACTCTTCCATGGGTCCCGTCCTGGAGCCATCAATGGCCTGACATTGCTGCCGTGTGCGCGGCAATATCCCCTTTCTGTGTGGCGGGCGCTTTGCGCGCTTCTCCTAACACAGATTCATTATCTCGGGGGCGGAATCTTAGCGAAATGTCAGGGCGCATGCACAGTAGCCTTCTGAGGCTGAGCGTCGGCCATTTTGGTACACCCTGGCTAAGATTTCCCATTTTTAACCAATTAATGGCTCATTTAAACCAAGGCAAAGAGAGAGGCGCCTCTGGGTGTAGCAGTTAAAAACAATTTAATAGTAAGCCATAAGCAATCTCACTCACATTTAGGAAGTGAAACATTAGCATGTAGGAATAATTTCAAAGGGAGGATGAGCTGTCATCTGGCTGTTGTCCTCTGCAGTCTGCTGGTGCGCTGTGTGGGGGGATAGTACTTCACCATAGGACGATGGTTAGTCGGCAGTGATGGAGGATCCTCAACCTGAGGTGTGGAGCGCAGGTGGATGACAGACGAGGGGTGATGACGTCATCAGTCATGCGACGCGTTTCCGAGTTTCAAGCAGTGAATGGGATGGCTGCTGCACTCCTTTCTCATGCAGTTAGCCCAGTTTTTAGGGATAATGTGAAAGATGATGTTACACCCAGTAAATTGATACCTAACATGTCACGCTTTAATATTGCGCACACTCATGGAATGGCGCTAAACTTCGGTATTAAAAAATCTCCATAGGCGACGCTTGAATTTTTTTTTTCAGGTTACCAGTTTAGAGTTACAGAGGAGGTAAACGGTGTTTACATATGTGGGTGGGACTTGCATGCGTGTTCGCTTCTGAGTGCGAGCTACTAGGGACCGGGGCGTTTTAATTTCGATTTTTTTTTTTCACTTTTCTTCCTATTACAAGGAATGTAAACATCCCTTGTAATAGGACTAGTGTGTGACAGGTCCTCTTTATGGAAAGAGGCGGGGTCAGTAAGACCCCACATCTGTCCTCCAGGCTGGAAAGCATGGAATTGGAAAAAAAAAACATCTCATGCTTTCAGCTGCGATCATGTTCGTTCAGCACAGTGGTGTAGTGTATAGCACTTTCACCTAGCAGCAAAAGGGTCGCTGGTTCAAATCCCGCCCGTGACACTATCTGCCTGGAGTTTGCATGTTCTCCCTGTGCCTGCGGGATCTATCTAATCTAAAAACATGCTGTAAATCGCATCCTGTCTAAATATGCCCTAATATGCAGTAGGATGTTTAGGTTTTGTGCTGCCCTAGGCCTGACTAAATTTCTGCACCTCCTAATAGAAAAATTACCCACACTTCCTGTCAAGGCCACACCATGTTTTTTTATTACCCGCCCAGGAATTTTCAGGGGACACACACTTGTTCTGGGGGGGGGCATAGGATTCCCTTAATTTGCATAGTTTTTTTCTCACTTCCTGTTTGGCTATGGGGCAGGAAGTGAAGGCCAATCTCCCCAAACGGACAGGCATAATACAAAATAAACTGACAGGGCTTATAAACCTTCCCGCCCACTCTATCCAAAATGAAAGAAAACAAAAAAAAAAAGTGTTGATTATACTTCCAGTTTAACCCCAAATTTCAGATAATTTTATTGAGAGGCCTAAGAAAATATAACTAGCTAGCTGGTCGGTAAGTAGTCTTGGTTATTCCCTGGGCATTCCCCAGGTTCTTGTTGTTATCTGCTTTAGCCTTCCATTGCTACTTACTGTGATTGCCAGCCATAGATGGGGGCGGTGGATACGTTTTGTTTCACCTGTGGTGTTTATTTTGGTCCAGCAGTACACCAACACCTTTGCAGCCATTGTGCTATATGCTGGGTGCTTGGTGTGCTTCTGTACCTTTAAGGAGGGGTGGCTCCCCTTCAGTCCACCTGCCCCTATCTATCCATTAAAATGCATGTGCCTCCATTGTGAGGACACTCACTGTTAGTGTTAGGACCACAGAATTATGGGATGCCTTGGCGCGGCTCTGTGGCTCACGCATGCGTTTGCAAATGCGTGCGGACAAAACCCCTGTTTTTAACGCACATTGTTAGACAGGTTAATTGGTTGTTCTGCTAGCTGGTCGGTAAGTAGGCTTGGTTATTCCCTGGGCATTCCCCAGGTTCTTGTTGTTATCTGCTTTAGCCTTCCATTGCTACTTACTGTGATTGCCAGCCATAGATGGGGGCGGTGGATACGTTTTGTTTCACCTGTGGTGTTTATTTTGGTCCAGCAGTACACCAACACCTTTGCAGCCATTGTGCTATATGCTGGGTGCTTGGTGTGCTTCTGTACCTTTAAGGAGGGGTGGCTCCCCTTCAGTCCACCTGCCCCTATCTATCCATTAAAATGCATGTGCCTCCATTGTGAGGACACTCACTGTTAGTGTTAGGACCACAGAATTATGGGGTGCCTTGGCGCGGCTCTGTGGCTCACGCATGCGTTTGCAAATGCGTGCGGACAAAACCCCTGTTTTTAACGCACATTGTTAGACAGGTTAATTGGTTGTTCTGCTAGCTGGTCGGTAAGTAGGCTTGGTTATTCCCTGGGCATTCCCCAGGTTCTTGTTGTTATCTGCTTTAGCCTTCCATTGCTAATTACTGTGATTGCCAGCCATAGATGGGGGCGGTGGATACGTTTTGTTTCACCTGTGGTGTTTATTTTGGTCCAGCAGTACACCAACACCTTTGCAGCCATTGTGCTATATGCTGGGTGCTTGGTGTGCTTCTGTACCTTTAAGGAGGGGTGGCTCCCCTTCAGTCCACCTGCCCCTATCTATCCATTAAAATGCATGTGCCTCCATTGTGAGGACACTCACTGTTAGTGTTAGGACCACAGAATTATGGGGTGCCTTGGCGCGGCTCTGTGGCTCACGCATGCGTTTGCAAATGCGTGCGGACAAAACCCCTGTTTTTAACGCACATTGTTAGACAGGTTAATTGGTTGTTCTGCTAGCTGGTCGGTAAGTAGGCTTGGTTATTCCCTGGGCATTCCCCAGGTTCTTTTTGTTATCTAAGAAAATATAACCATGCCAATAGGTCAGGATCCAGCGTTGCTAATATGTATGAATGTGTGTTAGGGACCCCCACAAACACCACCCAATGTTAAATAAACAATTTTCTTGTTTTTTTTTGGAGATGCCTGCACCCCTGATAGGGTAAAGACACCTCACAAATGTTGTCACTTTCTACTTCAAATTCATTCACTTCCTGCCACATAGCCAAACAGGAAGTGAGGGTCAAACCTGACTAATGTCTTTTGTTGGGGACACACAGATCAATCTAAATAGTTTCCCATTATGGAAATTGCATTTTGCTGTGTACACCCCAAATTGGTAGTAATCTTGGACTTTGGGGTCTATTTACTAAAGGCAAATCCACTTGCACTACAAGTGGACAAGCAAGGAAGAAAAAAAAAAAAAACTTGGCAGGATTGGATGTTAAAACCATCAGTGCTTCCCTTCTGATTTTCGTTGACTACGCTTCAACTGCAGAGCGGCTTTGCCTTTACTAAACCCCAAACTAACTAATCATTTGGGGTGTACACAGCAGTGCAATTTGCTTAATAGGGACACTAGTTAGATTGACCTGTGTCCCCAAGAAAATACATTGGTAGGGTTTTAACCTCACTTCCTGTTCAGCTGTGTGACAGGAAGTGAAGCCAATTTTAAGAAAAAGGGACACAAAGCCCAACCTAAAAACAAGCAGGAGTTCTAACACTCACTTGGCTTCCCTCAAACACCCACAATTAGAATAGGATTGTCTTGCGCTAGATTCAAGCACATGCCACTCCTACTAGCTTAGTGGGTGTATTTTCTTTCCATTAGTGTCAGTGAGGCAGAGGATTAGCTACAGGAGCTCACACGGCACACGTTCTCCTAGGAGTAGGAGCGTGCGAGCTATAGCTCCAGGCAGGTGTAGCTAGCAGGTAGTCAGGGTTCCCCTGTCCAGCCAGCCGCATCTTACCTGGATCCCGGATCTCCTCCACCTCTAGCCGCCTCCAGCACTCCTTCCCCCCCCTCTTTGGAGCATCTGAGCATCTGAACCTTCTGAGCCGTCATACAGCCTTCACACAGGTAATCCAGCCTGTCCCCCCCAGGATCAAGGTCGGCCGTCCTTTTCAGGATAACCGCCCAAACCAGACTGGAATTTCAGCTCGTCTCACCCAGGCCGCAATCGAGGCCCCCCTGCCCGTACCCACATCCCCCCAGCTGTTTCCCTTGCCGTTTTTCGCCGGTCCGCGCCAACCACGCTAGGTCCGCGGGAGCCGCGGCTTAGGAAAGTCCGCGGCTTCAACTGCGGCCTAGCGGCGCTCGGCATCAGCTTGTTGCATCACCCCGGTGCTTTGGCCCCAGACCGCACTTAAGGTACCCCCAACCCATACACACATCCCTCCCACTGTATCCTGGCTGTTCTCGCCGGTCCGCGCCAGCCACGCTAGGTCCGCGGGAGCCGCGGCTTAGGAAAGTCTGCGGCTTCAACTGCGGCCTAGCGGCGCACGGCTACAGCAAACTGTTTCTGCCCTAGTGCTTTCACCCAACTCACCCCCCCTACCCACAGGGGTCCCCATCCACCTCCCCAGCAGCCAACTACCCCCTCTCTGGGGTTATTTGCACCAGATTGGTGGCCCAGCTTGGTGCACCCCCCAAGCAGGAACTACTCCCTTCACATCACTCCCTCACCAGTTCATTAGATTTGATCCAGGGCTCAACCGATCGCCTCTGAGGGATCAGGAAGGAATTTTTTTCCCTGCCCAGCAGATTGGCTTAGCTGAACCAGGTTTTTTTTGCCTTCCTCTGGACCAAATAAAAATATCCAGGAGAAAGGATTCAAGGAATCTACTCCCCATCACCACCCGACCACACTCCCCCCCCCCCCTGGCGGAATATGGCCGTCTGGCAATATTCGGCAGAAATCATCAGGGGCCTGAGGCAATTTGCCACGAAGCTACCAGCCGTCACTAAAAAGGCCCTGAGTTTTGAGCAACTCTTGAGGATCGATCGTCGATCATCAGGAACAAAATTTAGCGACCCACCCCAAGCGAAGCACATATCATGTGCTTTGATCAATACAAGATCGGCAGTAAGGCACCGATTAGAAATCCATGATTTCATTCTACAGAACAACTTAGACTGTCTTTTTATTACAGAAAGCTGGCTTACAGCCGACTGTAACACCATTCTTGGAGAACTGGTGCCAGAACACTACCGGATTATCACTGAAAACAGAATAGGGCAAAGAGGTGGAGGACTGGCGGTGATTCATAAGACGCATCTTGTGATCTCTAAACCAGCCCTTCAGCACTCGCTTCCATTTATGGAAACCCTTACTCTCCAACTGCAAACAAACCCCCAGGAGACAGTCCGTATTCTGCTCTGCTATAGGCCACCAGGGCCTAAATCGCAGTTTTTACCTCCATGGTCAGAGTTCATCTCCACTTATGCCATAACCAGCAAACACCTTTTGCTGCTCGGAGATTTCAATCTCTGGGCCAACTCCTCACAAGACCCCGTGGCCGACACCTGTATCGACCATCTGGAAGGATTAGGCCTTCAGCAACTAGTACATGAGCCCACACATGCTTCAGGTCACACACTCGATCTTATCTTCAGACAAAACCTGAAAGTAAGTATTTTGGAAAATGAACCATTGCCATGGACAGATCACCATGCAATTAAATTCATAATTTCCAATACGGCCCTATTGATAAAAACACCCAAGCCAGTGACAACACACTGGTCTAGATCTCAGAAGAAGCTCCATTCGGAACTCTTCAAATCTACCTTGGAAAATAAAATTAAAACAATGCAACCAAGACAAACGGCCGCAGATATTCTGGATGCCATAAATGCAGCCCTACTACAGTCAGTCGACGTAGTAGCGCCTGAACACAAAGTCCTTACCCGGAAAAACAAGGCAGGCTGGTTCAACAACCAGCTATCGCTACTGAAGCAAGAGCGTAGAAGGGCAGAAGCCGCCTGGAAAAGAAACGCTTCCGAGACGAACCTCGCCTTCTACAAAGCAGCAACTAGAAGATACCACATAGAAATCTTCAAAGCCAAGAAAATCTATTTTTCCATGGCTATCAACAGCGCTTTAAACCGCCCTCGGGATCTCTTCAAGCTGGTCTCACAGACCATGAATCCACACTGTCTTGAAGCCCCCAACACAGACACCCAAGAATTTTGCGATGAATTGTCGGATTTCTTCATCAATAAAATTGAGGGAATCCGGGAAAGCATTTCGCAAAATAATGCCCCTAAGCTACCACACAGCACCCAGAGGAACACACTACAACCAACAAAGTTCACTTTGGAACCCGTTTCCATCGAGAACACAGAAAATATCATCGGCGCATTGCGGAACAGCACTTCGCCTAATGATATTATCCCCACTAAGCTGCTAAAGGAATGTGCCGATATCCTGGCGCCTCCCATTACGCAGCTTATAAACCAGTCATTTAAGGAAGGCATAGTGCCCTCCCTGCTGAAAGAGGGCACAATCCAGCCCATCTTGAAGAAACCTACCCTGGATCCCAAGGACCCAAATCACCGCTGTCCCATAACAATGCTAAACGTTTTCTCTAAGGTAATGGAGAAAGCGGTGGTACAACAGCTGCAACAGCATCTAGATACCCACAACTTACTTGATCCACTGCAATCGGGATTCCGTCCCGGACACGGGACGGAAACTGCACTGCTCAAAATATGGGATGACGTTCTGGAGGCCGCAGACGAAGGAGAATCTTCTCTCCTGGTTCTGCTGGACCTAAGCGCAGCCTTCGACACCGTAGATCACAAACTGCTACTGACTCGGCTGACTGAGGTAGCCGGAGTCACAGAGAGTGATTTACCATGGTTTTCCTCTTTTTTGGGAAACCGATCTCAAACAGTGAAATTAGGACCGTTCATTTCTAGAAAACGCACGGTGTCATGTGGAGTCCCCCAAGGCTCACCTCTATCACCGGTGCTTTTCAACATCTATCTTCGACCTCTCTTTGAAGTCATCAGTAGTCAACAACTACTTTATCACTCATATGCAGACGATACGCAACTGTATTTTCGCATCTGCAATAGAAAGGATCGTCATCTCAGCTTAGAGAATTGTCTCTCTTCAATAGAAAAGTGGATGACGAGGAGTTATCTCAAACTCAACAATTCTAAAACAGAACTTCTTCTGTTTCAGGCCAGTCGCAAGAGTCAACTCACAACAACCTGGACACCTCCGCCCATTCTGGGCCAGATCATCTCCCCGAGCGCCAAAGTCAAAAGTCTTGGGATCATTTTTGACACCCACATGACTATGGACGCACAAATAGGGTCAGTAGTCAGCGGATCTCACCATCTGCTGCGCCTACTCCGCAGACTGATCCCATTTATTCCCAAAGAAGATGTGCTAGTCGTGGTGGGAACGATTGTGAACTCCAGACTGGATTATGCAAACGCTCTCTACCTCGGACTCCCAAAGTACCAAATCGCTCGTCTGCAAGTCGTACAAAATACGGCCGCCAGACTGGTGACTGGGAAAAAAACCTGGGAATCAATCTCACCGTCGCTGAGATCCCTTCACTGGTTGCCGGTAAAAGACAGAATTGCTTTTAAAGCACTCTGTCTGACCCATAAATGCATCCATGGAAAAGCCCCGCAATATCTTTGCGATAAAATAGAACCCCACAACCCCAATCGCGCTCTGCGATCCAGTGACCAAAATTTGGTCAAAGTACCCAAAGCCAGATTCAAGTCCAAAGGAGAAAGAAGGTTTGCTGTCCAGGGTCCCAGACTCTGGAACGCTTTACCAACCAGCATTCGGTTGGAGGAAAACCACCTGACCTTCAGAAGACGGATTAAAACTCTGCTCTTTTGATGTCAAGAGAGACGGATACAACTAGCGCCCAGAGGCGATTTGGTTCGCATGTGCCGCGCTATATAAGTTTTTCATTCATTCATTCATTCAGTGCTGTAAATCAGCTTAATAGGGACAGTGCAATTTGCTTAATAGGGACACTAGTTAGATTGACCTGTGTCCCCAAGAAAATACATTGGTAGGGTTTTAACCTCACTTCCTGTTCAGCTGTGTGACAGGAAGTGAAGCCAATTTTAAGAAAAGGGACACAAAGCCCAACCTAAAAACAAGCAGGGGTTCTAACACTCACTTGGCTTCCCTCAAACACCCACAATTAGAATAGGATTGTCTTGCGCTAGATTCAAGCACAGTGCTGTAAATCAGCACTTCAAGCCTGTCCACCAATACAAAACCAACAGCACCTCCCCCCCCCAACAGGCCATGTTTGCATGTTTTCCTTCATCTTGCACATGTGCTTTAAAAAGACCGTCTGGACAGCAATTATTGATAAGAGAAATCCACAAAACATGTCCTGGCGGGGTACTTACAGTAAAGAGGAAACAATACTTACCGCTCTGTCTTTTCTTTTCTGGTGACTAAACATGGCAGCAAACATTTCATGCATACACACCAGGAAAGAAGCTTAGAGACAAATCACACCTGATTGTTTAGGCCCAAACTATTTCAGCTGCAGCTGTCAAAATCCGTAGCATGAAAAAATAACACAAAACAAACTTCAAAATTTGAAAGTAATTTTATTGGTCCACAAAACAAAAAAAAATACAAAATAAACACACACAAACAAAAATAAACATAAAAACTAAAAATATACTTAGGTTGATTTCAGACAGTAAGCGGAATATGGTTTATGCTTTTGAAATAACAGGATAGACCCACAGGATTAAAACATTAGTCATTAACGTCTTGAGAAACATTTTGCTAAATTATGCAGCAGACAAAAACATCAAAGTGGACATCATTAAATAAAACAATTGCCCCCCCAAAAAAATAACCTTGCTCATAAAACATCTCTGTTTCGCCCTGCCACTTCAGAAGAGAGAGACTATTCAGCTCAACGCTCATTCACTGTCTCCAAGTCTTACATTATCGTGGCAGAGGCTAATTATTAATCAACATCCTCCATTTTTTAAACTTCCAGATGCCTTCGGCATCCACACCCTTCTTTTTATCCAACATGAAAAAAAGGTATAACTTGCTTAGCCATAATCCTATACATTGTTTGCTGTCTAACGAAACCTGTTTAAATACATACAAGTTACGTGTATTCCACAACACTTCCTTTAATGCACATAACACTAACCACAATACTCTCTGTTTATCTTTTTCCAGTTTCCCCAAGCCATACATCATCATTTTCCACTCACTCACCTTCACTCCTGTTTTTTATTTTATCAGATCTTGGCTCTTATTGATCACATCTTTCGCTACACCACACCCCCAGAACACATGCTCACTGTCTTCTACACCCCCACAATTCATTCTTGGACAAATATCAGACACACGCGGATCCCTGCTTCTCCTAAATAGTCTAGTAGCTAGACATTCATGTAAACTCATCCATACTATCTGTCTCTGCACATTTGTCACCCCATATATACTCATTTTCTTCCATACTTCTCCAGCCACGGACGCATTAATTCCCTTAAGGTTACACACATACTCCTTCTCTATCAACCACTTTCTCACTTGCAGTTTATCCCTCTCTCCTTCTCCTAGATCTGCCAGCTTAAACTCTACCCTAAACTTTTCTAATACCCAGTAGTCGCGTGCCACCACGTAGGCCACCGGTATACTTGAATCCCTTTCCAACCACCCCCATCTCCTGAACAACCACCCACCTGAAAAGGCAATCATCCTAGCACACACTCCACCATTCCTCAAAATTTTCACCACGCAAAACCAATAATTCATTAACACAAACACTCTCACATTCGGAAAACCCAACCCACCATTACATTCACGTCTACACACATATTCTCTCTTGACTCTGCCCCTTTTCGACTCCCATAAAAAGGTAAATAATACCATATTAATTTTCCTCAACTTTACCTCTCCAGGAGGGAAGATGTTGCTCACATACAAAATTAAAGGCAAAATTACTGCCTTGACTACTAAAACTTTCCCATAAATCGACAATTTTCTTAGACACCAAGCCCTCAACTTCCTGGCTATTTTTCCTCCCACTTCATTCCAGCATGCTTCCCCTTTCATTCCATGGTCAAACACAATACCCCAAATCCTCACTCCATTCTCAACCTTCCCAATCTGATCATCCACACATTCCACTTGTCTCCCATACACACCCAAACTACACTTATTCCAATTCACAAACATTCCCGCACTCACACAAAAAATAGACAAAAGCAACTTCACCCTTCTTACACCTACCATCGACTGACACACTGCCACCACGTCGTCCATATAACCTAAACATTTCACAATTTTTCCCCCACTCCCAGGCACCAAAAAGCCCCCCACCACCTTATCTCTCTGTATCATCCTTAACAGTGGATCAATAAAACAAATAAAGAGAATGGGGGACAGGGGACACCCCTGCCTCACTCCAGATTTAACCAAAAAGGCCCGCCCCAAACTCCTATTAACCAGAACCCGACTACTGATCCCCCGATACAACCCTGTTATTACATTCATGAGCAACTGTGGTATACCCATCCGCTTCAAAACTTCCCACAAAAACCAATGATTCGCTTTGTCATATGCCTTCTCCAAGTCAAATGATGTCAGAATAACCAAACTATTCCTATCTTTACAAAAATTAATTATATCCCTAACTAAAATTAAATTCTCTGAGATCATTCGCCCCGGCACTGCACAGGCCTGCGTCTCGCTAACCATCTTACCAATGACCTTCGATAATCTCCTCGCTATCATTTTTGCAAAAACCTTGTAGTCTGAATTAAGCAAGGAGATGGGCCTCCAATTCCGGATATCCTTCTTATCCCCTTTCTTATAAATTAATACCACTACCCCCTCTCTCATAGATTCGGAAATAATGCCTTTCCTCATCATGTAACTAAATACCTCAACCATATCTTGCCTAATAATATCCCAAAATACTTTAAAAAATTCACTTGGTAAGCCATCCTCTCCTGGGGTTTTATTAGCCCCCATGCTTATCACTGCTTCCCGCACCTCCTCCTCGTTCACCGATTTCTGCAAAAAATCCTTATCACCCTCATCTAAATTATCCTCTACCATATCAATCATTCTAGTATCTGACTCATCAACACACACTCCCTCATACAACCGTTCATAAAATTTAGACACGTATTCCAGCACATTATCCCCCTTACATTCCCTCCCTCCATCATACACACTCTCAAAAACTTTTTTTCCTTTATAAACCTTCTTGAAAAAAAATCTAGAACATTTTTCATCCTGCTCCAGATGTTTAACTCTATTGCTACTGCTATTGAGAAATTAGCTGGTGGATGCCGCACTCCACCAATCCCTTCAGAATCCACCTTCAACTTGACAAAAAACTTTAATTTGCCATTAAAAATCCCCAACCGATTAGACAGTCTGAAGCCTCCCTTCACTGAAGAGCAGTATCTCCTTAAAAAGGCCACTACCAAAGCAATGTCTGTGAAGGGGTTAAATAAATGAACCACCAGTGGTTTCTCCTCCATAGCATACAAGGGTTCCACTATAAAAGGTCTTATAGATTCATGATTAGCTTTCTCCAAGTCCTTACATTTCTCAATAACTTCAGTGCAGAAATTGCTATGCACAAAGGAGACATCATAATACTTGGTGCTGCATGATCCTGGATGCAATAAATGTGCCGTGGTTCCACACCAACAGATTTCTCCAGCAAATTCTGTACAAGGAACTCCAAACTTACCCTCTGTAAATGAGCAGGCATAACCTGAAAGCGCAAGGTGTTCTGAATCCCTCTTCGCTCCATTGAGCTTCAGAAAGGACAACTTCAGCCAGCAAGTCTGTCCCCTCTGAGGGCAGCTGACATGTGCTCTATCCACGCTTTTTATAACATGTGTGGTAATGAACCAATTGGAAACACATTAAGAAATGTCAGTCTCTAGTTTGGGTGCACTTGTAACTGCTTACACCTGTTAAGGATTAGTGTTGCTCACGAATATTCGCATATTCGAGTATTCGCGAATAAATCGAATATTGCGGCGAATATTCGTATTTTTTCAAATTTATTTTTAAAACGGATCACATCCTAGTGATCTCCATCGACGTCTAAAAGCATTGCTGGTATGATTAGAGACCCTGGGCCGAGTAGCTGAGGCAATCCTTTTATGTTGCCGAATATTCGCAATGCGAATATTCGTATTACCAATATTCGCGAATACTTTCTCTGCCCTTCTGTGTTTTGTGTATAAAAAAAAAAAAAAAATTAGCTTTAGTTTAGTCATATAAGTTTGTGTAAGTAGAGTTAGTGTTTAGTGCATATTAGTTTAGTAATCCAGGAAATGATCTCCGTTTTTGCGTGTTGACGAGAATTTCGCAATCAATTTCGCATTAGCGAAATTTCGCATTCGCATTAGCGAAATTTTGCAAAAATTTTTTTTCATAAAATATCACGAATATTCGATATTAACGAATATTTAGCGAATATTCTTCTATATATTCGTGAAATATCGCAAAATCGAATATGGCGTATTCCGATCATCACTATTAAGGATGTCCTTAAATTACTAACCCAAAAAACACGGTTTCTGAGCATGCTCAGAAACATGCAAGTCATTATTAGCCACAAAAAGCAAGCTTACATTTTCTAAGTGTCTGAGCATGCCCGGTTCATCCGAGATGCAGAAACATAATCAAAGCTGCAATGGCGGATGAAAGCATGAGAGCTGTTTTTTTTTCTTTCCCTGAACTCATGCTTTCCAACCTGAAGGGGAGGTCTTATTGAATTTTTACATAACAAAAATAAATAATAATAATTAAAACGCCCCTGTCCCTAGTAGCTCGCAGTCAGAAGCGAACACGCACATTTTTTTTTCAGGTTACCAGTTTCGAGTTACAGAGGAGGTCTAGTGCTAAAAGTATTGCTCTCGCTCCAACGCACGCTATGATACCTCACATGTGTGGTTTGAATGGTGTTTACATATGTGGGCGGGATGTTAGAGCGAGAGCCATACTTTTAGCACTAGACCTCCTCTGTAACTCTAAAGTGGTAACCTGTAAAAAAAAAAAATGTCGCCTATGGAGATTTTAAAGTACTGAAGTTTGGCGCCATTCCATGAGTGTGTGCAATATTAAAGCATGACAAGTTAGGTTTCTAATTACTCGGTGTAACATAATTTTTCACATTATTGCCAAAAATTGGGCTACCTTTACTGTTTTGTTATTTTGTAACCACTTGAGCCCCGGACCATATTACTGGTCAATGACCGGGCCAGTTTTTGCGATTCGGCACTCCGTAGTTTTAACTGACAATTGCACGGTCGTGCGACGAGGCTCCCAAACAAAATTGGCGTCCTTTTTTTTGTGGTATTTGATCACCGCTGCGTTTTTTCTTTTTTTTTGCTATAAACAAAAATAGAGCGACAATTTTTTTAATAAAAATAAAACTTTTTTACTGTTTGCTATAATAAATATCCCCAAAAATATATAAAAATAAACTTTTTTTCCCTCAGTTTAGGCCGAAACGTATTCTTCGACATATTTTTGGTTCCAAAAAATCGCAATAAGCGGTTGATATGTTTGCGCAAAAGTTATAGCGTCTACAAAATATGGGTTAGTTTAATGTTTTTTTATGAATACATATTTTTTTTACTAGTAATGGCGGCGATCATCGATTTTTATCGGTACTGCGACATTATGGCAGACACATTTTTGGGACCTTTGGCATTCTTATAGCGACCAATGGTATAAAAATGCATTGCTTACTATAAAAATTGGCAGGGAAGGGGTTAACACTAGGGGCGAGGGAGGGGTTTATTATGTTCCCTGGGTGTGTTCTAACTGTAAGGGGGGTATGAGACTGACATGGGGAAATGACAGATCGCTATTCATACATTTTCCCCCTGACAGGACCGGGAGCTGGCCATGAAGGGGAACTCCAGACCAATTGTGTAGCTCCTCCCACTGGCAGTAGTTCCAGCTCCTCCCACAGTGTTCAGTTTGCTTCCTGCTGGAGAGGAGAAAAGACCTGTCTTCCAGAGCTCCCGAGTTCCAGAGACCAGCCTCCAGCCCCTGGCCCCGGAAGAGGGGAGGGATGGCCTCCCTCAGCCCGGGAGATGGACCAGCATCCGGCCTCCGGAAGGAGCCAGCAGCACCTGCCCTCCAGCCAGACCACCACCACCATCAGCGGGGAGGACCGTCTCTTCCTAGGGACCCAGGAAGGACTTTCTGATTGGACCGCTCCCCAACCAGGTGAGACAGAGGCGAAAGCTAGCAAGAGGCGGGATAAGATCAAATCCCTGCTGGTGAGGATATCCCAGGCCTGCGTGGAAAAAATGGCAACTCTCGCAGGCCTGAGGGACAAGAGGGACAGGTGCTCTAGCAGCAAGAGGTCGGAGTTTCGGGAGGCCATCAAGACCCTGCAACTTGAAGTTGGAGATTTGGGATTATTTGGGGGGCTTTTTTAACGTGGGGCTGGAGAGGTGAGCTTCCTTGAGGAGCTCCGGAAGACCCTCCAGCAGGCCGACGAGGAAGGAAGCCAAGCGGTGAGGAGGAGTGGGCGGTCAAAAAAGGGGTCCCAACCCTCCAAGCAGCCAGGGAAGTCAGGAGAGCCTGGGTGCAGTGGGGGGGGGGGTGTGAGTGCCGGTTGCGCAGGGCCCAGTAAGGCCATAAAACCTGGGGAGGGTTCCCGGGAGCCGATCCCTCGGTCCGTGAAAGGGGCTGGGGGGTTGGCCATGTCTGGGGAGCCCAATGATCCAGGAGGCCGCCGGGCCCAAGTGCCGCCGGAGGTACCCCCCCCGGCGTCTTCAGGTCAGCGTGCCCAGGCTCCCTCAGGATGGCCACGCTGCTGCTGCTGCTGTGGAAGTCCGCTGTGTGCCTGTCTCCAGGGCCCCCCAGCCTGCAGTAGAGCGGGAGGACCTGGCAAGTGCAGCGCCAGTGACTGCTCCTGCGGCTAGTGAGCCATCGGGTGAGAGGCAGGTGCATGGCGGTGAAGTAGAAGTTCAGACAGCAGCAGGAAAAATACTTGTTTGCAGTGTGGCCAAGATGGCGCCGGCTGCTGGGGGAGGAGCAGCTGAGGCCACATTCCCCAGTGGGAACCAGCCCCTTTTCAGGGAAGGGGGATGTGGCCAGCTCATCAGGGACCCAGAGGTGACCCCCCCCCCCCCCCCCGCGAACCGGAAGTGACCCCCCGCTAACCGGAAGTGCACCCCCACGAACCGGAAGTGCACCCCCGCGGCCGGAAGTGCACCCCCGTGACCGGAAGTGCACCCCCACGAACCGGAAGTGGCCCTCCCACGGCCGGAAGTGACCCCCCGCGAATTTGCGGCTGGTGTCACCGGCTTGGAGGACCTGAGGGATGAGAGGCCGGGGGTGCGGGGGTGCCCAGTCCCGGATGCTGCAGCAGGCACCTCCAGGCACCCCCGGCAGGCTATGGACGGTATAGTAAAGGACGGGTTTATGGACGGTATGCTGCCTACCCCCCAGGTCCCCATGGACACTACCACAGGCCCCGAGGGGCTCCCTGCAGCACAGGCGGGGTGGGGGGAATGTCAGGTGGGACCCCTCCCGGTGGACTGTGCAGCCTATGACTTTATCCGGCAGTTGGAGGGGTCCCAGGGGGGCATCCCCCCAATACGGGTTGAGTCCCAAGGGGCTGGTGAGGTCGCAGAGGGGTCTGGGTGGGGGAGTTTGGTGGGGGAGGTACCCCCCTCTGCTGCGGCCCCGGGGGGAGGAGCCTGTAGTCAGGCCAAGGGTGGTGAGTCAGGGTAGGTCAGCGGGGGTGGGCGCAACACCACCGGCAGGGATGGGGCCCCCCGTCCCCCCCACTTCTGGGGGTGCTGAGGGGGGTGCCCCACTTCCGGAGAACATCTTTCGGGGGTCTCCGGAGGCCAACCTGTTGTCTGCCCTTAGGGGGGGGGGCGCTCCTTTGCCCAGGTGGCTGGCTCTCGTACCTCTCTGGACCATCTGTAAAGCCGGTTTGGTTCCCAGAATTTCCGCGCCCCCCTGCTGACCAGGAGAGGACGCAGGGGTCGGCGTGGACGAGGGGTACAGGTGGTCCGGAGAGGAGACGCAGGAATGTTGTCCAGCTCCGGTACGAGGGTCCAGACCCCTGCCCTGCCCGAGGTGAGGTGGTGGGCCTGGTACTCTCCTTGGGTTTTGGGGTGGGTGACCTTTTTGCTGTCATCCACCCCACCAACACACGGGAGTTTGATATAAGTTTTGTCACTCTCGTGTGTATGGAACGCTTCATCACCAACTTTGGGTTGGTGAGGGGCGTTGACCCTTGGAAGAGGTACAGGCTTATTCCCATCTCCAGGCAGGAGGAGGTTAAGAACATCACCATCCTGGTGAGGAATGAGTCGCTCCCTCCGGAGGACATTGCCACCTGGCTCGGGAGGTACGGGCAGTTGCAGACCCCCCTGAGGAAGAACCTTGATGAGCGCGGGGTCTGGACCGGGGCTTGGTTGACCAGAATCCGGCTCAAGAGGGAGGGCAACAGTGTTGCCCACCTCCCCGGCAGCGCCTTTCTAGGCAGAGACCGGATCCTGGCCTTCTACCCGGGACAGCCCCGTCGTTGCTTCAAGTGCGGCAGCCCGACCCACATGAGCTCGGACTGCACGGTGGTCAGATGTGGCCGGTGCCACGAGTTTGGCCACCTCTCCGAGTCATGTGGGAAGATATGCTGCAACTTGTGTGGTGAGATGGGGCACCCATTTAGCAGGTGCCCCAAAGCATATCGGGGTTCTTCCTCGGGGGGGAACTCCCGGGCCGGGAGCGGCCGAAGCCCCCCGGCGAGTTATGGCCGGGGGGGTGGGGATCCTGGAGCCCCTAGTACTGCTCCGGAGGGACCAACAGGCCCATTGCCTCAAAGAAGGCGGAGCAGGCGTGGGGCTCCCCCCCGGGGACACAGGCTCGGTTGGTCAGGAGGCTCCCGATCCTCCGGAAGGCGGAGCCGGTGGGGAGGAGTCGGGGAGGCCTGGGGGTCCCGGGCCTGAGGGTCCGGGCCCGGGCCTTCCCCTCCTTTTGTTGCATTGCCGATCCCCATCCCCTTTCCCCCTCCTCACCATTGCCCCCCCCCTCCACCTGTTCCATCTGCCTCCCCATGCACCCCCCCTCATCTCCCCCCCCCCGTCCCGCCCCTCGTCTTTCCCATCCCCCCTCCCCCTTCTTCTTCTCCCCGTCCAGCTAAGTCTGGTCCCCCCCCTGTCCCCTCCCCCGTCTCTGGCCCCCCTCCTGCCTCTTCCATCCCCCCCCCTTCTGGACCCAGAGTCTCCTCTGGCCCTGTGGCCATGGAGACGGAAGCTGCTCGAGCCTCATCTAAGAGGGAAATCTTGAGCAGCGGGTCCGAGGAGGGGGGTGGCGTTGTCACCTCGGAGAGATGGCAGGAGTGGGAGCAGGTGAGACGCAGGAAGAGGGGAAAGGCTGCAAAATCTGGGAAGTCCCTTGTGAAGTGGGGTGTCCCTGGGGAACCCGTTTGGTATCCTCTCCTCCTCCTCGGACTCCGAGGAGGAGGGAGTGTAAATATGTAAATATGTTTTGGTGTTTGTAGTATGAAGGAGAACGTGACCACTTTCAATCATTTTGATGGTGGTACCCTCTCCAATACGGCTTGCGACCATTAATGTCGCAAGTATTCGTTCTGTAGGAGCTCGTTTTATGGCCTTTGATTTTCTCAGCCGTGTTGAAGCTGACATTTTGTTTTTGCAGGAGACCTGGCTGGCATCTGTGGCAGAGATGCATCTAGCAAAGAGGGAGTGGAGATGTGGGCCCTCCCTCTGGTCTCTTGCGGCCGAGCCCTGCAGTGGGCTTGCGGTCCTTTTTAAGACTGGTCCGGTGGCTTGCCGGCGAGTGATTGAAGTGGAGATCGGTAGATGTCTGGTGGTGGACGCCGTCGTGAGGGGGCAATTCCTCCGGCTCATTAATTTTTATGAACCTCAAACTAAGAGGGAGAGGAAGAGCCTCCTTACGACGGTTAAGCCTTATCTTTTTACGTCCCAGCAGGTGAGTTTTGGTGGCGATTTCAATATGATCACTAGGCCCAAAGACCGGGCAGGTGCCGCCAACCCCCTTGGATATGATAGTACTTTTTTGAATAGCATAGTGAGGGAGGCCGGGTTGGTGGATGTGCATGTTCGTCACCTCCCCAACCTCACTGGTTTTACATTTGCCCGAGGTAGTAGTAAGAGTAGATTAGATAGGTTTTTTTTAAAGGAGGACTCTGCCTGCTCGGCTCCTGAGCTGCAGTCGGTAGAGTTCTCCGATCACTGTATGGTATCTGTGGCCCTGAATGTCGCTGACACTCCTCAGAAAGGGAGGGGTATGTGGCGCCTGAATGGGTCGCTACTGGAGGATCCTGAGGTTAGGGAAGCCTATGAAGTTTTCTTCCTGGACCAGACCTCGCTCCTTGAGGGCAACTGTTCCCGCCTTGAGTGGTGGGAAGTAGTTAAAAAGAGGTCTGGCGACTTTTTCCGGGAAATTTCTGGGTACAGGGCAGCTTCCAAGTACCAAGCCTACCAGAGACTACGCAGGCAGCTTGACCGCCTGGTGTCCTCTGGGGGCTCTCGGGAACAGATATCCGGTCTGAAGGCGCAGATGAAGGAGTGTCAGTACGACCGTCTCGCCTCCCTGGTTTTTGAGAGGGATTACGGGAAGTTTATCTCTCCTGATCCCTACAAGAGCTGTGGTGAGGCGGCGAGTTCGAAGGTCGTACACGGCCTGAAGGATGCCTCAGGATCTCTGGTCCGGTCCAGATCGGGGATCCTGGCTGTCGTCAGAGACCACTTTTCGGACCTCCTGAAGAAGCGGCCTCTAGACATGGAGAAATTCAGGGAATTCCTTGATGAGACCCCACTGGAAGTGGGGTCTGACCTTCCTGACTCTCTGACAGAAGAGATCTTGGTAGCTGAAGTTGAGCAGGCTATCAGCTCTTTAGCTTCTAAAAAGTCGCCTGGGCCAGATGGGCTCACGGCCGAGTTCTACAAAACCTTTAAGAGCCTCTTGGCTCCTTATCTGAGGGACGTGTTTAGTGAATGTTTGGCCTATGGCCTGCTGCCTCCCTCAATGAGAAGGTCAGCTCTGATCCTACTGTCAAAGGGGAAAGATCCGTCTGTGGTGGAGAATTGGCGTCCGATCGCCCTTCTTACCACAGATAGGAAGATGCTGGCAAAGATCTTGTTTACACGTCTGTCTGCTTTGGCGGGCAGGGTGCTGTCTCCCTCTCAGCACTGCACAATTCCTGGCCGGGGCACTTTTAGTGCCGTCCTGAGCGTCCGGGAGGCTGTGGAAAGGTGCAGGGCTGATGGCAGCGAGCGGTATCTGCTTGCACTGGATCAGGCTAAGGCATTTGATCGGGTGAACCACGAGTACTTTTGGCTGCTTCTGAGGAGATACGGTCTGCCTGATCAATTCGTTGATTGGCTACAGGTATTGTATAGGGGAGCTGAGAGCTTCCCTTTTGTCAATGGTTGGGTGGGCCGGGCCTTTGCTGTGGACTCAGGAGTCCGGCAGGGGTGCCCGCTGAGCCCCCTCCTGTACATCTTTGCGGTCGACCCCTTCGTAAGGAGGCTAGACTGCGAGCGTCTGGGGGGGTTCCGGTGGGACCTGTTGGGGGTCCGGTTTCGGCAGTGAGGGTCGTGGCCTATGCGGACGACGTCTCGGTGGTGGTATCTGGTCGTGAGGAGGCCCATTATGTGGAATCCCAAATCAGGTGCTACTCTAAGGTGTCAGGCTCGCTGGTCAATTGGGACAAGAGTGAAGTTTTCTGGATGGGGAAGTAGGGGGAGCAGTTCCCCCTTCCGGACGTGTTCCCCACGCCCGTACCAGAGATTCAAGTCCTTGGCATTCATTTCGGCCCGGGTGATTATCCCAAGCTAAATTGGGAGCGCAGGCTGGTGAGTGCCACTCGGAAGGTGAAGGCCTGGAAAGGTTGGAAACTTTCCCTGAGGGAAAGGGTAAGCTTGGTCAAGACGTACTTATTGCCTGAGTTTCTCTTTGTAAGCTACGTGTGTCTTTTGCCAGCATCTCTCTATGCTCGGGTCTATGGTCTGTTCTTCCTGCTGTTGTGGGGAAACAGACTGAACCTGATCAAGAGGGAGGTCACATACCGCCAGCGAAGGCAAGGTGGGTTGGACATGGTCAACCCGGTGGTGTTGTTCATCATCATTTTTGTAAAGTACAACTTGCAGTCCATCTTTGTGGACGCACCTTCCTGGTGGGAATGTTCATGCAAGGACTGGCTCTTGCTGTTCTTGAGGGAGTGGGGGGAGGCCTGGCAATCTGAGAAGATCGCATGGGTATCTCCCATCCTATGTCCCCCAGGCATTGAAGGTACTGAGGCAGTGGCGGATAACTGCCCTTGAGGTGGGCTCTCTGGGTCGGCGTGAGCTGTACCTGAGGGTCATGGCCTCGGACATTTTGAAATCCCTATATTTAAGGGACTGTCCTGAGAGGGTCCTCACGGAGGGGTTAGCCCTCTTGAATTCTTCCAGAATTCCGAATACATTTTGGGATTTTGCATGGAGGTCGTTCCACGGACGACTGTACGTCTGTGCAAATCTCAAGTATCTGAACCTAGGGGACAGGGGCTGTCCCCGGCGGAAATGTGGAGAGACATTGGAGACCATGGACCATTTTCTGGTCCAATGTCCCTTCAACATGGCGGTTCTCACGGGGGTAGGGGGTGCCATTGGCTAACCGCGCCTTCTGGCCCTGACCTATGCTGAGCGAGTGTACGGTGACTTCGGGGTCCGCAGGGGTTTCGAGTTATCGTCACTTTATTTAGTCAGCGTAGTTGTGCTTTACTACACTTGGCACGCTCGGTGTTTGGTGTCCACTAGGGACAAAATCCTGTCTGTGCATGAGGTGGTGGGCGATATCTTTCGGGAGTTGGTGAAGGTGCGGGATCTGGAAAGGAGAAACTATTCTTTTCACCCCCTTAGATTTTGTTTACAGAGTACTTTTTGAAATAAGGCTACAGACATGTCTGATTATCATGCTCTCGCTCATACGTGGGTTGTATGTATTATTTGTTTTTGTTGTGGGTTGGCGATGATCTGGGCAGTAGTGGTTTCTGTGGACTTTAATATTTCCCTACTGTACCAGTGAGCCGTTTTAAGTTGGTTTTGATATTTTTTTTCTTTCGTTGGCAATGATCTGGACAAGCTTTTTCTGAGGACTTTAAAGAACTTTTTCTTGTACCAGTGAGCCTGTTGTAAATACCTGTTTTTTTTTGCAGTTATTTTCTTGGAGGGTGGAGGTCGGTGTTATGGTGTTTATTGTTTGTTTTATGTTACTTTATTTATTTTGTCTATTTGTTAAATGTCTTTGGTCGTAGTTTTAAATAAAAAAAAATCCAGACCAATTGTGTAGCTCCTCCAACTGGCAGTAGTTCCAGCTCCTCCCACTCCTTTCAGTCTGCATCCTGCTGGAGAGGAGTGAAGATCTTTTTCCTGAGCTCCTGAGTTCCACTGCTTTCAGCCACCAAGACCAGCCTCCATCCCCAGCCCCTGGCCCCGGAAGAGGAGAGGGATGGCTTCCCTTAGCCCAGGGGAAGGACCAGCACCTGCCCTCCTGAGGAACCAGCAGCACCTGCCCTCCAGCCAGATCACCACTACCATCAGCAGGGAGGACCGTCTCTTCCTAGGGACCCAAGAAGGACTATCGGATTGGACCGCTCCCCAGCCAGGTGAGACGGAGGCCAAAGCTAGAAAGAGGCGGGATAAGATCAAATCCCTGCTGGTGAGGATATCCCAGGCCTGCGTGGAAAAAATGACATCTCTCGCAGGCCTGAGGGACAAGAGGGACAGGTGCACCAGTAATAGTAGGTCGGAGTTTAGGGGGGCCATCAACACCCTAAACCTAGAGGTTAAGGAAATCTGGGAATATTTGGTTTTTTTTTTTAACGTGGGGCTGGGGAGGTGAGCTTCTTAGAGGAGCTCAGAAAGACCCTCCAGCAGGCAAGCCAGGAAGGAACCCAGGCGGCGAGGAGGAAAAGCGGGCGGTCGGAGTCCCAAGCCCCCAAGCAGCCGGGGAAGCCAGGAGAGCCTGGGTTTAGTGGGGGGGGTGGGAGTTCCGGTGGTGCAGGGCCCAGTATCGCCATAAAACCTGGGGAGGGCTCCCGGGAGTCAATCCCTCGGTTCGTGAAAGGGACTGGGGGTTTGGCTAGGTCAGGGGAGTCCAGTGATCCAGGAGGTCGCAGGGCCCAAGCGCCGGCGTCTACAGGTCAGCATGCCCAGGCTCCCACAGGAGGGCCACGCTGCAGTTGTGGAAGCCCGCTGTGTGCCTGTCTCCAGGACCCCTCAGCCTGCAGTAGAGCGGGAGGACCTGGCAGAGGCAGCGCCAGTGACCGCTCCTGCGGCTGGTAAAGAACAGGGTGAGAGGCAGGTGCATGGCGGCGTAGTGAAGGTATGCAGCATGGCCAAGATGGTGCTGGCTGCTGGGGAAGGAGCAGCCGAGGCCAGCATCAGGGACCCGGAAGTGCCCTTGAGGGGGCAATTCCTCTGGCTCATTAACTTTTATGGGCCTCAGAGTAAGAGGGAGAGGAAGAGCCTCCTTACGGCGGTTAAGCCTTATCTTTTTATGTCCCAGCAGGTGATCTTTGGTGGCGATTTCAATATGATCACTAGGCCCAAAGACCGGGCAGGTGCCATCAACCCTCTGGGATATGATAGTAATTTTTTGAATAGCGTAGTAAGGGAGGCCGGGTTGGTGGATGTGCACGTTCGTCACCTCCCCAACCTCACTGGTTTCACATACACCCGAGGTAGATGTCAGAGTAGAATAGACCAGGACCTCGCTCCTTGAGGGCAACTGCTCCCGCCTTGAGTGGTGGGAAGTAGTTAAAAAGAGGTCTGGCGACTTTTTCCGGGAAATCTCTGGTTACAGGGCAGCTTCCAAGTACCGAGCCTACCAGAGGCTACGCAGGCAGCTTGACCGCCTGGTGTCCTCTGGGGGCTCTCGGGAACAGATATCCGGTCTGAAGGCGCAGATGAAGGAGTGTCAGTACGACCGTCTCGCCTCCCTGGTTTTTGAGAGGGATTACGGGAAGTTTATCTCTCCTGATCCCTACAAGAGCTGTGGTGAGGCGGCGAGTTCGAAGGTCGTACACGGCCTGAAGGATGCCTCGGGGTCTCTGGTCCGGTCCAGATCGGGGATCCTGGGTGTCGTCAGAGACCACTTTTCGGACCTCCTGAAGAAGCGGCCTCTAGACATGGAGAAAGTCAGGGAATTCCTTGATGAGACCCCGCTGGAAGTGGGGTCTGACCTTCCTGACTCTCTGAGGCGCCGTACACACGGCCGAGGTTCTCGCTGAAAATCAGCGAGAACCTCGCTGGAATGCACATTCCAGCGAGGTAGAAAAATAAAAAGTGTACTACAGCGCTAATTACAAAATTAATTTCAGGAACACCAAATAAAATGCCGAATAACACAGCTGCTATCCATGTGGTACCAAATCAAACAGTGAAAAAATTATTAATAATATAGGATGCACTGATATTAACTTAATAGTGTAAATCATACAGACAAAACAAATATATCAGGGAGGAACAATCTCCATATGTGTTTAAATACATGTGATTAGTCCTTAATCAAGTGCACAGTGAAGGCAGCAACATGGATTCCATACAAGGAAAAACACATAAACGATGCCCTCCTTCACTAAGAGTGTGGATCCCAACTGAGAATCAGGTGATCAGGCACTCGTAGCAGATGAATATGGAAAAAAGGAGAAGAAGAAAAACCTCATTGCACAAACATCGGATAACAGGCGAATAATACGATCCAACAACCATCAGCAAATGCACTCACGGATCCCCGCTTAATATAAGCATGAAACGCCACTCAGTGCGCTGTCTCCTCAACTCGATCCGATGGATTCGGATACGATCGTAGGCTCCTCCCTACGCGTTACGTCACGGGCACGCGACTTATTCATGGGTTGCTACGGAGATTGAGTATGGCTTATGTTTAAATAGCCTCCTCGGTGTCAGCGTGTCATCGGAGTGAGCAACAGGGAAAGGCAAACATCATTGGGGCTACAAAAACTTACACATAGTGGGTTCTATGTGAGCGCAAATGCAGATACACGGATATACAAAATTTTATACAAAATTTTAATACATATATCTAATTAAAGTGTTTTCTAAAATGGTCCTCAAGGACTTGGATTACCTCAAAGTGAAGAAAACACCTAATACTATGGCCATACATAAGGGTATCAAGTCTTTGGAAGAAAACAAAAAGGTGATTATAAGACCAGCCGATAAGGGTGGGGCCATAGTGGTCCTATCCAAGGACTACTACTATGAAGAGTTGGCCAAACAATTGGAGGATGCGAACACTTACATTAAATTACAAACTAACCCTACAGGAGAATATAAAGAGGAGTTAGTTGAATTGATCCATAGAGGGAAAGAAAAAGGCGTACTGAACAAAAGAGAAACCAAATATCTAATACCTGAAGTGTGCAGAGTACCCATTATCTATACAGTTCCAAAGATCCACAAGGACTCTATCAAACCTCCCGGATGACCTATTATAAATGGTATTCAGTCCATTAATTCACGTCTAGGGGAGTATGTGGATAAATATATACAGCCACTAGTGCCCCAAACAAAGGCGTACCTCAGGGACACGAAGCATTTGATACAAATCCTTGAGAGTACTACATTTGAACCTGATTGTGGCTATTTATTAGCCACGGCCGATGTGGCATCACTGTATACTGTGATAAACCATCAGGAAGCCATTGGGGCAACGAAATGGGCACTGAATAACTTTGGTCAGCTCATATCTAAACAGAAACGTTTTATCCTAAGATGTTTGGCTTATGGGCTACAGCACAATTACTTCTGGCACAAATCAGAGTATTATCGACAACTTAATGGCATTGGAATGGGTGCCAAATATGCACCAAGTGTGGCTAATGTTTTCATGTCAGAATGGGAGGAGTCATCTATATATGAGAATATGCCTGAACAGCTTCTACTGTACAGAAGATTTATAGATGATTGTATCATCATCTGGAAAGGTGATGAGAGCTCCCTAATACAATTTTTTGGAAAACTAAATAGTAATCAGAAAAATATTAAACTTACTTATACTATTAGCAACACAACCATTCAGTTCCTTGATCTGGAGATCACTATGGAAAATCAACAGTTGAAAACCAAAACTTACTTTAAGCCGGTCCAGAGAAACAGCTACATACCTGTAGACAGCTGTCACCATGATCCATGGTTAATTAATATACCCAAGGGGCAATTGTTAAGGATCCGAAGAAACTGCTCAGATCCGCAGGTATTTTTGGATCAAGCTAAAATGATCGGAACGAAATTTATTGATAAGGGTTACAATAAGGATTTCATTCAGGAACAAATCACTAAGGTATATGAAACCCCACACACCTCCTTAGTACAAGACAAAGTAAAACAAAATAGGCTGGAATCTGAATTACCAATTATTTTAAATTATAACATGCAACATAAGCAACTTGAAGCCATTCTAAAAAAGCATTGGCCAATACTAAAAGCGGATAGGCAACTACAGGGAATTTTACCTAGCTATCCAAGGGTGGTATATAGAAGAGCTCCAACTCTAAGGGATCTGGTAGCGAAAAATATCCCTGACCCGCCAATGAGAAATAATTCACTTACCTTCTACCAGGGAAAAGGCTTCTTCCCGTGCAAACGGTGTTTTGCGTGCAGACATACCAATTTTAATGGACAAAAATGTTCTAAATTTATATCCACGGTTACCAAAAAGGAATATGACATAAAGGACCTAATTACCTGTAGGACTGAGGGGGTAGTTTATGTCTTGGAATGCTCCTGTTCGCTTCAGTATATTGGACGGACCAAGCGACCAATGTGGAAGCGTATCAGGGAGCATGTCCAAAATATTCAGAAGGCTTTCCCCAAACATAATGTGTCCCGACATTTTGATGTGTGTCATCATAAAATTCCCAGAGAAATGAAATTTTGGGCCATTGCCAAATACAACCCACATTGGAGAGGCAGTCATAAAATAAGGGAATTGAGCAAATCTGAGTCTCGCTGGATACATGAGATGCAAACTCTATCTCCCAATGGCCTGAATATTGATTTTGATCTTAATTGTTTCATTTCTGATTTTTAGACTTTGTTTATTTGTAATAATTTTTTAATTATGTAATAATTTTTTAATTATTAATTTTATGACTATTTTTTATCTTCTTTTTGGGTCTTAGTGATGGTCCTATTATTGTTGCTTATTATTAGTGCAGTTTTACATGTATTAATAATTATTTATTTTCATTATATATATTTCCAATTAATGTATTCAGTATAATATATGGTTATGTATGCTCAGCTCAGTACCTAGCCACTAGAGGGCGCATTTAGGTATGTGGAATGGAAATCAATAGTGTTTTAATCTTTTTAATTAGATATATGTATTAAAATTTTGTATAAAATTTTGTATATCCGTGTATCTGCATTTGCGCTCACATAGAACCCACTATGTGTAAGTTTTTGTAGCCCCAATGATGTTTGCCTTTCCCTGTTGCTCACTCCGATGACACGCTGACACCGAGGAGGCTATTTAAACATAAGCCATACTCAATCTCCGTAGCAACCCATGAATAAGTCGCGTGCCCGTGACGTAACGCGTAGGGAGGAGCCTACGATCGTATCCGAATCCATCGGATCGAGTTGAGGAGACAGCGCACTGAGTGGCGTTTCATGCTTATATTAAGCGGGGATCCGTGAGTGCATTTGCTGATGGTTGTTGGATCGTATTATTCGCCTGTTATCCGATGTTTGTGCAATGAGGTTTTTCTTCTTCTCCTTTTTTCCATATTCATCTGCTACGAGTGCCTGATCACCTGATTCTCAGTTGGGATCCACACTCTTAGTGAAGGAGGGCATCGTTTATGTGTTTTTCCTTGTATGGAATCCGTGTTGCTGCCTTCACTGTGCACTTGATTAAGGACTAATCACATGTATTTAAACACATATGGAGATTGTTCCTCCCTGATATATTTGTTTTGTCTGTATGATTTACACTATTAAGTTAATATCAGCGCATCCTATATTATTAATAACATTCCAGCGAGGACCTCGGCCGTGTGAACGGTCTCGGCGAGCTTCCCGTCGGGAAGCCCGTCGAGCCGAAACAGAGAGCACGCTCTCTATTTCCTCGAGGGCCCGCCTGGAAGAATGGCTGGTTGCCATTCCCGACCGGCGGGTCGCCGATTTCGACGGCCGGGAGAGAACCTCGACGGGCGGAACGATGTGTTCTGCCCGTCGAGGTTCTCTGCCGTGTGTACGGCGCCTTGACAGAAGAGATCTCGGTAACTGAAGTCGAGCAGGCTATCAGCCCTTTAGCATCTAAAAAGTCGCCTGGGCCCAATGGGCTCATGGCAGAGTTTTACAAAACCTTTAAGAGCCTCTTGGCTCCTCATTTGGGGGATGTGTACCGTGAATGTTTGGCCTATGGCCTGCTGCCTCCCTCAATGAGAAGGTCAGCTTTGATCCTTCTGTCAAAGGGGAAAGACCCGCCTGTGGTTTAGAATGGGCGTCCGATCGCCCTTCTTACCACCACGCTCATCAAGGTTCTTCCTCAGGGGGTCTGCAACCGCCCGTACCTCCCGGGTACCAGGTGGCAATGTCCTCTGGAGGGAGCGACTCATTCCTCACCAGGATGGTGATGTTCTTAACCTCAGCAGTGGCAGTGTGACTATCCTGTGGGAGCCTGGGCACGCTGACCTGAAGACGCTGGGGGGTACCTCCGGCGGCACTTGGGCCCTGCGGCCTCCTGGATCATTGGGCTCCCCAGACTTGGCCAACCCCCCAGCTCCTTTCACGGACCAAGGGATCGGCTCCTGGGAATCCTCCCCAGGTTTTATGGCCTTACTGGGACCTGCACAACCGGCACTCACACACCCCCCCCCACTGCACCCAGGCTCTCCTGACTTCCCTGACTGCTTGGAGGGTTGGGACCCCTTTTTTGACCGCCCACTTCTCCTCACCGCCTGGCTTCTTTCCTCGTCAGCCTGCTGGAGGGTCTTCCGGAGCTCCTCAAGGAAGCTCACCTCTCCAGCCCCACGTTGAAAAAAGCCCCCCAAATAATCCCAAATCTCCTTCACTTCAAGTTGCAGGGTCTTGATGGCCTCCCTAAACTCCGACCTCTTGCTGCTAGAGCACCTGTCCCTCAGGCCTGCGAGAGTTGCCATTTTTTCCACGCAGGCCTGGGATATCCTCACCAGCAGGGATTTGATCTTATCCCGCCTCTTCCTAGCTTTAGCCTCCGTCTCACCTGGCTGGGGAGCGGTCCAATCAGATAGTCCTTCCTGGGTCCCTAGGAAGAGACGGTTCTCCCTGCTGATGGTGGTGGTGGTCTGGCTGGAGGGCAGGTGCTGCTGGTTCCTCCGGAGGCCGGATGCTGGTCCATCTCCCTGGCTGAGGGAGGCCATCCCTCCCCTCTTCCGGGGCTGGGGGCTGGTCCTGGTGGCTGGTCTCTGGAACTCAGGAGCTCTGGAAGACAGGTCTTCTCTCCTCTCCAGCAGGAAGCTGAATGAGCTGAGTGGGAGGAGCTACACAATTGGTCTGGAATTTTTTTATTTATAACTACGACAAAAAAAAAGTTTAACAAATATACAAAATAAACAAAATAACACAAAACAAGCAACAAACACAAATCATCATACCACCAACCTCCACCCCCCAAGAAAATAACTGCAAAAAAAAAAACACATCAGAACGGGTATTTACAACAGGCTCACTGGTACAAGAGAAAGTCTTTATAGTCCATCAGAAAAGCTTGTCCAGATCATTGCCAACAAAAGAACAAAACCAACTTAAAACGGCTCACTGGTACAGTAGGGAGATATTAAAGTCCATAGAAACCACTACTGTCCAGATCATCGCCAACCCACAACACACCCCACCACCATAACAACAAATACCTACAACCCACGTCAACGGCAGATCCAGGTGGGGGGGCAACAGGGCAATTGCCCCCCCCCGAGGCAATCATGTCACATTGGCTTTAAAAAAAATAAAACACACGTCGGGAGAGGAGATACCTGCTGTGTGTGATCGAGGTAATGCCATGGTGAGTGCCATGCACAGTGTGGCTGCATTAATAGACAAAAGTGTGGCTGCATTAATAGACAAAAGTGTGGCTGCATTAATAGACAAAAGTGGGGCTGCATTAATAGACAAAAGTGGGGCTGCATTAATAGACAAAAGTGGGACTGGATTCATAGACAAAAGTGGGACTGGATTCATAGACAAAAGTGGGACTGGATTCATAGACAAAAGTGGGACTGGATTTATATACAAAGGTGGGACTGCATTCATATACAAAGGTGGGGCTGCATTGATATACAAAAGTGGGACTGCATTAATATACAAAAGTGGTAGTGCATTAATATACAAAAGTGGGACTGAATTTTTATACAAAGGTGGGGCTGCGTTCATATGCACAGTGAGGCTGCAATGATGGGCACTGATGAGGCTGCATTGATCTCTTGTACCATGTCTTCAGTCTCTGACCATCCCTTGTACCATGCCTGCAGTCTCTGACCATCCCTTGTACCACGCCTGCAGTCTCTGACCATCCCTTGTACCACGTCTGCAGTCTCTGACCATCCCTTGTACCACGTCTGCAGTCTCTGACCATCTCCTGTACCACATCTACAGTCTCTGACCATCCGTTGTACCACGTCTGCAGTCTCTGACCATCTCTTGTACCATGTCTGCAGTCTCTGACCATCTCTTGCACCATGTCTGCATTCTCTGACCATCTATTGTACCGTATCTGCAGTCTCTGACCATCTCTTGTACCATGTCTGCATTCTCTGACCATCTCTTGTACCATGTCTGCATTCTCTGACCTCTTGTACTATGTCTGCAGTCTCTGACCATCTCTTGTACCATGTCTGCAGTCTCTGACCATCGTCTAGAAACTATGGGATAGATTTATGGCATTTATATTTAAATAATTTTTACTAGTAATGGCGGCAATCATTGATTTTTTAGCGGTACTGCAACATTGCAGCGGACACATCGGACACCAAATTGAGTTCTGTAAGCAACACCTTATTTTCTGGCAGTGCCCCTCCCGAGACTAGACTCTGGATCCGCCCTTGACCCACGTATGAGCAAGAACATGATAGTCAGACATGTCTGTACCCTTATTTCAAAAAAGTACTCTGTAAACAAAATCTAAGGGGGTGAAAAGAACAGTTGCCCCTACCTATGGAGAGGGGCAGAGTCGTGACCTAAGGGTGCTGGAAGAGGAACCCCCTCCATAAATGGGCACACCTCTCAGGCCCGACCCTGCTCCTTTCCAGATCCCGCACCTTCACCAACCAAGATATCGCCCACCACCTCATGCACAGACAGGATTTTGTCCCTAGTGAACACCGAGCGTGCCAAGTGTAGTAAAGCACAACTACGCTGACTAAATAAAGTGACGATAACTCAAAACCCCTGCGGACCCCCAAAGTCACCGTACACTCGCTCAGCATAGGTCAGGGCCAGAAGGCGGGGGTAGCCAATGGCACCCCCTACCGCCGTAAGAACCTCCATGTTGAAGGGACGTTGGACCAGAAAATGGTCCATGGTCTCCAGTGACCCTCCACATTCCCATCAGGGACAGCCCCTGTCCCCTAGGTTCAGATACTTGAGATTTGCACGGACGTACAGTCGTCCATGGAATGACCTCCATGCAAGATCGCAAAATTTATTTGGAATTCTGGAAGAATTCAAGAGGGCTAACCCCTCCGTGAGGACCATCTCAGGACAGTCCCTTAAAGACAGGGGCTTTAAAATGTCCGAGGTCATGACCCTTAGGTACAGCTCACGCCGACCCAGAGAGCCCACCTCAAGGGCAGTTATCCGCCACTGCCTCAGTACCTTCAATGCCAGGGGGACGTAGGATGGGAGATACCCATGCGATCTCCTCAAATGGCCGGGCCTCCCCCCTCCCCCCACTCCCTCAAGAACAGCAAGAGCCAGTCCTTGCATGAACATTCCCACCAGGAAGGCGCGTCCACAAAGATGGACTGCAAGTTGTGCTTTACAAAAATGATGATGAAGATCACCACTGGGTTGACCATGTCCAACCCACCTTGCCTTCGCTGGCGGTATGTGACCTACCTCTTGATCAGGTTCAGTCTGTTTCCCCACAACAGCAGGAAGAACAGACCATAGACCCGAGCATAGAGAGATGCTGGCAAAAGACACACGTAGCTCACAAAGAGAAACTCAGGCAATAAGTACGTCTTGACCAAGCTTACCCTTTCCCTCAGGGGAAAGTTTCCAATCTTTCCAGGCCTTCACCTTCCGAGTGGCACTCACCAGCCTGCGCTCCCAATTTAGCTTGGGATAATCACCCGGGCCGAAATGAATGCCAAGGACTCGAATCTCTGGTACGGGCGTGGGGAACACGTCCGGAAGGGGAACTGCTCCCCCTCCTTCCCCATCCAGAAAACTTCACTCTTGTCCCAATTGACCAGCGAGCCTGACACCTCAGAGTAGCACCCGATCTGGGATTCCACATAATGCGCCTCCTCACGACCAGATACCACCACCGAGACGTCATCCGCATAAGCCACCACCCTCACTGCCGAAACCGGACCCCCGACAGGTCCCACCGGAACCCCCCAGACGCCCACAGTCTAGCCTCCTTACGAAGGGGTCAACCGCAAAGATGTACAGAAGGGGGCTCAGCGGGCACCGTCCACAGCAAAGGCCCGACCCACCCAACCGTTGACAAGAGGGAAGCTCTCAGTTCCCCTATACAATACCTGTAGCCAATCAACGAATTGATCAGGCAGACCGTATCTCCTCAGAAGCAGCGAAAGTTACTCGTGGTTCACCCGATCAAATGCCTTAGCCTGATCCAGTGCAAGCAGATACCGCTCGCTGCCATCAGCCCTGCACCCTTCCACAGCCTCCCGGACGTTCAGGATGGCACTAAAAGTGCCCCAGCCAGGAATTGTGCAGTGCTGACAGGGAGACAGCATCCTGCCCGCCAAAGCAGACAGACGTGTAAACCAGTATCTTCCTATCTGTGGTAAGAAGGGCGATCGGACGCCAATTCTCCACCACAGACGGGTCTTTCCCCTTTGACAGAAGGATCAGAGCTGACCTTCTCATTGAGGGAGGCAGCAGGCCATAGGCCAAACATTCACGGTACACATCCCTCAAATGAGGAACCAAGAGGCTCTTAAAGGTTTTGTAAAACTCTGCCGTGAGCCCATCGGGCCCAGGCGACTTTTTAGTTGCTAAAGAGCTGATAGCCTGCTCGACTTCAGCTACCGAGATCTCCTCTGTCAGAGAGTCAGGAAGGTCAGACCCCACTTCCAGCGGGGTCTCATCAAGGAATTTCCTGACTTTCTCCATGTCTAGAGGCCACTTCTTCAGGAGGTCCGAAAAGTGGTCTCTGACGACACCCAGGATCCCCGATCTGGACCGGACCAGAGACGCCTGCGTAGCCTCTGGTAGGCTTGGTACTTGGAAGCTGCCCTGTACCCAGAGATTTCCTGGAAAAAGTCGCCAGACCTCTTTTTAACTACTTCCCACCACTCAAGGCGGGAGCAGTTGCCCTCAAGGAGCGAGGTCTGGTCCAGGAAGAAAATCTCATAGGCTTCCCTAACCTCAGGATCCTCCAGTAGCGACCCATTCAGGCGCCACAAACCCCTCCCTTTCTGAGGAGTGTCGGCGACATTCAGGGCCACAGATACCATACAGTGATTGGAGAACTCTACCGACTGCAGCTCGGGAGCCGAGCAGGCAGAGTCCTCCTTTAAAAAAAAAATGAATCTACTCTTACTACTACCTCGGGCAAATGTGAAACCAGTGAGGTTGGGGAGGTGACGAACGTGCACATCCACCAACCCGGCCTCCCTCACTACGCTATTCAAAAAAGTACTATCATATCCCAGAGGGTTGGCGGCACCTGCCCGGTCTTTGGGCCTAGTGATCAAATTGAAGTCACCACCAAAGATCACCTGCTGGGACGTAAAAAGATAAGGCTTAACCGCCGTAAGGAGGCTCTTCCTCTCCCTCTTAGTTTGAGGCCCATAAAAATTAATGAGCCGGAGGAATTGCCCCCTCACGACGGCGTCCACCACCAGACATCTACCAATCTCCACTTCAATCACTCGCCGGCAAGCCACCAGACCAGTCTTAAAAAAGGACCGCAACCCCACTGCAGGGCTCGGCCGCAAGAGACCAGAGGGAGGGCCCACATCTCCACTCCCTCTTTGCTAGATGCATCTCTGCCACAGATGCCAGCCAGGTCTCCTGCAAAAACAAAATGTCAGCTTCAACACGGCTGAGGAAATCAAAGGCCATAAAACAAGCTCCTACAGAACGAATACTTGCGACATTAATGGTCGCAAGCCGTATTGGAGAGGGTACCGCCATCAAAATGATTGAAAGTGGTCACGTTCTCCTTCATACTACAAACACCAAAACATATTTACATATTTACACTCCCTCCTCCTCGGAGTCCGAGGAGGAGGAGAGGATACCAAACGGGTTCCCCAGGGACACCCCACTTTGTGCCCCTGGGGGATGTTGTGGAAAATTCTATAAATGTATGTTGTCAGATGTCCCCCCAGTGTCAGTTTTGCTGTAATGCATATTCACGCGTATTCAGGTGAGCGTATTCACGCATACAGACGTTGGTGGAAGGCCATTGGCGCAACACCTTTTCATGGACAACAATTTGCGAGCTCCTTTTAGGGATGTTCATTTATGCCTCAGCAAGGAACTGGCCACTTCTTGTCGACTGCATTAAATGACTCCGAGTGGACAGATCTGCGTACATGAAAACTGTAGCATAACTATACAGATTTTATGGGTATCTGATCCATGATTTCAGTATGGTTGGCAACAATGGCGGCAGTTTGGCAAAACAGATGGCTTTGTGCTGAGCCATGCTTTTTGAGTCCTTTGTTTTACATAGCATGGCTCAGCACCCAGCTGTTTTGCACACCTCACTGCTAGCATTATTTGAATCACATGTCTGTGATTGGTTACTTTTGAAAGTATACAAACATGTCTGATTGGCTGTTTTGTGAAGCAACCACCTTCTTTTGTTACTCTTGTTGACACTATAAATAAATGGAGCTAGCTGCTGCTAAGGGCAGTGATGTCTGGGAGCTATGGATGAGAGCAAGCTGTTGTAATGTCTCTTGATTGGTATGGCAGACCGAATGTATGGTGAGTGAACTTATTTTAGTTTAAACATGGCATTATTTCATTTAAGATGGGGGATGTGCTTTCAAGCACATGGCAAGATGGCGGTGTGCTTTGCACACCCCCAGATTGCCACTACAGGGAACCCCACCCTTCACAAGGGACTTCCCAGATTTTGCAGCCTTTCCCCTCTTCCTGCGTCTCACCTGCTCCCACTCCTGCCATCTCTCCGAGGTGACAACGCCACCCCCCTCCTCGGACCCGCTGCTCGAGATTTCCCTCTTAGATGAGGCTCGAGCAGCTTCCGTCTCCATGGCCACAGGGCCAGAGGAGACTCTGGGTCCAGAAGGGGGGGGTGAAAGAGGCAGGAGGGGGGCCAGAGACGGTGGAGGGGACAGGTGGGGGACCAGACTTAGCTGGATGGGGAGAAGAAGGGGGAGGGGGGGATGGGAAAGACGAGGGACGGGGGGGGGGATGAGGGGGTGCATGGGGAGGCAGATGGAACAGGTGGAGGGGGGGGCAATGGCGAGAAGGGGGATGGGGATCGGCCCTGCAACAAAAGGAGGGGAAGGCCCCAGACGCTCAGGCCCGGGACCCCCAGGCCTCCCCTACTCCTCCCCACCGGCTCCGCCTTCCGGAGGATCGGGAGCCTCCTGACCAACCGAGCCTGTGCCCCCCGGGGGGGGAGCCCCCCACCCACGCCTGGTCCGCCTTCTTTGAGGCAATGGGCCTGTTGGTCCCTCCAGAGCAGCACTAGGGGCTCCAGGAACCCAACCCCCCCGGCCATCACTTGCCGGGGGAGCTTCGGCCGCTCCCAGCCCGGGAGGTCCCCCCCCCCTGAGGAAGAACCCTGATATGCTTTGGGGCACCTGCTAAACTGGTGCCCCATCTCACCACACAAGTTGCAGCATATCTCCCCACATGACTCGGACAGGTTGCCAAACTCGTGACACCGGCCACATCTGACCACCGTGCAGTCCGAGCTCATGTGGGTCGGGCTGCCGCACTTGAAGCAACGACGGGGCTGTCCCGGGTAGAAGGCCAGGATCCGGTCTCTGCCTAGGAAGGCGCTGCCAGGGAGGTGGGCAACACTGTTGCCCTCCCTCTTAAGCCAGATCCTGGTCAACCAAGCCCCGGTCCAGACCCCGCGCTCATCCAAGTTCTTCCTTATGGGGGTCTGCAACTGCCCGTACCTCCCGAACCAGGTGGCAATGTCCACCGGTGGGAGCGACTCATTCCTCACCAGGATGGTGATGTTCTTAACCTCCTCCTGCCTGGAGATGGGAATGAGCCTGTACCTCTTCCAAGGGTCAACGCCCCTCACCAACCCAAAGTTGGTGATGAAGCGTTCCATACACACGGGAGTGATAAAACTTATATCGAACTCTCGCGTGTTGGTGGGGTGGATGACAGCAAAAAGGTCACCCACCCCAAAACCCAAGGAGAGTACCAGGCCCACCACCTCACCTCAGGCGGGGCAGGGGTCTGGACCCTCGTACCGGAGCTGGACAACATTCCTGCGTCTCCTCTCCGGACCACCTGTACCCCTCGTCCACGCCGACCCCTGCGTCCTCTCCTGGTCAGCAGGGGGGGGCGCGGAAATTCTGGGCGCCAAACCGGCTGTACAGATGGTCCAGAGAGGTACGAGAGCCAGTCACCTGGGCAAAGGCGCGGCCCCCCTTCAGGGCAGACAACAGTTTGGCCTCTGGAGACCCCTGAAAGACATTCTCCGGAAGTGGGGCACCCCCCTCAGCACCCCCAGAAGTGGGGGGGACGGGGGGCCCCCAACCCTGCCAATGGTGTTGCACCCACCCCCACTACCCTGACCCACCACCTTTGGCCTCACAATGGGCCCCTCCCCCCGGCAGAGGGAGGTACATCCCCTATCAAACTCCCCCATTCCGCCGGCCACCCAGACCCCTCAACAACCTCCCCCGCCCCCTGGGACTCTACCCGCACACTTGGGGGATGCCCCCCTGGGACCCCTCCAGCTGGCGGATATAATCGTACGCAGCACTGCCCTCCGGGAGGGGCCCCACCTGACAATCCCCCCACCCCGCCTGTGCTGCTGGAAGCCCATCGGGGCTCATGCTGATTTCCATGGGGACCTGGGGGGCAGATGACATACCGTCCATTTTACCGTCCATTATACCGTCCTTTATGGGCCGAGGATGCCTGGAGGTACCCGCTGTAGTATCCGGGACTGGGCACCCTCGCACCCCGGCCTCTCATCCCCCAGGTCCTCCAAGCCGCTGCCAACAGCCGCAAAGGTCGCTTCCGGCCGCGGCAAGGTCACTTCCGGTCGCGGCAAGGTGGCTTCCGGGTCCCGAGAGCTCTCAGCTGCTCCTCCCCCAGCAGCCGCCGCCATCTTGGCCACACTGCACACAAGCTGTTTGCCTGAAGATGACACCATTTCTATACCTCCACCATGCACCTGCCTCTCTCCCAGTGTCTTAGCAGCTGCAGGAGCAGTCCCTGGCGTTTTCTTTGCCAGATCATCCTGCTCTACTGCAAGCTGAGGGGTCATGGAGGCTGACACATGGTGGGCCTCGGCAGTGGCAGTGTGACTATCCTGTGGGAGCCTGGGCACGCTGACCTGAAGATGCAGGGGGGGTACCTCTGGCGGCACTTGGGCCCGGCGGCCTCCTGGATCATTGGGCTCCCCAGACTTGGCCAACCCCCCAGCCCCTTTCACGGACCGAGGGATCGGCTCCTGGGAACCCTCCCCAGGTTTTATGGCCTTACTGGGCCCTGCGCAACCGGCACTCACACCCCCCCCCCCCCCACTGCACCCAGGCTCTCCTGACTTTCATGGCTGCTTGGAGGGTTGGGACCCCTTTTTTGACCGCCCACTCCTCCTCACCGCCTGGCTTCCTTCCTCGTCAGCCTGCTGGAGGGTCTTCCGGAGCTCCTCAAGGAAGCTCACCTCTCCAGCCCCACGTTGAAAAAAGCCCACCAAATAATCCCAAATCTCCTTCACTTCAAGTTGCAAGGTCTTGATGGCCTCCATAAACTACGACCTCTTGCTGCTGGAGCACCTGTCCCTCTTGTCCTTCAGGCCTGCGAGAGTTGCCATTTTTTCCACGCAGGCCTGGGATATCCTCACCAGCAGGGATTTGATCTTATCCTGCCTCTTCCTAGCTTTCGCCTCTGTCTCACCTGGTTGGGGAGCGGTCCAATCAGAAAGTCCTTCCTGGGTCCCTAGGAAGAGACAGTCCTCCCTGCTGATGGTGGTGGTCTGGCTGGAGGGCAGGTGGTGCTGGCTCCTCCGGAGGCCGGATGCTGGTCCATCTCCCGGGCTGAGGGAGGCCATCCCTCCCCTCTTCCGGGGCCAGGGGCTGGAGGCTGGTCCTGGTGGCTGGTCTCTGGAACTCAGGAGCTCTGGAAGACAGGTCTTCTCTCCTCTCCAGCAGGAAGCAAACTGAACACTGTGGGAGGAGCTGGAACTACTGCCAGTGGGAGGAGCTATGCAATTGGTCTGGAATTTTTTTATTGAAAACTACGACCAAAGACATTTAACAAATAGACAAAATAAATAAAGTAACATAAAACAAACAACAAACACCATAACACCGACCTCCACCCTCCAAGAAAATAACTGCAAAGAAAAAAAACAGGTATTTACAACAGGCTCACTGGTACAAGGAAAAAGTTCTTTATAGTCCTCAGAAAAAGCTTGTCCAGATCATTGCCAACGAAAAAATAAATATCAAAACCAACTTAAAACGGCTCACTGGTACAGTAGGGAAATATTAAAGTCCATAGAAACCGGGGGGCATGGCCTGGACGGCATGGTGTGAGGAGTGTGGAACCGGAGCTCCGCTTGCCAAAGATCCTTATTATACTATCCTGGGGCCGTAATTGACTTTTACCCTGTCACCGATCGTGAGCCCTATCATACAGGGGACATGTCGCCGCCGAAGCAGACCTCCAGCGCGGCCACTAAACTCGCCAAATACCGGCTCACGGAGAAGGGGGCTGAAGAGGAAGATGGCGCCGGCTCCTCGACTCCCGCAGACTCGGCGGCTGAACACACGGCGCGTGTGCTGGAAGCAATTTCCGATTGTAAGAGCTCCTTTACGGGGAAGATTGAGGAGGTCAAGGTGGATGTTTCACTTATCCGCCAGGACTTGCAGAAGCTCAGGGACCGCGTGACTGAGGCAGAGACCAGGATCGGCCGCGTGGAGGATGAAGTACCGCCGTTACAGGTTGCGGTTGAGAGCATGCAACACAAATTTACTGTGATCCTAGCGAAACAAGATGACATGGAGAACCGCTTAAGGAGGTGTAACTTGCCGTTTGTGGGTCTACCGGAGGGAGCGGAGGGTCAGGACCCCCCTCATTTCTAGAAAATCTGCTGATTACCACATATGGGCATGCGGAGTTCTCGGCCTCCTTCGTGGTGGAGAGGGCCCACAGGATGGCTGCCGAGCCTCCTCCTCAGGGCGCTCCGCCGAGGACATTTATTGATAAGCTGCTTAATTTCCGGGACCGGGATGCCGTGCTATGCCTAGCTAGGCTGAAGGGTAACATCCCCTTCCATAATACCAAGGTCAGAGTCTTCCCTGACTTTTCGGCGGAGGTTCAAAAGAAGAGGGCCCTCTTCTCAGAAGCTAAGCGCCAGCTACGGATCCACCGCTATCCCTATGCCATGTTATTCCCGGCCCGACTCCAGGTCGCAGGAGAGGACAGAGCATATTTTTTTGACACACCAGAGGCAGTCTTTTCCTGGCTTGAGAGAGCGGCACCACCGAATCAGCGACCCGTCTAGAGTTCCTGCCTTGACATTCTGGAATATACCGCGGACCGTGTTATGCTTCTTGTTGTTTCGTGGTCACTTGTGGAACTTTGCCTTGCTCTGAACAGTACTGTCTTATCCGGCCCCCGGCCCATATCCTCCATCATTTTGGCGGTCCTACTGTTGGAACTTCCCTATCATGCTTGGCCTTCTGCCCACCCCTTATTGCTTTCTTTGTCTCGCCCCCAATGCCATCCACCGCCTTGTGTATACCTGTCCCTGGTTTCTGCAGAGCTCTGTATGTACCCCTTTGTTTGCTCCCCCCCACCCCTGCATCCCCTGCCCCATGTGATGGGGTGCATGTATTATAGCCCCATATGATACTTCATGATGGCGAGTTGCTACCCGTCATGGCGCCTGTGACTTGGCCTCGTGTTCCCACATCCTTGTACTCTCCCCCTGCATTTCATCCTTGGGACTTTGGCTCGGGCGCCTCACTCCTTGTACTGTTGCTAGTTTTACAGCGGATAATCGTCCCGCTAGTTGCGGGTGTCCCTTCGGACCCCGCCCTATTTTTCAATGCCTACACCATGATGTGGAATTATATTTATGCCTGGTTTCCCTGGTCTGGTCGGGCCTGTGGAGGTGTCTTGGCCGTTTGCCTGGCATCCTACCGGCCCAGACGTTTCAGAGCGTTAGTTTATTGTTTTTGTTCTTTTACAGTTAATTGTTGGAACACTGTTATGAGTTTATGTGCTGTGCGGGAGGAACTGTGGTCTTATTTCTTGGGTACTGCTATGTGGAGTGATAATATGTATGCTATAGTGCTGTGCACTGGTGTGGCTGTTTGGATCCTGCCCCTGGCGCTCCGGGGTCCGTGGGCGGTGGCTGCCCCCCCCCCCCGTTTGCTTGGGGGTGCCCTGGCTGCCTGCGCGCTGATTCGAAGCGTCCGGGCCAATTCCTACAGATACTGCTCACCATGCCTAACGTAAAGTTTATAACTTGGAATGTGCGGGGGATAAGGGCCCGCCCGAAGCACAACGCAGTGCTGTCCTTTTTGAAATCACAAAGGGCTGACGTCATGATATTGGTGGAAACTCACCTAACTGGCCAGCTCATGATGACACTGAAGAAACCATGGGTGGGGTGGGTATATCAGGCCCCACACACTGTGAACTCTAGGGGGGTGGCTTTAATGGTAGCCAAATCTGTGCAGTTTGTGTTGCTCATGCTTCAGTCTGATCCCCAAGGCAGGTATCTATTTTTGCACGCTAAACTCAATGGCCTAGAGGTGCTGCTCCTGGCCGTATACATACCCCCCCCCCTTTTCAGTTTGCAGTGATGACAGAAGGCCTGGCGTTTATGTCACAATTTCCCAGTGTACCTGCGATTTGGTTAGGGGATTTTAATAATATCGCACATAGATACCTGGATAGGCTGTCCACGGCACCCTCAACAGACGCTGCACATACACAGACCCGTTTTGGCAAACTCCGGCTCGACCTAGACTTGGTAGATACATGGCGCCACCGCCACCCGCCCGATAGGACGTTCTCGTGCTTCTCAACGTCATATAATTCTATGTCATGTATTGACTTGATACTGATATCCCGGACCCTCCTTCCTTACTTGGGTGATGTGGGGTTCAATCCCCGTGTCCTATCGGACCATGCCTCTTACTGGATCGAACTCCGCATCACATCCCCCCCCCCGACTTATGCTTGGAGACTTAACCCCTTCTGGCTTTCGGTGGTGCCCGACCTGGCGGACGCCGAGACCGAATGGGACCAATTCTTCCAGACCAACAGGGGCTCTGCGTCGTTTGGGGTAGTGTGGGACTCCTTCAAAGCTCACGCTAGGCTGTACCTATCCCAAAGCATTGCCCGGTACCGCAAGACCTCGAATAGGGTGGTAGCACAGGCGGAACTCTCCCTTGTGGAGGCGGAAGGAGCATTTGTCTCTGACCCCTCCCCTGACACGGCCGATGCTTTGAAGCTTCAGACCCGGGTCGTGAATGGCCTCCTCTTTGAAAGAGCCGAGCGAAAAATATTTTACAGCAAACAGAAGGTGTACGAGTGTGGCGAACGAGTGGGTCGACTTCTAGCCTATTTAGCCCATCTGGACCACAGACCTCCCACAGTGGTCTCGCTTCGGGACTCTGGGGGCGCGGTGATCTCTGATCGGGACGGGGTAGCTGGGGAGTTTCGCTCCTTCTTTGCCTCACTATATTCTTCTGCTGTCCACAACCCTAGGGGGGAGATAGTGGATGTCCTGGCTGGCATTGAATTACCCACACTGTCGGAATCTCAGGTGGAGAACCTCGAGTCTCCTATTACTGTAGATGAAATAACGCTCGCACTTTCCACGTTGAAACTCTCTAAGGCGCCTGGATCAGATGGCCTCCCCTTGGAGTTCCATACTGCCTATGGTGAGTCCCTGATCCCAAGACTCCAGGAGCTGTTTCTGTCCATTTTTGAATCGGGCTCCCTGCCTACCTCTCTGCGGGAGGCGTATACAGTACTAATCCCTAAACCCGACAAAGACTTAGAACTCCCTGAATCTTACCGCCCAATATCCCTATTACAACTTGACATTAAGATCCTTGCCAAGATCCTGGCGATGCGGCTCAATGGTGTGATCCTCAAATTAATCCACCCTGATCAGACCGGATTCATGCCAGCTAAAAACACGGCACACAACCTGAGAAGACTGCATATGAATTTGCAAGCGCGGCATGATCGGGTGGGGTCCCGGGTGGTGGTGTCCCTTGACGCCGCGAAAGCATTCGACTCTGTCGAGTGGGACTACCTCTGGGAATGCCTTGCGCGGTTTGGCTTTGGGCCCAAATTCATAAAGTGGATCCGTCTTCTGTATCAGGACCCGTGCGCCAGGATCTTGGTGAATGGTCGGGTGTCGGCCCCCTGTCCCCGCTCCTGTACGCCCTGGTGGTGGAGCCCTTGGCATCTTCCCTTAGAAGGCATCCGGGCATCCATGGTCTCTGTTGCGAGGGGCTAGAAGAGACGGTCAGCCTTTACGCTGACGACATGCTCCTCTACTTGTCGGACGCTGACCCCTCCCTGCAGACTGCTCTTGAAGTTAGCCAGACCTTTGGTCGGTACTCCGGGCTACGCATTAACTGGGACAAATCTCAGATTCTCCCTATAGACATCAGTGTCCCCACAGAACTCCAGGCCTCTTTCCCTCTCCTTAGAGTTAGCTCTCTGAAATACTTGGGGATTCGGATTTCTAGATCTCCCGAGGATTACATTGCTGCTAACCTTGAGCCGTTGGTGCAATTCTTGAAAGCCAAAACGCAGACGTGGGCCAAGCTACCATTGGGGGTGATGGGCCGTGTAAATCTTATTAAAATGATCCTTCTCCCTAAGTTTTTGTATGTACTCTGGCATGCCCCCGCTTATATCCCCCTTAGATTTTTCAAGTCCATCAAAGCCATCCTTAATTCGTTTGTGTGGGGCACCGCTCGCCACAAGCTGTCCTGGCAGGTGTTGAAAAACCCCACGGACCTAGGTGGAACAGCTCTACTTGACTTTACCTTGTACTACTTGGCGGCGGCCCAGTTGTCTCATTTCTTTTACCTAGACAAGATTGACAGGAGCAGTTACTTATCCCTTATATGCCTCCCCTCCACTCCTGGGGTCACTCACCCTTTTCAGGTTCTCTTTCGGGACCTGGGGGGTGCCTGGTCTCCGGGGAATAACAAAAGCTTGCTGTCAGGGACCTACCTGTGGGCTCCGACGAGTCCCTGTTGCTCGCGCTCCAGTTTCGCGTGTATGCGCGCCGCGCGTGCGCGCGCGTGCACCTATCGTGCGCGCGCGTGCACGGCGCGCGTCTGCGTCACGGGGGCGCGCGCATGCGCACTAGCCTCTCTTCCCCTTTAAAAGATCAGTAGCAGCAGTGACACCTTGCTGTCTGATCTACAGCTTTGTGTCCTGAATACCCTGAAACCTGAAGTCTGTTGAAACCTGATACCTGCTTGCTATTGGAACCTGATACCTGCTTTACCCGATACCTGACCCGGCTCCGTCTGACTACCTGATTATCGTTACCGAACCCTGGCTTGACCCGACTCTGCTCTTCTCTGCTGCCTATCGTTACCAGACCTATGCTTGAACTTTGACAAACGTTACCTCCGCTACAAGAGTGACTTTCGGGTGATCCGTCCATCTGACCCTTGTTTACTGCATACCTGTTCCTGTCTTGCATCTGACCCGGCTCGTCCACCTGTTCCGCTATCCGGTTCCAGTGGCCCTCCAGAGACGCTGTCTCCTCCACTGCCTGTCCGCAAGACTTCCATTCCGCCCGGTCTGCTGTCATCCCAAGCACTCCTACCCCGCCGTGCTCCCGGACTTGCTGTCCCCACTCCAGCAGTCCCTGAACCCGGGTGGTAAGAGGGGCTCTTTCCTGCATACGAGGCTCTATCCGCGAGGTACGTAACAGTATCAGACAGCCATGTCAGAGCCTGCGGGAATAGCCCCTGCCATAGACGAAATCTGCAAACACCTGGCGTCCCTCACAGAAGCAGTAAAAAACCTACAGGAAGGCTACGTTAGGCTAGAAGGACAGGTACACAGCCTGGCTGCCCCCAATGATCCAGCTGCTCCTTCAACCTCCAGATCCGCATCAGCTGTTTCTGCTCCTTCGGTGGTAATGCTCCCACCTGAACCAAGAGTTCCAGTGCCAGAGCGATTCGCTGGCGACCGCACCAAATTTCGAGCCTTCCGTAGCGCCTGTGAGCTCTACTTCGCCCTGCAACCCCGGACATTTTCCTTGGAGGTCACTAAAGTAGGATTTGTAATCTCCCTACTACAAGGGGACCCTCAGACCTGGGCCCACCGGCTGCTCGAGGAGAATGGTGATCAGACACGGACCCTGTTCGCGTTTCTTGAGGCCATGGCTTTGCTATATGATGACCCTCAACGAGCCGCTACCGCAGAATCTGCCCTACTCACGCTCCAGCAAGGCCGCAGAGCGGCTGAGGACTATGTTACGGACTTTAGGCGCTGGAGCGCGGACACTCAATGGAACGATGCAGCTCTGCGGCACCAGTTTCGCTTGGGCCTTTCTGAAAGTCTTAAGGACGAACTCGCTCGAGTGGGGGTGCCCGAGACCCTCGAGGATCTAATTACCACAGCTATCCAGATCGACCGCCGGCTTCGTGAACGCCGGGCTGAGCGATCTTCTCAACCGAACCGTCCCACCTGGATGACTGCCAAAGTGCCTATGCCGGCTTCTCGTTACCTACCTCCTACCTACCCAAATCCCCCCAGCACCAACCAGGACTCATCTGAACCCATGCAACTTGGCCTCTTGCGACCAACACTACCACCTGAAGAGCGGGCACGTCGTCGCCAACTCAACCTTTGCATGTACTGCGGCGGGACTGGCCACTACGTTCACAACTGCCCTGTTAAGACACGTAAGTGCCTCACCTCAGTTCCTGTCAACTTCTCAGCCCTGTCAGGCAATGCAACCCACCTTGCTCTACCTTTTTCGTTACAGTGCCAGGGAAGGAATATTCCGGTCAACGCCATCCTTGACTCCGGCGCATGCAGCTGCTTCATCGATACCGCTTTTGTCAACCTGCACAGCATCCCCTTACGAAGAAAGACCCATGGACTCTCTGTTTTCCTGGCCGACGGCTCCCGCATTAGTTCTGGACAGGTAACCCAAGAGACTCTACCTCTACTTGCTTTAATTGCTCCTCAGCACAAGGAACTGTTGGTCCTAGATGTGATTTCCTCTCCTCTGTTTCCGGTAATCCTCGGCCTACCCTGGCTTCAGGCTCACAACCCTCTGATTAATTGGGCATCTGGAGAGGTGTCTTTTCAGTCCCCTTACTGCCAGCAATACTGTCTACCAGGGCCCACCAGTTCGCCTCCTACCTTACTATGTATGGACTCTGACCCAAGCCTGCTTCAGTGCATTCCTGAACCCTATCATGAATTCCTGGACGTTTTTAGTAAACGAGGGGCCGACTCCCTTCCGCCCCATCGCCCCTATGACTGCCCGATCGAGCTCCTCCCAGGGGCCGAAATTCCTTTTGGGCGTATTTTTCCGTTGTCAGAAAAGGAGCAGGAGGCCCTAAAAATATATATAGATGAAAACTTACATAAGGGGTTCATCCGGCCTTCTACCTCCCCAGCAGGCGCTGGAATATTTTTTGTTACAAAGAAGGATCAGTCCCTCCGTCCGTGTGTAGATTACCGGGAACTCAATAATATCACAGTGAAAAACCGGTACCCACTACCCCTGGTACCCGAGCTCTTCCAAAAACTGAGGTCAGCTATCGTCTTCACCAAGCTAGATCTGAGGGGGGCCTACAACCTGGTCCGTATTCGGGAGGGGCACGAATGGAAAACAGCTTTCCGTACCCGATTCGGTCACTACGAGTACCTAGTCATGCCCTTCGGACTATGTAATGCGCCCGCCACCTTTCAGCATTTTATTAATGACGTACTCAGAGACTTTCTGGACATCTTTGTAATTGTCTATCTTGATGATATCTTAGTCTTTTCCAGATCATTAGACAGACACCGAGAGCATGTTCGTAAAGTACTCCACCGGCTCCGTCTACACAGATTATACGCCAAGGCAGAGAAATGCGAATTTGAACGTCAGACCATCCAGTTCCTAGGCTTGGTAATCTCTCCCACCGGAATTAAGATGGACCCGCAGAAGGTGTCTGCTATCCTCGACTGGCCGGTACCCCTAGACAAGAAAGGGGTACAACGCTTTGTAGGTTTTGCAAACTTCTATAGAAGATTTATCAGGGGGTTTTCTGCAATAATTTCTCCCATCACACAATTGACCAGACAAAACCTACGTTTTCACTGGAACCCAGAAGCTCAAAAGGCCTTTGACCGACTCAAAAAGCTTTTCACGTCAGCCCCGATCCTCAGTCACCCTGATCCTGCACTACCCTATATCCTCGAGGTTGACGCATCTGAAGTCGCAGTGGGAGCTGTTGTCTCCCAACGCCAGGGAAATAAAGACCTAATGCATCCCATCGGATTCTTTTCCCGGAAACTTTCTCCTGCGGAAAGAAATTATGATGTCGGAGATCGTGAGCTACTTGCCATCAAGACCGCACTGGAGGAATGGAGGTACCTGTTAGAAGGCGCAGCCCACCCAGTATTAATTTATACCGATCACAAGAATCTTGAGTACCTAAGATCTGCTAAAAGGTTGAAACCCCGTCAAGCCCGCTGGGCGCTGTTTTTCTCACGCTTCTGTTTTCACATCACCTACCGGCCAGGTTCAAAGAACGTCAAGCCAGACGCATTATCCCGGATGCATGATAACCCCAAGGATATACCGGTTCCTGACACTATTTTACCAGCAGGTAACTTCCTACTTCTCCAGTCTGGCCTACTCTCCGAAATTAGAGAAGCATCCACAGATGCCTCCAAACCTTCCAGCATCACTTTAACATCTAGGGATGGACTGTTTTGGAGAGGCAGCCAAATTTTCGTTCCAGAAACAAGCCGTGTGGAAGTCCTGAAACTCCTTCACGACCACCCATTGGCGGGACACTTTGGGGTTCGGAAAACCCTCGAACTGGTCCGTCGTACCTTCTGGTGGCCAGACCTGGAAAATTTCTGCAAGACATATGTCAACTCATGCCCCACGTGTAATCGAAACAAGACCGCAAGAAGCCGAGCTTGGGGACTGTTGAAGCCCCTATCTGTACACAATAGACCCTGGGAAATGATTTCTATAGACTTTATAGTCGAACTTCCTCGTTCAGAGGGGTGCACGGCAATTTTTGTAGTCGTGGATCGCCTATCCAAAATGGCTCATTTCCTTCCCTTAAGGAGTACCCCAACGGCCACAGAGACTGCTCGCATCTTCATCAAGGAGATTGTTCGGCTACACGGAATTCCCTCCGACATCGTGTCTGACAGGGGGGTTCAGTTCACGTCCCGCTTCTGGAGATCCTTATGTGAAACCTTGAAGATTAAACTCTCCTTTTCCTCAGCCTATCATCCCCAAACCAACGGGCAAACAGAGAGGACCAATCAGACTCTTGAACAGTACATTAGGTGCTTTACGTCCTTCTCTCAGGACGATTGGGTTTCCCTGCTACCCCTAGCGGAGTTCGCGTACAATAACGCCAACCACTCAGCTACCGGGCAATCCCCTTTCTTTGCCAATTATGGTTTTGATCTAACCTTTTTACCTGACCTTTTTTCAGAATCCCCAGTCCCGGCAGTGCAGAGTACGATGGAGTTCCTCAGCCACAACAACCAGGTATTACGGGAAGCGGTGACTAAAGCTCAAGCTGCCAGTAAAAAGTTCTTTGACCGGAAGAAGAGAGGCGAATTAGTCCTGCAACCAGGTGACCAGGTATTGCTATCTACAACCAACCTCAAGTTGGCCTGTCCTTCAAAGAAGTTGGGACCAAAGTTCATAGGACCTTTTCCAGTACGAAGGAAGATCAATGAGGTATCGTATGAACTATCCTTACCTGATTCTTTGAAAATTCATCCAGTATTCCATGTGTCATTGTTGAAACCTGCAGTTCTGGATCCCTTTCCTGATAGAGGGACCAGTCCCCCAGAACCTGTTTTTGTTGATGGGTGCGAGGAATATGTTGTGGAGGCCATCCTCGACTGTAGGAAGCGGCAAGGGCAAACTCAATTTTTAGTAAAATGGAAAGGGTATGGTCCAGAAGACAATTCCTGGGAACCCGAAAACAACATCCATGCACAGAGACTGATTCGCAATTTTTTTTCCGCTCACCCTGAAAAAAGAATCCAATTTGGCATCTGGAGGCTGCCCCTTGGGGGGGGGGCAATGTCAGGGACCTACCTGTGGGCTCCGACGAGTCCCTGTTGCTCGCGCTCCAGTTTCGCGTGTATGCGCGCCGCGCGTGCGCGCGCGTGCACCTATCGTGCGCGCGCGTGCACGGCGCGCGTCTGCGTCACGGGGGCGCGCGCATGCGCGGCGGGAGCGCGCGCATGCGCACTAGCCTCTCTTCCCCTTTAAAAGATCAGTAGCAGCAGTGACACCTTGCTGTCTGATCTACAGCTTTGTGTCCTGAATACCCTGAAACCTGAAGTCTGTTGAAACCTGATACCTGCTTGCTATTGGAACCTGATACCTGCTTTACCCGATACCTGACCCGGCTCCGTCTGACTACCTGATTATCGTTACCGAACCCTGGCTTGACCCGACTCCGCTCTTCTCTGCTGCCTATCGTTACCAGACCTATGCTTGAACTTTGACAAACGTTACCTCCGCTACAAGAGTGACTTTCGGGTGATCCGTCCATCTGACCCTTGTTTACTGCATACCTGTTCCTGTCTTGCATCTGACCCGGCTCGTCCACCTGTTCCGCTATCCGGTTCCAGTGGCCCTCCAGAGACGCTGTCTCCTCCACTGCCTGTCCGCAAGACTTCCATTCCGCCCGGTCTGCTGTCATCCCAAGCACTCCTACCCCGCCGTGCTCCCGGACTTGCTGTCCCCACTCCAGCAGTCCCTGAACCCGGGTGGTAAGAGGGGCTCTTTCCTGCATACGAGGCTCTATCCGCGAGGTACGTAACACTTGCTTTACCATCACTGTAAAATCTGGGAGGTGGTGAGGCGCAGGCTTAAAGTCCTGTCCACCCACTCTCATTCACCCCTCTGGGAAAATCCTGGCTTACGCAAACTATTGACTGTCCCGGATCAGGCCCTGTGGCTTCGGTGGGGGGTGCGATACCTTTCTGATGTATATCATGGCCCTGTCCTCAAATCATTCCAACAACTAAAAGACGGGTTCGGCCTCCCCAACTCCATGCATTTTCGTTATCTCCAGCTCCGCCACGCTCTTCGGGCGCAATTTGGTGAAGCATCTCCCAATATAGACAAATTGGATATTATACGCACCATACAGGGGATAGATTCCCGGAAACTTATTTCAGAGTTTTATGCAACGCTTCTTCGGCCTACAGCTGTTGCTCTGGCCTACGGCCTTAAGGACCGTTGGGAAGTAGATGTGGGGGAGTTAGAGGAGGACGAATGGGAAGACGCTCTAGAGACTAGCAAGAAGGTATCAGTAAAGCTGTCTGACCGCCTCACACACCTTTATATGTTACACAGAACTTATCTGACCCCCACTCGCCTCGCCAAATACAAACCCGATCAAAGCCCGCTATGCCCCAGATGTGATAGCCCCACCAGCACCTTTTTCCACCTCCTCTGGTCCTGCCCAGTCATACAGGACTATTGAACACATGTAATACAGTTTATCCATGATGAGATGGGGTCCCCTTTGACGCTATGCCCTAAGCAATGTCTGTTGGGAATATTTCCGGACCCTGACTCGGATAAGTACCACAAGGTCTTCCTACAAGAGTCGTTTATTGCCAGGCTTCTCATGGCGCGGAGGTGGCTCCAGGTTGAGCCGCCTTCTCTCCGTGAGTGGATCTCTGCAGTAAATGCTGTATTGCAGTATAAAAAAGAAATATACGCCCATAGAAGTTGCCCTGCTAAGTATGGTAAGATATGGGATGCATGGCTGGGAACCGCTGCTTCGTGTGACGACATTCCTGCCTAAGTCTACCACTCTCTGCTTTCACCCTCCCCCTCCATGGCTGTTGATGTGCTTTGGGCTTGATTCTATGTGGTTTTGCAGGCATCCCCGGGTTGTAACTTGGTCCCTTGTCATTCCAAGCCTTTGCCTATGTGACAATCGTATGTACTTGACCGTGGATTACCAGTGCTCTCCACTCCCTCTAAACTGTTGATATGCCTTATTTCTGTACGACCATGCATCGATTCTGTACCATGTCTTTGATCTGGACCTCTTTTTGTATATCCTGTATATTTACTGTCTGCACAATAACGCGCAGCTTTCTTTGTAAAAAAAAAAAACCCATAGAAACCACTACTGCCCAGATCATTGCCAACCCACAACACACCCCACCACAAAAACAAATAATACATACAACCCACGTATGAGCGAGAGCATTATAATCAGACATGTCTGTAGCCTTATTTCAAAAAGTACTCTGCAAACAAAATCTAAGGAGGTGAAAAGAATAGTTGCCCCTACCTATGGAGAGGGGCAGAGTCGTGACCTAAGGGGGCTGGAAGAGGAACCCCCTCCATAAATGGGCACACCTCTCAGGCCCGACCCTGCTCCTTTCCAGATCCCGCACCTTCACTAACTCCCGAAAGATATCGCCCACCACCTCATGCACAGACAGGATTTTGTCCCTAGTGGACACCAAACACTGAGCGTGCCAAGTGTAGTAAAGCACAACTACTATAGGTCAGGGCCGGAAGGCTGGGGTAGCCAATGGCACCCCCTACCCCCGTGAGAACCTCCATGTTGAAGGGACATTGGACCAGAAAATGGTCCATGGTCTCCAATGTCCCTCCACATTCCCGCCGGGGACAGCCCCTGTCCCCTAGGTTCAGATACTTGAGATTTGCACGGACGTATAGTCGTCCGTGGAACGACCTCCATGCAAGATCCCAAAATTTATTCGGAATTCTGGAAGAATTCAAGAGGGCTAACCCCTCCGTGAGGACCCTCTCAGGACAGTCCCTTAAAGACAGGGGTTTCAAAATGTCCGAGGCCATGACCCTCAGGTACAGCTCACGCCGACCCAGAGAGCCTACCTCAAGGGCAGTTATCCGCCACTGCCTCAGTACCTTCAATGCCTGGGGGATGTAGGATGGGAGATACCCATGCGATCTTCTCAGATTGCCAGGCCTCCCCCCCTCCCCTCAAGAACAGCAAGAGCCAGTCCTTGCATGAACATTCCCACCAGGAAGGCACGTCCACAAAGATGGACTGCAAGTTGTACTTTACAAAAATGATGATGAAGAACACCACCGGGTTGACCATGTCCAACCCACCTTGCCTTCGCTGGCGGTATGTGACCTCCCTCTTGATCAGGTTCAGTCTGTTTCCCCACAACAGCAGGAAGAACAGACCATAGACCCGAGCATAGAGAGATGCTGGCAAAAGACACACGTAGCTTACAAAGAGAAACTCAGGCAATAAGTACGTCTTGACCAAGCTTACCCTTTCCCTCAGGGAAAGTTTCCAACCTTTCCAGGCCTTCACCTTCCGAGTGGCACTCACCAGCCTGCGCTCCCAATTTAGCTTGGGATAATCATCCGGGCCGAAATGAATGCCAAGGACTCGAATCTCTGGTACGGGCGTGGGGAACACGTCCGGAAGGGGGAACTGCTCCCCCTCCAGAAAACTTCACTCTTGTTCCAATTGACCAGCGAGCCTGACACCTCAGAGTAGCACCCGATCTGGGATTCCACATAATGGGCCTCCTCACGACCAGATACCACCACCGAGACGTCGTCCGCATAGGCCACGACCCTCACTGCCGAAACCGGACCCCCGACAGGTCCCACCGGAACCCCCCCCAGACGCTCGCAGTCTAGCCTCCTTACGAAGGGGTCGACCGCAAAGATGTACAGAAGGGGGCTCAGCGGGCACCCCTGCCGGACGCCAGAGTCCACAGCAAAGGCCCGGCCCACCCAACCGTTGACAAGAGGGAAGCTCTCAGCTCCCCTATACAATACCTGTAGCCAATCAACGAATTGATCAGGTAGACCGTATCTCCTCAGAAGCAGCCAAAGGTACTCGTGGTTCACCCGATCAAATGCCTTAGCCTGATCCAGTGCAAGCAGATACCGCTCGCTGCCATCAGCCCTGCACCTTTCCACAGCCTCCCGGACGCTCAGGACGGCACTAAAAGTGCCCCGGCCAGGAATTGTGCAGTGCTGAGAGGGAGACAGCATCCTGCCCGCCAAAGCAGACAGTTGTGTAAACAAGATCTTTACAAGCAAATTCCTATCTGTGGTAAGAAGGGCGATCGGACGCCAATTCTCCACCACAGACGGATCTTTCCCCTTTGACAGTAGGATCAGAGCTGACCTTCTCATTGAGGGAGGCAGCAGGCCATAGGCCAAACATTCACAAAACACATCCCTCAGATAAGGAGCCAAGAGGCTCTTAAAGGTTTTGTAGAACTCGGCCATGAGCCCATCGGGCCCAGGCGACTTTTTAGAAGCTAAAGAGCTGATAGCCTGCTCGACTTCAGCTACCGAGATCTCTTCTGTCAGAGAGTCAGGAAGGTCAGACCCCACTTCCAGCGGGGTCTCATCAAGGAATTCCCTGACTTTCTCCATGTCTAGAGGCCGCTTCTTCAGGAGGTCCGAAAAGTGGTCTCTGACGACACCCAGGATCCCCGATCTGGACCGGACCAGAGATCCTGAGGCATCCTTCAGGCCGTGTACGACCTTCGAACTCGCCGCCTCACCACAGCTCTTGTAGGGATCAGGAGAGATAAACTTCCCGTAATCCCTCTCAAAAACCAGGGAGGCGAGACGGTCATACTGACACTCCTTCATTTGCGCCTTCAGACCGGATATCTGTTCCCAAGAGCCCCCAGAGGACACCAGGCGGTCAAGCTGCCTGCGCAGTCTCTGGTAGGCTTGGTACTTGGAAGCTGCCCTGTACCCAGAGATTTCCCGGAAAAAGTCGCCAGACCTCTTTTTAACTACTTCCCACCACTCAAGGCGGGAGCAGTTGCCCTCAAGGAGCGAGGTCTGGTCCAGGAAGAAAACTTCATAGGCTTCCCTAACCTCAGGATCCTCCAGTAGCGACCCATTCAGGCGCCACATACCCCTCCCTTTCTGAGGAGTGTCAGCGACATTCAGGGCCACAGATACCATACAGTGATCTGAGAACTCTACCGACTGCAGCTCAGGAGCCGAGCAGGCAGAGTCCTCCTTTAAAAAAAACCTATCTAATCTACTCTTACTACTACCTCGGGCAAATGTGAAACCAGTGAGGTTGGGGAGGTGACGAACGTGCACATCCACCAACCCGGCCTCCCTTACTACGCTATTCAAAAAAGTACTATCATATCCCAGAGGGTTGGCGGCACCTGCCCGGTCTTTGGGCCTAGTGATCATATTGAAATCGCCACCAAAAATTACCTGCTGGGACGTAAAAAGATAAGGCTTAACCGCCGTAAGGAGGCTCTTCCTCTCCCTCTTAGTTTGAGGCCCATAAAAATTAATGAGCTGGAGGAATTGCCCCCTCACGACGGCGTCCACCACCAGACATCTACCGATCTCCACTTCAATCACTCGCCGGCAAGCCACCGGACCAGTCTTAAAAAGGACCGCAAGCCCACTACAGGGCTCGGCCGCAAGAGACCAGAGGGAGGGCCCACATCTCCACTCCCTCTTTGCTAGATGCATCTCTGCCACAGATGCCAGCCAGGTCTCCTGCAAAAACAAAATGTCAGCTTCAACACGGCTGAGAAAATCAAAGGCCATAAAACGAGCTCCTACAGAACGAATACTTGCGACATTAATGGTCGCAAGCCGTATTGGAGAGGGTACCGCCATCAAAATGATTGAAAGTGGTCACGTTCTCCTTCATACTACAAACACCAAAACATATTTACATATTTACACTCCCTCCTCCTCTGAGTCCGAGGAGGAGGAGAGGATACCAAACGGGTTCCCCAGGGACACCCCACTTTGTGCCCCTGGGGGAACCCCTCCCTTCACAAGGGACTTCCCAGATTTTGCAGCCTTTCCCCTCTTCCTGCGTCTCACCTGCTCCCACTCCTGCCATCTCTCCGAGGTGACAACGCCACCCCCCTCCTCGGACCCGCTGCTCGAGATTTCCCTCTTGGATGAGGCTCGAGCAGCTTCCGTCTTCATGGCCACAGGGCCAGAGGAGACTCTGGGTCCAGAAGGGGGGGGATGGAGGGGGGCCAGAGACGGGGGAGGGGACAGCGGGGGGGACCAGACTTAGCTGGACGGGAGAAGAAGAAGGGGGAGGGGGGGACGGGAAAGACGAGGGGCGGGACGGGGGGGGAGATGAGGGGGGGGTGCATGGGGAGGCAGATCGAACAGGTGGAGGGGGGGGCAATGGTGAGGAGGGGGGTGAGGGGGGGGGGAAGGGGGATGGGGATCGGCCCTGCAACAAAAGGAGGGGAAGGCCCGGGCCCCGGACCCTCAGGCCCGGGACCCCCAGGCCTCCCTGACTCCTCCCCACCGGGAGGTCCCCCCCCTGAGGAAGAACCCCGATATGCTTTGGGGCACCTGCTAAATGGGTGCCCCATCTCTCCACACAAGTTGCAGCATATCTTCCCACATGACTCGGACAGGTGGCCAAACTCGTGGCACCGGCCACATCTGACCACCGTGCAGTCCGAGCTCATGTGGGTCGGGCTGCCGCACTTGAAGCAACGACGGGGCTGTCCCGGGTAGAAGGCCAGGATCCGGTCTCTGCCTAGAAAGGCGCTGCCAGGGAGGTGGGCAACACTGTTGCCCTCCCTCTTGAGCCGGATTCTGGTCAACCAAGCCCCGGTCCAGACCCCGCGCTCATCAAGGTTCTTCCTCAGGGGGGTCTGCAACTGCCCGTACCTCCCGAGCCAGGTGGCAATGTCCTCCGGAGGGAGCGACTCATTCCTCACCAGGATGGTGATGTTCTTAACCTCCTCCTGCCTGGAGATGGGAATGAGCCTGTACCTCTTCCAAGGATCAACGCCCCTCACCAACCCAAAGTTGGTGATGAAGCGTTCCATACACACAGGAGTGACAAAACTAATATCAAACTCCCGTGTGTTGGTTGGGTGGATGACAGCAAAAAGGTCACCCACCCCAAAACCCAAGGAGAGTACCAGGCTCACCACCTCACCTCAGGCGGGGCAGGGGTCTGGACCCTCGTACCGGAGCTGGACAACATTCCTGCGTCTCCTCTCCGGACCACCTGTACCCCTCGTCCACGCCGACCCCTGCATCCTCTCCTGGTCAGCAGGGGGGGGCGCGGAAATTCTGGGCGCCAAACCGGCTGTACAGATGATCCAGAGAGGTACGAGAGCCAGCCACCTGGGCAAAGGAGCGGCCCCCCCTAAGGGCAGACAACAGGTTGGCCTCCGGAGACCCCCGAAAGATGTTCTCCGGAAGTGGGTTACCCCCCTCAGCACCCCCAGAAGTGGGGGGGGACAGGGGGGCCCCCATCCCTGCCGGTGGTGTTGCGCCCACCCCCGCTGACCTACCCTGACCCACCACCCTTGGCCAGACTACAGGCTCCTCCCCCCGGGGCTGCAGCAGAGGGGGGTACCTCCCCCACCCAGACCCCTCTGCGACCTCACCAGCCCCTTGGGACTCAACCCGTATTGGGGGGATGCCCCCCTGGGACCCCTCCAACTGCCGGATAAAGTCATAGGCTGCACAGTCCACCGGGAGGGGTCCCACCTGACATTCCTCCCACCCCGCCTGTGCTGCAGGGAGCCCCTCGGGGCCTGTGGTAGTGTCCATGGGGACCTGGGGCGTAGGCAGCATACCGTCCATAAACCCGTCCTTTACTATACCGTCCATAGCCTGCCAGGGGTGCCTGGAGGTGCCTGCTGCAGCATCCGGGACTGGGCACCCCCGGCCTCTCATCCCCCAGGTCCTCCAAGCCGGTGACACCAGCCGCAAATTCGCGGGGGGTCACTTCCGGCCGCGGGAGGGTCACTTCCGGTTCGCGGGGGTGCACTTCTGGTTCGCGGGGGTGCACTTCCGGTCGCGCGGGGGAGGGGGGGGGGGGTCGTCACTTCCGGTTCTCGGGCGGTCACCTCTGGGTCCCTGATGGTGGATGGGAGCTGGCCACATCCCCCTTCCCTGAAAAGGGGCTGGTTCCCACTGGGGAATGTGGCCTCAGCCGCCGGCGCCATCTTGGCCACACTGCAAACAAGTATTTTTCCTGCTGCTGTCTGAACTTCTACTTCACCGCCATGCACCTGCCTCTCACCCAATGGCTCACTAGCCGCAGGAGCAGTCACTGGCGCTGCACTTGCCAGGTCCTCCGGCTCTACTGCAGGCTGGGGGGTCCTGGAGACAGGCACACAGCGGACTTCCACAGCAGCAGCAGCAGCAGCAGCGTGGCCATCCTGAGGGAGCCTGGGCACGCTGACCTGAAGACGCCGGGGGGGGTACCTCCGGCGGCACTTGGGCCCGGCGGCCTCCTGGATCATTGGGCTCCCCAGACATGGCCAACCCCCCAGCCCCTTTCACGGACCGAGGGATCGGCTCCCGGGAACCCTCCCTAGGTTTTATGGCCTTACTGGGCCCTGTGCAACCGGCACTCACACCCCCCCCCACTGCACCCAGGCTCTCCTGACTTCCCTGGCTGCTTGGAGGGTTGGGACCCCTTTTTTGACCCACTCCTCCTCACCGCTTGGCTTCCTTCCTCATCGGCCTGCTGGAGGGTCTTCCGGAGCTCCTCAAGGAAGCTCACCTCTCCAGCCCCACGTTGAAAAAAGCCCCCCAAATAATCCCAAATCTCCTTCACTTCAAGTTGCAGGGTTTTGATGGCCTCCCTAAACTCCGACTTCTTGCTGCTAGAGCACCTGTCCCTCTTGTCCCTCAGGCCTGCGAGAGTTGCCATTTTTTCCACACAGGCCTGGGATATCCTCACCAGCAGGGATTTGATCTTATCCCGCCTCTTCTTAGCTTTCGCCTCTGTCTCACCTGGTTGGGGAGCGGTCCAATCAGAAAGTCCTTCCTGGGTCCCTAGGAAGAGACGGTCCTCCCTGCTGATGGTGGTGGTCTGGCTGGAGGGCAGGTGCTGCTGGCTCCTCCGGAGGCCGGATGCTGGTCCATCTCCCGGGCTGAGGGAGGCCATCCCCTCCCCTCTTCCGGGGCTGGGGGCTGGAGGCTAGTCCTGGTGGCTGGTCTCTGGAACTCAGGAGCTCTGGAAGACAGGTCTTCTCTCCTCTCCAGCAGGAAGCTGAATGAGCTGAGTGGGAGGAGCTGGAACTACTGCCAGTGGGAGGAGCTACACAATTGGTCTGGAGTTCCCCTTCATGGCCTGCTCCCGGTCCTGTCAGGGGGAAAATGTATGAATAGCGATCTGTCATTTCCTCATGTCAGTCCCATACCCCCCTTACAGTTAGAACACACCCAGGGAACATAATTAACCCCTCCCTCGCCCCTAGTGTTAACCCCTTCCTTGCCAGTGACATTTTTATAGTAAGCAATGCATTTTTATACCATTGGTCGCTATAAAAATGCCAAAGGTCCCAAAAATGTGTCCGCCATAATGTCGCAGTACCGATAAAAATCACTGATCGCCGCCATTACTAGTAAAAAAAATATATATTCATAAAAAAACCCATAAAACTAACCCCTATTTTGTAGACGCTATAACTTTTGCGCAAACCAATCAAACGCTTATTGCGATTTTTTGGAACCAAAAATATGTCGAAGAATACGTATCGGCCTAAACTGAGGGGAAAAACATTTATTTTTATATATTTTTGGGGAAACAGTAAAAAAGTTTTATTTGGTGATCAAATACCACAAAAAAAAACTCGATTAGTGGGAAAAAAAGGACGCCAATTTTGTTTGGGAGGTACGTCGCACGACCGCACAATTGTCAGTTAAAACGACGCAGTGCCAAATCGCAAAAACTGGCCCGGTCAGTGACCAGTAATAAGAAAACACTAAAGTTAGCCCAATTTATGGCCATAATGTGAAAGATGATGTTACACTGAGTAAATAGATACCTAACATGTCACGCTTTAATATTGCACACACTCATGGAATGGCGCCAAACTTCAGTACTTGAAAATACCTTTTTTTCTCTTTAAAGTGTATTTTTGTGCGTGAACTCGAGAGAGGAGCCGGACTGCAGGAGTAGGCAGACCCTCCCCCCAGAGGCAATATGCCCCCGGGTGGCAATGGCGGGTGTGAGGGAGGACCTCCCACTCACCCCGCCCTACCTGCTCCGCTTGGGAGCCCAACGGGACCCGACGGGGCAGAGGGACTCCCCCTATGGGGAAGTGAGGGGGTCTAACCTGCTCAGCCAGCCCCGTAGGTCCTTCGCCTCTCTTTTTTAGGAGACCGCATGGCCAAAGTGTGTGCGTGTTAAACCAATTTTGTGTGCGTGCAAGTGTGGTGGTTTTTGTGGGGGGGGGGGGTGCGCGTACTAAGCATAGGCTTACCTTGCACACCCACCGGGAGCCGGGCTGAGACCACCGAACTCAATTCACATGTAGCCGAGACCGGGATCCGAACCCTTGGCTGCAGAGGTGAACGGCTTATCAGCGCAGTGCCAATCACGTTGAGCCACCACAGCTCCGTTGAAAATACCCATAGACAATGTTTTTTTTTGTTTTTCAGGTTACCAGTTTAGAGTTACAGAGGAGGTCTAGTGCTAAAAGTATTGCTTACACATGTAAGTCCCACCCACATATGTAAATACCGTTCAAACCACACATGTGAGGTATCATAGCGTGCGTTAGAGCGAGAGCAATACTTTTAGCACTAGACCTCCTCTGTAACTCTAAACTGGTAACCAGAAAAACAAATGTGCGTGTTCGCTTCTGACTGCGCGCTACTAGGGACAGGGGCGTTTTAATTATTATTATTTATTTTTGTTACGTAAAAATTCAATAAGACCTCCCCTTCAGGTTGGAAAGCATGAGTTACGGAAAAAAAAAAAAACAGCTCTCATGCTTTGATCTGCCATTGCAGCTTTGATTATGTTTCTGCATCTCGGATGAACTGGGCATGCTCAGACACTTGGAAAATTTAAGCTTGCTTTTTGTGGCTAAAAATGACTTGCATGTTTCTGAGCATGCTCAGAAAGCGTGTTTTTTGGGTTAGTAATTTAAGGACATCCTTAACAGGTGTAAGCAGTTACAAGTGCACCCAAACTAGAGACTGACATTTCTTCATGTGTTTCCAATTGGTTCATTACCACACATGTTATAAAAAGCGTGGATAGAGCACATGGCAGCTGCCCTGAGAGGGGGCAGACTGGCTGGCAAGAATGTCGGGGCGAAACAGAGATGGTTTTTGAGCAAGGTTATTTTTTTGGGGGGGCAATTGTTTTATTTAATGATGTCCACTTTGATGTTTTTGTTTGCTGCATATTTTAGCAAAATGTTTCTCAAGACGTTAATGACTAATGTTTTAATCCTGTGGGTCTATCCTGTTATTTCAAAAGCATAAACCATATTCCGCTTACTGTCTGAAATCAACCTAGGTATATTTTTAGTTTTCATGTTTATTTTTGTTTGTGTGTGTTTATTTTGTATTTTTTTGGTTTTGCTTTCCTTGTTTTGTGGACCAATAAAATTACTTTCAAATTTTGAAGTTTGTTTTGTGTTATTTTTTCATGCTACGGATTTTGACAGCTGCAGCTGAAATAGTTTGGGCCTAAACATTTAGGTGTGATTTGTCTCTAAGCTTCTTTCCTGGTGTGTATGCATGAAATGTTTGCTGCCATTTTTAGTCACCAGAAAAGGAAAGACAGAGCGGTAAGTATTGTTTCCTCTTTACTGTAAGTACCCCGCCAGGACATGTTTTGTGGATTTCTCTTATCAATAATTGCTATCCAGACTGTATTTTTAAAGCACATGTGCAAGATGAAGGAAAACATGCAAACATGGCCTGTTGGGGGGGTGTATTGGTGGACAGGCTAATTGTGGGTGTTTGAGGGAAGCCAAGTGAGTGTTAGAACCCCTGCTTGTGTTTTTAGGTTGGGCTTTGTGTCTCTTTTCTTAAAATTGGCTTCACTTCCTGTCACACAGCTGAACAGGAAGTGAGGTTAAAACCCTACCAATGTCTTTTCTTGGGGACACAGGTCAATCTTACTAGTGTCCCCATTAAGCAAATTGCACTGCTGTGTACACCCCAAATGATTAGTTTGGGGTTTAGTAAAGGCAAAGCCGCTCTGCAGTAGAAGCGTAGTCAATGAAAATCGGAAGGGAAGCACTGATGGTTTTAACATCCAATCCCGCCAATTTTTTTTTTCTTCCTTGCTTGTCCACTTGTAGTGCAAAGTTGATTTGCCTTTAGTAAATGGGCCCCAAAGTCCAAGATCACTAATAATTTGGGGTGTACACAGCAAAATGCAATTTCCATAATGGGAAACTATTTAGATTGATCTGTGTGTCCCCAACAAAAGACATTAGTCAGGTTTTACCCTCACTTCCTGTTTGGCTATGTGGCAGGAAGTGAATGAATTTGAAGTAGAAAGTGACATTTGTGAGGTGTCTTTACCCTATCAGGGGTGCAGGCATCCCCCCAAAAAAACAAGAAAATTGTTTATTTAACATTGGGTGGTGTTTGTGGGGGTCCCTAACACACATTCATACATATTAGCAATGCTGGATCCTGACCTATTGGCATGGTTATATTTTCTTAGGCCTCTTAATAAAATTATCTGAAATTTGGGGTTAAACTGGAACTATAATCAACACTTCTTTATTTTTTTGTTTTCTTTCATTTTGGATAGAGTTGGGGGGAAGGGTTAGAAGCCCTGTCAGTTTATTTTGTATTATCCCTGTCCGTTTAGGGAGATTGGCCTTCACTTCCTGCCTCATAGCCAAACAGGAAGTGAGAGAAAAAAATATGCAAATTAAGGGAATCCCATGCCCCCCCACCCCAGAACTAGTGTGTGTCCCCTGAAAATTCCTGGGCGGGTCATAAAAAAACAGGGTGTGGCCTTGACAGGAAGGGTGGGTAATTTTTCTATTAGGAGGTGCAGAAATTTAGTCAGGCCTAGGGCAGCACAAAACCTAAATATCCTACTGCATATTAGGGCTTATTTAGACAGGATCCGATTTACAGCATGTTTTTAGATTGTGGGAGGAAACCCACGCAGGCACAGGGAGAACATGCAAACTCCAGGCAGATAGTGTCACAGGCGGGATTTGAACCAGCGACCCTTTTGCTGCTAGGTGAAAGTGCTATACACTACACCACTGTGCTGAACGAACATGATCCAAGCTGAAAGCATGAGATCAGTGTTTTTTTTTTCCAATTCCATGCTTTCCAGCCTGGAGGACAGATGTGGGGTCTTATTGACCCCGCCTCTCTCCATAAAGAGGACCTGTCACACACTAGTCCTATTAACAAGGGATGTTTACATTCCTTGTAATAGGAAGAAAAGTGCAAAATAAAACAAAAAAAGGGGCAAAAAAAGTGCAAAAATAAAAATATTATGGTAAAAAAAAAATATATATCTTAATTAAAACGCCCCTGTCCCTAGTAGCTCGCACTCAGAAGCGAACACGCATTCAAGTCGCACCCACATATTTAAACACCGTTCAAACCACACGTGAGGTATTGACGCGTGCGTTAGAGCGAGAGCAATAATTTTAGCACTAGACCTCCTCTGTAACTCTAAACTGGTAACCTGAAAAAAAAAAAAAAAAGCGTCGCCTATGGAGATTTTTAACCACTTGACCACTGGGCACTTAAACCCCCTTCCTAACCAGACCAATTTTCAGCTTTCGGTGCTCTCACAATTTGAATGACAATTACTCAGTCATACAACATTCTACCCATTTGAAATTTTTGTCCTTTTTTTCACACAAATAGAGCTTTCTTTTGGTGGTATTTGATCACTTCTGGGTTTTTTATTTTTTGCGCTATAAAAGAAAAACGACTGAAAATTCTGTAAAAAAAAAAAAAAAAACGTGTTTCTGTCATATTAGTGGGTTATTTCTCACACACAGCATATGCATACCACAAATTACACCCCAAAACACATTCTGCTATTCCTCCCGAGTATGGCGATACCACATGTGTGAGACTTTTACACAGCGTGGCCACATACAGAGGCCCAACATGCAGGGAACGCCATTAGGCGTTCTGGAACACCCAGACCAATTCTGACATTTCTCTCCTACATGGAAAAATCATCATTTATTCGCTAGAAAATTACATAGAACCCCAAAACATTATATATGCTTTTTTAGCAAAGACCCTAGAGAATACAATGGCGGCCGTTACAACTTTTTATCTCGCACAGTATTTTCGCAGAAATTTATTGAACGCGCGTTTTTAAAAAAAAACTGTTTTGTGCTTAAAACAAAACAAAACAGTAAAGTTAGCCCGATTTTTTTTCAAAATGTGAAAGATGAAGTTACGCCGAGTAAATAGATACCCAACATGTCACACTTCAAAATTGCGCACACTCGTGGAATGGCGCCAAACTTCGCTACTTAAAAATCCCCATAGGCGGTATTGCAGAGTATTGGGGTATTGCAAAGTATCATGCAGGGTATTGGGGTATTGCCGAGTATTGGGGTATTGCCGAGTATTGGGGTATTGCCGAGTATTGGGGTATTGTTGAGTACTGGGGCATTGCTGAGTATTGGGGTATTGTTGGGTACTGGGGTATTGTGGTTTATTGTTGGGTACTGGGGTATTGTTGGGTACTGGGGCATTGCCGAGTACTGGGGTATTGCCGAGTACTGGGGTATTGCCGGGTACTGGGGTATTGCCGGGTACTGGGGTATTGTCGGGTACTGGGGTATTGTTGGGTACTGGGGTATTGTGGGGTACTGGGGTATTGTTGGGTACTGGGGTATTGTTGGGTACTGGGGTATTGTGGGGTATTGTTGGGTACTGGGGTATTGTTGGGTACTGGGGTATTGTGGGGTATTGTTGGGTACTGGGGTATTGTGGGGTATTGTCGGGTACTGGGGTATTGTGGGGTACTGGGGTATTGTTGGGTACTGGGGTATTGTGGGGTATTGTTGGGTACTGGGGTATTGTTGGGTACTGGGGTATTGTTGGGTACTGGGGTATTGTGGGGTATTGTTGGGTACTGGGGTATTGTTGGGTACTGGGGTATTGTGGGGTATTGTTGGGTACTGGGGTATTGTGGGGTATTGTTGGGTACTGGGGTATTGTGGGGTATTGTTGGGTACTGGGGGATTGCAGGGTACTGGGGTAATGCTGGGTACTGGGGATTGCTGGGTACTGGGGGATTGCAGAGCTGGGATGGATTGAGGGATGGCTGGATCTGTGACTGCATTTGTCACAGATCCAGCCACAGCTCAGCTGCTGACACCCCGCTCCCCCCCCCCTCACCTCGCACACTGTACAGAGAGGAGAGGGAGGAGAGGGAGGAACCGGCGTCATCAAATGACGCCGGTTTGTTTACAAGTGATCGCGCCGTCATTCGACGGCGCGATCAAGTGGTAAATGGCCGCTATCAGTGGCAATTTACCGTGATCCGTGATGCGCCGGGTCTTCTAGACCCGGCGAGCACGGACACTTTCGCGAGCGCGTCCCAGGGGACACGCAATCGCGGAAGTGCACGAGGACGTCCCAGGGACGTCGTGTCAAAGCAACTCCACCGCGCCGTAGCAGTAAAATGCTTATGGCGCGGTGGGGAAGTGGTTAATACCGAAGTTTAGCGCCATTCCATGAGTGTGCGCAATATTAAAGCGTGACATGTTAGGTATCAATTTACTCCGTGTAACATCATCTTTCACATTATCCCTAAAAATTGGGCTAACTTTACTGCTTTGTTATTTTTTAATTCATGAAACCATTTTTTTTTTTGCAAAAATAAAAAAGGCGGTAGAATTTTTTTCCGCAAATACCGTTGGAAATTAAAAAAAAAATGGCGGCCATTTTATTCCCTAGGGTGTCTGCTAATAAAATATATATAATGTTTGGGGGTTCTGAGTCATTTTCAAGGAATAAAATATAATTGTTACATGAAGGAGAGAAGTGCCAGAATAGGTGTGGTATGGAAGTGGTTAAAGTGCAACAATAAAAGTGCAATATTCCTTTAAATTTCGTACCAGGGGGGGGGGGGGTGTAATGTCAGCATGTGAAAAATCGCACGTTTCTCGTGGTTAGAACTGTCCCTGCACAAAATGACATTCTGAAGAAAAAAAGCCGTTTAAAACTGACTCGCGGCAATAATGAATTTTCGGCTCCCGGCAATTGTGAGAGATTCATTCATAAAACCAAAAAAAAAAGCGTGGGGGTCCCCCCAAATTCCATTAGAAGGCCCTTCAGGTCTTTAAGGGGAACTCCACACCAAATAAAAAAAAATGGCGTGGAGTCCCCCCCCAAAATCCACACCAAACCCTTATCCGAGCACGTTGACCTGGCCGGCCGCAGAAAAGAGGGGGGGACAGAGCGTGCCCCCCCTCTCCTGAACCGCACCAGGCCACATGCCCTCAACATTGGGAGGGTGCTTTGGGGTGCCCCCCAAAGCACCTTGTCCCCATGTTGATGAGGACAAGGGCCTCATCCCCACAACCCTTGCCCGATGGTTGTGGGGGTCTGCGGGCAGGAGGCTTATCGAAATCTGGAAGACCCCTTTAACAAATGGGCCCCCCAGATCCCGCCCCCCCCACCCTATGTGAAATGGTAATGGGATACATTGTACCTCTACCATTTCACGAAAAAAAAAGTGAAAAGTGTTAAAAAAGACAAGAGCCGGTTTTTGACAAGTCCTTTATTAATATCTTCTTTCCGCTTCTTCTTCTTCCATCTTCTTCTTTTCTTCTTTCCTTCGGGTTTCTTCCTCCATCTTCTTCTTCTTCTGCTTCTTTCTTGGGCCTTCTAGTGCCGCATCTTGACCGGCGTCTTCTTCCATCTTCTTCTCCTTCCGCCGGCCTTCTCGTCCGCATCTTCCTCTTCCCCGGCGCTCGGCTTCCAATTGAATTCCCCGCTGTGTGACGCTCAGGAGACCACGCCCCCTCTGACTCCACGGGTAATCTCCTAGGAAAGTCCCCGTGTGGTGCGTGTCCGTCAGAGGGGGGTGTGGTCTCATGAGCGTCACACGGAGGGCAATTCAATTTAGGACTTTTGATTTCCCCCATAGACTTCTACAGGGAGTTCGGCGGCGGCTTTACTTATCAATTGCATTGCGCTGCTGCTGCTGCGCCCGGTTCATGCGCCTAATTAAGGCTTCCTTCAGCGCACTAATTAAGGCATGAACCAGTGCAGTGACAATAGTAAATCAGCCCCGCTGTCTCAATGAATTCGGACCTGAAATGGACCAAAAGATGCACAGGACTGCAATTCGCACTAGAACCGCTGTGGAGATGTGGGAACCGGCTGGAATAAAAGGCAGTGTTGAAACACCTGCTCCATTGACAGAGGAGTTGGAATGCAGTACCAGTAAGGTAGGGTGACCAGACATCCCCGGTTTCAGGGGACAGTCCCTGGATTGAGGACAAGTGTCTGTCCCTGGTTTTGTCCCCGGATTGGATTTGAACAGGGGCTGGGGCAATTTCAAAGACATTCAGTGCAGAATAAAAAAATAAAAATCTGAATTACACACCTCCATTGCGCCGCTCCTACTAGCTTAGGGGGGTGTATTTTTTTCCATTATCAGTGCCCATTTCTGAGGATGTGCTAGTCGGAGCGGAGGGAATATTTCTTCAGTTTTAGGTGCATGCCCATTCAGCTCCACTCGCATTTTCTTCTGCCTTGGCTCAAGTTCCGGCCAGCCGCCTGCCTGTTTATCTCCTTGCCTTCCCTGGTGGAGGGATCTTCCTCTGCATCCCATCCAGTAGTAGCCGGGGTCTGGAGAGTGAGACTTGACAGGCTGTGAGGCGGGCAGCGATGGGCAGAGAGCTGATTGCCGCCATTACTAGTAAAAAAAAATGTCCCCAGATTTAATTTTAAAAATCTGGTCACCTTACAGTAAGGCCCCTTTCACACAGGACGGATTTGTGATGATCCGCCCTGTGAACCTCTGCTTGCTTAGCGGGAGATCGCTCGGCTAACCCCCACTGCACAGGCGGATCGGGTGATCTGATATCCCCATAGGGGAGAGCGGAGAAAAGACCGGGTGGTCCCTGCACAGTGTGCGGGCACCACCCGGTCTTTTCTCCGCTCTCCCCTATGGGGATATCAGATCACCCGATCCGCTCTGCAAACAGATGGAAAAAAAGGATTTTCTGCAGAATCGGAGGATTGCGGAACCGGATGAGATTGGGTGTTAGGAATGTTCATCCGCTGACACCAGCTATCTCATAGGGATCAATGTATGTCCCTTTTTCATTCGTACACGGATGGATGAAAAAGCGGACATACAGTCCACATGTTAGAAAGTTTTTCATTGAAGAGGAGGCGTGGATCCTCATTAGAAAAAAACATTATCACAGCAGCTTTGCAGCTGAAGAACCAAATCTATTAACCCTTGTGTAACAGAACTATGTATTCTGCCTGTACATCTATACTAAATCATGCAGTGGGATATTATGAGGTGTAAATATCCTCTGTCTGTTTAGATGTAGATTAGAAGTGAATCAGCCTGGCTCCTAAAACCTATCTTTAGGTATGCTAATGCACCTGTCTATCCCCAAAGGTTAATTGATCTATTGTGTGTGTGAAAGACCTGTGTTTATCTTTAAGAGATCGTATATTGTATTCCAAATTAGCAGGCTCCGGTCAGTTGTATTGAAATAGCATGTCAATTATGTTCAGAAGAACTGTCAGGCTTTGCGGTGCCAAAATGTTTAGCTACTGATGGGATTATCTGTGATTGAGTATTGTTCTGGGGGTTGATTGAAGTCTATTTGAGAAATGAATGTGGCTTCGTTGGCCTGGTGCCAGGGTGTCTAACTTGGGGCCCCCCTGTGGAGGAAGGGGGCGGAGAGTACCATTGTTCCTTGATTATTCACAAGCTTGTAACTAGATATAAACCAAGAAATGTACCATTAAAGTTGGCTACTTGACCCTTCAAAACGTAGCTCCGTCTCGTTCTTGAAAAGGGCCTGCGATGGGATATTTATTCTGTTCGTTTTACAACTGGACCTGACTCTCCCTCTGGCTCTCGTGGATGAGCTTATACTGGACTTACTTGCATAGCAACTTGCCAGGGAAAAGGACTCCAACGGCTGATACCCTCTCCCTACTTGGGTAGCCGTTACATTGGTTGGCAGCAGTGGGATGGTCCTTTTTTCCAAGGAGCAAGTTCTGAATGGAGGCTCAGTACGCCAGGCTGAAAAGAACCACACTAAAAGATTTATTGGAGAGTCGTGGTAGGAGTGCCAGTAACAGACCACGGAGGGAGCTGATAGCTGACCTGCTGGAGCTGGACCAAATGGATGGATCCATGGAAGGAACGGAGCCTCTAGCACCTGTCAGCGAGGAAGATGTAATTACGGATATTGTACACCAGAGATTGTCCTTGTATCTGTCAGTACTGGATCCCTCTAGGACCCAGCGCACTCACCTGACACAGCCTTGGCTGGGAAACACTGATTGGCCAGCTCTCCTTTAAAACACCTGTGTTTTCACCCAATCAGTGCTCGTGATAGAGTTACTCTGCTTGCCTTGTGTGATCCAGCCTGACCTGTTTATTTGTAAACTTTGTGTATGACCCAGCTTGTTTGACCCTGCTTGTTGCTTCCGATTTGGTACCTTTCGAACTCTGATTATCCGTGTATGACCCGGCTTGCCTAGACCACATCCATTGCAGTGGTGCACTACTAGCACCAGCAACACCACCAACATCCACACCTGCGGTGAACTACAAGTTCCAGCTTTCCTGCTCATCAAAACCCCTACTTCAGCAGTGAACTACAAGTGCCAGCTGTCCCGCTCGTCTCAACCCTGCATCCGTGGTGAACTACAAGTCCCAGCGCTGACCTGCTTCTCAAGACCTGCTCATGGTATGTGCTCTTGTTATTGAACTATAGGCATATTAGCACACCTGAACTGTTGTCTGCTGCTAGCCTGATATGAAACCTGACATTATCACGAGCCATACATAAAAAGGGAAAACCCATCATGGATTCTGAGCAGGCTCAGATGTTTGCACAAGAACTTTGCCGTTTATCCCATCAAGTTCAGCAAATGGCCACAGAGCTCACCAAGGTGCAATCCCCTACTACAACTGTTACAAAAACTTTATCTGAACCAAAAATTACTTTGCCTGACCGTTTTTCTGGTGACCCTAAGGGATTTTGAACTTTAAAAACAGCTGCAAATTATATTTCAAATTAAGGCCATCCTCTTCTGGCTCTGAAACTCAGAGAGTTCAGATCATTATCTCTCTGCTACAGGGTGACCCCCAGGCTTGGGCCTTTAACCTTGAACCAAACCACCCAGCCCTGCTAACTGTAGATGCCTTCTTTGAAGCCCTTGGATTGCTGTACGATGATCCAGATCGTATGGCTACTGCAGAATCAACCCTGCGTAACTTAAAGCAAGGAACCACCACAGCTGAAATGTACTGCTCATAGTTTCGCAGGGGGGCCCCAGAATCTGGCTGGAATGATGCAGCTCTCCGCAGCCAGTTCAGAATAGGTCTTTCAGATGCAATTAAGGATGCTCTGGTCAACTTCTCCTATCCAGCCTCACTGGAGGAAGCTATGTGTCTAGCCATTAGAATTGATCGCCGTCAGCGAGAGAGGGGGCGAGAAAAAAATATGGCTGTGGAAAACTGTATACCTCCCTTACCACCTGACCATCCAACCTCCAGTGCCAGTTCAGTGGAAGAACCTATGCAGCTAGGCTCCACCCGGCTATCTGCCCAGGAACACACACGCCGGCGTAATATGGGACTTTGCCTGTATTGTGGCCTCAGGTGTCACATGCTCCGTTCGTGCCCTACACGTCCGGGAAACTCCCGGACCTAGGTGATTATGGGGAGGTCACCTTAGGTCTGCTTTCATCTCCCCAGTGGGACAGTCGTATACTTCTACCCAGTGTTATTCACTTTGGGACAGGGACTCATGAACTGCTGGCCTTGGTAGATTCTGGAGCTGCTGAGAATTTTATTGATAAGACTCTGATTACCTCCTTGTCCCTGGAAACTCATACGCTAGATTTCCCAGTCCGCCTAATTTCTGTGGATAACCGGCCTCTCTCACAAGACCTTGTGCTTTAGTCCACCAATCCCTTCCAGTTACAATTGGGGGCCCTGCACTGGGAGAAGATTTCATGTCTTGTCATTGACTCTCCATCCACTCCTTTGATCCTAGGCCTTCCTTGGCTTTAGAAGCACAATCCTGTAATTGACTGGCGAACAGGAAATATTCTGGCTTGGTCCAATCAGTGTAAAGAAAGTTGCATCCAGCACCCTGTTCGACTTGCTGCTTGTCAAGTGGGAATGGAACAGATTCCGCTTTGTTATAAGAACTTTCAGGATGTGTTTTCTAAAGGGAGTGCTGACACCTTACCACCTCATCGCAGTTATGACTATCCCATTGACCTTTTGCCTGACACTACACCTCCGCGAGGGAGAGTCTTTCCATTGTCCGAACCAGAGAACCTTGCTTTGCAAGAATACATCCAGGAAAACCTAGCTAAAAGTTTCATCCGTCCCTCTACTTCTCCCGCAGGCGCAGGTTGCTTCTTTGTCCCAAAGAAGGACGGGGGTCTAAGACTTTGTGTTGACTACAGAGGTCTAAATAAAATAACCGTTCCCAATCGGTACCCTCTCCCTCTCATCACAGAGTTGTTCTCCCAAATCCAGGGAGCAAAGATTTTCTCCAAACTAGACCTAAGGGGAGCCTATAATCTAGTGCGCATCCGTGAAGGAGATGAGTGGAAGACAGCCTTTAACACCAAGGATGGCCACTACGAATGTTCTGTCATGCCTTTCGGTCTCAGGAATGCACCAGCTGTCTTTCAAAACTTTATGAATGACATTTTCCGTGACCTGTTGGGTCGCTTCATGCTTGTATACTTGGATGATATTTTGATATATTCTCCCAATCTTGAAACGCATCAGAGGCACGTCCGCTCAGTGTTGGCCCGATTAAAGGCTCATTCCCTTTTTGTTAAGCCTGAAAAATGTTCATTTCATGTCAAACAAGTACCTTTTCTGGGCTACCTAATCTCTGACACAGGCCTAACCATGGATCCAGACAAGATTCAGGCCATTCTAGACTGGGCATCACCTTCAGACCTGAAAGCAGTTCAGCGCTTCCTGGGCTTTGCAAATTTCTATCGGAAATTCATTAAGAATTTTGCCACCATTGCACATCCCATCACCTCTCTCACCAGGAAGTCTCAGTCTAAGTTTAAATGGACTACTGAAGCCCAGACAGCCTTCACTCAGTTGAAGAAAGCCTTTACCTCTGCACCAATTCTACGCCATCCTGTTCCTGAGCTGCCTTTTATTGTGGAGGTAGATGCATCCGAAGTAGGGGTGGGGGCGCTTCTGTCACAAAATGACCCTGTAACTGCTGCCATCCACCCCTGTGCCTTCCTGTCCCGTAAATATTCTCCAGCAGAGCGCAACTATGATATAGGCAACAGAGAACTGTTAGCCATAAAGCTAGCTTTGGAGGAATGGAGACATTCGCTGGAGGGAGCTCGCTATCCATTCATAGTTCTGACTGACCACAAAAACCTTGAATACATCCGTTCTGCTAAAAGACTGAACTCACGTCAGGCCAGGTGGTCATTGTTCTTCTCCAGATTTGACTTCACAATTTCTTATTTACCAGGGCCAAAAAATGTTAAGGCCGATGCCTTGTCTCGCAGTTTTTTATCAGAATCCCCACCTCCGCTTCCTCCACAATCCATTATTTCTGAGGACAGGATTTTGGCTTTCACCCAGACTGACATCTCTGAGGCCTTGTTACCTGCACAGGCTGAAGCCCCCCCTTCCACTCCCTCTGGTATGCTTTTTGTGCCCTTGGCTCTTCGTTTGCAGGTTTTGCAGCAGGTACATGCGTCAAAGCCTGCAGCGCATCCGGGGTTTAGACAAACTTATGAGATTATCTCTCGCAACCTCTGGTGACCATCGATTAGGCAGGATGTGCTAGCCTTTGTCCAGGCTTGTGAGGTTTGTGCCAGAAGCAAGGGCAGTACCTCTAAGCCCTCCGGTCTTCTACGTCCTCTACCAATACCTACTTGTCCCTGGACTCATTTATCTATGGACTTTATCACTGACTTGCCTCCGTCCCAGGGATGTTCCACGATCTGGGTGGTGGTAGACAGGTTCAGTAAGATGGCCCACTTTGTTCCACTTCCGAAACTGCCGTCTGCTAGAGATCTGGCATCTTTATTCATTAAACATGTTTTCAGGCTCCATGGGGCACCAATTAACATTGTCTCAGACCGCGGCTCTCAGTTTATAGCCCAGTTTTGGAAGGCCCTTTGTTCTCAGCTAGGGATTAAGTTAACATATTCTTCAGCCTATCATCCCGAGACAAATGGCCAAACAGAAAGAACTAATCAGACTCTAGAGAAGATGGTACGTTGTCTGATGGCCAATGATGAGGTGGAGTGGGTCAACATCCTTCCATGGGCAGAGTTTGCCTTTAATAATTGTGCCAGCTCTTCTACAGGGACCTCTCCATTCTTCTGTGTTTACGGGTTGCATCCTCGTGTGTGCTCCTTTGATCTTCCACCCTCTGATGTTCCAGATGCCAACACCACGATTGAAAATTTCTCCAAAATCTGGTCTGACGTCAATCGTGCTATTTCTCGTTCGGTGCAGGCATTTAAGAAAACGGCTGATAAGAGGCGCTCAAAGGCCCCTGGATATAAAGTTGGTGACAAAGTGTGGCTATCATCCAGGAATCTGTCCCTGCATGTTCCATCCAAAAAACTTGGCCCAAAATTCATCGGGCCCTATGAGATTTCGGAGATTGTTAATCCTGTGTCCTATAGATTAAAACTCCCCCCGTCCATGCGCATTCCTAATGTCTTCCATGTTTCTTTATTGAAACCTGTTCACTCTAGTCTCCAAGTAAATGAACCAGAACCTGTAGATGTGTCGGATAGCCAGGAATATGAAGTGGCATATATTCTTGACTCCAGACGAGTACGCAATTCCTTACAATATCTAGTTTATTGGAAAGGTTTTGGCCCAGAGGATCGATCCTGGATCCCAGCTCGCGATCTCCATGCTGATCGCCTTAAGAAGAAGTTCCATCTTCGATATCCAAGTAAGCCTGGGGGTGCAGGAGCAACCCCTCGAGAAGGGGGGGGTACTGTCAGTACTGGATCCCTCTAGGACCCAGCGCACTCACCTGACACAGCCTTGGCTGGGAAACACTGATTGGCCAGCTCTCCTTTAAAACACCTGTGTTTTCACCCAATCAGTGCTCGTGATAGAGTTACTCTGCTTGCCTTGTGTGATCCAGCCTGACCTGTTTAATTGTAAACTTTGTGTATGACCCGGCTTGTTTGACCCTGCTTGTTGCTTCCGATTTGGTACCTTTCGAACTCTGATTATCCGTGTATGACCCGGCTTGCCTAGACCACATCCATTGCAGTGGTGCACTACTAGCACCAGCAACACCACCAACATCCACACCTGCGGTGAACTACAAGTTCCAGCTTTCCTGCTCATCAAAACCCCTACTTCAGCAGTGAACTACAAGTGCCACCTGTCCCGCTCGTCTCAACCCTGCATCCGTGGTGAACTACAAGTCCCAGCGCTGACCTGCTTCTCAAGACCTGCTCATGGTATGTGCTCTTGTTATTGAACTATAGGCATATTAGCACACCTGAACTGTTGTCTGCTGCTAGCCTGATATGAAACCTGACAGTATCCAGAATATTGGATGGATATTTGGCTGATTTTGAGTGACAGTGCTCACTACACCAGGTACCACCAGACCAATGAGTCACTATTTTGTCTGGGAAATTGTCGGGCGAAGCCAATGAAGCTTTTCGGGCTCTTGCTCCAGAGGATATTTTACAATATCAGCAAGTTAAAAAGGCGCTGCTAACCTGATATGCCGTAACTCCAGAAACCTACCGCCGTCGCTTCCGGGAATCCAAGAAGAAGGCTGGGGACTCCCACATGGAATGGGCCAACCAGTTACAAAGGGTGGCATCCCATTGGGTCCAAGGGTGCAAGCCCAACACCGGGGAGGAAGTATTGCAGCTATTCCTAATGGAACATTTCTTCCAAGACCTGGCCGCAGACATAAAGGACTGGGTACGAGATCGCTGTCCCATTAACTTAAAAGAGGCGGCGCGACTAGCAGATGAGTATGCGGAAACAAGGAAAGTAAGCCAGGGTACTACACGGCTGGCTCATAAGATAGAACCACGTACTCCAACCGTCACCCCACACCCAGAGTTTCGGGGCTCCAGTCCCACCACATCCTCAGTGGCCTAACAACTACCCCCGGGATGCGTCTAGGGTGACGTGCCATCACTGTAGCAACACGGGACATATTGCTCGTTTTTGCCCTTTGAGAGCTACAAATAACAACTGGAGACGCCCAACACCCAACACAGAGGTCACTTCATCACGTCCCTCTGCGGCCCACTGCCTAGAGACTGAGGTGGGCCCTGAGGAATGTCTGGGGATTTTATATGAGGCAGACCCAATACAAGCGGCCTCTCCAGATAACCGTCAGCATCACCGTCAGGAGGTACGAGTGAATTGAGAAGTAGCCCAAGGCCTAAGAGATACCGGGGCTACTATCACTCTGCTTCAAAAACATCTGGCAAAGCCAGAGAACGTGTCTACTCGCACAGTTGCTGTCTGGGTCGCAGGGGGTGCTGTATTCCGCTTACCCACCGCCCATGTGCACTTAGACTGGGGAGTCGGGTCAAGAAAGACCACAGTTGGTATCATGGACAACCTACCTGCCGAGGTTGTGCTGGGCAACGACATTGGCCCTCTGACTTCGGCTTATTTACCTACACCGGATGCTGCTTGCCCCGTGACCACCCGCTCACAGACCCGTATCACAGATGATCCTACAACAGACCAAGAGACGCAGGTAAGCCAGGAACCGACATTTAACCCCACTACAGTAGAGAGACCCATAGCTTGGGACACCCCAGAGGAATTTGGGAGGGAAAATAGGGAGGACCCCACCCTTCAAAAGTATCGAGAATTAACAGACAGTAGAGGGGATGAGCAGGAACGGTTTATATGGGATGGTGACAGGTTATACAGATTGACCGAGGGCAGAAAGAGAGGCGGTGTCTCTTCGCAAAAGCGCCAACTGGTGGTACCCAGAAAATACCGGTTGGAACTTCTCCGAATCGGCCACGACATTCCGTTGGCAGGGCACCTAGGGGGTAACCGCACCACCTACAGGATCACCCAGACTTTCTTTTGGCCGGGGATCTTGAAGGATGTGCGACGTTACTGCAGCACCTGTGACACATGCCAACGGGTAGGAAAAAAAGGGGATCACCCTAAAGCTCGACTGTCCCCTATGCCCATGATCGAGGAGCCATTTAGCAGGGTAGCAGTCGACCTAGTGGGACCCCTACCTAACCCCAGTCCCTCTGGTAAAAAATATATTCTCACCATAGTGGACTATGCCACTCGCTACCCGGAGGCCGTCGCGCTGACGAATATCCAGGCAGACACGGTTGCCAGTGCTCTCGTCGGGATATTTACCAGAGTGGGGTTTCCTAAGGAAATCCTATCCGACCGAGGGACCCAGTTTACCGTGGACCTAACCCAACAGTTATGGAAGGTCTGCGGTATTAAGACTCTGCTTAGTTCACCATACCACCCTCAGACTAACGGTCTCTGTGAACACTTTAACGGTACCCTCAAGCAATTGCTGCAGACCTTTATGGCAGAATACCGAGACTGGGAGTGATTTTTGCCGCACCTCTTGTTTGCCTATCGAGAGGTACCGCAGGAATCCACAGGGTTTTCTCCCTTCGAGCTGCTCTATGGACGGAGAGTGCGAGGCCCCTTCAACCTCATCCGGGAGCACTGGGAGGGCGAGACAGAGCACGAAGGTGTCCCCATCGTGCCATATGTGCTGGAAATGCGGGACCGCATGGAACATTTAGCTCGGATGGCACAGGACCATCTCCATGCGGCCCAGGGACGGCAAAGAACGTTTCAAGTGGGCCAGAAGGTGCTGGTGCTTAGGCCCGTCAAAGGGAATAAGCTCCAGACCTCATGGCAGGGCCCTTACAAAGTAGTAACACAAGTCTGCGATACTACATATGTAATTTCCAGCAGCCAAGACGAAAGGGTCCAGAAATCCTTTCATGTAAACTTATTAAAAGAATATCAAGAAAGACCAGAGGATGTAGCAGCCATATGTATTCCAGCCACTGAAGACCCTGACAGCTTACCCATCCCAGATCTATTAGCCGACTCAGAACCTAAAACTCTGCTCAATACGATACAGCTAGGGGAGCGGTTACCTCCCGCAGAAAAGGGACAGATGCGACAATTGCTAACTGAGAAAGGGCTGACATTTTCCCAGGAGCCTGGGTACACTCTTTTAGCGACTCACTACGTAGAGACCCCAGGACAAAACCCTCTCAGACAGACTCCCTACAGAATCCCTGAGGCAGTAAAAGAGGAGATGAGGAAGGAAATACAAGAAATGTTAAGGCTGGGGATTATAGAACCATCTGACAGCCCCTGGGCCTCACCCGTGGTCCTAGTACCCAAAAAGGACGGAACAACCCAATTCTGTGTCGATTACCGACGCCTCAATGACAGAACCGTGACAGATGCCTACCCCATGCCCCGAGTAGACGAGCTATTAGATTGTATTGCCAGGGGACGTTTTCTGACCACCATTGATTTGTGCAAAGGGTATTGGCAGATTCCCCTGGACAAGGAGGCTATCCCTAAGTCGGCATTTGTCACCCCATTTGGCTTATATCAGTTCAAGGTCATGCCATTTGGGATGAAGAACGCCCCAGCCACATTTCAGCGCTTAGTGGACCGCCTTCTTGATGGCTTCCAGGATTTCGCTTGCGCGTACCTGGACGACATTGCGATCTATAGTGAGACTTGGGGGGAACACTTGAGAAATGTTGAGGCTGTACTGGATCAAATTAGGGCCGCCGGCCTAACCCTGAAACCATAAAAGTGTAATTTCAGGATTGCAGAAGTCCAGTACTTGGGACACAGTGTGGGGTGTGGGAAACAATGACCAGCACCCGCTAAGGTTGAGGCTGTAGCCAATTGGCCAACCCCTCACACTAAGACCCAGGTACTGGCATTTTTAGAGACAGCAGGGTATTACAGAAAGTTTGTCCCTGACTATAGTACCATTGCTAAACCTTTGACAGATTTGACCAAAAATAATTTGCCTAGAGTAGTCCTGTCGTCTCCCGCCTGTGAAACAGCATTCCAAACCTTAAAGAAAGCATTGATCAAGGCACCTGTTCTATCTGCCCCCGTCCCTAACCAAAGATTTGTCGTTCATACAGATGCGTCAATGTACGGACTGGGGGCAGTTCTAAGCCAGATCAGGGAGGATGGAGGGGAACACCCCGTTGTGTACCTGAGTAGAAAATTATTACCCAGAGAAGTGAGTTACGCAGCAGTGGAAAAGGAATGTTTAGCCCTGGTTTGGGCTTTAAAGAAGCTCACACCCTACCTCTATGGGCAGGAATTTACCCTGATCACGGACCATAACCCACTAGTATGGCTGAACCGGGTAGCTGGGGATAATGGGCGATTGCTAAGATGGAGCTTGGCCCTACAACCCTACAATATTTCTATCCAATACCGGCCTGGCAGATTCAATGGGAATGCCGATGGACTGTCCTGGCAAACGGAACTTTTACCCTAACAGCAGACCAGACATCCCCAAGTTGACCCGAAAAAGGATCAATCCGGGTCTGCCGGAGTGTTCCACAAAAGGGGAGCAGTGTAACGGAACTATGTATTCTGCCTGTACATCTATACTAAATCATGCAGTGGGATATTATGAGGTGTAAATATCCTCTGTCTGTTTAGATGTAGATTAGAACTTAAAGCGGATCTCCACCCTAAAGTGAAGATCCGCTGATCGGAACCCTCCCCCCCTCCGGTGTCACAATTGACACCTTTCAGGGGGGAGGGGGGTGCAGATACCTGTCTAAAGACAGGTATCTGCAACCACTTCCGGCCCGCAGTCTCGGGCAAAAGACGGGTTTTTTGGCGACATCCTGTCGCCCCCCCGTTGTGTGCTGGGAACTCTCAGTTCCCAGCACACAGCGGGAGCCAATCGCCGGGCGCAGCGCGACTCGCGCATGCACCGTAGGGAACCGGGCAGTGAAGCCACAGCGCTTGACTTCCTGGTTCCCTCACCGTGGATGGAGGGGGGAGCAGCAGGGTGATGAGCGATCGCTCATCCTCTGCTGCGGACGCCGCTGGACTCCAGGACAGGTAAGTGTCCTAATATTAAAAGTCAGCAGCTGCAGTATTTGTTGCTGCTGGCTTTTAATATTTTTTTTATAGTGGGCCATCCGCTTTAATCAGCCTGGCTCCTAAAACCTATCTTTAGGTATGCTAATGCACCTGTCTATCCCCAAAGGTTAATTGATCTATTGTGTGTGTGAAAGACCTGTGTTTATCCTTAAGAGATTGTATATTGTATTCCAAATTAGCAGGCTCCGGTCAGTTGTATTGAAATAGCATGTCAATTATGTTCAGAAGAACTGTCAGGCTTTGCGGTGCCGAAATGTTTAGCTACTGATGGGATTATCTGTGATTGAGTATTGTTCTGGGGGTTGATTGAAGTCTATTTGAGATAGGAATGTGGCTTTGTTGGCCTGGTGCCAGGGTGTCTAACTTGGGGCCCCCCATGCGGAGTTCCATTGTTCCTTGATTATTCACAAGCTTGTAACTAGATATAAACCAAGAAATGTATCATTAAAGTTGGCTACTTGACCCTTCAAAACGTAGCTCCGTCTTGTTCTTGAAAAGGGCCTGCGATGGGATATTTATTCTGTTCGTTTTACAACTGGACCTGACTCTCCCTCTGGCTCTCGTGGATGAGCTTATACTGGACTTACTTGCATAGCAACTTGCCAGGGAAAAGGACGTCTCCAACGGCTGATACCCTCTCCCTACTTGGGTAGCCGTTACATTACCCTTGCAACATTGAAATTCAGCAGTAGGAAGACTATAGCATCCAGCAACCTTCACAACTTGGGAAATGCTTCATTACAGGTACGTTTGACAATTGAAGCTAAAGATTTTTTTTTGTAGATATACTTATGTAGCGCCTAGTTACTTCTAAGAACCAGTGCTAAGATAAAGGAGTTGTAAAGGAAAAAAAATGTCACCTTAATGCAATCTATGACGCTGCCCCCTTAAGCCCCCGTTTTACTTACCTGACCCCTCGAAAGTCCCGCGCTCGGTCCCGAGATCCTCTTCGCCACTGATTGGCTAGAGCGGATGGATTGAGAGCAGCGCAGCCATTGGCTGGCGCTGCTGTCAATTACATCCAGTGACGCGCCCCACCGAGGGGCGGGGCCGAGTGATACAGTGCTATGGCAGCTCGTTTTATCACGTGAGTGCGCCCGCAAGGACTCATCACCATGCAAGCTCTGTCGCATGAAGGTGATGAGTTCTTGCGGGGAGGACCAGAGATAGCCGCCGAGGGACCCCAGAAGACGTGGATCGGGGGGCCACTCTGTGCAAAACGAACTGCACAGTGGAGGTAAGTATAACATGTTTGTCATTTTAAAGTGGTTGTAAACCCCACTTTTTTAATTTTACCTACAGGCTTACCTGTAGGTATAAAGAATATCTCTTAAACCTGTACAGTTTAGGAGATATTCCCCTCGCAATGCGCCGCTGATTGCAGTGGCGCATGCACAGGGGGGAATCCACGGAAAAAGGACCGGCATCCGCCGGACCTTGCTGATTTGAAATCTCCCACGCGCGGGAGTGACGTCATCGCCGCTCCAGCCAATCACAAGCGCTGGAGCGGCGATACCGGGAAGACACGCCGAGTCAAGATGACATCTCGCTCAGCGTGGACCAGGTAAGTTCTCTTCTCCTCGTTCAAAGGTAAGTATTTCATAATGAGCTAGTATGCGGTGCATACTAGCTCATTATGGCTTTTGCCTCGCAGGTTAAAAAAAAAATGTATATGAGGTTTACAACCGCTTTAAAGAAAACTTTTTGTTTCCATTTATTAACCCTTTAAATTTAGAGGGGGTGAGAGAGTTAGTTATAGCTCTGACCATGCTAATTTGTCTAAATTTGGGTCTGATTCAGCTTGGCTGTGGGCTCATTCTGTCGTTTCTGGGGTGGTGATCCCACCCTAGGACGACAGGTGGCAGCAGTAGAGTCGAGGCTTGGGTGCTTTTCCCCAGCAGCCTATCAGGAGGGGTTATCCTTGCTGTGCATGCTGGGGGAGGGTATTTATGGCACAGACGCTATTGGTCTGGGTCATTCTTCGAGTGTGGCGCCCACCTTTAGGGTGACTGCACCACGGCACCCCAGTGAAATGGCCTTTCCAGGCCAGGGTGCACGTGCCACGCAGTGTTCCTGGTTCCGGGACCACGTTGGTCCGGAACATTTGAGCTGTGGCCGGGTCCCAGTGAGCGACTGGGTCCCTAGTCCTCGGAAGATCCCAGGCATGGTTCCTTTGAGAGGAAGCTGTTCGGTGGGGAGTCCACCTGGGGGGGGGGGGGGGGGGGGGGCCGGGAGAGGCTGGCGATCCGGTAGGCTATCGATCGGTGGCCTGACTGCAAACTGCCTGGAGGAGATACGGGTGTGGAGTCTGTTGGGGAGGATTATCTCCGCTGTCTCAATTCTAAGGAGGGTCTGTGGCAGAGACTTTTTCCCTAAGTTCCGAGTGATACTCTGGCTGCCAGGTCAGTGAGAGAGGCCTGTCCAGGTACGCTAAACCCACTCTGGCTAGAGTGGTGAAGAAGAGGGTGTTGTTGAAAGCAGGACTGTTTGACCATTGCTACACCTGAATCTGCTATTTCTCCTTCTACTGCATCTCTACTCTTTACCACAAGTTTTATTTTTTTTACCTGGCTGGGTAATAAACAGCACAGAAAAAAACACCTGTCGTGGACATTCCGTTACTACTACTTTCGCCATGCACCCCTAGACGGCGGAGGAGCCATGAGGTAACATACCACCCAAAACAGGCCATGAGCTCCTTCGGGGGTGGTGCTACACTTAAGGCTGCATGCACACAGAAGCAGATAAACTGTAGTTTATTGGCGTTTTTTAAAAATAAAAAAAACATAAAGCGGACTCTATGTTAGCCTATGTGCCCATGCACACATGAGCTTTGAAGTTTATTGCTTTTTTTCTGAAGGGCCGAAATTTGCTTTCAAATTGCTGTTTTTTGGTGGGGAAAAAATGCAAAATGCAGATAAACGCTCACCAGCGCTTTTTATCCATACACTAAAAAACGCTATTGCAAAAACACACACAAAAAAAAGAAACGTTGAAAGACTCCCTGCAAAGCTACTGGCATTTTTTTTATAGCTTTTTTTTAAGCTTAGACTATAATCAAGTTAGCTATGCCAACTTTTTTTTTTGCCACAGCACAATACACACCCCACTAATATATCACCCCCATAAACGCCTCAATGAACTGACAAGTTGGTTCATGACATTTTAGGGGCAAAAATGTGTAACATATTGCTTTAAAAAGACGAAGGTATACCACATATCCAGATTGACATATTTACTATACTCCCAGTTTAGCCTTTTATTTGCATTGTTATGACACGCTTACATTGCTCGTTCATCTCAGCACAGTGCGATAGAATATTACTTCATGCCCAGCGCAAACAGAATCCGTAAACTACCGCTTTTTCTCAACCTGACAGTGACACACTACACAGCTACTCGGTCTTTCCTTTCGCGCGTGCGCCCCAATACAAAAGCGCCGTCCCTATTGGCTTAGCTGCCGCTGAGGGGCGTGGTAGTAACTCTGAAGCAAGTTTACAACGGCAACGACCCGGACACATTACGGCAAGCACGTGACCAGGCTACGAGACTCGAGTTGGTATGGAAGCAGCAAGAGATGAAAAGGTGGGTTGTGATTGTGCGAAGCGGAACATTATACCTACGATTACGGAGGAGCTGTGTGGTGTGGATTACCTCATAGAGCGTTGAATGTTAAACATCCTGCGTTTTATGTGGGGTTTGTAAACACAGGGTGCCCGCGATGGATGTACCTTCTTTGTAGGCCGGCGATGGGGAATCCGCTATTTTCTGTATGCCTGTTAAAACCTAACATCTAGTATTCCAAAAGCATTGTAGGCATGTAAACGTTAACGATATGAGCAATGTGAGACATCAGATGGTCGTTAAAGGAGTTCTAAATGAAAATAAAAAATTCACCTTAATGCAATCTAAGCATTAAGATGAAAAAACATAGCCCCTGTTATACTTACCTGACCTCTCGAAAGTAGTGATGTCCAGTTCATGAACGAATCGTTCTTTTGAATCGGTTCTTTTCAGTGAACTGAGTGAATCGATTCATGTGAGTGAGTGAACCGTTTGGAATGGTTCTCTGTGCACTCAATACAAAGCATAGGAGAGCAGGCTGGTAATATGATCCTAGAGTGAGAGAGCTCGGCCCCTCCCTTCAACCAATCAGCGTGCTCAAGGCACAGAGACACTCAGGAACTGCATACATGAGTCACCATCAGTACACAGTATACCGAGTTAAAAGAATCAAACGAGTTATTGAGTTAAAGAACTGAGTTGAAGAATCGTATGAGCTGTTATAATCCAGTACACTGTAATAACCCCGAGTCACCACCAGGAGAACAATACATTAAATCACAATGATCAGGGAGCAGAAATACACTGTACAGACTGACTGCTTTAAAGACAGAGAGGACAAAAAGAGTCAGAATAAGAAAATATACTCATTCATATTAATTCTTTAACCCTTTAGAATTTAGTTAGCTTATCCTAAAGGAGATATGTATGTCTGTTTTAAAAGCATTTTTTTTTTTTTTCATTAAACAATAAAGAAACCCCTTTGGGGCAATTTGTAATATACGGTAGATAGTGATAACGGGTAGTACAGGACATTCATTAACCATGAGTTATATTTCTAGAATTATTGCAGTCTCTCTGACGTTTGTGGTGACACCTAACGTGTGAAGCAATCATCATTTAAGTATACATGCACGCCCTACACATGTTTAATCACATGCAGATATCGGGGTCCGTGGGGATAGTTTTAATTTTGTTTATTTTTTCACTTAACAAGCCCCGCCCCCTATGTAATAGTTTTTTTTTTTAAGTGACAGGTTCTCTTTATTGCATCTGGGGTCTGTTATACAATCATATGAGTATAAGATTGTGCTCTGTAACCTGGGTAGCAGGTGTTCTGTCAGATCAAGCATCTATAGGATCAGCCAATATTGCCACTTACAGCGACACACAAACAGTGGTATAAACGAAAAGCGGGTTTTTGTGCATGTGAACTGCATTCTGAAAAATGGCTAGCCATCAGATTTGTCTGTAGTCTTTACAGTGCATAATGAGGCTCCTTTCATACTTGTGCGACTTGGGACTACAAAGTCGCATGACAAGTGCTACCCCATGATTTCCAACGAGTACCGTCCATATCTATGCGACTTCAAAAGTAGTCACTGCATTACTTTGGTTCGATTTTGATGCGACTTGAGGCAGAAACCTCAAGATTACATAGGTATTGCTTCAAGTCGCATCAAAATTGCATCAAAGTCACAGTAAAAATCGTGGAAAAAATTGCACGACTTTCAAGTTGCACAAGTGTGAAAGCAGCCTAAAGATTACATTTTACTACCGTGGGTACTTTGCCCGCCCGCACTAATAAAATCCGATCATTTTTACTGTGCATGCGCTGTGAAGACTACGGAAAAATACAATGGTTAGCAATATTAACTGAAGTTGGCCCATCAGAATTTGATTCACATGCACAAAAACCCACTTTTCATTTAAACAGCTTTTTGTGCATCACCAGCTGGCTAATCTGACAAATTGTGATCTGATACTATATGATTGTCCTCTGAGCACAGAACCAAATACAAGTAAATGTCCCCAGGACCTGCAAACCTGTGAAGAATCGTTCTATTGCTTCTAATCATTTAAGAAGGTTGAATCAGAGCTTTGGTTTACTTGCTTGTCAGTAGACTCAGCAAGTGAACTGAAGAACTGAAGAATCGATTCATTGAATCGGTTCATTTCAGTGAGTGACTCGAAATGAACCGATTCAGTTAAAAGAGTCGAACTTCCCATCACTACTCGAAAGTCCTGCGTGGTCCCGATATCCTCTTTGCCGCTCAGCCTGGCCGCTGATTGGCTAGAGCGGATGGGATTGAAAGCAGCACAGCCATCGGCTGGCGCTGCTGTTATTAACATCTGTTGGCGTGTCGAGGGGCAGACCTCTCGCATGACTGTGTTTACTAATTGTGGGGAGGACTGAAACAGCCGCCGAGGGACCCCAGAAGACATAGATCGGGGCTGCTCTGTGCAAAGCAAACTGCAAAATGGGAGGTAAGTATGACATGTTTGTTATTTTAAACAACCTTATTTTTTTAAAAAAATTCATGCACAAACGCTTTAAGCTGGCCGTACATGGGTTGAAGTTCATTGGTGACTGATCGTCGCCTTCTGTACAACCGGTACAAGCTTGTCTCATAGTTCCCAACTCCCTGATTTCGAGGGACTGTCCCTGCTTTGGAGCAATTTCCCCCCCCCCCCCCATTTTGGTCGGATCTACATAGTTGTATAAAAAATGCAGCCTGCTCAGCGGGGATTAACAGAGGTTTACGGGGCGGATCATTATTGATCCACCCCTTGTGAAAGGGGCCTTAGGCTGCTTTCAAACTGTTGCGAATTGGATTTCCCTGCATCCAAATTGCATAGCAGGAAATTGTGACTGGTACTATAGAGCCGCTCTCCGGAGCGGCTCCTGTGCAAATTGCACATGTCCTGTGTGTCTCTGCGGCAGAAGTTTGGACCTGAAAACGGACCAAAATTTGGGCTGAAATTGGATCTAAAACAGTGAATGGGGACTCGCTGGATTCCTGCTGTGAGCCACAGCCTGCTGCAGTGTGAACCCAGCCTGATTTGTTTTTGGAGCACTTTTGCCTTTAAAAATAAAACCAAGAAAAATACTTCCCTTTAAATTCTTTGTGTTACACTGGGGCATTGTGCTTTGTTGCTTCGTGTCGTGTTTTTTTTTTTTTGTTGCAGTTTTTCAGTCGCATGTCATGTGAAAAGCATCAGATGTGGTAGAATTGTACCAAAAGCACTTATGTGTTTATGCTGTGGACCAGTGTGGAAGCAGCCTTGGTGTAGCAAGAATGCATAAGGCCTCATTCACACTGACTTGCATCTATATAAGTAATAGTGCCACGCAGTGCCAATAGTAATCTTAAAAAATAAATAAAAAAATATGGCTATAACATTTCTTAGACACCCCCCCCCCCAACATTGTGTGTGTGTGTAATAATATATATGTAGAACTACCCCCCAAAAGAAGCTGCTGGTTTGTTTTGGATGGCATGTTACCTCTATTTCCTCGCTGTCTAGGGTACCAGATGAGAGTTGAAAATAAGTTCAATGTCCACACTTTAGACTTCCTTTTCTTTGCTTTTATTTGTTGAACTTGGTAAGAGAATACAAGTATTTGAATAGGTGGAAGGGTAATAGGTTTGGGAGGAGGAGCCTTTCCAGTGCACAATTCCCTCCTTGATACTATCACGCTAGAGTGGGAGAATCCTGAGAGAAAACCCTTTATTTTCTGGTAACCTAAAAAGGTTTCCATTTGATGAGGATACAGCGCTGCCATGGAACAAAGTTCCCAAGTTAGACGCACCTCTTTCAAAGGCGTTTGATGATATGGGTACGCTTAGGGATCCGATTGACAAGAAAGGAGATGTCCTTCTTCACAGAGCCTGGGATTCAGCAGCTTTGGGGAATCTTAAGCTGGCTCTAGCCTCCACTTGTGTAGCCAGAAATGTGGTAGAATGGCTAGTGCAAATCCAAACTCATCTTTTAGCAGGTACCTCTAGGGAGGGTATCCTAAAATCTTTCCCTTTTTATATATATATATATTTTTTTCAGGGCTGTAGGTTTTTTAGCTGATTCTTCTGCAGAATCAGTTAGAATGACAGCTAGGACCTCAGCTTTGGTGAACTCGGCTAGAAGAAGCCTCTGGCTAAAGACATGGTCAGGAGATGCAGCCTCTAAATTGCGCCTATGTGGGCTTCCCTTAACTGGGGATCATCTTTTTGGTCCTGGGATTCAGGAGGCACTGGAACGTACGGCCGATAGGAAAAAAAGGCCTTTCCAGAAAACAAAAAGAAGCAAACAAGCAGAAAAAAAATTTGTGGCCAAAACAGACGGGGTTGGGCCCAGCAGAGTCCTAGAGAAAAGGACAATAGGCCCAAGAAGCATTGGACTGGGCAAAAAGGCAGAGGTAGAGGGGGCGTTTTGGTTAACGCACCTCAACAGCCCGCCAAGCCACAATGACCAGCATCTTCCAGTGGGAGGAAGATTGAGAGCCTTTCTCCCACAGTGGGCAGTAGTCATCTCAAGTCCTTTCATACTGGATCTGGTGGCAAATGGTTACAGGCTGGAATTCTCCTGCCAACCACCAGAACGGCTATTGATCACTTCTCCTCCCAGAGATCGGGAGAAAGCGAGAGCTCTGGGTCTCCAAATAGGAGACCTGTTGGACCAGAAAGTCCTGATTCCTGTTCCCTGTTCAGAGCAGAACAAAGGGTTTTATTCCCATATTTTTGTTATCAGAAAGCCGTCAGGAAAGTATCGGCTCATTCTGAACCTTCAGTCTCTAAGCCAATCGATCAGGTACAAGCACTTCCGCATGGAAACGGTGTTCTCTATCAAGAACCTGCTTTACCCAAACTGCTTCATGGCTACCTTGGACTTGAGGGATGCTTATCTGCATGTCCCAATCCATCCGGCATTCCAGAGATTTCTGAGGATAGCGGTCAATATGGGAACAGGAATCCGGCACTTTCAGTTTCAAGCTCTCCCCTTCGGTCTATCCTCTGCCCCACGCATTTTTACAAAAGTATTGGGGGAGGCGCTAGCACCACTAAGGTTAAAGGCAATAACTATCTTCCCGTACCTGGACGACCTCCTGATAGTGGCAGAGTCTTACCAAAAATTGCTAAAAGATCTCCAGACTGTACAGGACTTCCTTCAATCCCTTGGCTGGTTGATAAACAGAGAGAAATCTTCCCTAGTTCCGGCCCAGAAAGTGAAGTATCTGGGCTACGACTTTTGCTCAGTAGACCAAAATTTTTTTTTCCCAGAAGAGAAGTCTCCAAGATGGTGCAAGCAGTTTCATCCTTACAGACCAATCAGTGGGTCTCACTGAGGGAAGTTTCAAGGACAGTAGGTCTTAGTGTTTCCCCGCAGTGCCATGGGCAAGATTCCATCAAAGGCCATTACATAGGTTCCTTTTGGAAAATTGGGATGGAGACGCGAGGTCCCTGGAGTCAAAGGTTCTGTTACCTACCAAGGTAAAAAGAAGCTTGTGGTGGTGGAGGATAAACCTTCACCTAGCAAGAGGCTTGCCATGGTCCATTTCTGTGTCCAAGAGTATCACGACGGACGCAAGTTCCTGGGGATGGGGAGCCCACCTCGGGGACCAAGTCGCTCAGGGAAAATGGTCCTGGAAAGCTTCATCGAACCAGAGGGAGCTGCTAGCAGTCCAGAGAGCCCTGCAAGCCTTTCAGTTAGAGATCAAGGGTCACAATCTCCAGATCTTATCCGACAACATCACGACTGTAGCGTACCTCAACAAGCAGGGAGGCACGAGGAGTCAGATCCTTCAACAGATTGCCCAGGGAATTTTCTTATGGGCAGAGATAAATCTGGTCTCAATTTCAGCAGTACATCTGAAGGGGACGCAAAATGGGTTGGCAGACTATCTCGGTCGCCACAGGGTGGAGCGAGACAATTGGTCGCTTCATCCAGAGGTAATCGTGGAGATTACCAACAAATGGGGTTGGCCGAAGTAGATCTATTTGCAAATCGGCACAATTGCAAGACGGAGGGGTTCTTTTCCCTAAACCCAGAAGATCATTCACTGGGGATAGATGCTCTGGCAAATCTGTGGCCATTCAACCTCTGTTATGCCTTTCCCCTGATCAGGCTTATTTCAGAAGTACTCCAGAAGTTTCTTTTAGAAGAAACAGACCTCATTCTGATCGCCCCCTTCTGGCCCAGGAGGCCATGGTTTTCCCTACTGCAGACTATGGTCTCGAGGCCTCCTCTGAGGCCTTGTACACACGAGTGAATAAATCCTCTGAACATGGTCCGACGGACCATTTCAGCCGAAAAATCCGCTCGTGTGTAGGGGCAAACGGACCGTTCTGGCCGGATTCCTCCGGCGGATAATTTCCAAAGCATGCTTTGGAATTTTTCCGCCGGAGAGCTGTCCGTCAGATATGTCCGCTGGTTAGTACGGCAAACCAGCGGACATATCTGCCCGCACATGCGTCGTATCCTTTGAATGGATCCGACGCATGCGCGCTGAAGTGTTAACTTCCTGGTGCGGTGACGTGGCGGTCACGTGGCGGCGCTGTCCGCCGGCGGGGAATTTGATCCGATGGTGTGTACAGCCATTGGATCAAAGCAATCCGGCGGACAGATCCGATGGGAACGGTCCGTCGGACCGTTCTCATCGGATCTATTCCCTCGTGTGTACAAGGCCTGAGACTTCAGAAAAGAGAGGACTTATTGTCGCAGGGTCCAGTGTCGCACCCACAGGTGGTTTCCTTAAGATTGACGGCTTGGTATCTGCAGAGAAGATACTGAAGGCTCAGGGGTTTTCTGACAAAGTGATCAAAACTTTGGTGAATTGCAGAAAACCATTCACTAGAGCCATATTCCAAGGTCTGGAAAAGATTTAGTTCATGGTTGTCTGAGAACCAAAGAACAACGCATGATATTTCTATTTTGGATTTTTTTTTTAAGAGGGTGTCAACAAGGGTCTTTCAGTTAGTACCTTAAAGGTACAGGCGGCAGCTATCGGTGTTTTTTCTCCAGGTTTCTCTTTTGGAAAATCCCACGGTAGCAAGATTTTTTTTAATCCATTTCGAGGGCCAGGCCAGTAGTGGTAAGAAGTTGTCCAGCTTGGGACCTGTCCCTGGTGTTTCAAACTCTGGTAGAATCCCCTTTTTGAGCCCTTAGAGGATATTTCCGTTAAATTACTTACTTTAAAAACAATTTTTTTAGTAGCAATTACCTCAGCTCGTAGGGTTAGCGAGTTACAGGCTTTATCAGTAAGGGAACCATTTCTCACAATTTTTGAAGATCGTGTTGTGTTAAAAACAGATCCAGGATTTTTACCTAAAGTGGCTAGTACATTCCACAGATCACAGGATATTGTACTGCCATCCTTTTGTAGTTCACCTCAGGGTGACCAGGAGAAGAAGTTTAGTTATTTAGATGTGAGAAGATCTCTTCTCGTCTATTTGGAGGTCACCAGGACCTTCAGGAAGACAGATGCCTTATTTGTCCTTTTTTCAGGCACCCACAAGGGTAAGAGTGCATCTAAAGCCACTTTGGCTAGATGGATTAAGCAGGCCATCTCTGAGGCTTATAGAATTAGGAAAGTTCCTACACCTTTTGTTACGGCGCATTCAACGAGAGCTTTGTCTACGTCTTGGGCTGAGAGGGCTGGTGCTTCACCGGATCAAATTTGCAAAGCTGCCACATGGTCCAGTTTTCTTTATCGTACATCACGGGACACAGAGCGCATAGTCATTACATATGGGTTATATGGGTACCTTCAGGTGTGGACACTGGTGTAATCAACTTCACAGGAAGTTCCTCCCTATATAACCCCCTCCCACTGAGAGTGCTTCAGTTTTTTCGCCAGTGTCTTAGGTGTTGGTCACGTCTAGCTGTCCCTCGGAGGTCTCGGGACCCAGGATAGCTAGCCGGATCCGTCCGAAGTGCTTCAAAGCCAAGGTGTACGGTACCCGGGCCCTGCCTGCGTGGGGTGTTGCCTATAATGCCTCTCCTTAGAGGGCTGGATTCTGGGCTCCAGTGCCTTGGTCTCTCCCAGGACTAAACGCTACTGATGCCAGGATGCTATATAGGTCCAGGGGTGTGGGTTCCTTAACACAGGACCCCGGTCCCTGAAGGTCCGAGACAATACCCACGGAGATGGGGGAAGATTGGGCCTCTTGCAGTTTGCAATACCCTGCGGCGTGGAGCAGGTAAGAGGGAACCTGCGGGACTTGGTTCGACAGTAGGTATCCCCCTGGGGGTTCTGGGTTGGCTAATGGTATGCTTGTGCATCAGCCACTATCTCCACTATGTCTGTGTGGGCAGGATGGGATACTAATGTTTACCCAGATAACATGTAGATATATGTATACTTGTGTAAGATATATATTTGCTACTCACCCCAGGTCTGCCTGTTAGCATTGATACTGCAACCCCACATGTGTTAAAGAGGAAATTGCTGGTGAAAACTCCTGTTTCTTAGGAAGCCCATGGGGACAGCTTCCTCTCTCTGTGCACTACAATAAGATTAGTGCTTACCTGGTGTCTGTTGGTGCTGCCTGGCGCTGGTCCATGTTTTAACTCTGCTCTGCTTCCTCCATGTTGTTTTCAGCGTGGGGGGGTGCGCGCGCGTGTGCACGCCGCCTTTTATAGCGTCGGCGTGCGTTGGGGGGGGGGGGGGGGGGGGCGGGCCAGCAGCGTCAGGGTCTGTTTTAAAAGTAAAACTTTTTCTCTGCCTGGTCTTTCCCTCCTGGAGGCAGAGGAAGAAGGACACAGAGCGCGCAGCTGGGTCTTTTGGCCACAGTGACACCCAGTGGCGGTTTGTGGATCTTCAGGTCTAGGACTTAGTTCCACTATTGACCAGAAAAAAAAAAAAAAAAAAGTTTTTTTGCTTAAAGGGACTCAGCCTTAGATCCAGCAGTATCTGAGTCAACCTTGGACTCCGGCTAACGGGCATTGGTGTTGCAATACGCACAGGTTTTCCTCAGTATTGCCACCTCCCAAGCGGGTAAAAAAAATAAATAAAAAAAATTTCATTTTCCTCAGCCTGTTCTCATATTAATTACTCCTAGCTACAACAGTCAGGTGTTGGCTAGAGGGGTGACTCAAGGTTGTGCAATGGCTCCAAAGGCATCAGGACCAGCCAAGGCTGCAAAAGGTGCCAAGAAACAAAAGGGGTCTCCATCGGGGTCAGAGGATTTGGGCCAGGCTTTAACGGCCCCACCCTCACCAGTTAGACCACCGAGTAGCATAGTACAAGAGCCATTGGGGATGCTGGGGGCAGAGGCGGCCCCCAATCCACCCATTCCCGTTTACGTTACGGAAGAAATGCTAGCGACCACCCTGGGTGGGCTAGAGAAAAGGTTAACTGCTTTGTTTGCCCGCCCTTTGCCAAGTAGCAAACGGGCTAGATCCCCCTCACCTAGTTTGGTGTTTTCAGATGCGGAGGTCTCCTCTTCGGAGGAACGGGACCCACAAGGGGATCAAGCAGACCCAAGTCCCGAAGGTTCAGACATGGAGGGTTCCACTGTAGATGAATATTTTTCGGCCTCTCAAGCGGAGAGCCTGTGGATCCAGTCTTTGACCGATATAGTTCGCACTGCTTTTAGACTTCCAGTGCTAGAACTTGTAGCCCCTGTGGTATCCTCATTGGGTTCTTTAAAGGCTCCATTAACTTGTGTGTCTTTTCCGATTCACCCCCTTCTGCGGAGCGTGATTTACCAGGATTGGGCTCGACCTGATAGGATCTTTATCCCTCCTAAGAGGTTCTCTATTCTCTATCCTATGGAAGAGGAATTTTTAAAGAAATGGGCACTCCCCACAGTGGACGCTGCCATTTCCTGCGTGAATAAATCCCTGACCTGTCCGGTTGAAAATGTCCAGATGTTCAAGGATCCGGTCGACAAAAAAATTAGAGACCCTACTGAAGGCTTCTTTCACCACAGTAGGTGCCATGGTTCAGCCAGTGGTGGCAGCCATTGACGTTTGTCAGGCCTTAAAGGATCAGGCAAAACAGATATTAAAGGACATGCCGGCTCAGCAAACTCGTGAATTAGCAGATTTCCCTAGGGCTCTCTGCTTTGCAGTAGATCCTATTAAGGACTCCATCCAACAGGCATCCCGGTTATCTCTGCTGGTGGTTCACATGCGTCGTCTTTCGTGGCTAAAGAACTGGTCAGCAGAGGCACCCTGCAAAAAGCTTTTAGCAGGGTTTCCCTTTTATGGGGGAAGACTATTCGGTGAAGACCTAGATAAATATATCCAAACCATATCGAGTGGTAAAAGTTCTTCCTTACCGGTCAAGAAAAGACCGCGTGGGCCCGCGTTTAAACGACAGGCCTTTGCAGGCTCGGCCCCTTCGACTTCCCGTCAGTATCGGCGGCCTCCCGGGCGTTCAGCAGTTAATAGCCGCCCACAGGGACAAGCCGCGGCAAACAAGAGGCCCTGGTCTCGCAAACCGCCTAAACCAGTCATCAAGTCAGATTCATGAAGGGGCGCCCCCACTCTCTTGGGTGGGGGGAAGACTTCAGTTTTTCTCCGAAGTCTGGAAGGCCAGAATTCCCGACTCTTGGGTTCGGTCCGTGGTAGCCACAGGCTACAAACTAGAGTTTCGAGAAATCCCCCCTCCTCATTTTCAGGGGTCAAGTCTTCCAAGCGACCCGTTAAAGAGGGCCTCTCTCGTAAAGGCGTTGGATCGCCTCTTGCTCCAAGGAGTAATTGTAGTACCAACCCAAGAAAGGGGTCTGGGATTCTACTCCAACCTTTTTATTATACCAAAACCCAATGGCGACGTCAGGCCTATCCTAGACCTCAAACGCCTAAATCGCTTTCTAAAGATTTAGACCTTTCGTATGGATTCCATACGTTCAGTGACAGCCAGCCTGCATCAAGGCGACTTTCTAGCATCTATAGACATAAAGGATGCATATCTGCATGTGCCGATCTACCCAGCACATCACAAGTTTCTTCGTTTTATGATAGATCAAAGTCATTTCCAGTTCATAGCCCTCCCTTTCGGGTTGGCAGCAGCTCCGCGGGTATTCACAAAGGTGTTAGCCCCGGTGCTAGCCGTCCTAAGGACAGAAGGCATTTTGGTCCTGGCATAACTGGACGATCTCCTGGTTATCGACAGATCGGCTTCCAACCTCAATCATGCAGTAGTCCGCACAGTTCGGCATCTACAAGAATTCGGGTGGGTTGTGAACCAAGGAAAATCGAGGTTGCAACCCACAAGACAGTTAGAATATCTAGGCCTTCGGTTAGATACAGAATGCCAGAGGATATTTTTACCTCAAGAAAAGATCAGGTCATTGACTCAAACAATTCAAATAGTCCTAGGCAAAAGGAGGCCGACTATTCGCCTATGCATGCGACTGCTGGGAAAGATGGTAGCCGCCTTCGAAGCAGTGCCCTATGCCCAGATCCATACCAGAGTTCTCCAGGCAGCTATACTCTCTGCTTGGAACAGGTCCATACAGGCATTAGACCGTCCATTAGGTCTTTCCCCAGGAGTCAGGCGCAGCCTGTACTGGTGGCTGGTCCCTCAAAAATTGTCAAAAGGGAAAACCTTTTGCCCCATCACGTGGAAAATAGTAACCACAGATGCCAGCCTAACAGGTTGGGGGGCAATCTTAGGAAAACGGACCCAGCAGGGACAGTGGTCAGAGGCAGAAGGTCTGCTTCCCATCAATGTCCTAGAGATCAGAGCTGCTCGGTTGGCCCTGGTCACCTGGACTCTCCCCCTGCAGGGTCTGCCAGTAAGGATACAGTCCGACAATGCCACGGCGGTGGCATACATAAACCACCAGGAGGGCACAAGGAGCCTAGCGGCTCAAAGGGAAGTAAACCTGATTTTCTCATGGGCCGAAGCCCATGTACCCTGCATCTCAGCAGTGTTTATCCCAGGGATAGACAATTCTCAAGCAGATTTTTTTGAGTCGTCAACAGTTACTCCCGGGAGAGTGGTCTCTTCACCCCCAGGTATTCCAAGAGATTTGCCAAAGATTCGGAGTTCCCGATGTGGACATCATGGCAACAAGATTCAACAAGAAATTGGACAAATTCGTATCCCGAGCCAGGGACCCCTCGGCCTACGGGGCCGATGCGTTGGTTTGCCCCTGGCACCAGTTTTTCTCTCCTGTATGCGTTCTCTCCACTACAGATGATTCCCCGCCTTCTACGAAGGATCAGGGTGGAGCGCAGGCCGGTGATCCTGGTGGCCCCAGCCTGGCCCAGAAGGGCTTGGTACGCACTCATCGTGAGGATGTCAGTAGGGGCACCGTGGCCACTCCCCCTGCGCCCAGATCTGCTGTCTCAGGGCCCGATCTACCACCCTGCTTCACAGCAGCTAAATTTGATGGCTTGGCGGCCGAATCCCTAATTCTTAAGGGCAGAGGCCTCTCAGCCCAAGTCATATCTACGTTAATTCAGGCTAGAAAGCCAGTCTCTAGAAATATCTATTACAGAGTCTAGAGGACCTATGTGGAGTGGTGCGAGTCTCAAGGAGGGCATCCTCGCAAGTTTTTTATTGACAGGATCTTGCGATTCCTCCAGGTTGGCGTTGACAAGGGGTTGGCTCTTAGTACTCTAAAGGGGCAGGTGTATGCCTTATCGATATGGTTTCAAAGGCCTTTGGCCACGCATTCGCTTGTGAAAACCTTCTTGCAGGGGGTCTTGCATGTGAATCCCCCTATTAGAGCTCCCCTCTGCCCCTGGAATTTAAATCTGGTCTTGTCCGCTTTACAAAAGCAGCCGTTTGAACCTCTGACAGAAATCCCTCTTGTGCGGCTAACCCGAAAGTTGGTTTTCTTGGTGGCTATGACTTCGGCCAGAAGGGTCTCCGAGCTGGCAGCCTTGTCATGCAGGGAGCCATACCTTATTCTGCATAAGGACAGAGTGGTTCTGCGGCCTCAACCTTCTTTCCTTCCTAAGGTCATATCCTGTTTTCACTTGAATCAGGACCTAGTCCTACCATCCTTCTTTCCTACTCCCCAGTCCAGAGAGGAAAGACTGCTTCATACTTTGGACATGGTCCGAGCCATGAGTGTTTATCTCAAGGCTACAGAGAAGATTCGGAAAACAGATGTGCTTTTCGTTCTTCCGGATGGCCCCAAGAAGGGTCAGCCGGCTGCCAAGTCTTCCTTGGCTAGGTGGATTAAGCAGCTGATTTGTCAGGCCTATGGTCTGAAGCGCGTTCCACCTCCCTTATCAGTTAAAGCCCATTCTACGAGGGCCATGAGTGCCTCTTGGGCGGCACACCATCAGATCTCTATGGCACAGGTTTGCAAAGCGGCAACCTGGTCTTCCGTACATACGTTTACTAAATTTTATAAGTTGGACGTCGCAAAGGCTACGGACGCAGCATTTGGGCAGGCGGTCCTACGGGCAGCAGTATAGAATCCTCTGGCCCGGTTCACGCCCCCTTTTTTCTGTTGGTGGAGCTATTTTACCTCCTGATAATGTTTTTTGTTTGGCTATTTTTGGCCTTACGGTCTCCCTCCCTTCATGGAGCATTGCTTTGGGACATCCCATATGTAATGACTATGCGCTCTGTGTCCCGTGATGTACGATAAAGAAAAAAGGATTTTTAATAACAGCTTACCTGTAAAATCCTTTTCTTGAAGTACATCACGGGACACAGAGCTCCCACCCCTCTTTTGGGGAACATTGTGTAACCTCGGAGAAATTGCTTGCTACAAAACTGAAGCACTCTCAGTGGGAGGGGGTTATATAGGGAGGAACTTCCTGTGAAGTTGATTACACCAGTGTCCACACCTGAAGGTACCCATATAACCCATATGTAATGACTATGCGCTCTGTGTCCCGTGATGTACTTCAAGAAAAGGATTTTACAGGTAAGCTGTTATTAAAAATCCTCTTATTCGACCTTCATCAAGCATTACTGCCTGGATCTGCTATCCGCTCAAGAACAGGCGTTTGATCGAAAGGTCCTTTAGGCAGTTGTCCCACCCTAGACTGGTATGTTCTGGCTCATCGTTTAATGGGCTGTCCTGGAAGACGCTTGTGAGAAAAGATGAGTTAGGCTTACCGGTAACTCCTTTTCTGGGAGTCTTCCAGGACAGCCGGATTCCCACCTGGTTTTGTATGGAAGTTATGTGTATTAATGCATATGTTTTTCAGGGAAGTCCTACTGTTCTCGAAGACTGGCATGGGGCCTGGAGGACCGCACTTTTATCCGGTGGGGGTTAACGTGTTTCCTGTCCTGGTAGGAGGAGCCATAGGTCTCATGGGCTGTCCTGGAAGACTCTCAGAAAAGGAGTTACCGGTAAGCCTAACTCATCTTTTCGTTGCCACTCTAGCCAGAGCGGGTATTGCCCACCTGGATAGGCCTCTCTCACTAGCCTAGCAGCCAGGATGTCACACGGAAACTTGGTAAAGTCTCTGCCACAGACCTTCCCAAAGATGGAGGTATATTCGGTTCAAAATCCTCTCAACACAGGATTAAGCACCCAGATCTCTCACAAAGAAATTCTTGTAAAATTAGAACTGACAGGCGATCATCAGTAATGGTGCGTCCTTCGATGAAGTTCAAGGCCTCTCCCGAGATAACAGCCTCTTGCTTGGTGCTCTCCAAGACAGGTTCGTTCTTCATTGAGTGGCTTCCTCCCTTAGGACGGATAGCACAGGACCACTCTACAAGCGTAGACCCAGTCTTGACTACCGGGCCTACTTGGTAGATCACAACTCCAGACCAACGTGGTCCCGGAGCCAGGAACACTTGAACACGCACCACTGGCCATAAACCCCACACATGGGGGGGGGGGGTGGCGTTGACGACCCCAGACTAGTGACGTCTGTCCCTTAAGTAGTCCTCCCCAGCATGCACACTGGGACGATCAACTCCCTCTGATTGGCTGCTGAAGGGGGAACACCCAAAACACCTTGACCTGACTGCTGCCACCAGTGGCCTGGGATGTAACGACACCCCAGACAATAATAGTGGCCACCCACAGTACAGCCATGGCTGGAACAGAGGCCCAAATTTAGTTGAAAAATCATACAGTCTGAGTCCACTAACTCTCAGACTACCCTCTAAATTTAAAGCGGAGCCAACCAAAAAGTAGCGCGTGTGTGTGTATAAATTTTCTCTCTAAACACTACTTTCTAGAGAATAAAATGGCAGTCGTTGCAATACTTTGTCACACCGTATTTGCGAAGCGGTCTAAGACCCCATGCACACGAGACGCTGGTAAACTCGAGTTCAGAGGTATTTGGACATTTTTTTTCAACTGCCCCTGAACACAATGTTATCCTATGTGTCCATGCACACAATCTCGTTTATTGCCGTTTTTAGGCAGTTGAGTTTACCCTCGTTTTTCCAGAAGTAAACAAATGGGTTCAGACGCAAAACGCGGTACCGGCGTCTTGCCGCGATTTCGTTTATAGGCGTTTTTAAAGATGACCTACTTTTTTTACATTAGAAATCACAAAAATGATGAAAAACCATTAAAAAAAAATAAACAACTGTAATTGCCTGCATTGCATTGTGGACAATCCACAACATGTGGCAGGTGGACAATCCTCAACTTGTGGCATGTGATGTGGCCAGGTGACGTGGCCAGGGGACAATCCACAACTTGTGGCAGGTGGCATGGCCAGGTGACATGGCAGGTGACGTGGCAAGGGGACAATCCACAGCTTGTGGCAAGTGACACGCTAAATACAAGTATACTTTTAAACGCGGGTTTTTGCCTTTTGAAAACATGTGTTTAGAAGTGTTTGCATTTGCGTCTCGTGTGCATGGGGCCTTACAAGCACACTTATATTTCACCAAAAAAACAAAACACTAAAAATCTCCATAGGCAACATAAAAATAAATCTACACGTTGCATCATTTGAATTGAAGAGGAGGTCTAGGGCTAGAATTATTGCTCTCGCTCTGATTGCTCCGATACCACACATGGTTGCTCCGATACCACACATGGTTGAACACTGTTTTCATAAACAGGAGCTGCTCGCATATGCATTTGCTTCTGGACACGAGCTTGGCAAGACTAAATCGTTTAAAAAAAAAAAATGTTCTTTAACCACTTCCGACCCGCGCTATTGACAAAATACATCAACAGCGCGGACCTGAGGCACCAAGTTGACGTCCTTTGGACGTCATTTATAGTGCATTACCCGAGCGCGCCACTGGCGTCCTTGACGTCCTTTTTTTCCCCACAAACAGAGCTTTATTTTGGTGGTATTTGATCACCTCTGTGGTTTTTATTTTTTTGCGCTATAAACAAAAAAAGAGCGACAATTTAAAAAAAAAAATATTTTTTTTTACTTGTTGCTGTAATAAATATCCCAATTAAAAAAAAAAAAAAAAATACGTCAAAATGCATATCGGCCTTAACTGAGAATTATTTTTTTTAATTGGGATATTTATTATAGCAACAAGTAAAAAAAAATATATATTTTTAAATTGTCGCTCTTTTTTTTATTTTGTTTTATAGCGCAAAAAAATTAAAACCGCAGGGGTGATCAAATACCACCAAAATAAAGCTCTATTTGTGGGGGAAAAAAATACGTAAATTTTTGTTTGGGAGCCACGTCGCGCAAATGTCAGTTAAAGCGACGCTGTGCCGGAAGCTGAAATTTCGTCTGGGCACGAAGGGGGTTTATGTGCCCAGTAAGCAAGTGGTTAACCCCCTTGAGGCCCCTGATCTGGCCCCTTTTTTGCAAATCGACACTGAATCGCTTTAACTGACAAAATTTGCGTGTCTTCCTTCCTGGGCGGTGTTCCTATCCACTCAGGGGGGCCTCACAGGAGGCTACCCTAGAACTCCAGGGGCCAAATGTTTCCTCTCTCCCTGCCCTCCCCTCATACCTAGGAGGTCTGGGGATGGGCGGCCCTCCGGTGCTCTCCAGCGCCTTTCGCGCGTCTCGGTTGAGGCTGGTGGGAGGTAGAGCTGCACGATTGATCATCAAGAATCGTTATCGCAATCTTTTTCCTGTTGCGATTCTTGATACGGGGTTTCACAAGATTTGACATGGAAAGAATTTTCTCTCTGCACTTTGGTATGCAAAGAATTTCCTGTCTACTCTCAGCCAAAAGTCAGTCTGGGCAGCCTGCCAAGTTTTGAAAACTTTCTTTATCAGTGGAAAGTTAAGTCTAAACATTGTATCTCTTCAAAGGAATACACTTCTGTATGTAAATTAGGAATTTTTAACCACTTAAACACCAAACCATTTTCTGACAGCTCTTCAAGTTAAAATCATTATTTTATTTTGCTAGAAAATTACTTAAAACCCCCAAAGATTATATAACTTTTTAGTAAAGACCCTAGAGAATAAAATGGCGGTTGTTGCAATATTTTATGTTGCACTGTATTTGCGCAGCAGTCTTTTTAAATCCAATTTTTTTTGGAAAAAAATTAATGAATAAAAAAAAAAAAAAACTAGCCAGTAAAGTTAGCCCCTTTTTTTTTTTTTTTTTTTTTTTTTGTATACATGTAAAAAGATTGTACGCCGTGAGAATTGAGAGAATCGTGATCTTCATTCTAAGCAAAAAAAAACGTGATTCTCATTTTGGCCAGAATCGTGCAGCTCTAGTGGGAGGCCAATGCGGCAGAAGTTCCTCTGCTGGCTTCCAGTGCCATATTCCCGGCGTCTGTACAAGGCTCTCAGGCACGGGGTGATGGCGTCGCGTTTCACTTCCGGCAAGAGGGCGGCGATCATCTGAGATTTTTCCCCAGCCGAGGAGAGAGGCCTCACGGACAGCACCGGAGACACACTGCAGCCTGGGAGAGAGGCGCCAAACTGTCCTCACACGGTGCCAGCGTCCCCATTTGGGATCACCATGGAGCGCGAGGACCGGCCTTCTATGGCTATGGCTGCAGAGGAGTCCACTGGGGGTGCGTCTACCCGTTCAGCGGGGGTTATGATGGGGGTGGGACCCCTAATCTTCCCCTTGCTTTCACACAGAGTTCCTCTTTATATATTTTTTTTCTTTACAGGAGAAGATGTCACTGCCTAGGGGGGGAGCTAGCCGTTCCAAGAACCCTGCCAGTTTTAAGAAATGTGGCTATTGTAAAGGGAAATTGCCCTCAGATTTCTCCAAGCCCTTCTGTTTTAAATGTATTTAGAAGTTAGCAGGGAAAGAAACTTCTCAGGTTATGAAGGACTTCCTCTGTCCAGACCCAGATGCTTGCCACTCTCAAGCAGTTTCAAGCCTCTCTTTAAACCAGAGAGCCTGAATCCCACACCGCGGGGCCCTCCTCAGAGTTCTTTCTTCTTTTCTTCTTTTCTTCTTTTTCTTCTTTGTTATCAGACTCGGAGGCCCCGATCAGGGCCCTGCTGAAGAGTGTCTAGTGGGTAATAGTGTAGCGCTAAACCAAATAAACAATATAATAACATAATAAAATTCAATATGACATGAATATAGCCAAAATGAAGTGAAAAACAAACATAAAATTAACAGATGAAATCGTACAAATTGTTGAATATTGTACAATACACCACGTGGTGAAATGTCCAAATATGGCTGAAGTAACATAAACGTCCACCATATGTGACAAATGAAGTTATGATTTAAACGTTAAATTGATGAAAACAAAATTCAACTGGATTGACTTATGTGCAGTAAAGGAGAGAGTCCTTTACTGCACATAAGTCACTTCCAGTTGAATTTTGTTTTAATCACCAATGAAGATGCAGGCTTACCAGATAGCATGGATTTAAAGAAACATATGCTTCGTGAGTCAAACGGGCTTGATCATCAAAGGAGCTCCAAGGGGATCACTTAAAGAACAAAAGATCAGCAACTGGCTCTCCGACAGATTATGCATGCAGATTGCTCTCAGACGTAATTTCAATCATATAGGAATGTAGGGAAGAAGAGAAGAGGCAACATAGCGTGATACCGTAACAAAAGTTAAAAATTTAATATACAATTGCACTTGCACGTAAAAATGAAGTCACAGCGCATATAAAATAAAGATGAGGCTGCAATGGATTCTTTCCGATGCGTTTTGTGTCATAATGCGTCATCTGGGGGGGATGATGTGGTTAACCCCCAGATGTGTGATTGAAGTCTAGTATGGGTGGACCCCTTTTCTGGTCCTGGGCTGCTACTTTATTGTGACACAAGAAACCTCTCGCCAGGTAGTACTAGATTCTTAAATGGAGGAGTGTCCGTTACAAAAGTTCACCTCACTTAAAGGCCTTTTTTGAAATAATTAGTTGAGCATTAAGTAGATTTAAACACCTTTCATGGGGAAAACTTTCTCAGGGCAGTCGGTGTTAAAGTGGAAGTAAAGTCCACTTGTATCTACAGGTAAGTCTATCATGACTTTTACCATGTAGGTACAGTGAATATTTCATAAACTTGCACTGATTAGGAGATATCCACACGGGATGCAGCCAGTGATTTCAGATGTGCATGTGCTCTTAGGGGACAGCATACCTGTGTCATACCTTCAGAGCTCCAGCCATTTATACAGTCAAAGCCCATGAACCTAAAAGGAAGACTGGGTTATGATTGAAGCACTGGGGAGGCATGACAGTGCTGCGCTGGAGGGCTCCATGTGCAGGTACATCTGTCATATAGTATGCAGCACATACTAGCACTCTGGGAAATCGCTGCAGGGGCCCACATTTTTATTTCCTTTTTGTGCATTCTGTTTCCAAAGAAATCTAATGGCGCCTTGAAAATATTCATACCCCTTAAATTTCCCACATTTTGTCATGTGGACGTAAATGTATTTTAAGTGATGGACCAAACAAAGTGGCACATAATTAAAGGGAAGTAAAAATATAAAATGTGCATTTGTTTTCAAGTCAATTTGTAGAACCACCATTTGCTGCAGTTACAGCTGCAAGTCTCTTTGGGTATATCTCTACCAGCTTTGCACATCTAGAGTGACATTTTTTTGCCCATTCTTTGCAAAATGGCTCAAGATCTGTCAGATTAAATGGAGAGCGTCTGAACGGCAATTTTAAGTCTTGCCACAGATTCTCAATTAGATTTAGTTCTGTACTTTGACTGGGCCATTCAAACACATGAATATGTTTTGATCTTAAGCATTCCATTGTAGCTATGGCTGTATGTTCAGGGTGGTTGTCCTGCTGGAAGGTGAACCTCTGCCCCAGTCAAATCTTTTGCAGACTCTAACAGGTTTTCTTCTAAAATTACCCTGTATTTGGCTCCGTCCATCTTTTTATCAACTCTAACCAGCTTCCCTGTCCCTATTGAAGAAAAGCATCCCCACAACATGATGCTTCCACCATGTTTCATGGTGGGGATGGTGTGTTAGTTTTCCGCCACACATAGCGTTTTTGCCTTTTTTAGGCCAAAGAGTTCAGTTTCGGTCTCATCTGACCACAGCACCACCTTCCACATGTTTACTGTGTCCCCCCCAATTTTTTTCAACAATGGCTTTCTTCTTGCCACTCTTCCATAAACGCCATATTTGTGGAGTACAGGACTAATGGTTGTCCTGTGGACAGATGCGCAAACCAGACGCTTATTGCATTTTATTTTTTTATTTTATAGAGTATCCCACTCTCTCTCCTCCTACTGGACAGTGGTGGGTGGTGGGGTGGAGTTGCTTGTATACCCCCCAGGGGGGGAGGAGTCTCTTTTGTTTCTGTGCCCGTGCAGCTGGCAGAAACAATACCGCAGTATCCTGGGTCAGGATGGCCGACGGAGCCGAAGGTTCTCCCTCCATTTGCCGCTTTGCACTGTCGGCGTCGTCCAGAGCCCATTACGCATGTTCGGATGCAGTGAGGTCACTTCCAGCGCGCTAGGCTACGACAAAATGACGGCGATCAGCGCAGCAAATTCAAATAAATAGTGGGGGTCCACGGTCCTGTGTCCCAAATCCTACCCAGAGTGATTCTTTCTAGTGGTTGATTGCTTACAAGGGATGGGGGAGGAGGATGGACTGAATCTGGCAGCCTCAGAGTGACTCGGCTGGTGTGGGGAAGGGTATTGGGGTGACCCTATATCTCTTTCGTTCATTGACTGACACTTTATATCTTGGCCTTGGGGTTCTATCACCACCTTCAGATGAGGACTAGGCAGAACATGTAAAAACAGCAAAAACTGCATAGTACTGTCCAGGGGGCAGTTTTACTGGCTATAACCCCTCACACTGCATCCAGCAGCTTTTTTTTTTTTTTTTTTAATCCATAAAGATTTTATTAAGCGCAAAAAGGTATGGACATTGTTGCATATATAACCGTAATATCAACATATAGAACAAGTCCTCGCAAGAGGATTCACAACAAAGTGTTTACATGAGGGATAAAGGTACAAATTAAGCATGTAAGGGATATATCGGATAAGTCACATAATCCGTATAAGTCATCTCATCTATACAAATTTCCCAAGGGAGATGTGTATTAGAGCGATCTAGTAGTAATACATCAACGTGTTTCTATTCAAGAATCCTCTATGTCCTTCTAGAGATAATAGCTAACCCAGATCCCTCGTCTGCCCAAGTCCCACATTCGCCACTTGGATCCTCCTGATTCAAGTGGGGTGGGGTCAACATGAGGATACCCCCAACGCCCATCCTCGATAATGAGAAAAAGAGGAGAGAGAAAGAAGGGGGGGGGAAGAAAGGAGGGGGGACTCAGAACAGGGAAGGGGGGGGAGCACATTTCCCGAGAGCATATATTTGGGGAGGTAGCTGGGAAGGCCCAATACCCCCGCCGTCTACATCACAGTAAAAGCGCCACAGAGTAGCGGTGTCATAAACCAGTTGTTAGTCGGACGTATCCGTCGGGTTCTCAATTAACCCGTATTCTGTATAAGGGTTTGGTACTCTGCTGTGTCATCCATTCTTTGACAGTGGGTGGTGCTGTGGCTCTCCAGTGAACAGGAACACATAGTCTGGCTGCATTGATCATATGTATCGCTATCGAGTTGCCATACCGCTTTTTAGTAATTTTTGAGAGATGAAGGTACTGTGCTGGTGAAAACTCCAGGGGGAGCGTAGAGACTGCTGTCGTCACTTCATGTACCTTTTGCCAATATGGCTGAATCAGGGGACAATCCCACCAAATGTGGAGAAAAGTGCCTAAAGCCCGTCCACATCTCCAGCACCTATCTGGTATTGAGGGAGAAAACTTGTGTATGATATCTGGCGTCCTATACCACCGTGTCCTAATCTTGTATCAACTCTCCTGAATGCTCACACTCAGTGAGCCCTTAAAGATAAACCAGTTGATCTTCTCCCAGTCTTTCATCTCAACTGTTCTACCCAGCCGGGTCTCCCAGGAGGCCTGTTCCGCCTGCATAGACACAAAGGGTGCCCTATACATGGATGCGTACAGCATCGAAATCGCATGTCTCTGAGGTGACTTACTAAAGCATAGTGATTCAAAAACTGTGGGTGGTTTCATAAAACTGCCAATGATCTTCGGATCATCTAGAAAGTGTCGCAGTTGGAAGTAAGCAAGTATGGGAAATTTCTTTTGTTAGGTTCCTTTCTTTTGAAAGAGCTTGAGAAGATAACCTTCTCCGGAAAATTAATGTTTGGCCAGCTTATCTGTTTGTGGCCATTCCGCCGTCAAGTAGCTATCGTCTTGTTCTGGGATAAAGTACGGATTACCCCTAAGAGGGGTCAGTCTACATTCGGTCTTCGATACCTCGAATTTATCACAAGCCTTAGTAAATGCCGATAAGGTTGCCCCAACTATTGGTTGAGACAGGAAGTCAGATGTCCAATGCCTCTTGGAGATCCATGGTATTTTCCCGAGTTGAGCTCCCGTGATCTGGTTTTCCAACTGTACCCAGTCTTTACAGTGCGTGTGTATTCGCCAGTCCACTACACGTGTTAGGTGCGTGGCCCAGTAGTATCTCTGCAAGTCCGGGAGACCAATACCTTCTTCCACTTTAGGTAAAACCAGTTTCGCCCAGCTGATTCTGGGAGCTTTGGACCCCCACAGGAACTTCCTACATAATCTTTTGTAAGTTGCGAAAAAAAAAAGGCGGGAGTGCAATCGGAATTGTCTGCAGTTTATAAAGCATACGGGGAAGTACCGGCATTTTCAAGATGGCAGCTCGCCCGAACCAGGAGAGTATGGGAGAGTCCCATTGTAACACATCCTGTTGTATGGCCTTCAGTTCGGGCATAAAGTTCTTCTCATAAAGGTCTGAGAGTTTACCTGGGAGCCGAATGCCCAGGTAAGTGATATTATCAGATTTCCAGCAGAAAGGGAAAGTCTCCTGGCAGCGGAGAACTAGCAATGGAGGTAGAGAGACATTCAGGAATAGTTGATTTTCAGGTGCGAGATGTATGGGAACACTTGCAGTAAATTAGGTAAGGATATCAGGGGAGAAGAAAGGAAAAGCAAGATGTCATCAGCAAAGGCTGCTAACTTGTATTCCTTTTGGAAAATTTTAACCCCTGTTATATCAGGATGGGCCCGAATGCAGCAAAGCAGGGGTTCCAGTGTGAGGATATACAGTAAAGGAGAAAGGGGGCATCCTTGTCTGGTGCTGTTGTAGATGGAGAAGGCCTCTGACAGGTGGCCATTAACCCGGACCCTGGCTCGTGGAGTTGCGTAAAAAGCTTCAATAAAGGCCCTCAATCTAGTCCCAAGAAGAAGTGATTCCAGGACCGAGTGCATGTAGTCCCAGGCCACCCAGTCAAAAGCCTTCGCCGCATCCAGCGATAGAAAGAACCCTTCATTTTTGTGGAGGTAAGCCAATGATCTAGATTGATGTTGTCCCTGGCCTCCCTGCCAGGGACAAAACCCACCTGGTCAAGACCCACCCACGCCGGAACATAAGAGGCCAACCGTGTCGCCAGGATTTTTGAGAAGATTTTTACGTCGACGTTTAGGAGCGAGATCGGTCTATAGTTCGCCACGTCTGAGGGATCTTTGCCCTCTTTAGGTATTACTGCGATATATGCTTCCAGCAGGGTGTTAGAATTAGAAGAGGAGCCTGCTAAAGAATTGAAGGCTTTGAGGAAGCCAAGTATCAGAAGTTGAGAAGCATTTATAAGATTGTGCCATTAGGCCGTCTGGGCCTGGGCTCTTGCCCGGTTTGGTGGCTTTTAGGGCTTCCACCCATTCTTCAGATGTCAGCGGCGATTCTAAAATTTGTTGATCTTTCGTGGACAATGCCTGGGGACAATATTTGCGTAAAAAAATCTTATCAGGAATTCCCTATCAGCTGAAGAGCCCACTCCTTTCTCCTTTGTCCCAATGTTATATAATGTGTTTATAGTACTCTTGGAATTGACAAGCAATATCTTCTGTCCTAGTATGGATCTTGCCTTGCTCATCTCTCACATAATGAACAGTGGAGGCAAGGACTTGTTTTTGCATGAACCTTGCTAATGGTCTACCCGGCTTGTTCCCGTGTTCATAGAACAGTTTCTGCAATAACATCATGCGCTTGCGTGCCTTCTTGTACTGTTCCTCTCGTAGGAATGATCTTGTCTCTGCTAGTTCGGCCGCTACTTCTACGGCCCTGGAATCTTTGTGTTGTGTTTCTAGCTTGGCGATTTTATCTGTAAGCTCCTGGATAAGGGCTTCATACTCCTCTATTCCTCCTCGCCACTATGGATAGCAGATGTCCTCTCACAACACATTTATGTGCTTCCCATTGAGTCATGGGCGACACATCTGGCGTATCATTATGTAGGAAGTATTCTCTAATTGCCTGTTTGAGATTAGCCACATCTGTGACGTCCGTCAGTAAGGAGGCATCTAGTCTCCAAACGTTTGTGAAAGGTTCCCTCTGCGGGAATCGTAGGGATAGCAAACATTAACGGCTTGTCCTTCCATACCCATTAAGGAAAATGAATCTGCCCCCCAGGTCAACCATCTGGCCAGTAAGGCGGAATGCAAGTGACTTTGCGAGCAAGATTGCTACCCCCTTCGTGAGCACAGGTCGCATGAAAGACCTCAGTATCTTTTGTTGGTGAGACGCTGTATATTTGATTTGAAATACGTCTCTTGAAAAAAAGACATGAGCTTTTTGTTTGCGTCTCTTGAAAAAAGACATGAGCTTTTTGTCTATGTGCTTCTGCGAGAAAACCTGAACGTTTCTCAGGAATAAGGCCCTTGGCATAAACCGAGAGAACCTTGAGCGATAGAGGAGCCGTAGACTGCATTATGGACGCCATGAGCGTTTAACAGATGAATTTACACCTACCTTTAAAGGCAGTAGACGGAAAGGGTAGGATGTAGGTAGGGGTAAACAACCCAAAAAAAAAGGGGGGGGGGAGGGTGATAAGAGATCGGAAAGAAAAAAGGAATGGGCAGCACTCGCTGAAAGTGACGGACACAGAGATTATCTGTATCCTATGTGAGCTATGAAATAAACTAGAAACCGGGGTGCTCACCCAGATCCGGAAAAAAAGAAAGAGGGGGGGAAAAAAAAACCCTGATGAGGGGCACAAGGACAAAACCGGAGGTCGTCTAAGTCCCGTTGAACTACCTATAAAAGGAGAGGGTAATCCAAAAAACAGAAAACCCGGTCCTATACCGGAAGGAACAAGAGGGATCCATATGAGGAAAAAGGAGATGTTGTGTTATGGGGAGACTGAGACAGGGTGTCCCCAATAGACAACCAAGGGGCTACCAAGGCAGAGATGGACAGTAATATAGATAAAATTATTTATTTTTTTTATCATATAAAGATACAAAATCTACAAAGAATTTGGGATAAGAAATATTATCAAAAAATTGAAGATACAAGATGTATAGAGTAGGGGCTAACACGTATGCCTACTTACAGCAGCCGGCCGATGCTGCACGCATGAACCTGGTTCATGTAACATGCAACAGAATAACACGTATAGGAAACTTAACATATCACAAACATAAAACACATATAACTAGGGCGATCCGGACGCCAAATGGATCACTGCTGCTGGAAATTCCGTACGGTAATTACTGTGAAGAAGGCTTTCAAAATTAAATGTATATAGTGTGTGGAATGTCCAGCAGTAGTACCCCTGCGGGAGAAGAATGTGGTTGCAACCAAAGATATTAAATAATATAAGTGTGTCTGTATCCAGTTGGGTGATCGTAATAAATCATTAATATATTCATAAGTTGATGTTGGTCAATAGGAACACTATATAAGCAATTCTATGTGAGTTGCAAACGCATGAGAGGGAACTGCACGTCTTTGAGTATTTTTCTGTGGTTCAGACACACTTATATTATTTAATATTTAAAAAGTGTTTTTTGTTGCTACTAGAGGATAGGGTAATCCTCAGACAGGATCTTTTTTATATTTGCCAAAAGTGATCTCAGATTTCCACAGGTCACAGGAAATTATACTCCCCTCATTTTGTCAGAACCCCAAAAATGACAGGATTTTTTTTATATTAGACGTTGCATAGAGTGAGTTCAGCAGATCAAATCCTTTAGTAACTTGTTTCTCCGGCCAAAAGGAAGGGTTTCAGGCCTCCAAGCCTACGATGGCCAGGTGGATTAAACTGACTATCGCAGTAGCCTATGAAAAGTCAGAAAAACCTGTTATAGATAATATCAAAGCTCACTCAATTAGATCTCTGGGTACCTCCTGGGCAGAGAGGGCAGGCGCTTTAATCGATCAAATCTGCAGAGTAGCAATTTGGAAGGGCCAAAATACCTTCCTGAGGCACTACCAAGTGGAGCTGTTGTCCCCTCAGGACTTGGCGTTCGGCAGGAAGGTCCTACAGGCGGTGGTCCCACCCTTAGGTAGGCCTGAACTTGCTCATCGTCTCAGGTGTGCCATCCTAGAAGATGACTGGAGAAAGTTACTAGTTACACTTACTGGTAACGGGTTTTCTAGGAAATCTTCCAGGACGGCAGGCCTACTTCCCTACCTTTTGTCGGTGGCGTTTTCTCACACAATGTACTCTATGGCACCCGTGTGGGTCTATACTTTGTCATAACTGAGGGACAGAGGGAAGGGAGGGGCCTTTCGAACTCTTATTATTTTTCCTGTCAGGTGGGACCCGTCATCTCAGGTGTGCCATCCTGAAAGATTTCCTGAAATACCTGTTACCGGTAAGAGCCGGTTCACGCTGGGGCAACACGACTTCCAGCACGACTTTGGGAGGCAACTTGGACACGACTTGAGTATGAATCATCGGGCAACTTCAAGTTGCCTCCATGGCAGTACAAGGCAACTTCAAGTCCCCTCCAGGACAGGAGGCTTTCCAGTGGCCAATCAAACAACAATTGGCTCTGGGGGAGGGAAGAGTTTGCCTGAGAAATGTATGTTCTCTTTCTGTTAAGACAGTGATCAGACTTCTGAGGCAACTTCCATTGAAATCAATGGGCAAATGTTGCCTACAAGTCGGATTGAAGTAGTACAAGAACCTTTTCTGAAGTCGGAGCGACTTCAGTAGTGTGTATAAAGACGGCTCCATTCACTTCCATTGATTTTCTCAACTATACGACTTGGGGCAACTTCAAGTCGGATCCCAGGTCGCCCCTGTCTGAACCGGCTCTAAGTGTAACTGGTAATATTTGTTTGCAAATATTAAAGATTCTAACTACCAGCAAGAATAAGTCCTTGCATTTTAAAGACCACCTATCATTTCAGACCCATCATGGCAGCGCCTGTTAGCGGGCATCCACTGACCTGCTGCCGCCAGGGCCCTCGCCTTGTATCACTACCGCATCACCAGCCATCCTTTTTTTAAAGTAAATGTGATTGTGTGTCAACAGCGGATCAGAGGTGGAGCCGCTGCGGGACAGATGAGTTTGCTCTTTAAAAATTATGATTTAAATGCCTTAAAGCCCTTTTACTAGTGATTTAAATCGACCTTGATATTAATCAAATCCACCTTGGTGCTGTCACATGAAAAGATCTAATAAAATATTTACAAAAATGTAAAGGCTGTTCTCACTTTTGTGAGATACTGTAGGTACCTGTGCCTTGACAATAGGGTTGTCCCGATACCGAGTATTTGCGGGAATACTTGTACTCCCGCAAATGCCCCCGATGCCTTTCTAGAATAAACCCCCCCCCCACCGCCACATACCGCAAAGCCGCCGCCGCGTTAATCCCCGTGCATTACAGGCAGCTTTCGTTTGAATACTTGTAATCCCAGCCGTGCCGAGTATAGACACTCCCCTTCTCAGTATTGGACGGATTTGTCCAATCCCGAGCAAGGGGGAGTGTCTATGCATGGAGCCGTGTATAGACACTCCCCCTTGCTCGGGATTGGACGAATCCGTCCAATCCTGAGAAGGAGTGTCTATACTCGGCGCGGCAGGGATTACAAGTATTCAAACGAAAGCTGCCTGTAATGTGTGCTGTAATGCATGCTGTAATGCATGCCGATTAACGCGGCAGAGGCGGCGGCAGTGGCATCATCTACTACTAGGTATGGGGGACATGGCTGCACCTATGGGGGACAGGACATGGCTGCATATATGGGGGACATGGCTGCATCTATGGGGGGGACATGCATGGCTGCAATATGTAGCGGAGTACAATATTAAACTCCACGATCTCCGCTGGTAACCAGGGTAAATCCACAGTCAGTGTTGAAAAGTAAGGCAATGTCCCAAATCTCCCCCCCCCCCCCCCCCCCCAGTAACCGGATGAAACACAGCTCTGAGAGTCAACTGACTTTTTATTCACGGGCTTCCATATTTATATAATTCCCCATGCAAGGGGTTTCCAAACAGCCAAATAGATTTAGCAGGGGTAATACAGGGAGGACCAGGTGGGAAACTTAACATTTTGGATAATTCTCCCATCAGGCATTGCTGCACGAGGGGAAAAGTCGGTTGAGAGCTGGGGTCTGGGGTTATGTGTTGTTGGAGTTCGGTTTAAAACTGCCGAACACCGATTACGCAACATAAAACAAAGTACTTGAATGCTAGTGGCTTACGGCTGCCAGCATACCAATTACTATGCCCACATAAGACCCAGCAGAATACATAGCATATAATACAGACAACCTTTTGACATGTAACGTCCAGCGTTCCAGAAGTGGCTAGGTTTGCCACACAATATATGGGGGGACATGGCTGCAATATATGGGGGGACATGGCTGGATATATGTGGGGCTGGATATATGTGGGGGGACATGGCTGCAATATATGTGGGGGGACATGGCTGCATTTGGGTACACATTTAAAAAAAGGATCGGTATTCGGTATCGGCGAGTACATGGAAAAAGTATCGGTACTTGTACTCTGTTCCTAAAAAAAAAGTGGTATCAGGACAACCCTACTTGACAAAGTTGTGAGATTTTAATTGGAAATGGTGGAGGTATAATTTTTCAAAATTGTATTCATGTGGATTTTCTCTAAAGACATTTTTTGTATTTTTGCTATTACCCGTTCCTATGATCTCTCTTGACCGCCCTGTCCTATTTCATATGCAGACCAGCGGTGTGCCTTGTTTACATAAGCACACACCGCTGCTCCGTGTCTCCTGTAAAACGAACACTGGGTCGCAGTGGCTGCCAGACCCGTTGATTGGCTCCTGCTGTGTCCAATCCCAGGGGGGTAGGCATAAGTGCCCCCTACACCACGTGCAGAAAATCATACAGGTACATGATTTTGTACAGCTGGGCCGTCCTATATGTAGAGTGGGTGAGCGGTCTGAAAGCAGATAAAGGCTTCAATTAAGATGCTTGCCAGAAGCTTTGCACAATCTTGCTGTAGATGCTGCTTATACGTGTGTGTGTGTGTGTGTGTGTGTGGTGGCAAGTATGTTTTTTTATTATAAAGCTCATCTAGTCTGGACTTTCATTGGATTTTGTTTTTATTTTAAGCTGAAATAATAAATTTTGTTTCTTTAATATTCTGCAGACATCCGCTATGACTGTAGCCAGTACAAATGGAACAGTAAAAAAGATCTTCAGGGCAAGAAAAACAATGACTGCGAGCTGTCGACAGCAAATTTTCACTCTTAATAAATTAAAAAATCCCTCAAAAATTGAGACCTTTAAGGAATCGCCTCTTCTAACAAAAGAAAATGTCCAACGGCAACAGACTAAATTAGTTTCGCCAGAGAACTGTATCACACAAAATACATCTGAAATGGAAAACCATCGGTCCCAAAACCCTTCTCCTAATGGGTTTAACCCTTCCACAGAGGTTTTACCTGAAGACTCTGGACTAAAAACTGGACATTTTTTGGAGGGGAAGTGGGAAGAATGGCGTAAGCCTTGTGAGAGTTCGGCTTCTGTTGAAACAATTGTTGGAAACCCTACTAACCTTTCTCATATAGTACATAATGTAAATGATGCAACTAGCAATACTAAAATTACTAATTTTAATGATGCAAGACCAGTCTCTTCACCGTTGGAAGTTGTAGAAAAAGAGAAACCAATTTCTGATTGTGATTTTTTGCAAGATATTGAAAAAGACACTCTAAACCCAAATATGGATAATTGCTCCCCTGATACTGAAATAAGTGAATCACTATCCCTAAGACTTGTAAATGAAGATTGCTTATTAAAGATTAATTCAGCAACTGGTCTTGTAACACATATGGATATTTTGGATAGAGACAGTACCAATGCTGTTATTCCTAGAAATGAGTCCAATACCTCCTGTGGCACCACTGGCCCTAGCGGTACAGTAATGCCCAGCTTCACTATGACCATGCGTGTAGATTCTGCTCAGAACAATCTCTCCCAAGGCTGCAATACAACTTCTGGTAAGCCTTTTTTATTTGTGATCTTTAGTGCTGGTGGCCTTTTTGTCACTTATTTTATTCTTGAGGCATATTGTTCCATTTAGTGATGGGTGTAATTCTGGTGCTTCCTGGCCTTGCTTTCCATTGGCTTCTGATTAAATAGGGTCTTGCTAAAGGACTAGTTTCCTCCTGTCTCTATAGTGGATGCATGGACTTCTACGGCAGTAGTTCTGCCAATACTGTGCTGCCGCTAGCATGGTTATATCATGTTAAAACTTAAAAATTATCCACTTGCTTACTGGTCGCTTAAACCCCTTTCCTGCCCAGACTAATTTTCAGCTTTCAGTGCTGTCACTCTTTGAATGACAATTGCGTGGTCATGCTACAGTGTATCCAATTGAAATGTTTATATCTTCTTTTTTTTTTCTCTTATCGTCCATGGACGGACACAGCTCCTTTAAATCTTGATAAGTGGTTTCTGTTCACAGTAGAGGACTAGGCAGAAACATGTTGGGTAATTATATACGTGTTACTTTAACCACTTCCTTACTGGGCATGTATACCCCCTTCCTGACCAGGTGAAATTTCAGCTTGCGGCACTGCGTCGCTTTAACTGACAATTGCGCGGTCGTGCAATATGGCTCCCAAACAAAATTGGCGTCCTTTTTTCCCCACAAATAGAGCTGTCTTTTGGTGGTATTTGGTCACCTCTGCAGTTTTTATTTTTTGCGCTATAAACAAAAAAGGACGACAATTTTGAAAAAAATACAATATTTTTTCTTACTTGTTGCTATAAAAAATAGCCAAATTAAAAAAAAAAAAAAAAAATAATTCAGTCTAGGCCGATTCGTATTCTTCTACATATTTTTGGTAAAAAAAAAAAAATTGCAATAAGCGACTGGTTTGCGCAAAAGTTATAGCGCCTACAAAATAAGGGACAGAATTATTTTTTTTTTTTACTAGTAATAGCGGCGATCTGCTTTTTTTTTTTTTTTTTTTTTTTTTTTTTTTTTTTTTTTTTTTTTTTTTTTTTATTGCGACTGCGACATCATGGCGGACACATCGGACACTTTTGGCACCATTCACATACTGCAATCAGTGCTATAAATATGCACTAATTACTGTATAAATGTGACTGGCAGGGAAGGGGTTAATTGTGTATTCTGCATTGTGTTCTAACTGTGGGGGGAGGGGGGGTGACTGGGGGGTGACCGATCTGTGTCCCTATGTACAAGGAACACAGATCGGTCTCCTCTGACAGGACGCTGTCATTGTGAGAGCCGGCAATGAGAAATGATCTCATATGTTTACATATGAGATCATCTCTCATTCGCCGCACAGATCGCATCGCAAACGGCCACTCTGGCTGTTCGCGGCGATCTGTGATTGGCTGTGTCCAAGTACAGAAGTTACCCGCTGCGCCCTCTGGAGCGCGCGCTGGGAACGAAGAAAGGGGCTGCCGTGAAAACACGGCGCCCCGGAGAATTAGAACCACCCTGCGGCCGTATATAGTCGTACGGCCGTAGGGAAGTGGTTAACAGAGTTGAACAGCCCTGCCCAGGGGGCGATCCCTCCGGACATAACCCTCCTCCCTGCAGTATGCAGCTTGTTTGTTTCTTTCTGCCTAGCAAAGGAGAAGGACATATGGCTTCCTTTGGGCCCAGCACCCTGAGGAAATTTTTCATTTTATTTTCTTCTTGAAGAATCTTCTATCAACTGTCGGCTGAGAGACAGGCTGGATATATAGATCCTTGTAGTCTCCTCAGTCCGGCCAGCGAGCGTGAGAACACCTTTGCAAAGAGGCTGTCTACCCCAACAAGCCCCATGGCTTCTGGGGGGCTGGTGAGCTTTGGCTCCAGGATCCACATATGACTGGGCTGTGGTGTTGTCTCACTCAGTGGACCGGGCCAACAGCTACTCCTACGCGGCGTATGTCTGTCAGGAATGCATCAGTGGGTCCTCACATGGACGGGTAAGTACAGTCCTTCCCGCTTCGGCGGGTTGGTACGGCTGAGCATTCCTCGAGTTCGGGGGTCCTCCTGTTTTCCTTTCCCTGCTCTGTCATATTTCCCTTTGCTGTTCTGTTGCTGCCGGGGTGGACCTGTGAGGTCGCGCTATGACGCAGTTTACTATTGCTATACTATAACAGCTTCCTTGTTCTTCAGTGGCAGCTTCATTGATCGTGTCTTCCTTAATATAGGGAAACATGATCAATGACGTCGCACATCCAGCCCCACCCCCCTACAGTTAAAAAAAAACATGAGGTCACACAACCCCTAGAGCGCCCCCTAGTGGTTAACTCTCAAACTACAATTGTCATTTTCACAGTAAACCATTCATTTTTTGCTGTGAAAATGACAGTGGTCCCAAAAATGTGTCAAAATTGTCCGATGTGTCCGCCATAATGTCGCAGTCACGAAAATAAATTGCTGATAGCCGCCATTAGTAGTAAAAAATAAAAATGCAATAAAACAATCCTATTTTGTAAACGCTATACATTTTGCGCAAACGAATCGATAAACGCTTAATATTTTATGTTTTTTTTTGGGGGGTATTATAGCAAAAAGTAAAAAATATTGCATTTTCAAAATTGTCGATCTATTTTTGTTTATAGCGCAAAAATAAAAACCGCAGAGGTGATCAAATACCACCAAAAGAAAGCTCTATTTGTGGAAAAAAGACGCCAATTTTGTTTGGGAGCCACATCGCACGGCCGCACAATTGTCAGTTAAAGCGACGCAGTGTCGAATCGCAAAAACTGGCTAGGTCCTTTACCTGCATAAAGGTCTGGGTCTTAAGTGGTTAAAACAAATACTTCTCCTCAGGTAGTGGCCCTCGGTGCCCTGTTAAAAAGGGGGAGACCGCTCTCATGTTTACCATGCTGGAGTCTGCATCGCAGCCTGTTGTGGCCGCAACCTTAGTGTCTCAGACACTTGCTGAATAGGCAAGGTGCGTAAGCCAAACACGCCGGCACCTAAACCCGCCAATGTATGTAGCCTAACCTCTGCCCTTCTCAGGGGTAGGGGGGTCGGCTTTGCAGGTTCACTACTCAGTAAACCTCCCTGCTCTCTGGCCAGTGGGTCTGCGAGGTGGTCTTTGGGGTACTAGGTAGAGTTCTTTCCTATCCACTGAACAGATTCTTTCCCTCGTGTCTCCCTCTCCTTCCGGCTCGTCGGTCTGCCCTGCTAGGGGCAGTACAGAACTTGCTAAGCTGTGAGATAATTTAACCGTCCCGCAGGACGAGAGGTTTCAGGGATTTTATTCAAATCTGAATTTAGGGTCCCAAAGACTGACGCGGTCTGTCCAATTTTGGACCTCAAAGCCCTAAATGCCTTCATGAGAGTAAGGGAGTTCCGCATGGAAACCATTCCTTCGGTGGTAGCTACACTCTATCCAGGGGACCTTCTGGCGTGCTTGAACATCAGACGCATGCTTGCATGTCCCAATTTGCGCAAGTCCCAGAGGTTTCTGCGCTTTGCTTTGGGGGAGGACCACTATCTGTTTGTGGCCTTTCCTTTTGGTCTAGTGTCGGCGCCAAGAATTTTCACCAAGGTGCTCGCACCGATCCTAGGTGGCTCAGAATTGGAGGATGGGTCTATAACCAGCCAGACCCTCCTAGAGTTTCGGTAGGTGTTAATTATTCAGTCTGTTCTGGTTCTGACTCGGCATTTGGAGTACCTAGGGTGGATCCTGGACTCCTTGGAAGCAAAGGTTTTTCTTCGCCTGGAGAAATTGTAGACTCTTCAGTCTGCAGTGAAGGTGTTGACATCACGCAAATGGTTGGTTATCTGTTTTTGCATGCGAGTCCTGGCGCCTCCTTCGAGGCGGTTCCGTATACCCAGTTCAACGCATGTTTTGCTGAAGGAGATACTGTCAAAGTGGAACAGATCCCTTTTGTCTCTGGATCGTCAGATTCAGGTAAGCCACCTAGTTAGTTTCTCTGAGTTGGTGGCTGAGATCCCTGGCTCTTCGTTCCGCGTAGTCGTTTCTTCCCTTCCAGTAGACAGTGATTACGACGGACGCCAGCCTCACGGGTTAGGTGGCCAGTCAGCCCAGGTTCGCTGGACTCTAGCGGAATCCTGTCTACCGATCAATGTCCTAGAACTCTGGGTGTTAAGGCTTTGCCTATCCTCGTGGTCGAGGAGGTTGCAACGTCGCCCAATCAGGATTCAGTCTGACAACACCACGGCTGTGGCTTATGTCTACCATCTGGTAAACTGGCAGGCGGACTGAGTCGCTAAATGCTGGACCAGGGTGACTGGTCTTTGCACTCGAAAGGGGTTTCAACTCCCTTGCAGGAGGTGGCGCTCACAGGACGTGAATCTCCTGGCTGCTCGTCTCAACCACAAGGTGTCAAAGTCCGTGGCCAGGTCTAGTGATCCCTGTGCTGACGTGTTGGTATCGGCTACTTTTATGCCTTTCACCCATTGAAGTTGCTTCCTCGACTGCTCCGCTGAGTGGAGGCCAAGGGGATCCCGATGATTCTAATCGCTCCAGATAGGTCTCGGCGTCCTTGGTACGCCGATCTCGTGCGCCTGGTGGCGGATGTACCCTGCGGTAGGACCTTCTGTCTGAGTCCTATACTTCATCCTGTTTTACAGTCGCTGGCTTTCATGGCATGGCTATTGAAAGACACAGGTTTTTAAGAGCCCGGAGTCTGTCCGACTCTGTCATCTCAACCATGCTGAGGGCACCGAAGTCTTCCAGGAGGATCTACTATTGCACCCGGAGTGCCTACATCTTTGTGCGAAGAGATGGTGTGGCGTCCACGGGCGTACTCTGTGTACAGGGTCCTGCTGTTTTTTTACAGCTTGGAGATCAGAAACTTGCTTTAAGCACCGTTAAGGGGCACTTTTTTTTTTTTTTTTGTTTTCAGTGGCCTTTGGCTGCCCTTTTTTTCTGGTGGGTACATTTTTTTTTTTTTGTGAAATAGGTTTCGTCAAACTTCCCCCCTCTTGACCCACCTCCCCCCATGGGTTTTGACTCTGGTGCTCTTGGTTCTTCAGGAACCTTCCTTTTGAAAACATCAGAAAAAATCCCCTCTTGACACTATCACAGAAGGTGGCTTTACTTCTGTCGGAAGGCTTTCTAAGTTGGTGGTCACCATACTTGATCCTCCATAAGGATAACGTGGTTGTGCGTCCGTGACCTTCCTTTCTTCCGAAGGTGGTTTCGGCTTTTCACCTGAATGAGGACATTGTTTTTCCATCCTTGTGTCTTCGGCCGGCGCATACTAAGGAGGTTGCGCTTCATATTATGGGCGTGGTACGCGCTTTGTGGGTGTACCTGTCTGCAGCTGCTCCGTTTCGAAGAACTGACACTTTTTGTGTCAGTGTCTGGTCCACAAAAGGGCCTGACGGTCTCGTCGGCCACCATTTCTCAGGGGATCAGGCAGACCGTCAGTCCTATGCTCTTAGGGGGCGGGCGCTCCCTTTCCAGTCATGGCACTTTCGACCAGGGCAATTTGTGCTTTCTGGGTTTTCTGACAGCAAGCATCAGTCTCACAGGTGTGCGAGGTGGCGACTAAGTCGTCTGTTCATTTTTTTTTTTTTTCAGAATTTTACACGGTTACTGTGAGTGCATCTTCTTCTGTTTTGTAGGCGGCTGTTTAAAGTTGCAACTCCTCTGTTTAGGAGCTCTGCTTGTTTTGAGGTGAACTTATATTGGTTTCACTGGTACTGTTCCCTCCCCTCGTGTTTTTTTTTTTTTACACTGCTTGGGGATGTCCCACTCAAGATTTAAGAAGCTGTGTCAGTCCATGGATAAGATAAAATATGATTCTTTGTACTCACCGTAAAATCCTTCTCTGTCGTCCATGGATGGACACAGCACCCACACCTCCTCCTTTTTAGGTTTGTACTGCTTGTTGCAAACTGAGGCTGCATACTGCAGGGAGGGTGGTTATGTCCAAAGGTATACAAACAAGAGGCAGCGCACAATGGGTTAAACTTTATAATGACACTTAATAGTCCAATAAAATGTAAAACTTATGCACAGAAAAAAAGCATGGATTAAAATTGGGTTATAAAAATAACACAGTTCACCTAGAGTCCATAGGGAAAAACAACTTGTGATGGAAGAGTTAAATATCACGCTGTGAAGGAGTAGCAAAATGCATACCAAAGCAGTAGGCAAAGGGCTGGAGGGTACAATACCTCTACAGGGAATTCTCCTCTGAACGGCTGTATAGCGAACACTAGATGTAATTGTGTATCAGGAAGAGTGCTGCACGGCGGCAGCCAGTCCTCGCCGCTGTCATATAGATGGACAGAGATCCAACAACTACCAGCCAGTCCAGATGATATTTCAAAGCCGATGGGAGAGAAAAACACTCTCGTCCTGTCGCAATGTGGGACGGCAGGTAAGCCTGGGCGCAGGGCTGCAGGAGCTTCAAAACAGCCGCGTTACCAGCCGAGATGGAGGGCGGGACTTCCGCAGCGTTACAGAACGGAGCAGGGATTGGTGTCCTCTACAGTCATGTGACGGCACGGGCCAATAGGGGATGCAAACAGCGAAAGTTGTTCGGAACACACAAGGATGTCACTATCCGAGATGCTAGGACATCAGCATGAACGAATAAATGTACAATTCGATTCTCCAAAATTCCACATGGACATCTATGGTGTTGGGCGGGGAGCCGTAACTGACATGTTTCGCGTCAGACGCTTTGTCAAAGTCACGGCACGGCTTTCCTAAGGGACTAATAAAACCACAAAGGCTCTGTGATTGGATAATGAGGGAAGGGGAGGGATTTACAAATATAGATCAATTTAACCCTTCCATCATTACAACTGAAGTGATGAGATGCAGATAGCAAATAACAAACAGCAATAAAGGTAATCTGATATAATTAAAAAAAAATCTGAAAAAATATATGCATGAAAAATATGAATATACATCCAATAATCAACGTAAATGTATACACGTGTACACATAAACGATATGACTAAAACCCAAATATATGCGTATAGGTAAATAACTACATGTATAAATGTAATTTTGATTATAATAAATGAGAGGGCGTATAGGTGTGCATATGCAAAAAATATAATTCGATAAATAGTAGGAATTTCTTTTTAGTATTGTAAAAAAATTATTATTTCGAAACCGTGGTTTAGTTGGTGATACTTAAAATGTCCAATTCTTCATTCAACCCACCAGGCGTGAGGGAACTGAACTGATATATCCAAAAGGTCTCCCTTTTACAAAGAAGGGCAAACCTTTCGTTGTCAGTAAGGGTCCCTATGGGGATGGACTCTATAGCCAGTACTTCTAAGACCCTATAATCTTTATTGTGCGCATCTAGAAAGTGTCTAGGGACACTGTGTTCATCGCTGCCCTTGTGGATGAGACGTCGATGTTCACCGACTCTTATGCGAAGGGTACGGATAGTCCGTCCTACATAGTACAAATTGAAAGGGCAGCGTAGTACATAAACAATGTATTCGGTAGAACAGGTAAGGAATTGTTTGATGTAAAACGTACGGTCATTAGTCTTGATGTTTGTGCCCCCTTTAGGAATGGATTGGCATGTCAAACAACCCCTTTTGCAGCACCTGAAGATACCTGTCTTGTTGTTAAAGTAAGACCGAATGTCAAGAGGACGTGAAGTACTGGACTTAGCTATTTTGCTAGGTGCAATAATATTGCGTATAGTGCGAGATTTTCTAAAAGTAATCTGTGGTTTAGAGGGGATAAGTGGTGCTAGAAGATCATCTAGTTGAAGGATGCTGAAATGTTTATTAATGATGTTGGAAATGTGTTTATATTTTGTATTAAACATGGAGATGAATCTGATGGGATTTGTTGTCCCATCTCTGGTTTCCTTGCCATTTTTATTCTTTGGATTTATGTTCAAGCGGAAGGCATTGTCTACTAACTTATGTGGGTACCCCTTCTCTTTGAATTTTGGCTTCATAGTTGGCCCTCTGGTCATATAATCTTTGGTTTTTGTACCGTTCCTCCGTAACCTGTTGAATTGCCCATAAGGAATGTTCGTCTTCCAGGATGGATCATGGCAGCTGTTAAAATGCAAATAGGAGTTGCCACTCGTGGGTTTAATGTGATTACAAGTGATAATAACATTTTGGTCATGGGAGAGAACTAGATCAAGAAAAACATAGTTATCAGAGTCAAAAACATGCGTAAATGTAAGACCCTGCTGGTTGCCATTGCAATGATCTACGAAAGAGGAAAAAGTATCGGGACCCCCACTCCAAATGATAACATCGTTAATCTAACGTCCATAGAAAACGATGTGTTCTAAAAAAGGGTGGTTGTTCCAAATCTGTAGCGTTTCCCAATAACCCATTGTAAGGTTTGCATATACGGGGGCAAAGTTGGCCCCCATAGCTGTGCCCTTTTTTCTGGACAAAGAATTGGTCACAAAAAGAGAAATAGTTATGTTTCAGACAGAACTCAATACCTCTAATGATGAACTCAGACTGTAGGGAGTTTATCTCATTATTTTTGCTTAGGAAATGTTGTATAGCTGTCAAACCAATATCATGGGATATGGAGGTATATAACGAGGATACATCCAATAAAGCCCATGCGTAACCTTCCTCCCATGAATAATTTTGGAGGATCTCAATGATTTCACTAGTCTCTAGTAAGATGGTAATACGCACACAATGGGCTGCAAAACGTGGTCAATATAAGTAGAAAGACCACTGGTGAGACTATTTGTACTCGCCACTATAGGTCTACCGGGTGGGTCAACTAAAGATTTATGTACTTTAGGGAGATGGAAGAAGTGAGGAGTTTCTCTGTCCATCTATATGACAGCGGCGAGGACTGGCTGCTGCCATGCAGCACTCTTCCTGATACACAATTCCATCTAGTGTTCGCTATACAGCCGTTCAGAGGAGAATTCCCTGTAGAGGTATTGTACCCTCCAGCCCTTTGCCTACTGCTTTGGTATGCATTTTGCTACTCCTTCACAGCGTGATATTAAGCTCTTCCTTTACAAGTTGTTTTTCCCTATGGACTCTAGGTGAACTGTGTTATTTTTATAACCCAATTTTAATCCATGCTTTTTTTTCTGTGCATAAGTTTCATATTTTATTGGACTATTAAGTGGTCATAAACTTTAACCCATTGTGCGCTGCCTCTTTTGTTTGTATGTTTTTGCCCATTTTTTTTGCCCATTTTCTAGTGGTTGACGGCTGCACTGGGTTGTTTTTACTTATCTTCACATTCAATTGTGCTGCTATATCATGTAGTGCTTCCTGGAGGGCTTTTTGTGTATATTATGTCCAGAGGGGCTGTTAAACTCTTTTAAAGTAACATGTATTTATCTAACATGTTTTTGCCTAGTCCTCTCCAGTGAACAAGAACATTACCCAATTGTCGAGATTTAACCACTTCAATACAGGGCATTAATATACCCTTCCTGCCCAGACCAATTTTCAGCTTTCAGTTCTCTCACGCTTTGAATGACTATTACTCAGTCATGGTACATTGTATCCAAACAAATTTTTTATAATTTTGTTCTCACAAACAGAGCTTTCTTTTGGAGGTATTTAATCGCCGCTGGTTTTTTTTTATTTTTTGCAATATAAGCAAAAAGAGATTTTTGAAAAATAACACTTAAGTTTCTATCTTAAAATTTTGCAAAGAAATAATTTTTCTTCAGAAATTTGGGCCAAAATGTATACTGCTACATATCTTTGATAAAAATAACCAAAATTTGTGGATATTTGGTCTCTGAACGTTATAGAGTCTACAAGCTATGGTGCAATTGATTGAAAAATTATCACATCTGATCACAGCTGATGTACTGACGTCCTATCATTTCTTGAGACCCTAACAATCCAGAAAAGTACAAATAGCCCCCAAATTACCCCTTTTTGAAAGTAGACATTCCAAGGTATTTAGTAAGGGGCATGGTGAATTTGTTGAAGTTGTAATTTTTTCCCACAATTCTTGGGATTTTTTTTTTTTTTTTTACACAAAATTGTCATAACAAGTTGGTTCTCTCACACAGCACATGCATACTTACAATGACACCCCAAAATACATTCTGCTGCTCCTCCTGAGTATGATGATACCACATGTGTGGGACTTTTACACAGCCTGGCCACATACAGAGGCCGAACATTGAAGTAGCACCTTCAGGCGTTCTAGGAGCATAAATTACACATCTAATCTCTTAACTACCAGTTACACTTTTGAAGGCCCTGGAGCACCAGGACAATGGAAATGCCCACAAAATGACCCCATTTTGTAAAGCTAACACCCCAACCTATAATTTTTGAGGCATAATTAGTCTTTTGAACGGTTAATTTTTTTCCAGAAGTTTTTGGAATATGTGGGGAAAAAAAATGAAAACGCATTTTTTTTACACAGTTGTCAATTTATAAGATATTTCCAACATGTACACAGCAAAAATGACACCCCAAAATACATTCTGCTACTCCTCCTGAGTATGGCAATACCACATGTGTGGGACTTTTACACAGCCTGGCCACATACAGAGGCCCGACATCCAAGTAGCACCCCCAGGCATTCTAGGAGCATAAATTACACACACAAATTGCTGCCAACCTATGACATTGTTAAAGGTCCTTTATATTTCTAACCCATAGCATGTACTGTACATACCAATTACAAACCAAAATACATTCTTCTGAGTAAAGAAAAGATTACCTGCTGTCTTGGTGGTGCAGTGGTCCACAGAGGAGAGCATCGGTCCAGGAAGCAGGCAGATGTGGTCAGCAGCAGCGAAAGGATCGTGCATGCAGGAATACTGTCCATAGTACATGCAGCAGGCAGAGATATGGTTAGTGCAGCCAAAGTATTGGTCCAGGCAGCAGGCAGAACCATCAAGTTTAGGGCCTCGGTCAGGAAAGAATGGAGACATGGGTAGAGGCTTCTCCCACCCAAATCGCTTTGAAGCCTCCGGGCAACCAGACCCTGTTATAGGAACACAGAAAACCAAAAACTGGTTTTCTGAACTCCGAACACTATTCTGGAGCCCCTCACATATGTGAGACCCCTGTGTGGCAGGGTGCAAGATCAGTCCAAGGGGCAGGCAAAAACATGGTCAACAAGCCGAGGTCAGTGCAGGTAAAAGGCAGAAATAGGCGGTAGGCAGAGGCATAGTCCATACAGTCCAGGGTTAGTTCATGTGAAAGGTAGAAACATGGCGGATAAACAATGCAGACGGCAGGCAGAGGCATAGTCGAGAAGCAGTCCAGGGTCAGTTGAGTTGAGGCACTAGGTTGGTTGGTTGAGGCAGCAGGGAAATCAGCACAGAAATTGAAAACGGGGAAGTGGCAGTCTATTAGGAATTTTGGATTAATAATTTTCGAAAGTGTGATATCGCTTGAAGCATGGTGTCATACATAGGCCAGGTTGGTCGGGACAGTCGTGGCAATAGCAACTGGTGTCCTTCCTAATTCCACGTTTGCTGCACACCCGACATTTTTTTTGGCGGTTTCTTCCAGTTGCTGATGGTGGAATTCTGTCAGGAAAATGGCGCTCGTGCAGTCTGCTGACACAATCAGAGCGAATTCTTTGTGGGGCAGAGCCTTGCTGATAGATCAGAGCAGTGACGACATTTTCGATGAATCTGATAAAGGGGATGGGCCTTTCCGTTGATTTGTGATAAATGACGTATGAATTATAAAGGGCCATATGAAAGAAGTATATTGCAACTTTTTTGTACCAGAAAAGAGTCTTTCGTATTGAGAGATAGGCCTGCAGCATTTGATCATTTAGATCCACCCCCCCCCCATGTACTTATTATATTCGTTGATACAGCAAGGCTTTCGAACGGTATGGCGTCTCTTGTGAAGTTCCACTGAGTTGTCATTGTGGATAGTCGACATGATGTAAACGTCTTTCTTATCCCTCCACTTCACGGCCAAAACTTCTTCGTTCCTCAGGCTTGCCGATTGCCCCCTTTGTAGGCGTTTGGTAACTAAACTCTGTGGGAAGCCTTTCCTGTTTTTACGTGCAGTACCACAGGCCAAAGTTTTATTTAGGAATAGGTGGCGAAAAAGGGGCAGACTGGTATAGTAATTGTCCACGTATATGTGATACCCCTTTTGGAAGAGTAGGAATGCCAACTCCCATACAATTCTCCCGCTTATTCGCATATACGATGGACACTCAGGGGGCTGGAGATGGGAGTCTCTGCCTTCGTACACACGAAAGGCATTCACATAGCCGGAGGAGCTTTCGCAGAGCTTGTTTAGCTTCAAGCCGTACCTCGCTCTCTTACTGGGAATATACTGTTTTATTCCCAGCCGGCCAGTGAAATGGACCAGGGATTCGTCCACAGAGATGTTCTGTTCCGGGATGTAAAGTTCAGCAAACTTCTTATTGAAAAAATCTATTAGGGGGCGAATTTTATATAATCTATCAAGGTCCGTATGATTTTGGGGGGGGGGCACTGCGAGTTGTCGCTGAAATGCAGGAACCGTATGATCATGTCATAACGGAACCTGGACATCGTAGCTGAAAAAATTGGCATATGACGGATGGGCTTTTTAGACCAATACGAATGAACTTCATTTTTTTTTGTAAGTCCCATATTCAGCGTAAGGCCTAAAAACAATCGCATATCCTCCATTGTTAGGGGTCTCCATACAAAGGGGCGGGCATAGCATGAGTTGGGGTTGTTTTGTATGTACTGACGTGCAAAAATTTTTGTCTGGTCTATGATGGTTTGAAGGAACTCATTAGGGAAAAATAAATTTAAAAAATCGATTTCAGAGAAACCTTCGGTGTTGGCCTGCACACCTGGCTGTGCTGTGAAAGGGGGGATTGTGGCTGACCCTGTGCTAGAAGGCAGCCACAACGGGTTGGCCAAGCCATCCGGTAGATGGGTTTGGGACCTACTTCCTCGGCGTGGAATTCCAGAGCTTGTACTGGGCCCTTCCTCCTGGGGTATAGCGCCGTTAGCATTTGCTGATTGGCCACTGGGGTGGCCGGTGCTGCTGGTAGATGCCTGGGGTTCAGACCGTGGTACTTTTGGACGGACTGCTTCCTCCTCCGATTCGGATGTACTGATTTGGGGGGGCTCGTATTCCGAACCTGAATCGAAAATGGACTCAGTACTGTGATGGGGCGGTGAGAGCTTCCCGCTGCTCTCATCGCTCTGGGCTATAATTTGGTATGCCTCTTCTGTGGAAAATAATTTTCTGGACATGGTGGCAGGTACTCGGGTGCTTCTGATGGGGGTGACGGGTGCTCTTGATGTGGGTGACAGGTACTCCTGATGGAGATGACAATTACCCTTGATGGGGGTGACGCATACTCAGGTACTCCTGATGGAGGCGACGGGTACTCAGGTACTCCTGATGGAGGCGACAAGTACTCCTGATGGGGGGTGACAGGTTCTGAGGTACTCTTGATGGGGGGTGACGGGTACTGGGGTACTCTTGGTGGTAGTGACGGGTACTCGTGTACTCTTGATGGGGGGGGGGGGGGTGACAGGTACTCTTGATGGGGGGGGGGGGGGGTGACAGGTACTTGGGTACTTTTGATGGGGGGTGACAGGTACTCTTTATTCGCGGGGGGGGGGGGGGGGGCAATCTGGACACTTTACACTGTAACTCACTGTTTCTGATATCTCCTTCTCACACAGGATGTGTGAGGAGGAGAGCCCAGAGACAGCGGTTACAGCGCTGTTTGTTTACATTTGTGACCGGCTGTGATTTGACACAGCCGGTCACGTGGTAAAGAGCCAAATTTCATTGCCTCGTCCCGATCTGGGTAAAGAGCCAATGTCCATGGGACGAGCCTCGTGCCCGATCGCCGCAATTCGCGCGCACGATCGCCGCACTTCACGCGCCCGGGACCGCGCACGCCAGCTTCTTGTCTAAGTGACCGGCTGTGATTGGAAACAGCCGGTCACGTGGTAAAAGAGCCAATTCTATTGGCTCTTTACCACGATCCGGGACGGGCTGTCTCCGAGGGACTCGCCGTGTCGCCGATCGCCGCGATTAGATCTGTGAGGAACCCGCAGTAGCGCCGAGAAGGGATGGACGTTGGGCAACTCATTGGCGAGGGGTTCCTCCGGACGCGATTTTACTAGAGCTGCAACTAACGATTATATCATAATCGATTAATCGGCCGATTATTTTTTCAATTGATCGGATAAAATCATTAAAAAAACGTAATGTGGAATTTTTTCGTTTATTTAACAGTAATAATGAAAAAACATGTTACACTCAAATGGCAGATTAAAAAACGTTTAACATTAACATTACACAACTTTGCAGCAGTACTATTCCTACCCGGGAACACCAATGCTGGGGCACTATTCCTCCCGGGAACACCAATGCTGGGGCACTATTCCTCCCGGGAACACCAATGCTGGGGCACTATTCCTCCCGGGAACACCAATACTGGGGCACTATTCCTCCCGGGAACACCAATGCTGGGGCACTATTCCTCCCGGGAACACCAATGCTGGGGCACTATTCCTCCCGGGAACACCAATGCTGGGGCACTATTCCTCCCGGGAACACCAATGCTGGGGCACTATTCCTCCCGGGAACACCAATGCTGGGGCACTATTCCTCCCGGGAACACCAATGCTGGGGCACTATTCCTCCCGGGAACACCAATGCTGGGGCACTATTCCTCCCGGCAACACCAATGCTGGGGCACTATTCCTCCCGGCAACACCAATGCTGGGGCACTATTCCTCCCGGCAACACCAATGCTGGGGCACTATTCCTCCCGGGAACACCAATGCTGGGGCACTATCCCTCACGACAGGGCTTGACAAATTTGCTTGGAATCTAGGAGCCAGCTAAAAAAGTTAGGAGCCAGAAAATGCGCCCGTCCCGACGAGCTTGCGCGCAGAAGCGAACACATACGCATGAGGTATCGCCGCGATTGTTGGAGCGAGAGCAATAATTCTAGCTCTAGACCTCCTCTGTAACTCAAAACATGCAACTTGTATTTTTTTTAAACTTCGCCTATGGAGATTTTAAAGGGTAAAAGTTTGACGCCATTCTATGAACGGGCGCTATTTTGAAGCGTGACATGTTGGGTATCAATTTACTCGGCGTAGCATTATCTTTCACAATCTAAAAAAAAATTGGGATAACTTTACTGTTTTATTTTTTAATAAAAAAAAAAAAAAATCGAAAAAAGTGCGCTTGTAAGACCGCTGTGCAAATACGGCGTGACACAAAGTATTGCAACGATCGCCATTTTATTCTCTAGGGTTTTAGAATAAAAAAAATATATAATGTTTGGGGGTTCTAATTATAGGGAAGGAGATGGCAGTGAAAAATTACATTACAGTTGCTGTTTAACTTGTAATGTCAAACGGCCACCACCAGATGGCGCCAGCTCACAGAAGGAAGAGCTTGGGACTTCACAAGGCCGCAAAGCCGCGGCCTCAATTGGCGTTTGCCGCGGCGATCGCGCGGTGGAGGTGGTGGGGGCGCACGGAGACACACGATCCTGTGCCTCCGTGCACCCCCTCCTCCCCCGCTGCTCGATCGCGGCGGGCCCGCGGCAAATGGTAATTGAGGCCGCGGCTTTGAATGGGCGGAAGGGCGGACCGATTATTCGATAATGAAAATCGTTGACAAAGATTTTCATTATCGAATATTATCGATAATATCGATTAATCGTTTCAGCTCTAGATTTTACTATACGCCGGTATGGAAGGGGTTAAGGAGCTGTGTCCGTCCATGGACGACAGAATTTTTTTTTTTTTACAGGAGTACAAAAAAATCCAATTTTTATTTATTTTAACACCGAATTTTCTTAAAGTGGTATTTTATTGCTGCTGGGTTTTTTACCTTGTGCTAAATAAAATAAAATAAAGACCAAACATTTAGAAAAACAAAACGGTTTCATAGTTTGTTATACAATTTAGGTAACGGGTAATTTTTCTCCTTCACTAATGGGCAGCTCTGATCTGTGGCACTAATTATGAGACACTGGGCATTGATGGGTGGTACTAGTAGCTTGCACTCGCAGCTGACACTGGTGGGCACAGAAAATGCTGCTGTGGCTGATGCCCTTCTTTTTTTTTTTTTTTTTAAATTGTTTATTTATACATAACAGAGAACCGGTCCACATGAACCGCAACAGTAGTTGTACATATCAACAAATAAAGAGCTAGCGCCTAACTGGCGCGTACATAGGCATGAATACAACATTCCATCAACAAGTGTCAATTAAGGCAGCCGAGTAGGCAACACAATAGTACTGTAATCTGGCTGATGCCCTTCTGACAGAAGCCGGTGATCGGGTTTTTGTTTCTGGAAAAAAGTGTGCGTCACTAGGCCTAGAGGCACATCTCAGCGCCAAAGATGCTGGTATGTTTGTAAAAGTAAGAAGAACACAAACAGTTAATAAATAATAAATAAGGATAATAACAATTCACTTAAAGTCCTAAAAAATAAAAGCCGAAAGCTGATGGGGTAAACATATAATATCATATAAAATATATATATATATATATATCATATAATATCAAAATTAGAACACAGAGTCCAGATGATACAGCGCTAATAAGGCTGGTTAAAATGTCCAACAACATATGAGCTCAGATGATGTAGAAAATAAACAGTGATGGGTGCTTCTCAGAAGATTCTCCGGATCCTACACCTTGTCCCAGATATTTCACTTCAAGTGAGGCACACTCCCCTTCGGGGTTTAAACTCACCAGAAAGGCAGTAATATCAAGCCTTAAGAGAATCACTTTTCACCACAAACATCCATCAGCCCAGCAGGAGATCAATAAGGGTTAAAGCTCCACATAAAACAAATAAAATCCGAAATAGTGTAATTCTGCTTTAATGTTAAAAAAGGAACAGCCCTTAACCATACATAGAACCCCCGCTCACAATGCACGTACCATTAATCAGCAGAGATGAGCCATAAAACGACAGTTTTCAGATGGAATCAGAAATCCCAGAAGCAGGCATGTAGTGTGTGAGACCAAATGTCCTTCCTGGTCAGAAACCACCAGTGGAGCGCAGGAAACGCCGCGTTTGCCCCGCCCTGACCGGTTTCGTCTTCCAATCGACTTCAACTGAGGGCGTGAGGTTTTTGTTTCTCCTCGCGCTGACGGCGTGAGGGGGGGAAAAAAAATTAGAGCTGTTTACATCACATGATCAGCTGTCATTGGTTCATCACATGGTAAGGGGTCAGGATCAACCTCTCACTCGGATCTGTATTCAGCCAAGTCCCTTAGACTCTGTGATCACAGAGCGCGCCAACGGCGCTTGCTTGGGAAGAAGTCCATTGACGCCCTCCAGGCAATTGAGGCCCGCGCTGTAGACTTCTTTCGGCTATAGTGCGGACGGCAAGTAGTTGAGGCAGGGCTCGACAAAATCGGGGTGCCAGGTCAATTGCGACAAGAAATTGTGACCTTGCGCCCGCCGGTAATTGAGGCCGCAGCCTCAATTACCGGCCGTCGCGGGCCCACAGCGTTCGCGGGGGTGCACGGAGGCACAGGATCCTGTCTCCGTGTGCTCCCACCTCCCCCTGGCGAGATCGCCGGTAATTGAGGCCGTGGCCTTGTGAAGTCCTAAGCTTCCTTCTGTGACCTGCGCCATCTGGTGGTGGCCGTTGGCATTACAAGTAAAACAGCAGTTCTAATGTGTAAGTTTTCACTGCCATCTCCTTCCCTCTAATTGGAACCCCCAAACATTATATATATTTTTTATTGTAACACCCTAGAGAATAAAATGGCGATCATTGCAATACTTTTTGTCACGCCGTATTTGCGCAGCGGCCTTACAATCGCACTTTTTTGGGGGAAAAAAATACTTTTTTTTAAATTAAGACAACAGTTAAGTTATCTCAATTTTTCTCAAATCGCCTTTCAGGACAACCCTGGAGAGAGCACAGCTCCGCCTCTTTTTCAGGAAACGCATGTGATCCTTTAAAATCCCTCCCCTTCCACCATGGCCTCAGTTATTGTGTTTCCTCCGCCATGGTGGAAGCATCATGGGGAACCAGGGAGCTGTGCTCTCTCCAGGGTGGAGTGTTCGGCTCCCCAGGGGGCAGTGTCAGTGTCTGGAGGCTGCGGTATGGCCTGGTGGCCGGGCGGTAATTGCCACGGGTTGGCGGTGGTCTCTATTTCAGCTCCGAGTGCGGCATGCACGGTGATGCGGCTTCCTGGGGGGGGGGGGGGGGGGCGTGGCGCCTCTTGGTTCCCAGCGCCTGGAATGCAGCGTCTGAGGGACGGGTCATGTGACCGGTACTTCTGCTTCTGGCCCTCGGTGATGACGCGAGAGGCCGGGAAATTTAAAAAATCTGCATTTTTTTTTTCCCTGTGGTTACCGGTCTAAGTTTAATGGTCTTGGTCCGGGTAGCTGTAAGGGGTGGTTGCACTTAGAACACGGACATTTTTCTGGTGGTGGTGTGTAGTCACTAGGGTTTTTAGTAAAAAAAAAAGAGATAATTGGGGTTGTCCCGATACCACTTTTTTTAGGACCGAGTACAAGTACCGATACTTTTTTTTTTTTTCATGTACTCGCCGATACAGAATACCGATACTTTTTTTAAGTGTCCCCAAATGCAGCCATGTCCTGTCCCCCACATATATTGCAGCCATGTCCTGTCCCCCACATATATTGCAGCCATGTCCTGTCCCCCATACCTGTAGTAGCTGCTGCCGGGTTAATCCGTGCATAGACACTCCCCCTTGCTCGGGATTGGACAGATACGTCCAATCCCGAGAAGGGGAGTGTCTATACATGGCGAGGCGCGCATTACAAGTATACAAACGAAAGCTTGTAATGCAGGGCGATAACGCGGCGGCTTTCCGCGGGGGGGGGGGGGGAGTAATCTATTTAGGTATCGGGGGTATTTGCGGGAGTACAAGTACTCCCGCAAATACTCGGTACAGATACTGGTATCGGGACAACCCTAGAGATAATATGTGTGTGTGTACATGTGTATGTATGTATGTGTGTGTGTATATATATATATATATATATATATATATATATATATATATATATATATATATATATATATAATGTGTGTGTGTGTGTCCTTTTTTTTTTATCTTCTCGTTGCAGGAAAAATCTGTAGGCAAATCTAGGCACTTAAAAAGTGTCCGTCCTGCAAGAATCTTTAAGGGATTCATGGCAAAAAGCAATGTGCAGGTCTTGCATTAAAAATTTGGTTGCAGATGAAACCTCGCAGCAGTACAAGGATTTATTTTCCTCAGTACAGGAACTCGCAAGTTCTTTAAGTTCAGTTAAAGATCTGCTGACACAAGGACCCGCAAACCAAGTCCGGGTTTCTGTGTCTAGACCAACAGAAGGGGACTCGGGGGACGAAGGGACTAGCACTCTCCCCTCCGTCAGGGATTCGGATGAGGAGGAGGAGAAGAGTAGCAAAAGCTCCAAATATAAATTGTCCTTAGATGAAGTAGATGATGTTCTTAAGGCAATATACACTACCCTGGATATCCAGGAAGAGAAAGTACAATTGTACATACATGATAAAATGTATCAAGGTCTGGATGACTCTAAACGTCGAGTCTTCCCGGTTCATAAAGTCCTATCGGACACAGTTAAAAAGGAATGGAAAGACCCTGAGCGGGCCCCCCTTTTTTTTTTTTTTTCCCCCAAAACCCTTAAGAGAAGATTTCCTTTTGAGGATAATGACACGGAGGTGTGGAACAAGAAGCCAAGGGTGGATGCAGCTTTTTCACAAGTGTCACGTCGCACAGACCTTGCCTTTGAGGATATGGGGGTCCTGAAGGACGCAATGGACAAGAGAGCTGATTCTCTCTTAAATAAAGATTGGGATTCCACATGAACCAGTTTGAAACCTGCTATGGCTGCCACAGTGGTCGCCCGAAATCTAGAGTGCTGGGTTGAGAAACTAAGGAGTCATGTAGAGGCAGGCACTCCAAGAAAGGATCTTTTGGAGTCTTTTTCCCTTAATTCTGAAGGCTGTCAAGTATATGGCAGTTGCATCTGCCGAGTCTATTAAAATGGCGGCAAGGTCAGCAGCTTTAGTAAATTCAGCCAGGCACGCTGTATGGCTGAAAACCTGGTCAGGAGGATACACCCTCTAAAATCAAGTTATGCGGGTTACCATTCTCGGGGGATTTTTTGTTCGGTCAAGACCTGGAGAAGATGCTAGACAGAACGGCTGATAAAAAGAAAGCGTTCCATTTAACCACTTTGCAACCGCCCTATAGAGAAAGTACGGCTACAGGGCGATTGCTCAATTCTTAATTAACGGCTTCTTAGAATCGCGCTCCCGCGTGCCTCCTGAGGCGCACACACTGGAGCATCCGTGACCGCCGGGGTCCAGAGGACCCGGCGCATCACGGTAATTCGCCGCTGATATCTGCGGTTTACCACGTGATTGCTCCGTCCAATGACGGAGCGATCACTTGTAAACAAACCGGCGTCATGTGCTGACGCCGGTTCCTCCCTCCTCTCTCTGTACCGATCGGTACAGTGTGAGAGGGGAGGGAGCGGATGGCAGCGCCAGTGCTGTGGGCTGGATCTGACAAATGTAGTCACAGATCCATCCATCCCTCCCTGCTCAGCCATCCCTGCTGCAATACTCGGCTGGCCATACTCTGGCCATACAGCGCCCCTGTCCCCGTGAGCTCGCATGCAGAAGCGAGTGCATACGCAAGTCCCGCCCCCATTTGAAAACGGTGTTCAAACCACACATGTGAGGTATCTCTGCGAACGTTAGAGCGAGAGCAATAATTTTGGCCCTAGACCTCCTCTGTAACTCAAACATGTAACCAGTAAAAATATTTAAAGCGTCGCCTATGGGAATTTTTAAGTACCGAAGTTTGGCGCCATTCCACAAGCGTGAGCAATTTTGAAGGGTGACAAAAAGGGGTCATTTGGGGGGTATTTGTACTTTTCTGCCATGTTAGGGTCTCAAACAAGAGAGGCTGTCAGTACATCGGATGTGATGAAATTGATCAATTTTCAGTAATTGGTACCATAGCTTGTAGACCCCATAACTTTCACCCAGACTAAATAATATCCAACATTTTTTTTTTTTTTACCAAAGATATGTAGCAGTATACATTTTAGGCCAAATTTATGAAGAAAAAATACTTTTGCAAAATGTTATAATAGAAATGAAGAAAAATTATTATATTTTGCAAAATTTTGTTATTTTTTCATTTTATAGCAAAAAAATAAAAACCGCAGAGGTGATCAAATACCACCAAAAGAAAGCTCTATTTGTGGGGGAAAAAAGGACAAAAATGTCATTTGGTTACAGTGTTGTATGACTGAGTTATTGTCATTCAAACTGTGAGCACCGAAAGCTAAAAATTGGTCTGGTTATTAAGGGGGTGTAAGTGCCCAGTGGTCAAGTGGTTAAAAAAGGTCAGAACTCAAAGAATTTTCGTGCTTTTCAGCAGTCCTACAAAAATAAGGAAGAAAATAAAAAGCGTTGGGGGTCCCAAAGAGGTAGGGGAGGTATCCTTTTCAAATCTCCCTCAGATCAAACTTCCAAAAATAAGTGACAATCTGACCCCAGTGGGAGGATAGTTATCTGCTTTTCTCCCACAGTGGATTCAGATGCCCACAAGTCCTTTTGTGAAAAGAATCATCGTAGAAGGGTATAGTCTGGAGTTTTCAGAATGTCCCCTGAGCAGATTCTATGTCGCAGCCCTCCCTCGGGACCAAGAAAAATCTTCCGCAATGATGAACCTATTACAGGATCTGATAAATTCAGGAAGTGATAGTCCAAGTCCCAAAACATGAAGAGGGCCAGGGATTCTATTTCCGCATTTTTCTGGTAAAGAAACCCTCAGGCAAATATCGCCTGATTCAGAACCTGAAGATTTTGAACAAATCGATCCGATACAAGCATTTTTGTATGGACACTATATACTCCATAACGAAACTGTTAACTCCCGCCTGCTTCATGGCATCCCTAGACCTCAGGGATGCCTACTTGTACGTTCCGATTGCCCTGGCATCCCAGCAGTTTCTCCGCCTGGCCGTAAACTTAGGGTCCACTGTTTGGCATCTCCAGTTCAAGGCCCTTCCTTTCGGTCTTTCCTCCTCCCCCAGGATCTTTACGAAGATCATGGCGGAGGCATTGGAACCTCTGAAGCTGAAGGGGATATCGGTCATTCCATACCTGGACGACCTGCTTTTCTTTGCAGACTCCCGGGAGCAAGTTGCGACGAACCTTCAGGTGTCGCAGGTTCATCTCAGAAGTCTAGGCTGGTTACTAAACCTGGAGAAATCAAGTCTAGTTCCAACTCAAGAGACAACGTTTCTGGGCTATACCATCAACTCGGTCCTTCAGAAAGTTTTTTTACCCCAGGAAAAAATAGAGAAGGTTTTAGTCGCTGTAAGTCAAGTTCAGACATGGCAGTGTTGGGTCTACTCACTGCCTCAATCCCGGCAGTCCAATGGGCAAGGTTACATTCTCGTCCCCTTCAAGCGAACATTCTTCAGTCCTGGTCGCACCAAGAGTCACTAGAAAAACGCTTCAGATTGAAATCAAGCGTAAAGAGAGCACTCTGGTGGTGGAGGAACTCGGACAATTTGACAAAAGGTCTTTCCTGGGTTTTTCCAGTAGAAAAACGCCTAACAGACGCAAGTTCCTGGGGCCGGGGAGCCCATCTAGACGGGCAGACTGCTCGGGGCACCTGGTCCAAGCCAGAAGCCAATAAATCGTCGAACTGGAGGGAGCTGAAGGCCATATTCCTTGGGCCCCTTGCCTTTGAACAAGTAGTAAAGGATCGCCACGTTCAAGTCCTTTCGGACACTACTACAGCAGTGGCTTATGTCCTCAAACAGGGGGGAACCAGGAGCAAAGGCCTCATGCAGTTAGCCAATCATCTGTTATCTTGGGCAGAGCTAAACGTGGCGTCCCTGTCAGCAGTTCATCTAAAAGGGTCTCAGAACCTGTTAGCGGACCTACTAAGCAGAAGATGCATAGTGGAGGCAGAGTGGAGCTTGAATCAGGAAGTTTTCACAGCAATCACTCAGGAATTGGGGGCAACCACAAATGGATCTGTTCGCCAACCAGGGGAATGCGAAAGTTCGGAAATTCTTCTCCCTTCACAGAGAGGATCAGGCGGTGACCATAGATGCACTGGCCCAGCCTTGGCATTACCAACTGTGCTACGCTTTCCCCCCCTTTGCACTAATACCGCTAGTTCTAAGAAAGTTCAGAGAAGAAAGGACCAATCTGATCCTAGTCACTCACTACTGGCCAAAAAGACCGTGGTTTGCATTACTTCTGAATTTAGCCACAAAACCACCGTGGAAACTACCTCTCAGGAAAAACCTTCTGTCACAGGGTCCTGTGAACCATCCGGAAGCAGAACGTCTACACTTAACAGCCTGGTTTCTGAAGATCTCTTAAAGGCAAAGGGACTTTCTGATAAGGTGGTAAAGACTCTACTAGCTAGCAGAAAGGGGGTAACCAGGGCAATTTACCTCCAAGGTTTGGAAAAAATTAACTCCTGGTGCTCTTCCAAAAATGTCCAGGTCAATAGTTTCATTTCTGTTTTTAGAATTTCTCCATGCAGGAATGGAGAAAGGGTTAGCCAGCCCCCTGAAGACGCAGGTGGCGGCTCTTTCGGTTTACTTGGAAAAACCTCAAGATTTAATTTCAAGTTTTTTAGGGCACTGGTTCGAAGAAGACCGGTAGCCCTTAAAACTTTTCCCAGTTGGGATTTATCCATTGTGTTACAGGGTCTCACGGGGGCTCCGTTAGAACCCATATGGGACATTTCTTGGAAAAATTTGGTGCTTAAAACTATTTTTTTAGTGGCTATCACCACAGCAAGAAGAGTCAGCGAGCTTCAAGCACTAGCAGTCACAGAGCCTTTTTTGAGATTTTTTTCCGCACAGAATAATCCTACGAACAGATCGAGCTTTTTTCCAAAAGTCTCTTCAACCTTCCACAGGAGATAATCCTCCCTACGTTTTCTTCAGTTCCCTCTAATGCAGGGGAAGAAGCCTTCCATAATCTTGACGTGAGAAGATGTTTACTTCAATTCCTCTCAATCACCAAAGGATTCAGGAAATCAAACGCCCTGTTCATATTCTCGGGGCCACGTAAAGGGGAGAATGCTTCTGAGAGCACATTAAGCAGATGGCTTAGATAACCTATTATGGAGAGTTATCAAGCTAAAGGTAAAGTGCCTCCTACAGGTGTTGCTGCCCATTTAATGAGATCAACGGCAGTTTCCTTTGCCAAAAGGGCCAGTGTCACGCCTGATCAAATCTGTAAGGCGGCTACATGGTCCAGCTTTTCAACTTTTCTTCGGCATTACAGGCTAGACTTGCTGTCTGCTGCAGAGCAAGCCTTCGGCAGGAAGGTACTGCAAGCAATGGTCCCACCCTAGGGTAAGTTACTTGTTTATACTCCTCCAGGGTTGTCCTGAAAGGCGATTTGAGAAAAGCTTAATTAGACTTACCGGTGACGATATTGTGAAAGTAAATTGATACCCAACATGTTGCGCTTTAAAATTGCGTCCGCTCGTGGAATGCCGACAAACTTTTACCCTTTAAAATCTCCATAGGCGACATTTAAAAAATTCTACAGGTTGCATATTTTGAGTTAGAGGAGGTCTCTAGAGCTAGAATTATTGCTCTCGCTCTAACGATCGCGGCGATACCTTACATGTGGTTTGAATACCGTTTACATATGTGGGCGCTACTAACGTATGTGTTCGCTTCTGCGCACAAGCTCGTCGGGACAGGGCGTGTTTTCTGGCTTCTAACTTTTTCAGCTGGCTCCTAGATTTTAAGCAAATTTGTCAAACCCTGAGTTAAGGATCCAGCCTCTTGCTGACATTTGTTTGCAAAATGCCTTTATTTTTTTGCTTTTAAAGGTAGATGAAATTTCAGGTCGTTTTGACCCAGGTCTCTTGGGGGGACCTGTCATGCTTCTTTTACAAGGTATGTCTACATTCCTTGTAATGGGAATAAAAGTGATAAAAAAATAAAGGCACAGTGTTAAAAACAGGCAAAAAAAGGGAAGCGTCCCACTTATGTTAAACGTGGTGTTTTTTGTGTTTTTTTTCATACTTGCCTCCACTGTGCAGTTTTTAGAGTGGCCCGGTGCTCCTCCCTGCATGGAGTGCCCACGTTGGAGAAGGCTCTCCTGCAGGTGAACACCTGTGTGGACGCATTCTCGAGTCTTGCTTCTTTGTTTATTTACACAGAATGCATGACTCGGCCCCCCACGTCATTGAATTTGATTGACGGCAGTGGGAGCAAATGGCTGCGCTGCTATGAATCTATCCAATCGAGCTGAGACAACGGGCAGAGAGGCAGAGCGTGTCTCCACTGTGGGAACGAATGGGCTCAGGTGAATAAAACGAGGGCTGGTCAGTGTTTGAAAGTTTATTTTTTCACCTTAATGCATAGGATGCATTAAGTTAAAAAAAAAAGAAAAAAAAAGGGGGGGTTTTCAAACCACATGTGAGGTATCACAATCATTGGAGTGAGAGCAATAATTCTAGCTTGAGATATCCTCCGTTACTCTAACCTGGTAACCTGTAAAACATTTTAAAGTGTCGCTTTTGGAGAATTTCAAGTACTGTAGTTTGGCGCCACTCCATGAGCGTGTGAAATTTTAGAGCATGACATATTGGTTATCCATTTACTTGACATAACATCTTTCACATTTTACCAAAAAAATGGGTTTATTTTAAAGTTTTTCATTCCTAGTATACGCACAATCTACTATGAAAATAGTTACTATTTATTTTTATAATCTATTAATTGGCCTGCATACAGAATGCATTATTTACATATCGGGAAATACAGTGCAGCACACATACAGCTCAGTACACCATGTCGGTAATTGCCTGAGAACTTGTGAATGTGAATGTGCAAGGTGCAATGCCTCATGGGACGTGTAGTGCTGGGCAGGAAGTAAGTGGTTCTAAAGTCAGAAGTTTATTTTTATCTTGCTATAGGGGTACACTATATTACACTTTGTAGATTGCTATTGGGGCACTCTGAAAGGAAAAGCCAGAAGTGTCGATGGGGGGACCCCAGAAGAGAAGAATCGGGGGGGGGGGGGGTGCTTTGTGCAAAACTATTGCACAGAGCAGGTAAGCATAAAATGTTTGTTTAAAAAATAAAAAAAATACTTTAAAGACTCTGCAGGAAAGATCAGCATCTGAACCCAGAGAAGGTGGAGGCTGATAGACTGGAGGTAATATAAGGCGTTACAATTATATTTTAAAGTCAACTTTTACCAGTAATGTGTATTATAGGGATCAACCAATTATCCGATATTCACTTTTTTCGAAGTATCGGTCAAACTGTCCGATTATTTCTTCAAAGGCTTTTCCCAGGGTGATGCATGCAGCTATTTAGAGCGGACGGTCGCTTTATTGTAATAACACCAGATGCGGCTAAGCAGCTGCTTGGCTGTTATTACAAGCAGCAGAAGAGGACGTCGCCCACTGCCGCTCCGACCAGGTCTCCCGTTCCCCGGGAGGCCCGAGCAACAAGTCGGCACCTCCGCTGACTGCCCGAAGACCCGAACAAAGCTAATGCTTTGTTCGGGTCTCGGATCAAGTAACCAGGAAGCTGTGTCATGACATCACTTTTTGGATTGCTGGCATCTTAACCACTTAAGACCCGGACCATTATGCAGGTAAAGGACCTGGTCAGTTTTTGCGATTCAAAACTGCGTCGCTTTAACTGACAATTGTGTCATGTGATGGAGCTTTCTTTTGGTATTTGATCACCTCCGTATTTTTTTTTTTTGCGCTTTAAACAGAGCGTCGATTTTGAAAATACATTTTTTACTTTTTGCTATAATAAATACCCCCAAACAAGTTAAAAAAACGTTTTTTCTCAGTTTAGGCCGATACGTATACATCTTTTTGGTAAAAATGGCAATACGTTTAACGATTGGTTTGCGCAAAAGTTTATTGCGTTTACAAAATGAGGGATAGTTTTATGGCATTTGTATTTATTTATTTATTTTCTTTGATTGCAACATTATGGCGGACACATCGGACAATTTTGACACATTTTTGGGACCATTGTCATTTTCACAGCAATTAAAAAAAATAAAAAAATGCATTGTTTACTGTGAAAATGACAATTGCTGTTTAGGCGTTAACCCCTACAGCGCCCCCTAGTGGTTGTGTGACCTCATATGTGTTTCTAACTGTAGGGGGGGCGGGGCTGGACATGTGACGTCACTGCCTATATCAGGGAAACATGGAGACTTTGCCACTGTGAAGAACGGGGAAGGTGTGTTTACACACACCTCTCCCCGTTCTTCAGCTGCAGTGACCGGGTCCCACGGTCATGGAGCTTCGGACCAGGTCGCGGGAACGAGCCTGACCCACGGCTGGGCACTTTAAAGGCTCCAGTTTAAAGGAAAAAAGTATTCCAAAATGCCGATCTTGACGTTTTGAATACTTTAGAGGGCAGTGGAGGGGTGTGGAGTCATAAAGAGTACTTGTCAATGCCTATTACTGTCACAAAAGATGTTTCTATTCCTTTTGACAGCAGTGATAACAATTTAAATGACGGTGTAAGGATATTATTGTCTATCATAAGTGCATTATATTTAAAATGATGATATCCAAAAAGTCTCAGCTTTTAGTACTACTTTTTTAATATAAAAGCTTTATACCTCCCTTCCACCCTTCATTTAGCTTGTCTGACGCCTAGTAAAAATGGCCATATACCGTGTTTATCGGCGTATAATGCGCACGTTTTTTCCCAATAAAATCAGGGGGAAATCGTGGGTGCGCGTTATACGCCGATCCGCTGTCTCTGAGCGCCGCCACAGACCTATACCGAGCACAGTACACTCGGCTATGCTCTGCTTCACTCGGCTCCGCTTGCGGTCGCGCCATGTGCCGCCTCCTAGCCTTTATGCGAGAGGAGCCGAGCATAGCCGAGTGTACCTGAGTGTACTGCGCTTGGTATTTGGCGGCGCGCGGGAGAGCTCGGAGACAGCGCGAGAGAAGCGGGGAGGACACCACCGAGGCCGCAGACGGACACCGGACCGCACAAGACCGCCGATGGACGCCAGGGAAGACGCCGACAAACTAATATTTTTTCCAGGAGTTTCCCTTCTGGAGTATGGGTGCGCGCTATACGCCGATGCGTGCTATAGGAAGATAAATGCGGTACCGCGTGTGTGTGTGTGTGTGTGTATACATGCATATACATACACGCGCGCACACACGTAGGATATATCGCAATTTTAAGCTCCCTGGCGGTATGATTCTTTCTGATTTTAGGTGCCGAAAGCGGTACCATTATTATTTGCAAGGAAATTAAGCGTTTTATACTGTAGGTCTGTAATTCTTAGGAATAATTCACTTAAATCTGACCAAACACAAGTCTAATAGGCATCCCGGGTATGACATAAAACAAAAATAAAATAAAAATTTAAATATAAATTTAAATATAATACAAATTATTCAATAATGTAATCAACTCAAAAACACTGAAATTTAATCAGTTGCAGAATTGTCGCTGTCATTATTTTTTTATGACGAATTCCCCCACAAATCGCTATCGCTCAATTCTGCAAGTGATTATAATTTATTATCGCTGTTTTCTAGCTGATCTAAAACCATTTTTGACATAAAGGGACACTTTTGGTTGCTATGGACAATCTACAGTTTGCAGGCAAAAAGAACAGTTTTTATTATATAAAAGGACATGCAGGGCACAAGGCAGACCACTAGGGACAAGGGGTGTGTGTATTTTTTACATACAGTACTGTAATCTATAAGATTACAGTGTACTGTATGTATAGTGTTTGTTTACTTTTTTGAATTTGGCGCCGTTCTCCGCCCCCCGTGCGTCGTAACGTCGCAGGGAATGGAGATCGTCGGCACTCGGGGACACTGTGTGAATCGAGCGAGCACCCGCTCGCTCACACAGCGCGGATGCATCACTGGATCCAGGAACAAGGTATGCCAGCGCGCGCTGCAGGCTCTGCATAGCTACCCCGAGCGTGACTCGGTGTTACCGATAATGGCACAAAAAACACCCCGAGTCACACTCGGGGTTACCGCCAGGGGGGTTTTAACTAGGCGTCGGACATGAAGCTAAATGAAGGGTGGGAGGGAGGCATAAAGCTTTTATATTAAAAGTAGTACTAAAAGCTGAGACTTTCCATGGATATCATAGTTTTAAATATAATGCACTAAGGATAGACGATAATATTTTTACACTGTCATTTAAATTATTTAGTACTAAAAACAGACTTTTTTTTCCCATGGATATCCTCATTTTAAATCTAATGCACTAGGGATCTGTGTCTCTGTGTCTGTCTCCTTTTTTTTTTTATACTGCAACGGGCCATTTTTTTTTAAATAGATTTTGAGAAATAACATTAATCAAACCCAAGACATGTGATTGTGGATTCGTGCATGTATCCTCATACGTCAGAGCCTATAATTCGCACCAAACCAGAAAGGCTAGTGGAATATCAAGACAAAAATAAGTCCAAATAATCTGGAAACAGAAAAAGGAGGTACAAATCCTCCTCCACCCAGGTGAAAAAAGTCCTAATCAATGTGAGCTTGCGCAAAACTTTATGGCTTATGTTGATAGTTGACAATCCAATGGAGACCTCCACCAAAAAGCATGCAATTCTGCTTAACAGAACGAAAGGGTCCCTTAATTACAGGGGGGACCGCAAGTCGCATGTAATATAGCAAACTGCTGGGCTCCTTATCAAGTGGACAGCCTGGTGTGGATCATCCCCTTAATCAATGACTCTAATGGTGATGTTTGCCATGTAATTGGAAAAGAGACGAGGATGCCTCGATAGTGTAAGAACATTTTAAAATGTATTGGTTACAAATGCATATGGTTTAAAAACTCAATTTGCAGTTGGAATAGCAGCCTTAAATCTGTAGCGCCAGCCGGTTGCATGCAGATAAACCCGTCTTGGTGGGAACATAGAGCAGTCCAGGGGGTGATGCCAGTGTGCCGTTCGGTCCGCCCTGACTAGTTTCGTGAAATATCACTTTTTCAAAGGTGAGTGACACTAGCAATAGGGAGTGAAAGGTTTAACTAGGGCGGTTATCAAGGGGGTTAAACCTTTATTATGGGGGGGGTAGGGGGCTACCCTGGACCTAACACTAACTGCCTGTCACACTGACACTAAATGCAGTGATAAGTAAATATATGATCACTGCAATCGGTGACACTATGATTGGGGTGGTGATCTGAGGGGGTTAAGTGTGCCTATGTGTACTGGTGTCAGTGTGCTGTTGTGCAACTCACTTGTGATGTCTTCTCTCCTCTCGCCGGAACGAAAAGACCGCCGAGAGGAGAGGTGACATCATGTCCTCTGCCTATGTTTACATTACACAGGCAGAGGGGGAGAAAGCAGATTTGCTGGGAGCGATCGCGAGGGGGTGGTCAAACGAACAGCTGCCCCCTCAACCAAGATCGCACCCAGAGGCTTACCGACCGCCGCATGTAGGGGGGGAGGGCGTGTGGGTCCCGATCGGACCTCCGACCCGCGGGAAGGCAGGGACGTGCCGGCACGTCCATCTGCCTGCACGTGCCATTCTGTGGATGTATATCTACATGCGGCGATCATTAAGCAGTTAATAACGCAAAAACGATAAAAGGTAGAACGGAAATATTAGCAGCACAAACGTAGCACTAACCAACGAGACCAGTTTTGTGCCATTTGGCTGTTGTAGGAGGGCTAGGTGATGTCATAGTCTGGAAAAAACAATTGCTAATATCTTCAAAATAAAACCAGCACAAACGTAAATGTTTGCGGCACAAACGCAGCACTAAAGAACACTTGAGTTTTTATTTGTGCTGATTGTAGGGGGGGCCAGCTTCGCTATGGTTTAGAGGGAGAGAAGGGGGGAGGGTGTCACTAGCCACATCAATTTGTGTTCTCTGCATATCTGTGGAGCTTGTAATGATATTAAAATTTGGTGTCCAGTCTAGAGTTGCCACCTCATCCCTTTAAAACAGAACACCTATTAATTACACAGGTTCTGAGGCTAATTTAATGCAAATAAGGCACTACTTTAGTTTAATTACAGCCTTAGTCTGCCACAGAACCTGTGTAATTAATAGGTGTTCAGTTTTAAAGGGTTGAGGTGGTAACCCTAGTCCAGTCACTATTGTGACTGTCAATTGTGTATATGTATTCTTTTTTTTTTTATAAACCAAACTATTCCTGTCTGGGTGCCGCAACAGTCCAACCCCTACTGGCGATCAGGGTTCCTTTTGGAGTGACCCTGGATGCACATACTGCAGCAGCAATATCTGACACTTTAAAATGCATACACATTGAGAAGTCTAAAGTGGATTTGATTGTCCAAAATAATGCATGGAACATTGCAAAGGCAATGGAGGACAGTGAACTTAAAAGCATACCATGTATGGCGCACACGCTGTGAATGAAGGATTGCTGATTCAGCGCACCATGTCTGATATCGTATCAAAAGGAAGAGAAATTGTGGGTCGCTTTAAGCATTCTCTGCTTGCTTTTTGCAGATAGTTTAGAATGCCATCGAAACGACTGCAGCAAGATGTAGCCACTTGTTGGACTTGCACTTTAAATCACTATTATATTGTTGACCTTATAGTTAACATTGTTTCAAGCTAGAATTTGGAATTTATCATTTACTATTGGCGCCCCCTTATTATTCACACCCCCCCCCCCCCACTTGTTGGAACGGCACCTACTATATGCTGTCAAGTCTTTTTGAACAAAAGCATGTTTTAGCTGCATACAGTGCAGATTACGAGCTGCCGACAACACTGAGTGCACATCATATTGGGTGTTGAAAATAGTCTGTCTCTTCTATGTCCATTTGAAGTTATTCCCTTGATTGCTGCACTGAAGCATTTTCTAGGAAAGAGAGGTTAAAACAGACCATGGTGTAAAAATGGCTAAAACCACTCTACTGGAGTCCGTTGCCAACCAGTTTTAAGACAATCCAACATTTCTAGATCCTCGATTTAAAGGGCATCATTTTAATGTGTAGAGAAAGCAGCGTGCACAGGAAATGATACAGGCACAAATGGAGGTGGTGGAAGCATCTGGTGAAGGAGTTATGAGGTGTAGCACAGAGGAAAGTGAGTAGAAACTGTTGCATCCAAGTAAAGGGGAACACACTCCCTCGATCTGATATGTTTGAAGAAATTTTACACAAATGCACCCGGTCCATAGCAGTGCAGCTACCCAACAGCTGGACATTTTTATTTAGCTGAACAGCCTATTGCCAGAAGTGACAATCCCCTTGAGTACTGGCATATCGAAAAACGTTTTCCTTTGCTTGCACAGATTGCACGCAGATATTTATCGGCCCCAAGCACCAGTACAGAGTGAGACTATTCAGTCTAGCATCTCATATTATTTATGAGAAAAACAGTCTCTCCGAAGTCTAAACAACTTTTGTTCTTAAAGTGAAATCTACCACTGTTACTGAAATAGATTTAGAAATGCGTAGCATAGACCAATTAACCTTGTTGAACATGATAGATCAATTAAAAATTGGGCTGTGCTATTGGACAATTGGAACAAACATAGTATGACTGACTACAGTTTTTTGCACTTCTTCAATTTAAGAGAGAACTCCAGCTTTTAAACTACTGTACAAAGTTTGTTGCTGTCAGCCCACTGCATGTGCAAAACGGCTACATACTAGAGGTCGACCGATATGGGTTTTTCTCTGGCCGATGCCAATGGCAATATTTAGAAATCGCGGCGGCCAAAAGCCGATTTTTTTTTTCTGGGCCGATATGTTAAAGGGGTTTTTTTTTTTTTTCGGTTTCGGTGCACCCCTCTGACGTTTTTCTCCCGGTAACTTTGAGAGTACTGACTACAGATGCCAGTCTCTCAGGCTGGGGAGCGACCCTAGAGGGGCTCAAGGGAAATGATTAAGGACCAAACCGATCCTGCCCATTAACATCCTGGAATTACAAGCAGTACGACTGGCACTACAGTCCTGCACAGTGGAGCTTCAGGACTACCCTACCAGGGTTCAGTCCGACAATGCCACTGCAATGGCCTATATAAACCACCAAGGCGGTACCAGGCGTTGTTCTGCTCTGAAGGAGGTGCACTACATACTAGCCCCGGAAAAGGGACATGTGCCAACCACTCCATATCGCAGGAGTAGAGAACTGGAAGGCAGAATTATATCAGCCGCCAGTAGATTTACCCAGGGTAATGGTCCCTACACCCAGAGGTGAAATTTGCAAATGTTGGGGATACCCAGTGGTCGACCTACTGGCATCCAGGTTCAACAAGCTGCAGCAGTTTGTGTCCTGAACAAGAGATCCTTTGGCAATCGGAGCAGATGCTCTGGTAGTTCCATGGAGCCTGTACTCCTTGGTTTATGCTTTCCCTCCAGTCCCTCTCAACACATTTGTTAAACAGGATTCGGAGAGAGGGAGTTTGTCATTCTGGTGGCACCAGCCTGGCCCAGAAGGCCATGACAGGCCATGGATGCTTCCACGGCACCCCGATCTGTCTTGAGGTCCTATAGTCATCCCAATTTAGTCTCTAAATTTGACGGCATGGCTATTGAAACCATTGTGTTGAAGGACCGTGGCATCTCGGACCATAGTGAATGCTATAAAAGCTGTCACGAGGAAGATCCATCATAAGGTCTGGAAGACTTGTATTGCTTTGTGTGAAGCCAAAAACTGGCATTCACAGAAATACATGATTGGGAGGATTGTCTCTTTACTACAGTCAGCTGTAGAAATCAAATTGGCTTTGAGTACAATCAGAGGTCAAGTTTCGGCCCTATCGGTATTCTTCCGGACGCCCTTGACCTCCCATTCACTGATCCCAAACTTTATGTAGGGGGAAACTCATTTGCTTCCCCCACATTAGGTCACCTATGTGTTCTTGGGACTTGAGTTTTGATGCTGTTACAGAAACGACCTTTTGAAATTCCAAGGAAATTCCATTTAGGCTTGCTGTTGTGCAAGCTAGCCTTCCTGATGGCCATAACCTTGGCTAGAAGGGTGTCGGATTTGGCTGCCCTTTCATGCAGGGACCGTACTTGATCCTTCACCACGACAGTCGTGTTACGACCCGTCCATTTTATTTGCCAAAGGTGGTGTCGACCTTTCATTTAAAGCAGGATATTTATTTTGCCACTTTTTTTTTTTCCTCTCAGCCTCGTTTGACGGAAGAGACTGCATTGTTTGGACTTTGTCTGGGCAGTCAAGGTTTATTTCTCTAGATCTGCGGAGATCCAAGGATCAGACTTTTGTTAAAAAAAAAAAAGGGGACCCAAGAAGGGGTAGGCTGCTTCCATTGGTCATTCAGTCCTACAGTCTGAAACATAAAGCTCCTCTTTAGGGTGAGATCTTAATCTACCAGGGGTGTAGGCACCTCCTGGGCTTTTCGCCTTCAGGTATCTGTTGCTCAGATTTGTAAGGCTGCTACCTGGTCTTCAGTGTATACGTTCACAAAATGTTACCAAGTGGTTGTCTGAGCAGCCGAGGATTCGGCTTTCGGCCGCAGTGTACTGCGGGCTGCCGTATAAGTTCTGATGGCTTTTGTTTGGCAGGGTGTCTTTCTCCCCTCAAGGCTAGTGCTCTGGGATGTCTCAGTAGGTAATGAATATATTGGCCTAACTCTGTGTCCCATGATGTATGGAAAAGAAAATAGGATTTTTTCATCATACTTGCCTTCAAAATTTCTTTGAGTACATCATGGGACACAGATCCCTCCCCTCTTTTTGAAGATTCAGTGATTGCTACAAAACTGAAGTAACTTCCTGTATGGGAGGGGTTTGGTCTGCCAGTGTCCATTTACATGATGATAAAGTATAACCCAGTAGCTAATGAATATTGGGTTAACTCTGTTTCCAATGATGTGCTCAAAGAAAAGGACGTTTACAGTTAAGTATGATGGAAAATCCTATTTCTCATCGTCCATGAACGAACACAGTCTTCTCAGGTCTTGACAAGTGGGTTATGTTCCTGTTCACAGGAGAGGACTAGGCAGAAACAGGTTAGATTACTAAATACATGTTACTTTAACAGAGTTGAACAGCCCTGCCCAGGGGGAAGTCACTCCAGACATAGCCCTTCTCCCTGCAGCAAGCAGCCCCAGTTTTTTTTCTGCCTAGCAAAGGACGACATATGGCTCTTTTTTGGTCGCCACGCCCTGAGGATTTTTTATTTTTTATTCTTTAGAAACTTTTATCAACTGTAGGCTGAGAAACAGGCTGGATATATATATAGATCCTTGTAGTCTCCTCAGTCCAGCCAGCGAGCGTGAGCACACCTTTGCAAAGAGGCTGGGTCTGCCATGACATACCCCATGACTCCTGTGGTGGTCAGTGACCTTTTACTCCAGGTCCACATATGACTAGACTGTGGTGCTGTCTCACTCAGTGGACCGGGCTGACAGCTACTTCAACGCAGTTGTATGCCTGTCAGGAATGCGTTAGTGGGTCCTCGCATGGAGGGGTAAGTACAGTTCTGCCCGCCTCAGCCGGTCGGTACGGCTGACCATTCCTTGGGTTCGGAAGTCCTCCTATACTCCCTTCTCTGTCTTGTTTCCCTCTACTGCAATACTATGCTGCTGCCGGGGGGATTTGTGGGGGGGCTCCTCACCAGGGGACTGTAGGGTGTCTTGGCTTGCACTTTTTTCTGTGTGGGTGTTTTTGCCACTGTAAGGCCCTAATAGGCCTGGCCTTCCTCGTTGCGCCGCCATTTTAGTGGTGCTGGCGCCTTTATTTTGTAGCTTTTTGTTTGCGTTGCTTGGTATTGCGGTCGGCCATTTTACTGTGGCCGTGTCCAGCTCTATCGGAGGTGTCTGGCTATCATCTTGGTTTTGGCCTCTAGTGCTGGTTCCTACGACGCACAGCACAGGTCTCCTCACAATTACCTTACAGCTTTACCTCACATTTTTTTTCCTCAACACGCTGTGTACGGAGGGCGGGCAGCGGCGCTGTACAGTCTACTCCTGTGGTTGGTGAGTCCCCTGGGTAACCCCCCCCCCCACCCCAGTCAGTGCTGCACTAAGTTTTTTTTTTTATTCAAGTCTGAATAGGTCCCTGAGAGCTGTCTGTAATGGAGTCAGTATCTGGCTCTTCTTCCCCAAACATGTCAGAGGTGACAACTGGTGCTCCTGCACCTGCAGTTCCAATGGACACCTTGTCGGCAGTCCTGAAAACATTTGTTGCCAGGTTGGAGGCAGCGTGCGGTTGTAAGGGGGGTAAAAAGCGCCCCCTCCCCTCACCATCCCCTGGGGAATTATCTGACTCAGAGCAGGACCTGACTGCGGCTCAGGTGCCACTTCCTGTTTTGTCTAAGGATGTGGACCAGGACCTTCCTTGTGAGGAAGACCCCTCATTCGGGTTAGTACAGGGCACTTGTCAGTGTGCTTATCAATGCTCTAAGGGACTCCCTTAAGCTGGATAGTGCTGCTGAGGCTTCCTCTGAGGGCTCTGTCTTTTTTGGGTCACACAAATCAGACCGCTCTGTGAAGCTTTTTCATTGTGCGTCCTTTGACAAATTCATTGATGAGGAATGGGAAAAGCCGCAAAAGGCCCTGTGTAGTCCCTCGCCGCCTTGCAATTCGGTACCCCCTTTTTTTCCCCCAATATCTATTTTATTTTCAAATAAAACAAAAAGGCAGTTCCATGTCAAACCAACAATAATTATAACAATGTTGTACCGATAAACATAATATGTATACATCACATCAATAAGTATACACAGTCTAAAGTAAAGCATTATACCTATGCAAAGTAACCAAACCTCTCCTATCTTCCTGAGATGGGGAGTCATCATAACGCTGGATACACTAACCTCATGGATCAACTGCCTTATGTAATTCTTTCCCTATATATCCCCCCCCCCTAAAAAAACAAACGAAAAAAACATATCTAATTCTGTCCTCCGGAGGGTACGAAGGCCCCGCCTACCCCACCACCCTGTATCTTCAATTCTCCTACATATTTGTTACATTGTCAGTTTCTCCCTCGTCGGAAACTAGAGGCATTCCAGGGACCCCAGGTCCCGAAATATCTTTCTCGCTGATGGCGGGAGGAGAGCACCAGATCTTCCAATTTACTGATCTCCCTCACTCTACAAACCCACATCTGTAATGATGGTGATGTTGATTTCCACTTTAGTGGTATACAAGCTTTTGCAGCATCTAGAAGATGACAAATAATTGATTCTTTGTATGACTTCTGACATATCGTTAACATGCAAGTGCAAAATGCTGGCTCTTCCGGTATTTAGTCTGTGAAGCGTTGAAGAATTTTTAGGATCTCCCCCCAAAACCTTTTCAGCCTTGGGCAGTCCCAAAAAATGTGTAACATGGTACCTTTCTCTTTCTGACATCTCCAGCACCGATCTGTGGTGTCAGGGAAGATTTTACTTAGTTTTTCTGGTGTTTTATACCATCTATAAAAAAATCTTATAGTTAGTTTTTTTTATTTTAGCACATCTTGCTGTTTCATGTATAAATGTAATCCTTTTTGTTGCTGTTCCAGGCTAAAAGTCTTCCCTAGCTCCTGTTCCCAGTCCCGAATACACTTCAGCAAATGAGTTTCCGACTGTACATTTAGTAACCCATAACGAAAGTGTATGGGATATTGCTCCCCTACCACTACAGAGCTTTTCAAATGTAGTAAGGGGTCGGATGAACTGTCCTGGTTCTGGGAGGGACCTAAGGAAGTGAGTAATCTGTAACGCATTCCAAAATTTATATTTAAATCTATTCCTTTGTTCAGTCAATTCTCCTATTGTCAGCCAGGTCCCATTATGAATAAAGCTGGATGCATAAATGCATCTGTCATGGACCATGAAATACTGAAGTGTTTCTACATGAAATCCTAATTTATGTATTGCAGAAGATGAGACATTGTGGAGTACATATTGCAAGAGATACTGGAAGTGGCTTAATTTGTCCTGACTAGGTCACTAGGACAATGACCCTTCAATGCTTGGCTCCGACTAGTGAAATAAGTGGAGCCGGGCTTGTGAGAGACATTTTATTGTCCAGTGTGTAGAGGTGTTAATTGTTGTTCTGATTGCTTCATTGTAGTAATTACCCCCTGGGGGCTTCTGTCTCAACACACATATTCAGGCTATTCAAGCTTTGAGACCAATCTCTGCTGAGACATTTTGAAGTCCTCATTTGCATGGAAGAGGACCTGAGTGAAACCACAAATGTACTTTTCAATTGACCAATAGAAAAGCGGTTGTTGGCGGCGGGATGTTCCAAATTCTGTATAAAAGTGTGCTGTGTACTTTCAATAAAGGGTGTCCTGTTTACATTCAGCATTAAGCCTTGGCTCATGTATGGATTATTCGGCGATTCCAGGGATATTCCTACTCATGGAATATTGGGTGATTTCTTTTATGGGAGAAGGGAAGGCTTGACGGGGATATGTTCTACTACCGTCACAGCATCCTATATTAACTAACTGTCGGTACTTATTTTCTTCACATCCTGGCTGAAATAGGGGGTTGGCTAGTACTGGGTATAAGGGAGAGGTCAAGGGTGTTATCGCCAAAGTGGCAAGCAATGCTGCGCAAACCCTGATCTTTTTGCCCACCACCAGGTGCTCCCTTACTTCTCTGGGCAATGCCATACAACGCCACGGTGCTCCACTCCAAGATTAAGCTTGTTCAATTTGAACCCATAATTTTTTATTTTTTTTTGAAAATCTTTTTATTGAGTATAATGCCATAGAAACACAGCATACAAACAAACTTCAGTGAACCCGCCACAGCAGGGGTATTAGCCCCACACAGGAGACCGTGCCAGCCGGCAATGGGCTGTTTTCATCATTAGTAGCACACTACTGCAGCAAGTCCACAAGAGGAAAAAAAAACATACAACCTAGTGTGGCACAGGCTCCTGCTCACTTGAAAGGACTAAGGATCAAATCTTTCAGTCGAGACCCAATGGATAGTAGTAGATAACCAACAAACCCACAATAGAGATCACATTCCTAAAAATAAATAAATAGACAAATAAAAAATACTAAACACCCAATGAAACAACATCACCTCCACCCGTAGGGTGGCCCTATAAATGTGCTCAATCAGTCTGGGGCTGCCGTGGAGGCCTCCGCTAGCCATTTGGCCCACACTTTGTCATATTTTTTGGGGCATCCTCTATTTTGGTAGGTTTCCTTATAAAGCGGTAGCACATTGTTGACATGCGCCTTCCATAGCAATATGGACGGCGGGGTCATTTTTTTCCAGCAGAGAGTGATCATTTTCCTGGCATAAAATATCAGGAGCCCTATCAAAGTTCTCTCTGCCACCCTAGGGGCCAATTCTTCTACTAAACCTAGAAGGCATATCTGTGGTGTTGGGGCTATATCTATTACCACCACCTCCTGTATTACCTCTAGAACTTGCAACCAGTAGTTTCGGATTGCTGGGCAGGACCAGAAGATGTGTATAAAGTCGCCCGGATCCCCGGTACATCTCCAACACTCTGAGGACAAGGAGGAGTTCATTTTATGCATTCTATACAGGGTAAAATATGCTCAATGTAGTTTTTTATATTGTATGAGACGGTCTCTAAGGGAGACCAGGATTTTAAACGGGAAGTCCCACATGTCCTCCCAATCCTGACTGAGCTTTGACAGATCTGGAGAGGAGACCCTAAGGAGATGCGCATTAAAAGACAGAGGTCGGCTTCCTAGTGCATTCATATCTAGTGACCCTCTCCAGATCAGATTGTACAATTTGCGTGTCATTGGCCTTCATTTGGGCTTTAAATGCATGAGACCGCTGCATATAGCGAAATAGATGCAAGGGAGGCACATTATTGTGGGACACTAGATGATTGAATGTGTGCATTGGCCCATATTTTAGGGTCTGGTAGCGAGTAAAGATGGGACAAAGTAGGATTGTTCCATAGGGGGGCGTGCGGGGAGATCGCATTCCGTGGGAATCACTCGAGTCCCAGTCCCGCCCTCCAGGCCTTTAGAGTCGTGTGTATGGAGGCGGTCAAAGCATATGGAGCCCTGGGACCCCGAAGGGGTAAATGTGTTAAGGCTTCTACAGACCCGACCACCGCTGCCTCCAGAACTGCCGCCGGGTTGGACGCATCCGGTACCAGCCACCAAACTGCTGTGACCAGCTGGGCTGCCAGAAAGTATTTCCGACAGTCCTGAAACGCCAACCCCCCTTGCGACACCGGTCGCATCAGTGTGGACAGTTTAAATCTAGGATGGTTTGGGCCCCAGAGGAAGGAGGAGAATACTCTGTTCAGTTTCGTAAAAAATGAGCAAGGTATCCATTGTGGGGAGTTACAGAATAGGTAAGTAAATTTAGGTAAGATTTTAATTTTAATTAAGTTAATGCAGCCTAATAAGGATAGAGGAAGGTTCTCCCAGGCTTTTAGTTTGATCTTGACTCCCCGGACCACCGGCTCCAGGTTAAGGGGAATAAAGCTAGACGTGTCCCTCGAGACCCGCACCCCCAAGTACACCAGCTCGTCCACCCATTGCAGTTGGATATCTGGCGGGGCCATTTGTTTCGCCTCAGGATCAATAGCTAGTAATTGGGATTTTGTCCAGTTCACCCGCAATCCTGTTAGATGAGAGAAATCCGTCAAAACTTTCAACGCTCCTCTAAGGGAGGAGTCTGTGTCATTCAGAAAAAGTAGGTGGTCATCTGCGTACAGAGCTACCCTCTCCTCCAGCCACGCTATTTTTAGTCCTTTGATGTGTGGCGAGACCCGCAGTGCCTCTGCCACCGGTTCCATAGCAATTGCGAACAATGCTGGAGAGAGAGGGCAGCCCTGCCTGGTGCCCCTGGATAGCGGGAAGGTAGCAGAGACGTCACCACCCAGTCTGATGGCCGCTTTTGGGGATTTGTACAGTGTTTGCAGCCAGGAGATAAAAACCAACGGAAATCCCATCCTCCGCAGAGTTTCCCAAAGAAATGACCACTCGACCGAATCAAAAGCCTTTTCGATGTCAAAAGAGGCAACTGTCCTAGTGCCCACATTGTCATGTATGGCATGCAAGTTGGTGAATAGTCTGCGGAGGTTGATATCCGTTGATTTATGGGCCATGAACCAAGTCTGGTCTGTATCTATAATGGAGGGCAGAAGTGGTTTGAGTCTAACAGTAATTAATTTAGATAATATTTTGAAATCAGTGTTGAGAAGTGCTATGGGCCTGTATGAGGCACACTGTTTGGGATCTTTATTGGGATTAAGGATTAGTATAATGTGCGCATCTGCCATAGAGGGTGGGAGCGCTCCCCCCTCCAGACAGTGGGTATACAGGTCTGCCAGCAGAGGGGCCAGGAGGTCCGCGTGAGACCGGTAAAATTCGACCGGCAGACCGTCGGGGCCCGGGGTCTTCCCGGCAGCCAGTGAGTGAATAATAGCATGCACCTCCTCCGCCGTGATAGGCCTGACCAACTGGGACCTCTCCTCATCTGATAGCCACCCCAGAGCCAGGGGGTACAGGAGAGGTGCCATCTCGCCAGGACCCACACCCCGAGGGAGCGTAGTACTGTATAGTTTCTGATAAAAGGCCTGGAACTCCCTGAGGATACCTTCCCGGGAAGTAATGGACTCACCTGTAGGAGAAACCAGTTCAGGGACCAGGGTCATAGGGGTGTCATTTTGGGACATCATTGCTAACAGTCTACCATTTCTATCCCCTTGCTCAAAGAATCTTTGTTTGGTATGAAATAACCCTAAGTGAGTGAGCTCAGCGAGATGGAGTTGGAGATCCCTTTTAGTGGACTGAAGCCGTTCGAAGTTGGAGACCGAGGGGTCAGACCCATAGTCGGCCGTTGCCTCCTCGATCTCCCCTTCCAACCGCGCGGTGCTGGTTTACCTTCACTGCCTTAATTGCTGACATATAGTGTCCTCTAGTAAACGCCTTGAAGGCGTCCCACACCGTGGTGGGGGAGGAGGACCCCGCATTGTGGTCCCAAAATTCACGCATGGATTGTGGAGTCTGCCCTGATATGTCATCATGGGAGACCCAATGGGCCCCAAGGCGCCACATGAAGCCACTGCGTTGTCCTCGGATCTGTACAGTGACCATGAGGGGGGAGTCATCAGAAAGCCCGCTAGGCAGGTATTTAGCCTCTACTATGTCAATTAACATGAGTTGATTTGCAAACGCGTAATCAATTCTGGAGGAGTTTTTATATGAGGTTGAAAAACATGAATAAGCTTTAGTCTGGGGGTGTAACCACCTTCACACCTCAGTAACCCCTGCTGAGTGTGCCCACCCCAGCAGGCCCCCAGTAGAGGACTGCGACGGCGTGGGCCTGTCAAGATCAGGGGAGAGGATGTTATTGAAATCTCCTAGGATTAACAGTTTAGCTGGACAGTACGGGGAAATCCTCTCCAAGATAGTGTACAGCACTTCCAGTTTGAAAGGTGGTGGGATATAAACTCCTACAACAATATACCTTTGCTGCCAGGCTGTCAATAAAAACAATTACAAATCTGCCATGAGGGTCGGTATGGACCGCCTCCAGTGTGCACGGGAGGGATTTTTTTTATCAGAATTGAGACCCCCCCTGGCATATGTGGAATACGTGGCATGAAAAGTTCTCTGAACCCAGGGCCTCTAAAACGCCATCAGTTTGCCACCCACCAAGTGGGTCTCTTGTAGGATCAGTATTTGAGGGTTGTGCGCCTTGACATACTGGAACACCAGTGCCCTTTTAAACTTGGAGTTGAGGCCTCTGACATTCCAGGATATCACCGACAGCGTTTCCTGATTACGTGACGCCATGATCCCAGGGGAGAATCACCAACTGCAAAGTGAAAGAATCCCAATGGAGCCCCAACTGATGAACGCTTTTAGAGCCAGAGCCAATCACACTTAACATAGAGAAAACAGAACAGTACAACTTCCCAAGCACTGTGTGCTTATCCTACCGGAACCCGCCCCCCCCCCCCCCCCCCCCTAAAACTGGGAGCCGGTCTATACCCAAAACTGCAAACATTGCCTATGTGAGGCTCAAAGTTCCAGGGAAGATCCCTGTTAATTCCTGGTCCGCAACAGCAGGCGAGGGTGAGGGGACGTGTTTCCCATCACATCCGGCGGGAAACCGAAGTATTCAAGAGAGTGCTGTGTCCTCGAGAGTGTGCGTTGAATTGTCATGCTGTAGCTCCGATTTAACTAGGAACAAGTAAGATCAGGATAGGACTTTTGCCCAGGTAGAGGGGTGAGAGAGAGGAAAAAAAAAAAACAGGATCGTAGTCTTAAGCAATCGCAGAGATTACCCCAAAGATAATAGCCAGGTATCAGCCTCCTCAGGGGATTCAAAAAACTTCACCGAGCTGCCATGTTGAACACTTAGACGACTTGGGTAGAGCATGGAGTATTTGATGTGCCTCTCCCGGAGCCGTCGTCTGACCTCATTGAAGGTTTTGCGGCGTCTTTGTAGATCAGCGGAGAAGTCAGGATAGAGTTGTACCACCGTGTGCTCAAATGGAAGGGTAGGATGATTGCGGGCCTCGCGGAGGATGCGGTCCCAATAATTGAGAAACCGCATGAGGAAGGGTCTTGGCGTGGCCCCTGGGGTGCCCCGGCCAGTCGGGACTCTGTGGGCCCTTTCTACCACGTAGGTCGGGGGGACCTCAGTCAGGTTAAGAAGTGTCCTAAAGGCCTCCGCAAACTCAGCTGGGTGATCTCCCTCCGCCCCCTCCGGGAGACCCAGGACCCTGACATTATTTCTACAAAGGCGATTTTCCGCTTCATCAGACTTAGCCACCAGGGATTGAATGGTGCGCTGTAATGTGAGGAGGGCATCGTCGTGACGGGCAGTGAGATCCTCTGTGGTAGAGATCCGTGACTCAGTCTCCGAAAGTCTGCCCCTGATTTTATCCAAGTCCGCTCTGATGAAGTTGCATTCCTCCGCAAGGTGATCGATGCGGACCATTAAAGAGGTCCTGCTCTGTTCAATGACCGCGAGGATAACCTTGGTGTCGCTTGATTGTGTAGGGGCCTGAGAGGCCGCCGGGGTCACCGACTGCTCCATGTGCGCCACCAGCTGGTCCAGAATGGCACTGGGTAGGCTGTGTGGGCGCCTTTTTGGTTGCAGACTTGCCCTTTGAGGGCATGAGTAGGCACTCCAGGGGCCTTCAGGCTAGAGTGCAGGGAGGTGGGTTTGCCCCTTTAAGAGCCTGGGAAGTGCAGAGGAAGAGACTAGCAGGCAGGAATGGGAGACACCTGAAACTGGTGTAATGCTGAACTTCTCCACTGAGTCCAGTTGGGCCTGACAGACAGGGTCCAGCAGCTGCCAATCGTCTGCCTCCTCCAGGGGTATTAGCACATATGCAGGGATGTTTACCAGGCTGTCCCCCGGTAGCCTCAGGTACCCGAGCAGGGAGGATGCAGCAGGCTCCTCAGGCCGCAAGAAGGCGGCGGTGTGTCCGGCGATCCAGATCCCCCCCCGGCAGCCCCCAGATGCCTTGTACCCTCACCGGAGATGACACCACAGGCAGGTAAGGGCAAGGTGGCCGTCTGTTTCGCGGCATAGCAGCACCTGATCGTGGAGGAGGAGGGGGGCTCCGTAGGCTGCAAGATGGCGGCGGGCCTCGAGGAGGTGGCGGCGGGTGAATCGGGCGATCGGGTCCCCCAGGCAGTCCTGCTATGCCGCGCACCTGCTTCGGGGATGACTCCACAGGTAGGTGAAGGAGGAATGGTCGTCCGTAGCGGGGAGGATGGAGGGAGCTCCGTAGGCCGCAAGATGGCGGCGGGCCTCGAGGAGGCGGCGGTGGATCGGCGATCGGGTCCCCCAGGCAGTCCCTCTGTCGCGCACTCGCTCCGGGATGACTCCACAGGTGGGTGAAGGGGGGATGGCCGTCCGTACCGCAGAGCGTGGAGGATGGAGGGGGCTCCGTAGGCCGCAAGATGGCGGCGGGCCTCGAGTGCGTGGAGCAGGCGGCGGGCGGGATGATGACGCAATCGGCCGGCCGGGCACCAAAAGTCAGGCTGGGGCTGAGGCAGGGGACTTCCGTCAGCTAGCTGGGCAGTCTGAAAGGCTCACCGGGGCTTGTTGTGAACAGGATGGCTGCAGATAAAGTCAGGATTCGCGGAGCTCTTGGACAGCACGTCTACCTCAGACTACATCAGGACATGCCCCCAATTTAAACCCATAAGTTAGTATCCATATGTCTATTCTAATCTATAACTCTATTCAAATGGACTACTTGATAGTATTTCCGAAACATCCAGTGCTGACAAGCCTCCCTGAACCTTAGAAAACATTGCTTCTGTTGTATCCGAGGGTGTTTATGTGCCCATATGAATTCAAATATTAATCTCTGGCTCTGTTTAAGTTAACTTCAAGGGATCTGTACTGGTAGTGCCTGTAATATAAAAATTTAGGAAGTATACTCATCTTCACAATATTACAGCGTCCTAGCCAGGTATATCCTGAATTCCATCTATCTAAAAGTGCCTTAACTTTTTGTAATGGAGGTGGGACGTTTAATTCAAAGATCTTTGCTACTTGGGAGCAAAGTACCTAAATACGTTAGAGCTCTATCGGTCCATTTAAACTTAAAATTTTGCTTCAAATATATCATCGCTGTTTGTGGTAAATTAACACCCATAGCTTCAGATTTATTAAAGTTGATGTGTAAGTTTGAGATTAAACCATATCTCTTGAATTCTTTCATCAGGTTTGGTATTGTAATCACCGGGTTAGTAAGTGTGAACATGTCATCCGCATATGCGGATATTTTACATTGGATATTCTTTTTTTGTATTCCTACAATATCTTGACTCGGGCGTATTGTACAAAGGAACGGTTCCAACGACAGGGCGAAGAGGAGTGGGGACATCCCTGCCGTGTCCCATTTGAAATTTTAAAGGTCTCTGATAATATTCCATTGACCCTTACTCTAGCCGATGGGCAGGAATATATAGCAGAAATCCAATGTAGTAATTTGTTGCCAAATCTCACATACTGTAGTACTGTCCGCATGTAACTCCAGTTCACCCTATCAAAGGCCTTCTATGCGTCTGTGTTCAGGAATACACACCTCATCTTAGTGGTGTTCACTATCTGTAGTAGATTAATGGCTTTTGTGGTGTTATCCCAAGCTTCACATGTTGGGACAAAACCAACCTGATCTAACTGTATTAAGTTTGGTACAAACTGCTGAATCCTATTCGCCAAAATCTTAGCAAACAGTTTAAGATCTTGGTTTAAAAGAGATTGGTCGGTAGCTTCCCCATGACGTTGGGTCTTCCCCTCCTTCGGTATGACTGCAATATATGCTAGCAAGGTATCTTTTGAAAAAGATGCAGAGGTCCCTAATGTGTTAAAGTGGATGGAAACTGTTAAGACCTGCAGTGGTTGGGGTACTGCGGCCTTCTTTCCGTCTCCCAAGATGATTCTTCCGAATGGTTAGTGTTCCCCATCCCCAAGCATGAGCCAAGACTTCATGAAGGGTGTCCAGATATAGAATGACTTTATTGAGAGACAGGTTACTTATATACAGCAAAAGAAATACTTGATGTAATCAGATATACAATTACATCCTCCTCCCACATCATCATACAATGGTGTGCTAACGAGTCCCCTTTCAAGAGACCTATTGTAGAACACAGACGGCTGTCTCCGGTAGATTAACATGAGTTAATTACTGGTCCTTTGCCCAGACAAGGTGATTTAGAACTTCTCACCTCCTAAACAATAGAACTTCACACAATGAACACTTCTTGAAAGACAGACTACAGATCATTTACATGACACATTGAGATATTTAGATCAGTTTAAGGAATAAACCAATTATCTCCAGGTAGAGAGCACCCTAATTTTCCCAACGTTAGAACACCCCTCTTCCACACAAGGTCTACCTGCCATTACATATCTCCTGATAGCCCCAATCTGGGGGACCAACATATCCAAATTTCACCCAGATCGGTCCAGGGGTTCTTAAAAGACAAACAGAGTCCAGAATAAAGTCTATTTTCTTCACAGAAACCCCAATTTTTTTTTTTTTTTTATGTCAAGTATAAGATTTCTTATCTGTGCCCAGTCTTGCCACACAGTTAATCCAGCGCTGAGTAATCTTTTTATTCAGTGAAAATTAACCACTTGACCACTGGGCACTTAAACCCCCTTCCTAACCAGACCAATTTTCAGCTTTCGGTGCTCTCACAATTTGAATGACAATTACTCAGTCATACAACATTGTACCCATTTGAAATTGTTGTCCTTTTTTTCACACAAATAGAGCTTTCTTTTGGTGGTATTTGATCACCTCTGGGTTTTTTATTTTTTGCACTATAAAAGAAAAAAGACTGAAAATTCTGTAAAAAAATAAATAAAAAAATCTTAGTTCTGTCATATTAGCGGGTTATTTCTCACACACAGTATATGCATACCACAAATTACACCCCAAAACACATTCTGCTATTCCTCCCGAGTATGGCGATACCACATGTGTGAGACTTTTACACAGCGTGGCCACATACAGAGAGGCCCAACATGCAGGGAGCACCATCAGGCGTTCTGGAGCCCCCAGACCAATTCTGACATTTCTCTCCTACATGGAAAAATCATCATTTATTGGCTAGAAAATTACATAGAACCCCAAAACATTATATATGCTTTTTTAGCAAAGACCCTAGAGAATACAACGGCGGCCGTTACAACTTTTTATCTTGCATGGTATTTTCGCAGACATTTTTTAAACGCTTGTTTTAAAAAAAACTGTTTTGGGACGCTTTAATTACTTTTATTGGTTACATGTTTTTAGTTACGGAGGAGGTCTTGGGCCAAAATTATTGCTCTCGCTCTAACGTTCGCAGAGATACCTCGCATGTGTAGCCTGAACACTGTTTTCATATGTGGGCGGGGCTTGCGTATGCGTTCGCTTCTGCATGCGAGCACATGGGGAGCTTTAAAAAATGGGTATTGCGGAGTATTTGGGGATTGCGCGGGGTATTTGGGGATTGCGCGGGGTATTTGGGGATTGCGCGGGGTATTTGGGGATTGCGCGGGGTATTGCGCAGAGTACTGGGGCAGGGATGGCTGGGATGGATGGCTGGATCTGTGACTGCATTTGTCACAGATCCAGCCACAGCGCTGCTGCTGCCACCCGCTCCCCCCCCCCCCTCTCCTCTGAAACTGTACCGAACGGTACAGAGAGGAACCGGCGTCATCAAATGATGCCGGTTTGTTTACAAGTGATCGTGCCGTCATTTGACGGTGCGATCACGTGGTAAACGGCCGCTATCAGCTGCAATTTACCGTGATCCGTGATGCGTCATGTCTTCTAGACCCGGCGAGCACGGACACTTCTGCGAGCGCGTCCCCGGGGACGTGCAATCGTGGAAGTGCAGGACGACGTCCCAGGGAATAACCAAAATAACTCCACCGCACCGTAGCAGTAAAATGCCTATGGCGCGGTGGGAAAGTGGTTAATCAACACCTCTCGAATAACCGCCTTATGTGCTTCCCAGATTGTTCCAGGGTCACAATCTGGAGTATCATTAGTATTAAAATGGAACTTGTTTTCCTTTTATCACATCTTCTTCCAGTACCTCTTTATCCTGTAGCAAACTTTCATTTAATCTCCATTGATTAAATCTAATCAAAGATGGATCTTGTAGTTCATAAGTCAAAAAAATGGGAGCGTGGTCTGACCATGTAATCCTATTTTAGCTGAGTAAAGTTGGGCATGTGGGATCAGAAAGATCTATCCGAGAGTACGATTTATGAGGGTTAGAGAAAAACCTATAATCTTTTTTTTTTCTTTAGGGTGTAGAAGCCGCCATATGTCAATTAATTGATTATTATGCAGAGTTTGTGCAATACGGTTTCTTGCACTGGAGGAAATGGATGATATTCCAGAGGACCTATCTTCTTTAACAACTAATGGGGTATTGAAATCGCCCCCTAAGATTAAACGTCCTTCTGTAAATTCCGTCGGGCAATTAAGCGTCTTGCTCAAGAAGACCTCTTAATGATCATTAGGGGCATATAGAGTAGCTAAAGTAACCCGTATATTTCCTATTTCCCCTTTAACAAATAACCGTCCTGTTGTATCTCGTTTAGACTCCATGGTACTCTTCCCGCTAGGATAGAAACTCCTCTCAACTTAGGTATTTGATTAGTAGAGTGGTAAATTGTATGGTATGCCTTGCTCTTTAAAATCGGTACTTTGTCATCTCTAAAGTGTCTCTTGTATAAAAGCAATGTCTATTCTAAATCGTTGTAGGTCATGTAGGAGAATCTTCCTTTTCTCTGGTGTATTTAATCCCTTAGCATTTAGTGATAGGATATTCAGGGCCTCCATCCCCTCCGGTGGTCCCAAAAACCAAAAAGGAGGAAACCACCCCCCCCCCCCACAATGAAGGGGATGGCTCCTCCCCCTATCTAATATATTTAGCTATCTTGCTAAAAAAACAAAACACTTACCGTTTTAACGGTATTTGAGCGTCTACCTATTAGGTATGTGTACCTGGAATGGACAGAGGATTAGTTTCCCGGGTTCCTCCATGCCCCCCAGCAAAAACAAAATGAATTTAGGAGCAGCAGGGAAAAACGGTCCAACAAGAATGGGGACGGCCAGGATCATGTTAAGACAAGAAAGGCAAGGAGGGGGATAAGAATATCTTCCCTCTTGATGCCAAGAAGGGAACAGGAAGCAACAAAGAGCATAGGTGAGAAAAAAAGGAGATATAGAGATATAGAGATATAGAGATATAGAGATATAGAGATATAGAGATATAGAGATATAGAGATATAGAGATATAGAGATATAGAGATATAGAGATATAGAGATTGTCATGGACCATGAGATATTAAAGTGTTTCTACGTGAAATCCTAATTTATGTATTGCAGAAGATGAGACATTGTGGAGTACATATTGCAAGAGATACTGGAAGTGGCTTAATTTGTCCTGACTAGGTCACTAGGACAATGACTCTTCAATGCTTGGCTCTGACTAGTGAAATAAGTGGAGTCGGGCTTGTGAGACATTTTATTGTCCAGTGTGTAGAGGTGTTAATTGTTCTGATTGCTTCATTGTAGTAATTACCCCCTGGGGGCTTCTGTCTCAACACACATATTCAGGCTATTCAAGCTTTGGGACCAATCTCTGCTGAGACATTTTGAAGTCCTCATTTGCATGGAAAGTGGACCAATAAGAAAGCGGTTGTTGGGGGCGGGATGTTCCAAATCCTGTATAAAAGTGTGCTGTGTACTTTCAATAAAGTGTGTCCTGTTTAAATCCAGCATTAAGCCTTGGCTCATGTATGTATTATTCGGCGATTCCAGGGATATTCCTACTCGTGGAATATTGGGTGATTTATTTTCTGGGAGAAGGGAAGGCTTGACGGGGATATGTTCTACTACCGTCACAGAGATATAGAGATATAGAGATGAAAAAAATAAAAATCCCCTATACCCATATATATCTATATTTTATCCTTCATTCATTCATTCATTCATTCATCACCTTAAAGGGGTAATTCCCCCAAAAACCTTTTTTTACCATTGATTGAGGCTCGTTATGTCAAGGGGAATCGGGTGTTTTTTTTATTAGAAACAAAGCAATACTTACCGTTTTACAGATGCATCTTCTCCGTCGCTTCCGGGTATGATCGTCTGGTCTGGGCGTGCCTATTTGATTGACAGGCTTCCGACGGTCGCATACATCGCGTCACGAGTAGCCGAAAGAAGCCGAGCGACGGTGCGGCTCTATACTGCGCCTGCGCACCGTCGTTCGGCTACTTTCGGAAAATCGTGACGCGATGTATGCGACCTCGGAAGCCTGTCAATCAAATAGGCACGCCTATAGTCGGAGCCCATACCCGGAAGCGTCGGAGACGATGCATCTCTAAAACGGTTAGTACTGCTTCATTTCTAAAAAAAAAAAAACCTGATTCCCCTTGACATAACGAGCCTGAATAAATGTTAAAAAAAAGGTTTTTGGGGGAACTACCCCTTTAAGAGCCCTTTCACACTGGTGCGTTTTATTGAATCGTTTTTGCGGTAAAAATAGCACTATTAAAACGCCCATAAAACGCTCCCCATGCCCCTCTCCATTGAAATGAATTAAAAACGTGGTGTTTTACCGCGATTTTAACACTCCGTTTTACTGCGTTTTTACAGCGTTTTTAATTCATTTCAATGGGGAGCGTTTTTATGAGCGTTTTTATAGCGCTATTTTTACCGTGAACACGTGGCAAAAACGCACCAGTGTGAGTGCTCCAAGTTTATTTCCCACCCCCTTTCCTGCTCCCCCCCCCAAAAAATTAAATAAAAAATAAAAAAGGTGGGGGGGGGGGGTGTCTTCCCACCTGGGATGGGCCTTCTCTCCATCCCCCTTCCGGGTTCAAACATTAAAGGGGAAAGCTACTATATTCGTTATCTCTTGCTCCTCCATATCTTTTCTCTAACCATCTCAATTTTGCACATCCACACTTTATCTTATATTACTCTGTTATCGTCCCCATATCCCTGGACCCCTAAAAAAAAAGGAAAGGGGAGTTCACACACCTAGGTGTAGTCAGTTTTTCAATTCCCAGATCAGAGAGTCAAAATCAATCTTGAACAATATTAAAACCATCAATATCAAACCGCAGATGCAAATGATCAGGAACCCCTTCATAATAAACCACTTATTTACTCTTTTCCCTTGGGCATGAGGTAGGGAGACGAAGGATAACATAAAAAACAAAGAAAAAAAAAAGAGAGAGAAGAAAAAAAAAAACCTCCCCCACTTCATCATATGTGAGTGCAATAAACATTAAGTGCCTAATGTGTATATAAATCAACATATTCTTCTGGAGCAATCTTACTCCAAAAAAGAAAGAAAGAGGGCCTTTGCCCCCTCATCATATGTAAGTGTATATATTGTGAACACTCAAAGTGCATTGTGTGTGTGTGTGTAATATGTATATCTGTATATCAGTGATGTTACCGGATCTCTGACGAAACTCCCTGAAGGCCCAGAAGCCGGCGGAGAGATGAGTACCAATCAAAATAATTTTGATAGATTAATCTTTCATTTTTTTGATCGATAAAAATCTTTATCGATGAATTAAAAGTTAATTTGCACAGCCCATATATATATATATATATATATATATATATATATATATATATATATATATATATATATATATATATATATAACAAAAAAGCATTCAAAGTCCAAAATGAATCATTAAGAGATAAATGCAAAACAGCGCTAAATATGGATATAAGTGTCCAACTCCACCATAAAGTAGGCAAAAGGATGGAAAATCTTGATATCAAAAAAAGATAGCCAAAGTCTGTGTGTTTATCCCAAAAAAATAGTGTCAGATACAGAGAAAGGAAGCGTGCGCCAGCCTGCCCACTCTCAATCCACCACGTGTTGGAATCAAAGTCCCCGCAGGGGTTCAAACTCACCGAACAGACAATAATATCAGGCACTTCATATATATATAGTCGGTCACTGATCGAATTTCCATCCAATGGGGATCACTTGCATGGAGTTAACAAGAAAAACATTAACAATGGACAATATATGTATCACATCACCGGTCAGGCGTCCTCAACGCGATCACCGAAAGGTTTCCCAGCAGATCAACTCTTCCTGGTTCCTGCAGTGTGGCGTGGATAACATAACATACCAGGCGTAGCATGCAGCTATCACTCTGACTAGTTTCGTCAGTAAATGACTTCAACGGAGAGTTGAAGTCATTTACTGACGAAACTAGTCAGAGTGATAGCTGCATGCTACGCCTGGTATGTTATGTTATCCACGCCACACTGCAGGAACCAGGAAGAGTTGATCTGCTGGGAAACCTTTCGGTGATCGCGTTGAGGACGCCTGACCGGTGATGTGATACATATATTGTCCATTGTTAATGTTTTTCTTGTTAACTCCATGCAAGTGATCCCCATTGGATGGAAATTCGATCAGTGACCGACTATATATATATGAAGTGCCTGATATTATTGTCTGTTCGGTGAGTTTGAACCCCTGCGGGGACTTTGATTCCAACACGTGGTGGATTGAGAGTGGGCAGGCTGGTGCACGCTTCCTTTCTCTGTATCTGACACTATTTTTTTGGGATAAACACACAGACTTTGGCTATCTTTTTTTGATATCAAGATTTTCCATCCTTTTGCCTACTTTATGGTGGAGTTGGACACTTATATCCATATTTAGCGCTGTTTTGCATTTATCTCTTAATGATTCATTTTGGACTTTGAATGCTTTTTTGTTATTTTATGACACACCATTTTAACAGCTGCTTCTGTTTATACACACCTATATATCTCAATTCGGAGATATTTATTGTGTTTCATATATTTTTATTTTTTCCTTTTAAAGGTATTGTCTGTTGGGCGCTGAGGAGTGTATTATAGGCCTTGTAAATACACTGTTTTGCTATATATATATATATGCTGTGCAAATTAACTTTTAATTCATCGATTAATCTTAAATATTTTTGGTCGATTTAAAATTATTTTGATTGGTACTTGCCTCTCCGCCGGCCTCTGGGCCTTCAGGGAGTTCCGTCAGAGATCCGGTAACATCACGGACACCGGCAGTGCTTGCCGTGTCCATCTGAAGGGCTCCTTTGCTGTGCCTTCATATCTGCATGACCTTACTATCTGCCACACACAAGGGCTGTTACACTTCCCTCTATCAACCTGGGATTCTACAGCCATCCGCTGGGATTTGTGATAGTTCCCTTCGGGGGACATCTACATGCCAACGGACTGATGTTACCACTGCTGAATCCAGGAGAGGAGAGGTTATCGTTGTACACATTTTTATACCACTATCATACTTGGCTACATGTTTTTATGACTGCTTTTGCTACCGTTTGGTATTACTCGCACCATTTTTACAGTTTATGTAGCTACATCGATTTCATCTCCCGTGCAATATTTATTTGGTTACCTATTTGAAGACTATAAAAGATTAATGCTATTCCCATCGAGCGCTGCCTTTGGGTGTTTTTTGTATCCTGCTATCCATTTTTCCAGTGGTTGGTAGCTGCACTGGGAATCAGCCTGCAAGGAGATCAGCTAAAAGTAGTTGGATCTGTACGTGCGTTATAATTAATCGAAATTAGTCGATTAATCGATTAAAAAAAAAAGCAATTAATCGAACACAAATTTTCATAAGTAACGGCCCTAATATTACAGTACAGACTTTCTCATTCAAAGTGTTTTCTTTATATTCATGACTATGATAATTGTAGATTCACACTGAAGGCATCAAAACTATGAATTAGCATGTGGAATTATATACTGAAAATTTCATATTCTAGGTTCTTCAAAGTAGCCACCTTTTGCTTTGATTACTGCTTTGCACACTCTTGGCATTCTCTTGATGAGCTTCAAGAGGTAGTCACCTGAAATGGTCTTCCAACAGTCTTGAAGGAGTTCCAAGAGATGCTTAGCACTTGTTGGCCCTTTTGCCTTCACTCTGCGGTCCAGCTCACCCCAAACCATCTTGATTGGGTTCAGGTCCGGTGACTGTGGAGGCCAGGTCATCTGGCGCAGCACCCCATCACTCTTTCTTGGTCAAATAGCCCTTACACAGCCTGGAGGTGTGTTTGGGGTCATTGTCCTGTTGAAAAATAAATGATGGTCCAACTAAACGCAAACCGGATGGAATAGCATTCCGCTGCAAGATGCTGTGGTAGCCATGCTGGTTCAGTATGCCTTCAATTTTGAATAAATCCCCAACAGTGTCACCAGCAAAGCACCATCACACCTCCTCCATGCTTCATGGTGGGAACCAGGCATGTAGAGTCCATCCGTTCATCTTTTTTGCATCGCACAAAGACACGGTGGTTGGAACCAAAGATCTCAAATTTGGTCTCATCAGACCAAAGCACAGATTTCCACTAATGGTCTAATGTCCATTCCTTGTGTTCTTTATCCCAAACAAGTCTCTTCTGCTTGTTGCCTTTCTTTAGCAGTGGTTTCCTAGCAGATATTCTACCACGAAGGCCTGATTCACACAGTCTCCTCTTAACAGTTGTTCTAGAGATGTGTCTGCTGCAAAAGGTGGCTACTTTGAAGAACCTAGAATATGACATATATTTTCAGTTGTTTCACACTTTTTTGTTATGTATATAATTCAACATGTGTTAATTCATAGTTTTGATGCCTTCAGTGTGACTCTACAATTTTCATAGTCATGAAAATAAAGAAAACTCTTGGAATGAGAAGGTGTCTAAACTTTTGGTCTGTACAGTGTGTATATAATCTTCAGGAGCACCTTTGCTCTAAAAAAAAAAAAAAAAAAAAAAAAAAGATGGCTAACTCAATGACTCGTAGTTGAGAGAGATGATCTCTGCTCTAATATGTGATAAGGTGAATAAATAAAAGAAACGCAACCCCCTCCCCCCATTCTCTCCTATTTTTTATATAATAGAGGTCAATCTCCCACACACCAAAAAAAATAATTGGGTAAGGGAGTTCTCTTCCTCCCTCCTCCTGCCCCCCCCCCCCCCCGAGAAAATAAAATTTTAACCTAGATAGAGAGAGATATATTGTGGGCGTCCCCTCTCCTTTGTACATCACTCCTTTCACGGCAAAAAACATGAAGGTAAATAGTTAAATATCTAAATAAAAACCCACCTCAGAATCCACAATTCCTTCCCTGGAAAAGGGGGCAGTCTAACCCGAATGTGGCATCATCTCATAAAAAAATATAGAATATAGGATAACATAACCACAAAGGAAAAAAAAGTTTCCCCCCCCCCCTTCTCCCTTAGAGGGAGCTTTTCACTCCCCCTCTTTAACTCTTATTTCTCTTTTTATGCAGACCAACTCGTAGGCTTAAGCTTTCCAAGACCAATATTTATAAAGGACAAACTGGGTCTATGTTGTTCACACTGGCTAATTTGCAGATAGTGGCTCGCATTCCTGTCTTGGTTCCTCCTCTCTTCCCTGCGAAAGCCTTCTAGGTTGTTGCTGTTGCATTGTTGTAACATTTCTTCTCTGTCCTTGAATACTGAAAGGTCCCCAGCGATTCCCCGTAATAGCCAGAGGTGATGGCCAATTTGGAGCCTGGATAGAAGTCACTTCTAATTATACAAAAAGCTCTGGTAATTCTGCTGGTGTATGAAGAGTAAACGTGGTTAATGCCCTTTGGTAGACTTCGCCCCAGGACGAAGTCTACCGTAGACGAAACGGCGTAGGGTAGTGGCGTGCTGACGTCTTCACCGCATACTGAAAGTCCCGGAGTGAACAGGCTGTGCTAGCTGGCCGGCTACATTTATTCACTAAGCAAATTTTTATCCATACATTGTAAGTGTGATTTTAACCTTTTTATTAAACATTTTTTTTATGGGTTCACACTGTCAGTTTTCTTCTTCCACTTCGGTTTTAATTCATATTGATTATTGGTGAATGGTGGGAGACCTACTGGACATTGGACCATTTGCCATACAGACCCCCTGGCTGGGTATTAAGCCATATGCTATAGAAGGTCTCGGGCTGGGACCTTCCCCTCTGGTAAGAGGCTGCTTATTCAAAGGGTGGAGGCTTTTTCTTTTCTTTTCATGCACTTTTCTGAGGTTTTTCGTTTGATGTCACCGCTCATTTTAAGAACACAAGTTTAATACATCATTCGACTATTATGTGCCACATCTGATTATTGGAATTAGAGAGCTATGTGTGTTTTTTCCATATTTGGACATCACTATATATACCATTCCAAGTATCTCATCCATGTTATCTATATGGTTCCATATTAATTTATGGTCAATTGTGTAGACTTGTCACGGTTTTGCGCAGTTTGTTTTCGTTATATTGTTTTTTTGTGTGTGTCTCACATTTTTAGTTGCTTGCATATTTTGACATTTGTTTTCTATCAGACAGCGCAGTATTTCCATTCTTACATTTTAACCATTTTCCCTATTGAAGGCACCCCTGCCTTCAAGGACCAGACTGATAGGAGGTCTGAGGCATTGACCCGCTCCATGTTTACCATACTGGCGTCTGCCTTGCGGCTTATTGTGGCCACAATTCTGGTATCTCAGACACTCACTGAATTGGCAAAGATTTTGCACCAGACTGTTGAGGAGCACCAACTCCCTCCCAAAGTTATTAGGCTGGCGGACCAGCTGTTCCAGGGCCTTGTATATGTCTGTGATGCTACACTGGATGCAGCCCCCTTGATATCCAGAACTTCTGTTTTGGTGATGGTTTTACGGTGCCTGATTTGGCTGAAATGCTGGTCTGCTGAACAAGCTTCCAAAAAAGCCCTGGCAGTTTTGCCCTTCAAAGGTGGGAGGCTTTTTGGTTCCTCGCTGGACGACATTATCAAGGATGTCACTGTGGTAAGAGCACTCTCCTCCCTCAGTCCACCAAGGAGAAACAGCCCCGCCGTAAGCCGGGTCCTTTTTTTTTTTTTCAGGCAGAAGCGGTATTTTCGTCAGTCGGGACTCGTGCGTAAGCCGAACAAGCCCTCCACTGCATGAAGTCTTTCCCCCGCCCAACTCATGGGTGGGGGGGCGGCTTTGCAGGTTCACAGCTCGGTGGACCTCCCTGCTCTCCGACCAGTGGGTCTGCAAGGTGGTCTCTTCGAGGTACTAGATGGTTTCTTTACTATCCATGGAACAGATTATTTCCCTCGTCTCCCTCTCCTTCCGGCTCGTCGGTCTGCCCTCTTAGGGTCAGTGCAGGACTTGCTGAGTTGTAAGGTGATTTTACCCGTCATGCAGGACGAGAGGTTTCAGGGATTTTATTTAAATCTGTTTGTGATCCCGAAGGATGGGGTCCGTCTGATACTGGACCTCAAAGCCCTAAATGCCTTCATGAAGGTAAGAAAGTTTTGCATGGAATCCATGTGTTCGGTGGTAGCTGTCTGGGGGATTTTTTGTGTCCTTGGACATCAAGGATGCATACTTGCATGTCCCAATTTGCGCAAGTCCCCAGAGGTTGCTGCGCTTTGCATGCGAGTCCTGGGCTTGATGGTGGCCAAATGGAACAAATCTCCATTATCTCTGGATCCTCCGATTTAGGTAAGCCAACTAGTCAGGGTCTCTCTGAATTGGCGGCTGAGATCCCTGGCTCTTCGGTCCAAGAAGTCATTTCTTCCCTTCCAGTGGACGGTGATTACGACGGACGCCAGCCTCACGGGTTGGGGGGGTCTCTAAGGGGTCCAGTTGGCCCAGGGTCGATGGACTCCAGAAGAATCTTGTCTGCTGATCAATGTCCTGGAACTTCGGGCAATCGGGCTATGCCTCTCCTTGTGGTTGAGGTTGCAAGGTCGTCCAATCAGGATTCAGTTGGACAATGCCACAGTGGTGGCGTATGTCAATCATCGGTGGGGGGGGGGAGACACGGAGCTCGGCTGTAGTGTCAGAAGTCGCTCACATTCTAAGGTGGGCATAAAGAACCGTGCTGGCTCTGTCAACCGTCTACATTCCAGGCGTGGAAAACTGGCAGGCAGACTACCTGTGTCGCCAGATGCTAGACCAGGGAGAATAGTCATTGCACCCTTTGCAGGAGGTGGATCTCCTGGCCTCTCGTCTCTACCGCGAGGTGTCGATTTGTAGCCAGGTCCAGAGATCCTTGGGCAGAAGCGTCGGACGCGTTGGTAGCCCTGTGGGGTCAGTATCGTCTAATGTATGCTTTTACCCCATTAAAGTTGCTTCCTCGGCTGCTCTGCAGAGTGGAGGCCGAAGGGATCCCTGGCGGCTGCCAATGCGAGAGGACCTTCTGTTTCAAGGTCCAGTACTGCATCCTGCTTTACATTCGCTCACCTTAACGGTATTGCTATTGAAAGCCAGCTTTTAAGGGACCATGGTCTTTCCGACTCTGTCATTTCCACAATGCTGAGGACACGGATATCTTCTACCAGGAAAATGTAGCATCACACCTGGATGGCTTGCATTTCTATGTGCAAAGAGATGGGGTGGCATCCACGGACGTACTCGGATCCTGCTGTTTTTACAGCGTGGAGTATATCAAACTTGCCTTAAGCACCGTTAAGGGACAGATTTCAGCCTTGGCTGTCATCTTTCAGCAGCCTTTGGTGGCCCATTCTCTGGTGGGTACCTTTTTGTGCTGGGGGGTTCGCCGTATACTTCCCCTCTCAAACCACCTCCCCCCCCTCCCCCATGGGATTTGAATCTGGTGCTTTCTGTTCTTCAGAATGCTCCCTTTAAAAACATCAGAGAAATTCCTCTCAACGCTATCTTAGAAGGTGGCCATTACATCTGTCAGACATGTTTCTGAGTTGGCAGCCTTGTCCTGCAAGTCGCCATACTTGGTCCTCCTATAAGGATAAGGCGGTGTTGCGCCCACAACCTTCCTTTCTTCCGAAGGTGGTTTTGGCCTTTGTCCATAACAAGGACATTGTTCTTCCATCCTTGTCCTCGGCCGACACATCCTAAGAAGGTTGTGCTACATACTTTGGATGTGAGAAAAGAAATCACCGCTCCAGGTGAGACCTGTAGACGATCAAGGATAATTAGATTACCAAGGTGCTGGCGATGCAAATAGCAATGATGATGAAGAAAAGAGGGAAGGACGGCCGCACTCCAAGGATTTTCAAACGAAAAAAGTTGTCTTTATTGTAAATCCAAAAACATGTACCGTCACAGCAATAACAAAAAACAGGACAGCTGACGCGTTTCGCACTCGATCAGTGCTTAGTCATGGATTTACAATAAAGACAACTTTTTTCGTTTGAAAATCCTTGAAGTGCGGCCGTCCTTCCCTCTTTTCTTCATCATCAATACTTTGGATGTGGTACGTGTTTTGCGGGTGTACCTGTCTGCTACAGCTCCGTTTCGGAGGACTGACTCACTTTTTGTGTTGGTATCCGGTCCACAAAATGGCCCGGTGGTTTCGTCGGCCCCTATTTCTTGGTGGATCATGCAGACCGTCATACAGGCCTATGCTCTTAAGGGGAGGGTGCCCCCCTTTCCGGTCATGGCACATTTGACTAGGACATCAAGCGTCTGTGTGAAAAAAAGTGAGGTAAATTGCGCTAATCAATATATGATGCTGTGCATCAAATCAAATAAAGTAAAAGGTGCACGTGAAATGCAAACTAAACATAAATGGAGCTGCGGTTTAAACTGTGTCATATAAACAGAATAGCAATGTGAGAAAAATAAAAATAAACCGCGCTAATGACCAATAAACATAAAATGCATTAAATATGTGGACCACACCGATGAATTAATGTGATATATGCAAGGTTGAAAAAACAATCCAAAAAACAAAAACAAACATTGAGTGTCCATAAAACACAAAAAAGGCCTTTGTAGTCCAAAGTGAGAGGGCTAGCAAGGTTCCATACACAACCAATTGTGAATAATAAATTATAAACAAAAAAAGTCCAGAGGAAATAAAACGTAACATCCACCCTGGTGAAGCCGAATCCCAATATGAGTCAGCAGGATATTGGTTAACACTGATGTGACATGCAGCTGAAGACCTCCACCACACACATATGCAAGTCTGCTTACCAAATGTAAATGGTCCCTGGCTGAGAGGAGACCAAAACAGCAGACATGATCAAACAGCTGGGCTCGGTGAGAGAGTGAAACAATTCAGCTTGGGTCATCCGGCAGTGGCTCCAATAACAATGGTCACATGAATGTAAAAGGAGACAAGAATGCCTCGATAGTGTAAAATCACTTAAAATTTATTGTACAAAATAGTGAAGAAATACACTCACATTTTGCAGTAAAAAAAAGGCCTTAAACCTGCAGCATCCGGCCGGTCAGCATGCAGGTAAACCCATGTAGTATCGAGTAGTCCAAGGGTGACAGTGTGCCACTTGGTACGCCCTGACTAGTTTTGTGGTTAAAACACTTTTTCAAAGGGCACGGTTAAAACACTTTTTCAAGCGTCTGTCCTACCGGTGTGTAAGGCAGTGACATGGTCACCTGTTTACACTTTTTATACATTTTACAAGGTTGATGTGAGTGCACCTTGTGATGCTTCCTTTGGCCGCAAGGTTTTGCAGGGCGCGGTTTGAAGTTGCACCTCCTCCGTTGAGGACCTCTACTTGTTTGGGGTGTAGTTTGTTTTTTACTGATACTCTTCCCACCCCTCGTTTTTTGACACTGCTTGGGGAAGTCCCACTTGTCAAGACTTGCCCGTGGACAATATGGAGAGAATAGGCTTTTTTGTACTCACCGTAATATCCTTTTCTCTGTCGTCCATGGACAGACACATTATCCACCCCTTTTTAAGTTTGTACTGCTTGCTATGAACTGAGGCTGCTTGCTGCAGGGAGGAGGGTTATATCTGGAGGGACCGCCCCCTGGGCAGGCTTGTTCAACTCTTTTAACATAACATGTATTTAATTATCTAACCTGTTTCTGCCTAGTCCTCTCCTGTGAACAGAAACATAACCCACTTGTTAAGACTTGAGAAGGCTGTGTCTGTCCATGAGTAAAAAAAAATCCTATTTTATGCTCCTAGAACCCCTAATAGTACTCCCTGCATGTTGGACCTCTGTGTAGTCAAGCTGTGTAAAGTCACACATGTGGTATCGCTATACTCAGGAGGATTAGCAGAATGTATTTTGGGGTGTAATTGGAAGTATGCATATGCAGTGCGTGAGACAACTTTTGACAATTTTGTAGAACAAAAAAATTGTTTGAAAAAATTACGTCTTCAAAAATTCAACATGCCTCTTACTAAATGCCTTTTGACTGTCTACTATTCAAAAAGGGGTTATTTGGGTGGTATTTGTATTTTCCTAACATTTCAGGGCCTCAAGAAATGAAATGGGCCATCAGGTGTGATCAATTTTTAATTATTTGCACCATAGCTTGTGGACTCTCTAACTTTCACACAGACCAAACAATACACACTCATTTGGATTATTTTTTACTAAAGATGTAGCAGTATACATTTTGGCCAAAATGACTGATACAAATGCAAATTTTGTATCATAGAAACTAAAGTGTTTGTTTTAAATTTTTTCACTTATGTCACAAAAAAAAACAAAAAAAACTAGTGGTGATAAAATACCACAAAGACTACATTTGTATTAAAAAAAAAAAAAAAAGATAATGTTGTTTGGGTACATTGTTGCATGACTGAGTAATTGGCATTCAAAGTGTGAGAGTGAGAGCGCTGAAGGCTGAAAATTGGTCTGGGCAGGAAGGGTGTATTAGAGCGTTGTATTGACATGGTTACTTTATGATGCAAGGGCCTGCCTGATTACATACAAATTGAAAGTGTTTAGTTTTGACCTCTATTATATGGTTTATAATTGTGTAATTTTATGGCCAGCCTTGCAGGTGTCATGTTGTGATTTACAGGTGAACTTATTAGCGTGGAGGTTTTTTTAAATTGTACTGGTTTTACATAGGCATTCTTTTGGCAGTACAGAACAATCAACTTGTCACACATTTTTGGGAGCTTTAGGTTTATAATGACCTATCTCTTATTTTTTATTTTATGAAGGTGACTGTCAAAAGAAAAGATCTTTTTCTGAAGATTCTGGTGTTTCTGAGGCAAAACGAGCTAAAACGTCAAACAAAAGCCTATTCGATGAGGTTTGTATATTGTCTTTCCTATATTTATATTTCAGATCAGTGGACTGCTGTATATTAAAAAGAGAAAAACGACCAAGTCGTTTTTTAAACGCTCATATACCCAGCAAAGTGACTAGCCTCAGGTGATACACATATACATAAATTGTATGCGTTCATTTGCAGCCATTTTGTCCTCTACGTCCTTGGAAAACTGAATGAAAAGGGTTTTTCAGACTCGCAAAGCAGAGGGCGGGGAGCTTCAGTTACACCCTGCAAGAGTTCTGAGAGCAGACTGGTGGGGACGGACACACTCCTCTTCACACAGGTTCAGAGCTGTGGCTGTCGATCACAACCTGTGTGCTGGAGATCTCTCCGCTGTCACAATTTTAGCTAGCTCTTGGTGTCAGGAAAACTTGTCAGCAGTAACTTGTGCTGAAAGCAGAGGAACCAGACGGAGAGAAAAAATATTTAGTGCTTTGGAGAGTGGCAAGTAAACGCAATAGAAATATGTGCTTTGTTAAAATGTAACAACTTCAATACCAAGCACTTGCGCACCTTCCTGCTCAAGCCAATGAATGACAATTGTGCGGTCATGCTACAATGTACCCAAACAATTTTTTTACCATTTCGTTTTCACAAGTAGAGCTTTTTTTTTTTTGGTGGTATTTAATAACCTCTGCGTTTTTTTTTTTTTTTTTGTGCAACAACTAAAAAAAACAGAACATTTTGAAGAAAGTTAATTTTTTTTTGGTAAATAGGTGTTCTTCAATTACAGGCAATGATAAGGTGGCACTGATGTGCGGCACTGAGTGAGTGATTAGACACGGCTGATAGCGTGGTAAAGAGCCTCCGCCGTAGTCTCTTTACTGATATCGGAGATGTAGGGTGTCGCATGTTAACCTTGATAGACGGCAAAAAAAAAAAAAACTGTCACGTCCAGAAGGGACAGTGCAACGCTCTGGGCATCCTAATAGTTGGAACGCATTTACTGCCATGCCTGCACGGGTATACGTGTGAAATGATGGTGGACAGTGCACAATGTATGCAGGTTCGAACTATGTGTTGTATGGTGCCCCGTGTATATGGGGAGTCCTGCCATATATTGGGGTTGGCCTCTATGAGAGGACCCTTGGTCAAACTATAGAGAGTAGGAGTGACGGCCCACAAAAGGGGAAAGGGGATGTGTCTAGGGGAGGTCCATGACCCTGACCTCCCAGCACATGCCCATTTTCTATGTGTATATATATTCGTAAGTTTCACTGTGAGGGAGCACTGCAGACCACCAACGCTCTGAAGAAAGGGGTACGCCCCCGAAACACGTCAGCCCCAGCATCAGACAGATACCATTTTGATTCAAGTAACCATCGTGTCCTGCTGGTGTACATGTGCTTTGCTGTTTTTCAAGGCTTGATTTTAAACTCAACTCTGTGAGTATAACCATTGATTTTAATTTTTTAATAAAGACCTGTTATACGGTATCGCACTAGGTCGGTGCGCCCTCCATTCTTCTTTTAACCTTGATAGACGTCCAGTCAGGATAATGAAACCACTTCCCGGACGTCAATTTTCCATTTTTTTTATTCAATTTTTGAAACCGATATAATTTACATTACATTTCATTTCCAATAAGCGTACAAAAAAATCGCATTTAACCACTTCCCTACGGCCGTACGACTATATATGGCCGTAGGGTAGTTCTAATTCTCCGGGGCGCCGTGTTTTCACGGCAGCCCCTTTCTTCGTTCCCTGCGCACGCAGCGGGGAACTTCTGTACTGGCCGTGTCCCTTGGACACAGCCAATCACGGCTCGCCGCAAACGGCCAATCAGAGTGGCCGTTTGCGATGCGATCTGTGCGGCGAATGAGAGATGATCTCATATGTAAACATATGAGATCATTTCTCATTGCCGGCTCTCACAATGACAGCGTCCTGTCATAGAGAGAGGAGACCGATCTGTGTTCCTTGTACATACGGACACAGATTGGTCACCCCCCCCTCCCCCCACAGTTGGAACACAATGCAGGATACACACTTAACCCCTTCCTCACCCCCTAGTGTTAACCCCTTCCCTGCCAGTCACATTTATACAGTAATTAGTGCATATTTATAGCACTGATTGCAGTATAAATGTGAATGGTGCCAAAAGTGTCTGATGTGTCCGCCATGATGTCGCAGTCGCAATAAAAATCGCAGATCGCCGCCATTACTAGTAAAAAAAAAAAAAAAAAAAAAAAAAATTAAAAATAATAATTCTGTCCCTTATTTTGTAGGCGCTATAACTTTTGCGCAAACCAGTCGCTTATTGCGTTTTTTTTTTTTACCAAAAATATGTAGAAGAATACGTATTGGCCTAGACTGATTTTTTTTTTTTTTAAATGGGCTATTTTTTTATAGCAACAAGTAAAAAATATTATTTATTTTTTTCAAAATTGTCGTCCTTTTTTGTTTATAGCGCAAAAAATAAAAACCGCAGAGGTGACCAAATACCACCAAAAGAAAGCTCTATTTGTGGGGAAAAAAGGACTCCAATTTTGTTTAGGAGCCATATCGCACGACCGCGCAATTGTCAGTTAAAGCGACGCAGTGCCGCAAGCTGAAATTTCACCTGGTCAGGAAGGGGGGTATACATGCCCAGTAAGGAAGTGGTTAAAATACATTCAGCATTACATAAACATAAATAACAAAAACAACAATAATATGGGTTTATCCTACGTCGTCCTGGTTTTTCATTTTTTTTTTCCCTTCACTTCTTCTTTCCCTTTTCTCCTCCCTCCCAGACTAGAGTTATAAAAAAATTGTTTCAATCCACTCCACCCCCTACCCATAACCCCTTATTTACGTGCTATGTACCCAATTTCCATTACTTATCCTTTAGTGACACTGACCTCCATTTTTTTGTTAATATAAGGGGGCGAGAGTGTCACTCTTTTACCCCATTACCTATTTACCTCTCCAAAACCCTCCCACCCACACTATATTATTTAACCACTTAAGGACCGCCTCCTGCACATTTACGTTGGCAGAATGGCAAGGCTGAGCACATGCACGTGCAGGTACCCAGCCGTGGGTTGCGGGCGCGTGCCAACGGCGCGCTCCTTTGATCCGGTCCGAAGCTCCAGAACCGCGGGACTCGCGTTCCAGATTGCTGCTAGAGTCCCGCGATTAGTCCCCGGAGCTGAAGAACGGGGAGAGCCGTGTGTTCTTCAGGCCGCGTACACACGATCAGACCTGTCCGATGAAACTGGTCTGCAGACCAGTTTCATCGGACCAATACGATGGTGTGTACGGCCCATCGGACAGTTGTCCGTCGGACGAAAGTTTTAAAACTTGCTTTAAAATCTGTCCGACGGACACATTCTAAGGTTAGTACGCCAAAGCATCGGACCAAAAACCGCGCATGCTCAGAATCAAGTCGACGCATGCTTGGAAGCATTGAACTTCCTCTTTTCAGCACGTCGGTGTGTTCTACGTCACTGCGTTTTGGTCTGATCGGATTTTTGGTCCGCTGGTGTGTACACACATTAGACCATCAGACCACTTTAGCCTGGTTCGATGAAAATCATCGCACCAGTCTGATCATGTGTACGTGGCCTCACTGTGGCGGCGTCATCGATCGTGTGAAATCTTTTATAGGGATACATAATTGATGACGTCACACTTATAGCCACACAGGTCACACATAACCCCTTCAGCGCCACCTTGTGGTTAACTCCCAAACTGCAGTGTAATTTTCACAATAAACCATGCATTGTAAATGCATTTTTCGCTGTGAAAATGACAATGGTCCCAAAAATGTGTCAAAATTGTCCGAAGTGTCCGCCATAATGTCGCAGTCACAAATAAAAATCGCTGATCGCCGCCATTGGTAGTAAAAAACAAAAAATGAATAAAAATGCAATAAAACTATCCCCTATTTTGTAAACACTATAAATTTAGCGTAAACCGACCGATAAACCCTTATTGCGTGTTTTTGTTTTACCAAAGATAGGTAGAATACGTATCTGCCTAAACTGAGAATTATATATATATATATATATATATATATATATATATATATATATATATATATATATATATATATATATATATATATATATATATATTTATATATATATATATATATATATATATATATATTTTATATATATATATATATTATATATATATATTTATATATATATATATATATATATATATATAAAAATAAATCTATATATCAATTTTTGTGGGATATTTATTATAGAAAAAAGTAAAAAATATTTTTTTTTTTTTTTACATTGTCGCTCTATTTTTGTTTATAGCGCAAAAAATAAAAACCGTAGAGGTGATCAAATACCGCCAAAAGAAAGCTCTATTTGTGGGAAAAAAAGGACGCCAATTTTGTTTGGGAGCCACGTCGCACGACCGCGTAATTGTCTTGTTAAAGCGACGCAGTGGCGAATCGCAAAACCTGGCGGGGGTCCTTTAGCTGCCTAAAGGTCCGGGTTAAATTGCATCATGTGGATTTACCCCATGTTTTTATTTTTTTATTAACTCTTGTAACCTCCCTATATTTCTATTAATTTTAACCTCCCTGGCGGTATGATTCTGTCTGGAATTACGTACCAAAAGCGGTACAATTATTTTGCATGGAAATTCTGCATTTTATACTGTAGGCCTGCAATTCTTAGGAATAACTCACTTAAATTTGTCCAAACAAGAGTCTAGTAGACATCCCAGGTGTGAAAGTTTGAAACACAAAATCATAAAATTATAATATAATAAATAACTATAAATAATTATAACAAATAATAATGTAATTATAATAAAAATTATTCACTAATGTAATCAAATCAAAATCACTGAAATTTGCTCAGTTGCAGAACTGTCGCTGGCATTACTTTTATTTTTTGACGAATTTCCCCACAAATCGCTATTCAATTCTGCAAGTGATTTATAATTTCTTATCGCTGTTTTCCAGCTGCTCTAAATCACTTTTGACATAAAGGGACACTTTTGGTTGCTATGGACAATCTATAGTTTGCAGGCACAAAAAAAATGTTTTTATTATATAAAAGTACATGTAGGACACTGGGCAGACCACTAGGGACAAGGGGTGTGTATTTTTTAAATACAGTACTGTAATCTCTAAGATTACAGTATTCTGTATGTAATGTGTTTACTTTTTTAAATTTGCCACCGGTCTCCGCCCCCATACGCCGTTACGTTGCAGGGAACGGAGATCGGCGGCGCGCGGGCACTGTGTGAGTCGAATGGAGGATGCCACTCGCTCACACAGCCGTGGATGCATCGCTGGATCCAGGGACAAGGTAAGTACAGTACCCTGCCAAGATGCAAGGTAAGCCAGCGCGCGCTGCAGGCTCTGCGTATTCACCCCGAATCTCGCTCCCCTCGTGAAAAAAAAAAGAAAGAAAAACTTCCTTTCCCTTCCTGTGGGGGGGGGGGGGGCCTACTACTCCTATGTTAAACTAAACAAACCGAAGTTCCCTATGTACTGTCTTCCCTACTCATATAGCCTGCATAAACTAGAGACTGTCTAAACACCGCCGAACTCCTCCAAGTCTTGATGTCTCCCCTGTTGGGTTCCTTATGTTGGTACGTTTCCTCCTCCATATTTCTTATTCTTTCTACCTCCCTCAACCATTCCTGTATCGACGGGGCTTCCTTTACCTCCACCTTTTTGGAATCTGTGTCTTCGCTGCATTTAGTAAAATTGGGATAACTAGTGGGAATGCTTTAATAAGCATTCCCAGTATTGTTATTCGTTTTTTATTATTAGTGGGAATGCTTTAACCACTTGTCCTCTGCCCACCGTCAAATGACGGCGGGCGGAGGACTCCATTGTCCTGACATCACGTCATATGACGTGATGTCCTTTTAAAGCCGCGGGCGCGCGCGCCGCAAGCCCACCGCTCTGCTGGGATCCCGGTGCGAGTGCCCGGCGGCAACGATTGCCGCCGGGCACACGCGATTGCCCAGTAACTGAGCGGGGACGTGGAGTTCTGTATGTAAACACAGAGGTCCACGTCCTGTCGGGGGGAGAGAGGAGACCATTGCTGTGTCCCTTGTACATAGGGACCCAATCGGTCACCCCCCCTCCCCCTACAGTTAGAACACTTATAGGACACATATTTAACCCCTTCCCCGCCCCCTAGTGGTTAACCCCTTCACTGCCAGTCACATTTATACAGTAATCAATGCATATTTATAGCATTGTTCACTGTATAAATGTAAATGGTCCCAAAAATGTCAGAAAAGTGTCCGAAGTGTCCGCCATAACGTCGCAGATCGCCGCCATTAATAGTAAAAAAAAAAAAATATGCCATAAACTATCCCCTATTTTGTAAACACTATAAATGTTGCGCAAACCAATCGACAAACGCTTATTGCATTTTTTTTCTTCAAAAATATGTAGAAGAATACGTATCGGCCTAAACTGAGGAAAAAATATATTTTTTTTAATATATTTTTGGGGTTATTTATTTTAGCAAAAAGTAAAAAATATTGATTTTTTTTCAAAATTGACGCTCTATTTTTGTTTATAGCGCAAAAAATAAAAACCGCAGAGGTGATCAAATACCACCAAAAGAAAGCTCTATTTGTGGGAAAAAAAGGACGCCAATTTTGTTTGGGAGCCACGTCGCACGACCGCGCAATTGTCAGTTAAAGCGACGCAGTGCCGGAAGCTTAAATTTTGTCTGGGCAGGAAGGGGGTGTAGGTGCACAGTAGGCAAGTGGTTAATAAGCATTCCCAGTATTGATATTCGTTTTTATTATTAGTGGGAATGCTTTAATAAGCATTCCCAGTATTGTTATTCGTTTTTTATTATAAGTAATTTAAATTTTATTATTCTGTACGTTTTTTGGCTCTGCGTAACTTCGGCATACTTTCAGCGATTGAGACCATTCAACTTTTAACCACTTAAGACCTGGACCAATATGCTGCCAAATGACCCAAGGGGTTTTTGCGATTCGGCACAGCGTCGCTTTAACAGACAATTGCTCGGTCGTGCAACGTGGCTCCCAAACAAAATGAGCGTCCTTTTCTTCCCACAAATAGAGCTTTTTTGGGGGGTATTTGATCGCCTCTGCGATTTTTCTTTTTTGCGCTATATACAAAAATAGAGCGACATTTTTGAAGAAAAATCAATATTTTTTACTTTTTAAGAAAAATCAATAAACTAAATTTTAGTCAAACATTTAGGCCAAAATGTATTTAGCCACATGTCCTTAGCCAATTTTTTTTTATTGCGATTTTTTTTTTTTACTATGTAGCGGGAACAGCGACACTAATACAGCGATCAGAAAAATGATCGCTTAGTGATGGTGGCAATAGGGAGTGAAAGGGTTAACTAGGGCGGTGATCAAGGGGTTAAAACTTTATTAGGGGGGTACGGGGGCTACCCAGGACCTAACACTGACTGTCACACTGCCTGTCACACTGACACTAAATACAGTAATCATACATGTATGATTACTGCATTCAGTGACACTGTGACAGGGGTGAGGGGGGCTGATCGGGGGGGTTAAATGTGACTATGTGTAGTGTTAGTGCAGTGTAGTGTTAGTGCAGGACTTACTGTGTTGTGATCTCTCCTCAGCGGTGGTTGAAAAAAACGCAGAGGGAGAGATCACATCGCTTCCTCCTTCCTGTGTTTACACAGGAGGAGGAAGTGACCGGGCGTGCGCATTGGCTGGGAGCGATCCGGAGGGGGCCGACAAAAACGAATAGCCGCCCCCTCTTGTCGGATCGCTCCTACAGCCGCGCGGACCGCCGCATGTACGGGGGGGTCCGACCGGACCCCCGAACCCCCCCCAAGGCACCAACTTATATATACGTTGATGTCCCTGTCGGTGCCATTGTGCCGACGTAAATGTACATGCGGCGGGCCTTAAGTGGTTAAAATGTTCATCTCATTCAGCTAACGATGGGACTTCAAGTTTTTTTTGTACTATTTATACTTTTTAAAATATTAAGCTTTTAGTCGCTTTTTTTAACATTGAAGTCAATGAGAACATGCTTTTTACCGCTTAAAATCTTATGTGCTACAAAATATATCTCCTCCTTCATACTTTCACTGACAGACACCAAACAAACTTTACCACGGTCACAAAATATTCAGCTATCCGGCTATGACTTTTCAGATTGAAATCTTTTATAGTTTTTGTGAAAAAGCAATTTACGTTTACTGATTTTTTTCAGAAAATTGTATCGATTTCACTGTATTCCTATGGGACTTTGCTAGAGTGTGTCATGTGATCATCACAGTGTAGATCAGTGAAAAATTCTTATCTATAAAAAGGGGGAACAAATTGCTCTCACGCCCACAAGATCTACTTGTCATACACAATTTATATATCAAATCGTAGGTATTTTTGTCTGGTTTCAGGCAATGTGATCAGTTTTGTGATATGCATTTTAGTTTTTGTTCCTGGAGCTTCTAAAGGACAAGAGGTCCAAAATTTCTCCCATTGACTCTCATTATTACCAGCTTTTAAATTTTGCCATTAAAACACACAAAGACACTCTTTTCTAAATCGCTGACATGGCCACATTTTTAAGTTTATCAACATAAATTTCACATCGATGCGTTCACAAGGGCCTTGTCTTTAAAACGATGAAGTTCTGTATCGATCGCCTGTACGGTTGAGGATTTATTAAGGTTTGTTTGAAGGATTCGGTAACTCATTTGGTCTGTGAATTGAAGGCGTTTGTAATGGTAATTCTTTCCCTAAATAGCTTCCTTTACCTCAGTGCAATTATCCCCCTCACACACCTGGGGGGAGGGGAGAAAACCTCTTGAGGGGGGAGGGGCGACCAGGACATTCTCTACTTTGCAGATAAGAGAAAGGAGCTGTGTGTTAGTGGGCATCCTGCTCACTCCCTCCCCCCTCAAGAGGCTTTCTCCACACCAGGGAAAAAGCCTTGCATTACTGTGTGGAGTTACAGACAGAAGAACAGGAAGTGAGGGTTTCTCAGAAGAAATAAGGACATTTAAAAGCAAAATCAAAGGATGAGGTAAGTAAAGGAGGACTGCACTAAGGTAAAGGAAGCTATTTAGGGAAAATTATTTTACATTTACAACACCTTTAATGATCAAAGAGAGGCTTTATAAGTACTGAAGGAACACTGCTTGTATGTCCGAAAGATAGTATAGTGGTTATGGTGAATTGCATTTGTGCGTGCTTAGCAATTCAGCTATTCAGTATTCCCACGCATTTTCCTCAAAAAATGCATTTTCTAGCACACTCGTGGAATATGAAAAAGGGGTTTTTCCAAACAGATCATGTAAAGAAAACAAAAAACATGCTCCAATGGTGCAGGTAAAAGAGGGATGGGTTTTTATTAAAAAAAAAAATAGCATAAAAGTGATCACTGAAAGTATAAAATGATAAAAGCAATATGGGAGGTAAGTATACCGAGCCAGACGAGTTTCGTCCTAGTGTACATCAACAGGGGCATCAACCTTCACCCTCAGTTTTTGCTTGGCAGAAGAAAATCTCTCCGTCCTTAGTTTCTGATACGGAAACATCGGGGATGGAAGTCCTAAAAGTTAAACCTTCTAGGTCCTCTGGACAACAGAATAAACCTCCAAACCCTATCCCCTACGCCCCCCTCCTAATAGAGGTGGGAGAACATGAGGTAGGGGTGGAGGCTCTTTTCGCAGACAGTCGGGAAGCTCCCATTATTATGAGTCCTAGGAGATCATTTGATTATCGGGAAGGCCGTGGTGATTATCAACATGGCGGTCGCGAGTATCAATATAGAACTTCTATTCAGGTTCATACCAGAGTTCCCCCTCCACGGGAAAACTACGAGAGGGACGAATACTATAATCATCACTACCAAAGAGATGATGATTTGATGTTCCGATCTCCATACAATTATAATAGGAGTCACTCGGGGCCGTCTTACAATGATTGTTTTCACAGGGAGATGCAGGACTAATGCCGCGTACACACGGTCGTTTTTTGCGATGAAAAAAACAACGTTTTTTAAAACGTCATTTAAATTGATCGTGTGTGGGCAAAACCAAAAAAAATTCCAACATGCTTGAATTTTTTGTGTCGTTTTTCAAAATGTCGTTTTTTGTTTCACAAAAAGTCACCGTGTGTAGCAAAAACGTCGTTCAAAACGACGTTTTTCAACCCGCGCATGCCCAGAAGCTAGTTATGAAGCGAGTTTCAATGGAAAAGAGTGGTGAACGTAACCTTGCTTTTTGTGAAAAAACGATGGTGTGTATGCAAAATTGTCTTTGAAAAGTGACGTTTCAAAAACGTCGTTTTTTACTTCACAGAAAACGTCGTTTTTTTTCATCGCAAAAAACGACCGTGTGTACGCGGCATAAGAGGTACCCTAGTGGGTCGTAGGGTCCAGAGCAAAAAGAAGAGTATGAGTGGGTCGGGAGTCTTTAACCTCAGTTCGGTAGTTTTGACAGATGTGGAAAAACTTGTTCTTGACAAAGGTTTGAAGTATGTCCCTCCACGGACATTGAACAAATTTTCCACATTTATAGACATACAAAAATTAACCCGTAAGCTGAGCATTGAGACATTTCCTATCCCCCCCTTTCATTACAATTTTGATGGCTCCCAAACCTCCTGATGTTCATATACATACAGGACTAGCCAATCCATCTTTGTTTAACCCTCCAGGAACCATGGCCCCGGCTATTGTTTTCCGTAGCCTGGTCCTGCAGGATTTGGATAAAATTCCAAATAAAAAAATACATATGGATCCTAAAGTTAAAGGCTTTGTAAAGACAAAAATATGTTCCTCTTAAATTAAAGTCTGACAGAAGCTGATAAAGTAAAAAGTAATGTTTTGCATTATAACTAGTTTGATACCTGTTGAAATCAAGCTGTTTTATTGACCTCTGTCACTCCTGAATCGTTATTCTCACTGACTTCCTGGTTTGCAGTGCACATTCATTCTTGCTACATCACAGCCTAATGGGAACTACAGTTCCCATTAGGCTTCGCTTCCATGCCTATGAGGGTTAAGAGAGCATCTTCACGCAGGGCTGTAGTCATAGGGAGGGGGTGAACACATTCTGCTTTCCACCATGCAGGTGCTGGTGGAAAGCAAGAAGAGGAGAGACAGGAAATGGCATTTTCAAACCTGGATTACTGTATTTTGGAAGTCAAAAGGAAAAACGAGGTAAGTGATATTTAAATGCTCTAGCTTACAGCAATCAATTGATCTAATAAAAAAAGGAATCTTTAGTGTTCCTTTAAGGGAGGCTTAAAGAAACAATGTGAACAAAAAGATTTAATTGTCCGTCTGGCCGAAAAAAGGGGGGGGGGGGGCTATTGTCGTGCTGGACAAGGTTAATTATGTGAATAAAATGAATCGAATCTTGGGGAATTAAGAGACCTATTCTCCGATTCATTCTAATCCCACTTCTCAATTTAAGAGGTCCCTTACCGAATTGTTCAAGGAAGGTTTCTCTTTGGTAACTCTTAATAAAAAAGAGCGGGACTTCCTGATACCTGTCGTACCTTGGATCCCCACAATATATTACCTACCCAAGGTCCATAAGGACCCAGTCAATCCCCCTGGCCGTCCGATAGTCAGCGGGATTGACTGGGAAACATCTAGGATAGGCAACCGCTGGTCAGACTCATGCCCTCTTACCTTTTTTTTTTGAAAATTGTTTTTATTGAGATTTTTCAACAAGACATACAGACACAAACAAAATAGAGAGTACCATGGCACAACACCATGTCTCTCGCGACCAACATGGTCGCAACATTGATAACTCACCTAACATAGGTGACTGCCTACCAAACATAGAAAGGATCTAGTGATGCCATCTAATTGTTTAAAAAAGGACTTAGGGACGTGCACTGGAGCGTGCCGTAGGAAGTATAAGACTACCGGGAGGATTTTCATCTTGAGAAGGCTTATTCTTCCTATCAGTGAGAGTGGGAGTTTCTGCCACGCCAGGGCCTTCTGCTTAAAGGATAACGGGGGGACCAAATTAAGGGTCAAGTAATCTGCGCTGTTCGCCGTGATCCTGACCCCTAGGTAAGTGAAGGACGAGACCCACTGTAGGGGCAAATTCGGATCTGCTCCCCCCCTGGCTCCCTCGTCCAATGGCAAAATCGAGGACTTGCACCAATTTACCTTCAGGCCAGAAAAAAATAGTGAAATCATTCAGAATCCTCCGGGCCGCCCGAAGCGAGGGACCAGGGTCCTCGAGAAACAAAAGCATGTCATCAGCATATAATGCCAGACATTCCCGTATCGTGCCCACTCGAATAGCTCCCACCTCAGTAGAGTTCCTAAGCGCTACAGCCAGGGGCTCCATGGTAAGGGCAAAAAGAAAAGGGGACAATGGGCACCCCTGCCTAGTTCCCCTACCCACCGAAAAAAAGGGGGAGACCGAATGGCCCAGTCTAATTGCGGCTCTGGGAGCACTATACAATAATGTTATCCAGTGCCTAAAAACTGGCCCAAAACCCATCTTCTCCAGAACCCGATGCATATACCCCCAATCAATTGAATCGAATGCCTTTTCGATGTCAATCGATACAATAATCCTGGTACCCCCCACTGGCCCGGGGAGCTGAAGATGTGTGAACAATCGCCTCAGATTCGTGTCAGTAGACTTTCCGGGCATGAACCCCGTCTGGTCAATATCGACCAGGGAGGAAATCACCCCCACAAGCCGCGTGGCCAGGACCTTTGTCAAAATTTTTAGATCCGCGTTTAGAAGGGCAATTGGCCGGTAGGCAGAGCAGACCAACAGGTCCTTGCCGGGCTTGGGCAGTAATACCATGTATGCGTCTAACATGGAGGCCGGGAGCCTATTCAATTTTAAGCATTGAGCAAACGGGGCATTTAATCTAGGGGCTAACTCCTCAGCAAAGCATTTATAGAAGTCCGCCGGGAAACCATCCGGTCCCGGGGCTTTGTGAGGGGGAAAGGCGAAAATTGCCGCCACTATTTCTTTGTTAGTGATGGGAGCATCCAGAGACTCCCGGTCCTCGTCGGACAACCCCGGGAGGGCCAAGCCCCCCAAGAGGGTATCCAATTCGGTGGTATCCTAGCTCGGGATCGGCGCATATAGTTCAGAAAAATAGTCCTGGAACACCTTTAGCAACTCAGAGGGGTCACTGACCAGGCTCCCATCCTTGTTCTTAATTACAGGGATATTAGTGACCTGATTGTCCGTCGCCACTAGCCTTGCCAGCAGTTTCCCATTCTTGTCACCCTCCGAGAAAACCAGTTCGGTCCTATGTCTAATCTCCGTGTGTGCTAGATCTGAAAAGTGCAGGGATAAAGAACGCCTGGCGTCCATCAGGGATACATATGAGGCATCAGAGGGGCATTTGGCATATTTCTCCGTCCATTCCTGTTCAACCTCCCGCAACCTATGTAATTCCTCATTGTGAGTCACCCTCTCCGCCTTAATGGCCGATACACATTCACCCCTCATTACTGCCTTAAAGGAGTCCCACACCACCGGTGGATCCGCTGTATCCACGTTGACTGGCCAATAGGAGGCAGCCGCCTCTCTTAAGTGGTCCACCACTTGGTCATTTTGCAGCCACCCTGGTGACAACCGCCACCCCCCTCCCCCTCCCAGCGGATAGGCCGAGAGTGAGAGACAGGGGGCAGTGATCGGACACTCCCCCGGCCAGGTATGTGGCGTCCTGCACCAGCGGCAACAGTGCCGAGTTGCCAAACGCCAAATCTATTCTGGCCGAGGAGTGGTGAACCGCAGAGATGTGGGAGTAGGCCCTTTGAAGAGGGTTCCGAGCCCACCACACCTCCGTCAGCCCAGCCACCGATACCCATGCAAGTAGGTCAGCTGACCCCTGCCTCCCAGGGTTGGACGAGTCCAACACATCTAAAATGGCGTTGAAGTCGCCCATCACCACCAGAGGGAGGTGAGCAAAGGGAGCCAGCCGGGCAAACATGTCGTACAACACTTGAATATTTACAGGTCGGGGCAGATAAACATTTACCAAAAGCATTTTGTATTGAAATATATCTAGAAGGACCGCCACATATCGCCCCCCCGGATCCGAAAACACCTGATGTATAGTGCACGGCAGAGTTTTACTAATCAGGATAGTCACCCCCCTTGCAAAGGTGGAGTAGGTGGCGTGGAAGGACTTCTGGACCCAGGCCCTTCGCAGAGCCAGGACCCTACTGCCGTCCAGGTGCGTCTCCTGCAGAAGGGCGATATGCGGTTTGCACTGTTTAAGCATTTGAAATACTGAGGCCCTCTTAAACTTGTTGTTCAGACCCCGGACATTCCATGACACTACATTAACCTTATCCGCCATTTATCAACTTGAAAATAATAATGTACAAATAAAATGGAAAACTAGGCACACAGGATACAAACTGCCTCCGATCAAGGTGTGACATTTGAATAATACAACCTGAGCTGTCAGATACCTCACCCCCTCGCCATAGATGTGTAACGCACGCACTTTGCAGTAGGTGGTGAACTGAGTTAGAACTAGAACTCCCCCCCCTGCTATCATACCAAAACCCAACGGTAAAACAAAAACTAACAACTTGGTACGCAGCTTAATCCCAGACTCCCAATAAAAAATTGGGAGAGAACAAAAATACAGTGGAGAATCCTTGACCTTGTAACGAAAAGTTCAGCAATGAAAAAAAGAAAAAAAATAACAAAAATCCTTTGGTTCTCCATGGAGCTCCACGCAATAAAGTATGGACGAATGAGAAGCATGAATAAGCTCTGTTCACTGGCCAAGCTGTTTAAAACAGATCTGCAGTCCAAGAGCGCCACCTAGCGGCCACATGGTATCCACTGTCAGGGAGATTTGGGCACAGAAAACAATATGTGGGACGTTAGTTCAGGGACAAAAATATAGGGCAGGATGAAGAAACAAAAAATAAATATAAAAGTATAAAGCGCAAAAATAAGAATGGGGGGGAACACCAGACTCATCCAGACCATAAAGAAAGTACCTCTCTGAAGTCCAGGGAATGCAGGTCAGTCACAGTCACAGCCACTCCAGACGAAGGTAGGATACTTCAGGCCCCCCAACTAAGTGATAGCTCCAAAACGAATGCCACATATTCAGTCGTCGCCAGGATCACGGGTTACGGTCCAGCCATTCGCACTCCTCCCCCGGGGAATCGAAGAACTTAACAGATCCACCATGTTGAACCCGGAGCCTATTGGGGTACAGCATACTGTATTGGATACCTTTCTCCCTCAGCCTTTTGTGGATGTCATTGAAGGAACGCCGCTTGCGCTGGGTTTCTGCCGAAAAATCCGGGAAAAGCATCACCCTGGTGTTTTCAAAGCGCAGCTCCTGATGCTTCCGGGACTCCCGCAAGATCATGTCATGATTTCTGTAGTTGAGGAACCGGACGAGAAAAGGGCGCGGGAATGCCCCCGGAGGGCGCACTCCCATGGGCACTCTATGCGCCCTCTCCGCCACATAAGTGGGGGGGAGATCCCCCAATTGCAGGATTTGTTTAAAGAAACGTTCGGCAAAGGTAGCAGCCGCAGTCCCTTCGGCCCCCTCAGGTAGCCCAACCACCCGCACATTGTTCCTCCTTTGGCGGTCTTCCGCGTCGTCAGCTCTACGTTGAAGGGAGTTCACCTGGTTCCTCAGCTCCAACAGCTGTGCTCCATGTGAATGAGCCACATCTTTCACCTCAGATATCCGCCCTTCAGCCTCAGTAAGCCGGCCCTTGAACTTATCGAGTTCATGCCGGATGAGAGTGCACTCTGTGGCGACATGATCAATTCTCGCCATCACCGCCGCCTTGCTGGCCTCAATGGCCTCCAGGATGGGGCCGGTAATATCCTCCGGAGTCGCTCCACAATCCTGGGCATCAGACCGGGGGTCCTCCAGACCGTGACCGCTATTCACTGCTGGTACCTCCATACGCCTGTCCTTCCTCCCCACGTTCCTGGCAGGTATAATGGGAGGCAAGATGGCCGCGGCTGCTCCCTGCTCAATGCCACGTGCAGAGCGGGTCTGGCGCTGCGTGTTCTGCCGTGTCCTCCCCTGCTTGTGCCCACTCCTTCTCATGACCAGGATGTCACCAGCACTGCCCAGCCTTACAGAGCCTGAAAAATGCAATAAGTCGTCCAAATATCGGATAAAAATCAGGATCAGCACGGAGCTCCTGAGAAACACTTGCTGCCTCGTTCACATCCGGCCACGCCCCCCCATGCCCTCTTACCTTAAGGACACCATCAGACTACTAGAGTCAGTTCCTTCCGGAGAGGGTATGATTTTGGCCACAGCGGATGTGGCCGCACTCTACATGTGCATCCCCCCATGAATTGGGCTTTAATGCCGTTGAACATTTACCTGTTTCTCAATACAGCCTTGCCCGCTATACAACGTAATTTCATTATGCAGCTTCTTAGATTTGCGGCTCAGCACAACTATTTTTGGTTTCAAAACACCTATTTACAAACCAAGGGCGTGGCCATGGGGGCAATATTTGCCCCCAGTCTGGCCAACCTCTTCATGGCCCAGTCTGGCCAACCTCTTCATGGCCAAGTGGGAGGAGGATGTCTATGCCCTTAAGAGGCCAGAGTTGGTTCTTTGGACTCGTTATATAGACGACATCCTCCTCCTATGGAAGGGTGATCTGGAATCGCTTAATGAGTTCATGTCTACCCTGAATGCCAATGATAGAGGTATCTGTTTAAGTCACGAGGCCAGTTCGATCTCTGTGCACTTTTTTAACTTGGAGATCAGAGTAGTTGAACAACATCTCGAGTTCAGTACATACTTCAAGCCCACAGATCGTAACGGTTATATTCTGTTAGATAGCTGCCATCATCCTCAATGGTTAAAATCAGTCCCTCCAAGTCAGTTTCTACGTCTTCGACGGAATTGTACCAAGGTTGAAGATTTTATTACCCAATCTACGGTTCTAAAGGACAGGTTTGTAGAGAAGGGATATGAGGTGGGAGAACTCGAAGCTGAAATTGAGCGGACTCTACTTATCAGTCGGAATTCACTTCTAGAAGTTTGTCCCAAGAAGGCCACGGATGATAAGTTCCGTTGGTCCTTCTTTACCACATATTCTGTACAATCCAAGCAAATAAAACAAATTCTGGCCAAACATTGCGGTGTCCTGCAAAATGATAAAGTCCTGGGTCCAGCCCTACCAGATAGAGCAGGTGTTATTTTCAGAGGTGCAAGATCCATCCAAGGACAAGTGGCCCCTAATGTTAATGACCCCCCGAAAAGTGTTACTTTTTTTCAAGATTGTAAGGACTTTTTTCCCTGACGCAAGTGCAATGTCTGTTTGCACAATATAAGTGGCAGACGTAAAAGTGAAACCTTCCAGTCTATGGTCACCTTAAGGGTATACCAGATGAAGCATTTCACCACATGCGCCATCCGATATGTTGTCTATCTCCTCACTTGCCCTTGTTTACTCGAACCTTTACGGTTCGAGTAAATGAGCATATTGCTAATATTAGACTTGGGAAAACTAACCATAGTGTCCCTCGACATTATTTACAGTGCCATGAGAAAGATCCTGTGGGGACCCAATTTTTGGTTATTGATCAGTTCATACCCCACCGTCCTCAACCCCCCCCCGGGGGGCTACACTTATCCATTTTCTTTTTTTGGGTTGTCATATTGCTAAACATTTTTATGTTTGTAATTGACCTGTCAATACCAATTTTTCGCTTTTTGATGGCGATATTTTAATGTCTATGTGTCCGGTAGATGTGCCTGGCATGTTCCTAGTGCATTATCCTTTTGCCTAATCCAGCGGGCTTCTATTGCTGATGTGTGTGCCTTCGCCTCCCTTCACCCATTGGCTGACTGGACGTTGGTTGTCCATTGTTCTGTGTTTCTCTGCTCCCCTTCGGACATGCGGCGCTCCTATTGGTTGTTGGGCGTCACATGTCCGCGCGTAGCATCGTGACGTCGTGCGCGTCATGACGTCGGTGCTGCGTTCCAGCGTGGTTTCCACGCTGTATTGTAATATTAGAGCCAGTGCAGCACCGCTTTTACATACAGCGCTGCGGCCAGTGTCCCCTCGCACATCAATGGCGGTAGTTCCACCCCCCCCCCCCAAATAAACTTCTCCTTCCTAGTTAGGAGTAGGAGGTTGGAGGTGATTGTATCATGCATCGAATAGGCAATGTCTCTGGTCCCCCCCCCCCCCCATCCTGCTGTGCACATGTCACAATGGTGTATATACATTACTGTTTTACTTCCCATATACATGTTCCTCTATGCAACCTTTTATTTGTATTTTGTTTACATTTATGGTCTGCTATGTATGACATACTTTTTGATTTGAGATATGTTGTAAATTGATTGGTCAGTCTATACAAGTTCATGTCGGGTGGTCTGTCACGTGACTCACCATGTGACCCTTTTTACTTCAATCACATCTCATTATTCAGCTCATTTGATTGGTCTATAGATGTAGACTAATTAAGGCAGTACACTATTTGTTGCAATATGGGGGTGAAGGTTGATGCCCCTGTTGATGTCCACTAGGACGAAACGCGTCAGGCTTGGTATACTTGCCTCCCATATTGCTTTTATCATTTTATACTTTTAGTGATCACTTTTATGCTATTGTTGTTTTTTTTTTAAAATAAAAACCCATCCGTCTTTTACCTGCACCATTGGAGCATGTTTTTTGTTTTCTCTACATGATCTGTTTGGAAAACCCCTTTTTCATATTCCATGAGTGTGCCCGTTTCCAAGAGGACATCCATTTTACTTCTAACATCGTTTTAAAACAAGTAGATCTCCAGACTTGTCTGCCACCTGCTATATCCTGAGCCTACATTTCCACGGTGAGATTCCATCCCAGGATCAACGTCTATTTCTGGACACCCCGTGTGCAGTCTACAGCCGGGCGTTTCTACAACCGAGCAGATTGGATTCTATCTTATGCGTTTTTGATCTATTGTCGTTGGCACATAGATCAACAGTTTGAGTATTTCATCTACTCCCATATTTCAAGCACAGAATGTTCCTTTTATGCTGATGTCGTGCCAACACACCCATGATTGATGGACTTTCTTTCCTTTGTTGGATGTTTTCTTTCATCTACCAGTGGACATTTGTTTTATACACGTTAGTTGATTCTATATCATTTAGAGTGTCTTATTATAATCTTCACTGATTATTATTTTTTACTGCTACTTATATTTCCAAAATTTTGTATTATATGTTTGTCGCATTGTTTTTGTAGCTGCTTTCGCTATTCTACCTGTTTCAGTTATCGCAGTTTTATTTTTTTCCCATTTTCTAGCTTAAACTTTATTATTCTGTACGTTTTTGGCTCTGCGTAACTTCTGCATACTTTTAGCGATTGAGACCATTCAACTTTTAAAATGTTCTTCTCATTCAGCTAACGATGGGACTTCAAGTTTTTATGTACTTTTTATACTTTTTAAAATATTAAGCTTTTAGTCACTTTTTTAACATTGAAGTCAATGAGAGCATCCCTTTTACCGCTTAAAATCTCATGTGCTACCAAAAGTTTCAGCTCCTTCATACTTTCACTGACAGACTGACTTCCCATGGAGTGGACCCATATTTTTCACGCAGTTAACTTGGTGAGCATAGGACGTTGCCCCTCATAACATCCCTTAATCTCAGGTAGGACGATTTAGTTCATTTTAGATATAATTTATTATCTTTCCCCGGAGGGAAATAGTTCATAACTGTTAAGGGCATTAAGGGGCTGTTGTATTGTCCCTGTATATTTTTAATTAATTTGTCCCACGTTCTTAATGCTTCTAAGGTAATCAAAGCCACTTCCTCCAAAGAGCCTCTGAACTGCCTTGGGATCCAAATAACCTGTCCCAGCGCGGATTTACAGATTTTCTCCTCCAACTCTTCCCATTTTTTTGCCGAGGGGCATGAGCCCAGTCCACAACCCTCAGCAAAATTGCTGCTTCATATTTTTCAAGGTCTGGGAGGAATACCCCCCCCCCCCCTCTCTTTAGATCTAGTTAATGTCCGGAAGGCATTATAGTTGCTTTTTTTATTCCATACAAATTTCTGTATTACCGATCTCAACTTTTAAAATATTCCCCAGGAATATTTATCGGCAAACTTTGAAATATGTACAGAGCTTTTGGAATGATCATCATTTTAACCACGCTTATCCAGCCGAACCATGACAGTCTATGTGCAGGGTATCACTTTTAATTTTATTCAGCAAATTCATATAATTATCTTGATATAAGTCTACAAATGATTTTGACAGGAAAACTCCCAGATACTTCAGCCCTTTTTTGTTTCAACCTAAAGGGATATCATTTTCGGAGATCTCTACTCTCACTTATTGGAACTGAGATATTTAATAATTTAGTTTTTTCCATGTTTACCTTTAAATTTGCTGCGTGCCCATATTTTCCCAATTCCATAGGATTTGTTAGATACACCATTATATCATTTGCAAAAGCAGATATTTTATATTCTTGACCCCCAACCTCTATGCCTTGAATTTCCTGATTGGCTCTTATAGATATTAAGAAGGGTTCCAATGAAAGCACAAAGAGCAGAGGGGACAATGGGCAGCCTTGACGTGTCCCATTTGAAGAGCCTAAAACTTTCCGAGGGTCACATTAACTTGAATTTGGGCCGTAGGGATAGTGTACAAAGCCTCTATCCATCTGATAGATCCATCTGCGGACCAGACGTCCAAGAAAAATCTAGCGGATTTGCTCTGCCAGGGTTAGATGCTTTTGGAGCCTCACCGGATGACATTATTAAAAATGACATTTGGTGTGAGAGCACGGTGCTCCCAGAAAAGCTAAGGAGCCATGCTGTAGGCCAGGGTCTTCCTTTTTTCTGCTAACAAGTATTTTAATTTTTTTCCCTTCCGCCGGGCCCGCAGGTAGGCATTCCCAGGCCGACAAGGTGCCTGCTAAGGGACTATGATGGTATTCCTGTTCTTGCAAGAAAAACGTACCTGCGAGCAAATCTGTGGTGAGGTTTTGCCCCTGCCCGACTGAGGTGGGGGGTCGCCCTTTTGAGTTTGCAGTAAGATGGCCTGCCCTACTTCCGACCAGTAGGTCTGTGAAGTTGTTTTATCAGGGTACAGAAGTTTTTCTTTTGTCCACCAAAACTGATTTTTTTTTTCCCTCCAACCTTCATCCCCCTTCTTGCTTGCCAGGCAGCCTTGTTTGGGGCAGTGCGGGACCTGCTAATGCACAAGGTGATATGATGGTCCCTGTGCTGGCACCATAATAGTTTTTCAAGAAATCTACAGGGAGGGGTCAGTCCAGGCCTGGATCTCAAGACCCTCAACCCCTTTGTGAAAGCACAAAGGTTCAGGCTAGCAGCTTTTCACTCTGTGGTCGCTGCATTTCATCTTGGGGATTTTTTTCAAGGACACGTTTTATTGCAGTCCCCATATGCGTCGGGCATCTGAATATTTCTGCAGTTTGCAGTCTGGGATGAACACTACAAAATAGTGGCTCTCCCTTTTTGGCCTGGCGTCGGCACCAGGGGTTTCTTCAAGATGCTCGCCCCGATTCTGGGCGCAATCGCGGGCTAATTGGTCGATCTCCGTCTGAGAGCAGCTTCCACCTCAGAATTATGGGAGGATCTGACTCTTCGGGAGTTTGGTTGGGTATTGAACCTTCAGTAGTCGGTGTTGGTGCTGACTCTACACCTGGAATACCTGGGTTTGATTCTGGACTTCTCAAAGGCGAGGGTTTTTTCCCTCTTCGCATGTTGCAGACTCTTCAGGCTGCGGTACAGCGGTGGACGTCACGCTGGTGGTGGTCACTGCGCTTTTGCATGCGAGTCCTGGGTTTTTCATGGTAGCCACCTTCAGGCGGTACTGTGTGTTTAGTTTCACACTCTTGTCTTGCAAACAGAGATCCTGTTGACATGCGACATGTCTCCATTGTCCCTGGATTATCAAATCCAGGTGAGCCGGCTAGTCAGGGATTTCCTGATCTGGTGGCTGAGGTCTCCAGCCCTTCAGTCCGGGAAGTGATTTCCTTTTAAATGGGCGACCCTGTGTCGTTGGACGCAGGAAGAACTCCACCTACCGATCATTTGCAGAGGCTGCGGGAACGTCCAGTCAGGATCAAGTTGGACATCGCCATGGCAGTGGCATATGTCGCCCATCGAGGGAACAAGTCGCTCGGCTTCAGCATGCTGTCGCTCACATCCTGTGGTGAGCAGAGCGGAATGTACTGACTCTATCGTTCGCTTACAGCCCGGGTGTAGAACTCTGGCAGGCGGACTCCCTGAGGAGTCAGTTGCTAGTCCATGGTCGTTACACCCGGTGGTAACTTTTTCTGGAGATGGAGATCTCCAGATAGGGACTGCCTGGCTTCTCGACTCGCTGGGAAGATTTTGAGGTTGTGGCCAAGTTCTAAGATCCATGGGAGGACGTGTCAAATGCGTTTGTGGCCCTATGGGGCCAACATCGGCTAAGCCTCGTCAGTTTAGAAGAGGCTGAGGGGGTCCGAGTAGTCTAATTGCAATGTCATACATTTCATCCTGCTCAAATTCACTGGCCTTAATGACATGTCGCATACTTAGTGACCGAGGCCCGTCGGTTTTGGTGATTTCCACCATGCTGAGGGCACGGTAGTCATCCTTTAGGATGGTTTAATATCGCACTGAGGGCCTACATCTCTATGTGAGGAGATGGAGTGGCGTTCATGTACATAATCGGCTTCCTGGATCCTGCTCTTTTTACAGCGTGGAGTGGATCAAAGACTTGTTTTTTAGCTCCATTAGGAGGCAGATATCGGCCTTCGCTGTTTTCTTTTAGCGGCTCATTCACTGGTGAGTAAGTTTGTCCAAGGGGTTCAACTTGTGGCCCCTCTGGATCAATCCCTGCTGCCCCCCTACGTTTGAATCTGGTACCCTTGGTGGTTCAGTAACCTCCATTTTTAAAACTGAGATTCCCCTGTTGCCACTCTCTTGGTTAGTTGCTTTTTGGGTGTCTGTTACCTATACCAGAGGGTTTCTGAGGGCGGCCTTGTCTTGCAGGTCTCCCTACTTACTACTCCACAAAGATAACGCGGTGCTGCACCCCCAGACTTTGTTTTCTTCCTAAGGGTTTTTTCGACCTTTTATCCAATAACGACGTGCTTTCTTCCTTGTGTCCTCGGCTGTCGCATCCCAAGAGGTTGTTTGCCTTCCTTGGGCTTGCTACGAGCTCTGCGGTGTATCTGTCTGCTACGTCTCCGTTTCGGAGGTCCGAACCCCTTTTTTGTGTCGTAGTTGACCCTCAGGAGGGCCTGGCCGTCGCGTCGACCACCGTTTTATTTGGTGGATCAGGCGGATAGTGGGTCAGGCTTATGCCCTGACAGGTTGGGAGCCTTCCTATCCTGTCACGGCGCATTCAGCCAGGGCAATGGATGCCTCCTTGGGCAACAGATCTGGTTTCCTAGGTGTGTAGGCGGCGACCGGGTCGCCTGTTTTTCTCTTTCGCCAAATGTTACATGATGGATCAGAGTGCATCGACGGATGCTTACTTCAGCTGCAAGTTTCTGCAGAAGGCTGTTAAGGTTCCAACTGTAGAGCCGAAACATCGATTTATGAAATTAATCGATTTATGAAAATAGTAATCGATTAATCGGCCAGTAACATAATGGGGTTTAAAAAAAAATGTCCCTTTTTTTTATAGTACAAAAACAGCAAATCGCTACTGTAAAACTTTCACTGTCCAACAGTAAAAAATTAACTCTTATGCCGCGTATACACGATCGCTTTTCGGCATGGGAAAAAACTTTTTTAAAAACTTGTTTTTCATCTTCTGAAAAACGACAAATAAAAACTTGAGCATGCTGCATTTTTTCTTTTTTTTTTTTTTATTATCTTTTATTTATTTTTATAAACAAGAAAGCAACACGAAAAACACAAGAAAACGGGATATGCAGAATCCAATACAACAGCTTATTTATATATGGACATTATAATACATCTCTATCTTAAACTCTTTTACTATTCCTGGTCTACAGCAGAGGGAAATTATAATATTTTATATCACAAGCAATTTCCATTCCCCCCAGGGGAGATGTAGAAACCAAAATACTACAACTTTTAACTAAATTTCAAACTTCCCCAAATGTTCCATCTCCTCCCTGATTGTCCATATATTCTCTATGTATTCGACAAATTCCCTCTTTTATCTCCATCACGTTGCCTTCCCTATTTTCCCTCCCCCTTATCCCCTCCTCAAGACCCCCATCTCCACCTCTTCTCCTCCTCAATCCGCGTACACCCCCGGACACGGAGGGAAGAGGAGAGGAAGAAGGAGACCACAAAAAAAACAAACACCACACACACAGCCCCATAACACAACATCCCTCCCCCCCCTCCGCTGTCCCCCCCTCGGCGAGAAATTTCATCTTTCCTTCCCTCCTCCCTTTCCCTTCTTTCCTTGACCTCTAATCTTTATTCTTACTCCCCTAGTAACTTTTTACCTTCTTCTGATTGTACAAATAATTCCCAGGGTGCCCATATTTTATTTTGCTCTTTCTTATCTATTGGCCTCGGTAAGAGTTTCTCCATTATTCCTATTTTCCTTACTTTTTTAAGCCACATAGATATTGGAGGTGCTTCCGGGTCTTTCCATTTTGGACTGGACTGAGGTGACCATCATATTTTTAATTAAAAAAAATGTCAGAATTATTTTTTTTTTTGTGTTATTTTAAGCTTGCCTTCCTTGTCTGCATAAAAAAAAACCTTAATTGCAGCCTCACTGTGCCGTCACACGCAGCCACTGTGCCCATCACACGCAGCCACTGTGCCCATCACACGCAGCCACTGTGCCCATCACACGCAGCCACTGTGCCCATCACACGCAGCCACTGTGCCCATCACACGCAGCCACTGTGCCCATCACACGCAGCCACTGTGCCCATCAAACGCAGCCACTCAGCTGTGCCCATCAAGGTGGCTGTGTTTGATGGCACAGTGGCTGCGTTTGGTCACACTGGCGGCAATTGATGGGCAAACTGGCGGCAATTGATGGGCACACTGGCAGAACACACTGGCGGCAAACTATTATTAAGATTGCATCAGTTGTACATTTTAAAATTTTGGTCCAATACTTGATGCGGCCCAGCCTCACCCAGCTTATACCTCCAGTGGCCCCCAGATAATTTGAGTTTGAGACCCCTGACCTAGAGTCTCCAAAAAATGTTGTAATTGTCGCGCTTGCCATATCGGGATTTCATATCCCCCTTGTGAAATTTCTCCTATTGTTTTCCATCCCCTTTCTCCTAGAAAGTGAGAGGCTTGAAATCTTCCATTATCTCTTTAATTTCTTAAATATTTGAGACTCCATGCCTGGCTGAAATTCTGGATTTCCTATTATTGGATAGAGGGGGGAGTTTTTAGTCGAAAATTTTGAATTTTAACATACTTTATTTCCGGTCCATAATGTTGGACCTATCGTAGGGTGGGTTTTAACTATAAGGGGTAATGCTGAATAACACCATATTGCCCTATTTAATGGTACTGGGCTCATTTGTTGCTCTAAAGTAATCCATAGTTTATAATCCCTATGTCTGCTCCAATCGGCTATCCTTCCCAGCTGAACTGCTTGATGGTATTTTAGCATATCCGGTGCTGCTATTCCACCAGCCTTCTTGGGTAGGATCAATAGTTTCCTACCAATCCTAGGCCTTTTACTCCCCCATATAAATTTCATAAATAAAGCCCTGACTTGATTGAAGTATGCCATGGGGATCTGAATTGGTAGCGCTTGGAAAAGATAGAGGAATTTTGGCACTACACTCATTTTTAAAATATTGGATCTCCCGAACCAAGAGTGCATCCCTCTACTCCATCCATCCAGCATTGTTCTAACTGTACTCAGTAATGGTTTAAAATTTAACTCAAAAGTATCCTTTAAGTCTGGTGGCATTTGTGTTCCCAAATAATTCAGTGCCCTGGTCGTCCATTTAAATTTAAAGCTATGTTCTAAACCGGTTTTAATCAACTCCGGGAGAGCGACTCCCATCGCCTCTGATTTACTGTAATTTATTTTAAAATTTGACATCTTCCCATAGATTTCTACTTCTTTCATTAAATTTGGTAAAGATATCTGTGGTTTGATTAGGCAAAAAAGCATATCATCTGCGTAAGCTGATACTTTATATTCCATTCCCCCTAGTTGAATACCCACTATGTCTCTATTCTGTCGGATCTTATTTAATAATGGTTCTAATGTCAATGCAAATAATAAGGGCGACAAGGGGCAGCCCTGCCTGGTACCGTTTGTAATTGCTAGGGGTTCAGAATATACCCCATTTACCTTTACTAAGGCTCTGGGTCCCGCATACACCCCTGCTATCCACTGTAACATCCGCTCTCCTAGACCCATTTGTTTTACTGTTCCCAGCATAAACTCCCAATTCACTCTATCGAATGCTTTCTCTGCATCTGTATTCAGGAAAACACTCTATCTTTTTTTTATTTGCTTGGTGTATTAAATTTAACACTTTAATAGTACTATCTCTCGCTTCTCTAGTTGGTATAAACCCAACTTGGTCTAAATCAGTGTTTCTTAATTCCAGTCCTCACGCCCCCCCAACAGGTCAGGTTTTCAGGATTTCCATTATTTTGCACAGGTGATTTGATCAGTTTCACTGCCTTAGTAATTCCCACAGCCTTTTCATCTGAGGGAAATGCTGAAAACATGACCTGTTGGGGGGGCTTGAGGACTGGAATTGAGAAACACTGGTCTAAATGAACCAATTTTGAAAGGTAGGGCTGTATGCGGGATGCCAGAATCTTTGTCAGTATTTTAATATCTACATTTATTAATGATATTGGTCTATAACTAGAGCATAACCCTGGATCCTTCCCTTCTTTCGGTATAACCGTAATATGTGCCAATAACGCCTCCTGAGGTAGAGATCTTGTTTGTCCGACTGTATTAAATAATTTGGTCATATAAGTCCCCAGTAGTGTACTAAAGCTTTTATAGTATTGTATTGTAAACCCATCTGGGCCCGGGGCTTTACCATGTTTTATTGTTTTCATTGTTGATTGCACTTCCTCCAGAGTAATTGGTTTTTCTAAATCTCTTCGTTCTGGAGATGTTAATCTGGACAGACCTGCTGAAGATATGTATTTCTCCACAGACCCAGAGGGGTTCACCATTCCTTGAAGATTATATAAAGAGGCATAATATTTCTTAAATTCTTGCGCTATTTCTTTTGAAAGGTAGAGTGTTTGATTTACTTTTGTTTTAATAAATGGAATATATGACCGTGATTGTAGTTTTTTAAATTTTTTTGCTAGTAACTTCCCACATTTTTCACCTGAGTCATACGTCGTCTTCTCTGCATATTGTAAAACTGCTTCAGCTTTATATCTAAGGAGATCTGCTACCTGTCTTCTTAAATGTGTTAATTCAATTCCTATACCCGTTTCTGTCTTCTTTTTATGTTGTATCTCCAGTCTCTGTATCCTTTCTAATATTTCTTTTATTTGTTTTTCTCTTGCTTTCTTAACTCTGGAGCCATGTTTTATTAGAACCCCTCGGATTACTGTTTTATGGGCTTCCCAAACTATTCCTGGAGCACTTTCTTCGTTATCATTTATCTGGAAATACCACATTATTTCTTTTTTTACATCTTCAATTATATCGGGATTCTGTAATAGGCTCTCATTTAATCTCCACCTCCTTTCTGACGTCTGAGTTCCCTCTCCCCAAGTTATTTCCATAGTTACCGGTGCGTGGTCTGTCCATGTTATATTCCCAATTGAAATATCCTGTACTAGGTGTAACCACTGATGAGTTATCAGAAAGAGGTTACATAGTTACATAGTCAGGTTGAAAAAAGACACAAGACCATCCAGTTCAACCATAAAAAATAAAATAATAAAACAAAGTAAAACACAGTACATCCTCCCATACACCCAACTCCCTACCCACAGTTGATCCAGAGGAAGGCAAAAAACCCCAGCAGAGCGATGATCCAATTTGCTACCGGAGGGGAAAAAATTCCTTCCTGATCCCCCCCAAAGGCAATCGGATTTACCCCGGATCAACTTTACCTACAAAACTTAGTACTCGGTTATATTATGTGCATTTAGGAAAGAATCCAGGCCTCTCTTAAAGCAATCTACTGAGCTGGCCAGAACCACCTCTGGAGGGAGTCTGTTCCACATTTTCACAGCTCTTACTGTGAAGAAACCTTTCCGTATTTGGAGGTGAAATCTCTTTTCCTCCAGACGTAAAGAGTGCCCCCTTGTCCTCAGTGTTGACCTTAAAGTGAATAACTCAACACCAAGTTCACTATATGGACCTCTTATGTATTTGTACATGTTGATCATATCCCCCCTTATTCTCCTCTTCTCAAGAGTGAATAAATTCAGTTCCTCTAATCTTTCCTCATAGCTGAGCTCCTCCATGCCTCTTATCAGTTTGGTTGCCCTTCTCTGCACTTTCTCCAGTTCTCCGATATCCTTTTTGAGAACTGGTGCCCAAAACTGGACTGCATATTCCAGATGAGGTCTTACTAATGATTTGTACAGGGGCAAAATGATATCTCTATCTCTGGAGTCCATACCTCTCTTAATACAAGAAAGGACTTTGCTCGCTTTGGAAACTGCAGCTTGGCATTGCATGCCATTATTGAGCTTATGATCAACTAAAACACCCAGATCCTTCTCCACTACAGATCCCCCCAGTTGTACTCCCCCTAGCATGTATGATGCATGCATATTCTTAGCCCCCAAGTGCATAACTTTACATTTATCAACATTAAACCTCATCTGCCACTTAGTCGCCCAATTAGACAGAGCATTGAGGTCGGCTTGTAAATTGGAGACATCCTGCAAGGACATTATTCCACTGCATAGCTTGGTGTCATCTGCAAAAACAGAAATGTTACTTTTGATCTCAGACCCAATATCATTTATAAATATATTGAAAAGTAAGGGACCCAACTCTGAACCTTGGGGTACACCGCTGATAACCTTGGACCATTCAGAGTAAGAATCATTAACCACAACTCTCTGAATTCTGTCTTTCAGCCAGTTTTCTATCCATTTACAAACTGATATATCTAATCCTGTAGACCTTACCTTACACATGAGCCGTGTGTGGGGAACTGTATCGAACGCTTTTGCAAAATCAAAGTATACCACATCCACTGCTACGCCTGTGTCCAGGGTTTTACTTACCTCTTCATAAAAGGAAATCAGGTTTGTCTGACAACTTCTGTCTTTCATGAATCCATGCTGTCTGCTGCTTAAATAGTTTGTTTCCAGCAAGAACTCATCCACGTGGTCTTTTATTAAACGTTCCAGTATCTTCCCAACTATAGAAGTTAAACTAACAGGTCTATAGTTACTAGGTAAAGACTTTGTTCCCTTTTTAAATATGGGCACCACATTGGCTTTATGCCAATCCAGTGGTACTATTCCTGTCATTGAGTCCCTAAAAGGTCTATTCTTGAATAAGTTTGATGTGGGTTTGAGTAGTACGTGTAATCTTTCTCTCCTGCATGAAGGATACGCCATCCATCTACTAACTGAAATTCGTGTAATTTTTGTATAATTCGTTTTCTGGTGCCTCTGGGTACCGAAGATACCCCTTCCGAGGTGTCTTCCTTTGGATCCAAGGGGATATTCAAGTCCCCGCCACAAATCAACTTACCCTCTTTAAAGTTCATCAGTTTAGTGATCACCTTCACTAAAAAACTATCTTGATGTACATTTGGTGCATAAATGGTGGCTAGTGTTACCTTCTCACCCCCTATTGCCCCTTTAAGAAAAAGGAATCTTCCTCCCGGATCTGCGTATTTATCCGTTAGGGATGCTGCATTTTTTCATGTAGTTTTAAAAAAAAAAGTTTTTCGGGTTGTTAAAAATGATCGTGTGTGGGCTAAAACGTTTTAAACCCGCGCATGCTCAGAAGCAAGTTAGGAGACGGGAGCACTCGTTCTGGTAAGACTACCATTCATAATGGAGTAAGCACATTCATCACGCTGTAACAGACAAAAAAGCGCAAATCGTCTTTTACTAAGAAGGAATTGGCTAAAAGCAGCCCAAAGGCGAATAGAACTTCCCCTTTTAGAGTACCGTCGTACGTGTTGTACGTCACCGCGCTTTGTTCATCATTTTTCAAAAATGTGGGCAACATAGTTTTTAATAATTAAGTTGGAAAAACTTAGTTTTTTTTCCCATGATGAAAAGTGATCGTGTGTATGCGGCATTAAAGTAGCGATTTGCTCTTTTTGTACTAATTTTTTGTTTTTTTAACCCCATTATGTTACTAAACATCTCAGGCCTGGGTCACACCTCTGTTTTTGGTGCTTTTTTCAAAAACACACTACAGTTTATTTACATGGTTTCCTATGGACACCTTCACATCTGTTTTTTTTTCAGCTGTTGCGTATTTGGAAAAGGCAAGGAATGCAAAACGGTGTTATATTGTTTTTTTGGTTCAATATACTTCAATGGAGAAGCTGCAGGAAAGCATGTAATGTGTTTTTTAATCTGCCCAACAACAAATTGGGCAATAAAAAGCAAAATGTAAACTTTGTAAGGTTATTAACCGATCGAAACAATAATCGGCCAACTTATCGATTATGAAAATAATTGTTAATTGCAGGCCTAAACTCCATTAAGGAGCTCTGGTTGTTTTGGGTGGTAGTTTACTTGCTGTGCCCACCCTTTGTTTGACACTGCTTGGGGACGTCCCTAATGTCGGGATTTAAGATGCTGTATCCGTCCATGAACGAAAGAGAAAATAGGCTTTTTATACTCGCCGTAAAATCCTTTTTCTCTGAGTTCATGGACGAAACGGCACCCACCCCTCCTTTTATGTAATAAACATAAAGCAGTACAAATGTTTTAATGAACTGAGCTGCTGCATGCAGGGAGAGGGGTTGTACCCAGAGGGACCGCCCACCAGGGTCGTACTGTACAGTTTTGATGATGTTTTAACATATCTCCTGATAGAAGGCGAATACCCTAATGTTAAAAATTTAAGATGCTGTGTCCATCCATAAACTCAAAGGATTTTACGGTGTGTACAAAAAGTCCTTTTTTTCCCACATGTGGCCACCTGGTAAGCAAAGTGTGGAAAGATGGAAGGAGAGATGTGGATGGTATGTATCTGTATGCAAGATACATGGGGGACCAGAAGTGGCATCTCTGGAAATGTGAGTGGCTTGATGGAGGTGGTGCCTCAAAACGTTGCTTTAGTCTATCTAGTTCTCCCCTCCCCCAGATTAACAATGCTTCTCACTCTAATACAGGAGGTGTTTCTAGCTGGATCATTGGGTGAAAACGGGGGGGGGGGGGGGGGGGGGGGGGGGGAGAGAAAGGTGAAAAGAATGCAACCACCACCATGTCTGATTGGTAAGCTGCAATATATTCGATTTTTGGCTTTAATTCTGCTTTAAGACGACCCCATAGCCTCTCAGGATACTGCCCACTCCTACCCTCAGATTTGTATTTTTCTGAGCCTGTGAAGAGGTGGGGTTGTGTACTAGCATACTTGGTACGAGTAGATCAAAATTGTGCAGTAGCTCAGCTATGCGTCTTGTGAGTGTCAACTCTTCTTCAGGAGATTTAGGCATGTATTCTATTCAAATCAGGAGACAACAGTGATAAACAATATATAACAAGTATTGAAATGTAACATGCTGGCTGTTTGACAACCCACACACACACAAGAAAATAACCCAATGCATGCACGAGAGAATGCTTCTGTGGGAATGGGGTAATAAAGGTCGGACATGTATATCGTCACAAAAACTTTGTAGTCATGAAAGTGTGAAAGAACGACGATCCTTCATATAATAAAAAAAATCTATTTAAACTTGGTGTACACAACAACCAGGGGTAAGTATCAAAGTGGAGAGATGTCCAAGGTACGGCAGATGTTGCAGACATATGTCTTTACATATGACTGGTCTATATAAGGGGAGGGAGGGAGAAAACTGAAATAAAGGCTGCCATTAGTCATTATCTATACCAGGGGTCTCCAAACTTTCTGAGCAAAGGGCCAGTTTACAGTCCTTCAGACTTTGAGAGGGCCGAAGTGTGGCCACTACGAGTAGAAAATGCCCTGGCGTCAACGTGGGTAAAGGATGCCCTATCATTTGTATTGGTGGGAGGAAAATGTCCCCATTGTTGGTATTAGGGGAAGAAATATGGCCCCAACATGGGCTTCATTGAGAGGAATAGGGTCCCCTCATCAGTGTCAGTGGGAAAAATAGTTGTTGGTATCAAAGAAAATAATTTTGCTTTATCATTGGCGTCTATGGGAAGTATAGTGCCCCATTGGTGTAGAAGGAATAGTGCCTTGTATCCGTGTGGTGGTATAGTGTCTCAAGGGCCTGATAAAGGCAAGCAAGGTGTCACATCTGGCCCCCGGGCCACAGTTTGGAGACCCCTGATCTATACCAAAGATTCAGTATTTTATACTGTTCTTCAGACTATAGGAAGATCATTTAAAGGAAGGAATCTTTTAAAAATTGGGAAGCTTTCGGGTGGGTTATCCACATTTTCAATTTCTTAAAAGGCTAATAGTTCTAATTGAGCTTGGGTGTTTAATCTGGTGATGACCATTGGTAGGTTTGGGGCGTCTGCGGATTTCCATAGAGAGGCCACTGTAATTCTTGAGGCTATCAAAATATGACAATAGTCCTATACAAGGTGGGGTATTTGTCTAGATCTATACCTAATAATGCGTTGGTAGGGGTAAGCTTGGTAAGGTTACCAGTAAGATTGGCGATAAAGGATGAGATAGAGTTCCAAAAACGTTTGAGTCCTGCAACTTCAAAGCGTGTGCAGGAGGTTTCCCATTTGCTCGTTACATGTCCAACAGATGTCAGATGCTGTTGGATACATTTTGGATAACTTTTATGGTGTTCAGTACCATCTATTAAATTTTTTTTTTTCCCAGTGTTCAATGCAAGAGGATGACTGACTTATTGTTTGAAATGCTTTAATCCACTGAGTCGGGGGGAAAAAATCTGGTCCAGATCTCTTTCCCATTTCAGCATATTTGTGTTTTTGGTAAACAGTTGGGAGGATAACACATCGTAGAAGAATGATATACCTTTCCTGTTATTTTTCTGAGGAGAGAGGAACTCCCAAAGGTTCATAGGGATTTCGATCAAATTACTGGGAGAGAAATCCTTAAGTCGGGTACACTTACCAATCTTAGTCTCGATGTTCTTAACATTAGGGGGTAGGTTCAGGTATAGATTATATCCATTACTGATACACCCATTTACAGAGAATCTGATTCTGCAATAATTAATGACTTCTGTGGGAAGATGTAATTTAGCCTTTTTCTCTACATGTCTGGTTTTTGAGAGAATGTGTTTCCAAGCGAATAAAGTAGTTTTAATGCTTATTAGGTTGGGGAATGTTATCTTGGGGCTAATGGCCCTAGCTATTGTGAGAAAAGGGAGTTCAAAATTGTGCGTGGCTAGACGTTCAATGTTTACCCATAATTTGTAATTTGTTGGGGTAAACCAATGTTTCATCTGATCTACGACAGAAGCAAAATAATAATTTCTAACGTCTGGGAGGCCCATATTTTTTTTAGTAGGAAGGATCAAGAAAGCAACTCTGTTTTTTTTTGTTCCAGATAAATTGTCTAAGTTTGCTGTCTAGTTGTGTAAAGAACTTGGCAGGATTTGGTATGGGGAGGCAGCTAAAGAGATGTAACATTTTAGGTAAAGTTTGCATCTTCAAAGCGGCTATTTTACCAACCCAGGATAATTTTTTTTTTTTTTTTTTTTGAATATGCGATAAGTCAAAGGATTTTTGGCCTAAAAGCGTGGGGAAATTGGCATCATACATTTTGGTTGGAGGAAATGCGAGTTGGATCCCTAGGTATGTTATAGATTTGTTGTCCCAATTGTATTTGTTTTGTGCGTAGAGTTGATTGTCAAATCTGGTATGTTCATAGGGAGGTTAAAGCATTTATCCTGATTGATTTTATAGTACGAGACATAAAGGAGTATAGCCTCATGTAAAAAGAAAATGGTATAAATAGATAAAACTGTACCATCATCACAGTTATAGTAGAGAAAAGGGGAGAGTGGTAGTAAGGGAATAGTAGCTGAAGCTAAACCCAACATTGCCCACTCAGAGGGTCTGAGGGGACTATCTCGGTACACATAAAAACAATAAGCATAATCCATAAAAGATTTTTTGAAATATAAAATTATAAAACAAGACACTTGTACAGATCCATGATTGGTCAAAGTCGACTAGTTTCGCGGGGTTGCCGCTTCGTCAGGACAGCCAATCTATACAGTGGATAATACAATAAAAAGAACATGTAATATACATCAGCAAGAAATATATAATGCAATATAATATAGGCTTACCCGATGGGTCAATTGTAAAACCTCAACCGCCCAGAATGGGAAGGTTGGCCGTCGGGACCGTACCAATTGACCCAAAGGGTAACTAAGTAAAAAGGAAATACAAATTGGTAATATAGAAAATAAAAGTCATGGTATTAGTAATCAGTGGGAGTGTAGATCCCACTGAGTTAATTGCTAATAAGGTAATCAGTAATATTGTCACAATACTGATGGATGCAGAACACACAGGGGGAGAGAAAGAAAAGGACCTACAAGGCAAGGACAGGATTGAAACCCTCCTAGGACATATGTACCAGTGATCAAGAGATATTAGAGGAATAGAGAGAGTGAAGGAAAATGGGGGGTGTGTAGTTGGAAGACTGTGGGAACAATTTGCTATCCCCTCTTGTTACCACCTGCTGGCATTTCTTCATTCTCGCTTTCTTCCCCCACCCCCTTCCTTTTCCCCTGTCCCTCCTTTGTCACTTGTCCCCCCCTTCCCCCCCTCCCCTCAATTTCCCTTACCCCTCTTTCCCTCTCCCCCTTCTTCTTCTCTTTCCCTCACTTCCTATTCAGGTCCTTTTATATCCTTCCCTGGTCCTTTTTTGTTTTGGTTCTGTTTTTGCTTTTGTCCCACTTCCCAATTCTTCTTTTCCATTTCCTCCCCCCTTTTTTCCTCCCTACCTTCCCCTCTGCCTTTCCTTCTTTTCCCTCTTCCCCCTGTCCTCCTCCCCTTACTCTACCAGGCCATGGTTCTCTCTGAGGTTACACATATAACACCCTATAAGTGTGTCTATACACATGTAATCTTTTATTTATATCCAGATCTCCACGATTTATCATCTCCCTGTCCGCCACGGGGGAAACCTTCTTGGACCGTTTGGTTCCGTGCACTTACAATTGACCCATCGGGTAAGCCTATATTATGTTGCATTATATATTTCTTGCTGATGTATATTACATGTTATTTTTATTGTATTATCCACTGTATAGATTGGCTGTTCTGACGAAGCGGCAACCCCGCGAAACTAGTCGACCTTGACCAATCATGGATCTGTACAATTGTCTTGTTTTATAATTTTTTTATTTCAATAAATCTTTTATTAATAATGCTTGTTTTTATGTGTACCGAGATAGTCCCCTCAAACCTTTTGAGTGGGCAATGTTGGGTTTAGGCTGGGTTCACACTATACTACATGACAGCAGTACAACTTTCATCCTACTTTGCTCTGTGACATCTGTCCTACATTCATCCTACATTGGTCCTACATCCATCCGACTTTCATGAACAGGATACTACTTTGAACCGACTTTGTGATAGTCTGACTTGTTCTTTGACCAATCAAAACAATCCCAGGGTGAGATAAATTCCTTTTACTGCTGCTGTAATCACATGTCGGATGTCTGATAAGGACAAGGCTCCTACTTTGGTCTGACTTCAATGATATTCAATGGGCTGAAGTAGGATGAATGTCGGAGCAAAGTAGTACAGGGAGTGTTTTCAAAGTCTGACCAACTTATGTCGGATCGGTTAAGACAGCTCTCATAGGGAAAAAGGGATTTTTAATAACAGCTTACCTGTAAAATCCTTTTCTTGGAGTACATCACGGGACACAGAGCGCATAGTCATTACATATGGGTTATATGGAGTACCTTCAGGTGTGGACACTGGTGTAATCAACTTCACAGGAAGTTCCTCCCTATATAACCCCCTCCCACTGAGAGTGCTTTAGTTTTGTAGCAAGCAATTTCTCTGAGGTTACACAATGTTCCCACAAAGAGGGGTGGGAGCTCTGTGTCCCGTGATGTACTCCAAGAAAAGGATTTTACAGGTAAGCTGTTATTAAAAATCCCTTTTTCTTGATCGTACATCACGGGACACAGAGCGCATAGTCATTACATATGGGATGTCCCAAAGCAATGCTCCATGAAGGGAGGGAGACCGTAAGGCCAAAAATAGCCAAACAGACACTATATCAGGAGGTAAAATAGCTCCACCAACAGAAAAAAGGGGGCGTGAACCGGGCCAGAGGATTCTATACTGCTGCCGTAGGACCGCCTGCCCAAATGCTGCGTCCGCAGCCTTTGTGACGTCCAACTTATAGAATTTAGTAAACGTATGTACGGAAGACCAGGTTGCCGCTTTGCAAACCTGTGCCATAGAGATCTGATGGTGTGCCGCCCAAGAGGCACTCATGGCCCTCGTAGAATGGGCCTTAACTGATAAGGGCGGTGGAACGCGCTTCAGACCATAGGCCTGAAAAATCAGCTGCTTAATCCACCTAGCCAAGGAAGACTTGGCAGCCGGCTGACCCTTCTTGGGGCCCTCCGGAAGAATGAAAAGCACATCTGTTTTCCTAATCTTTTCTGTAGCCTTGAGATAGACCCTCATGGCTCGGACCACGTCCAAAGTATGAAGCAATCTTTCCTCTCTGGACTGGGGAGTAGGAAAGAAGGATGGTAGGACTAGGTCCTGATTCAAGTGAAAACTGGATATGACCTTAGGAAGGAAAAAAGGCTGTGGCCGCAGAACCACTCTGTCCTTATGCAGAATCAGGTACGGTTCCCTGCAAGACAAGGCTGCCAGCTCGGAGACCCTTCTGGCCGAAGCCATAGCCACCAAGAAAACCAATTTTCGGGTTAGCAGCACAAGAGGGATTTCTGTCAGAGGTTCAAACGGCTGCCTTTGTAAAGCTGACAAGACCAGATTTAAATTCCAGGGGCAGAGGGGAGCTCTAATAGGGGGATTTACATGCAAGACCCCCTGCAAAAAAGTTTTCACAAGCGAATGTGTGGCCAAAGGCCTTTGAAACCATATCGCTAAGGCAGACACCTGCCCCTTTAGAGTACTAAGAGCTAACCCCTTGTCAACGCCAACCTGTAGGAATCGCAAGACCCTATCAATAAAAAACTTGCGAGGATGCCCTCCTTGAGACTCGCACCACTCCACATAGTTCTTCCAGACTCTGTAATAGATATTTCTAGAAACTGGTTTCCTAGCTTGAATTAGCGTAGATATGACTTGGGCTGAGAGGCCTCTGCCCTTAAGAATTAGGGATTCAGCCGCCAAGCCATCAAATTTAGCTGCTGTGAAGCAGGGTGGTAGATCGGGCCCTGAGACAGCAGATCTGGGCGCAGGGGGAGTGGCCACGGTGCCCTTACTGACATCCTCACGATGAGTGCGTACCAAGCCCTTCTGGGCCAGGCTGGGGCCACCAGGATCACCGGCCTGCGCTCCACCCTGATTCTTCGTAGAAGGCGGGGAATCATCTGTAGTGGAGGGAACGCATACAGGAGAGAAAACTGGTGCCAGGGGCAAACCAACGCATCGGTCCCGTAGGCCGAGGGGTCCCTGGCTCGGGATACGAATTTGTCCAATTTCTTGTTGAATCTTGTTGCCATGATGTCCACATCGGGAACTCCGAATCTTTGGCAAATCTCTTGGAATACCTGGGGGTGAAGAGACCACTCTCCCGGGAGTATCTGTTGACGACTCAAAAAATCTGCTTGAGAATTGTCTATCCCTGGGATGAACACTGCTGAGATGCAGGGTACATGGGCTTCGGCCCATGAAAAAATCAGGTTTACTTCCCTTTGAGCCGCTAGGCTCCTTGTGCCCCCCTGGTGGTTTATGTATGCCACCGCCGTGGCATTGTCGGACTGTATCCTTACTGGCAGACCCTGCAGGGGAAGAGTCCAGGCGACCAGGGCCAATCGAGCAGCTCTGATCTCTAGGACATTGATGGGAAGCAGACTTTCTGCCTCTGACCACTGTCCCTGCTGGGTCCGTTTTCCTAAGATTGCCCCCCAACCTGTTAGGCTGGCATCTGTGGTTACTATTTTCCACGAGATGGGGCAAAAGGTTTTCCCTTTTGATAATTTTTGAGGGATCAGCCACCAGTACAGGCTGTGCCTGACTCCTGGGGAAAGAACTAATGGACGGTCTAATGCCTGTATGGACTTGTTCCAAGCAGAGAGAATAGCTGCTTGCAGAATTCTGGTATGGATCTGGGCATAGGGCGCTGCTTCGAAGGCGGCCACCATCTTTCCCAGCAGTCGCATGCATAGGCGAATAGTCGGCTTCTTTTTGCCTAAGACTATTTGAATCGTTTGAATTAACGACCTGATCTTCTTTTGAGGTAAAAATACCCTCTGGCATTCTGTATCTAACCGAAAGCCTAGATATTCCAACTGTCTTGTGGGTTGTAACCTTGATTTTTCTTGGTTCACAATCCACCCGAACTCTTCTAGATGCCGCACTGTGCGGACTACTGCATGATTGAGGTTGGAGGCTGAACTGTCGATAACCAGGAGATCGTCCAGGTATGCTAGGACCAAGATGCCTTCTGTCCTTAGGACGGCTAGTACCGGGGCTAACACCTTTGTGAATACCCGTGGAGCTGTTGCCAACCCGAAAGGGAGGGCTACGAACTGGTAATGACTTTGGTTTATCGTAAAACGAAGAAACTTGTGATGTGCTGGGTAAATCGGCACATGCAGATACGCATCCTTTATGTCTATAGATGCTAGGAAGTCGCCCTGATGCAGGCTGGTTGTCACTGAACGTATGGAGTCCATACGGAAGGTCTGAATCCTTAGAAAGCGATTTAGGCGTTTGAGGTCTAATATAGGCCTGACGTCGCCATTGGGTTTTGGTATAACAAAAAGGTTGGAGTAGAATCCCAGACCCCTTTCTTGGGTTGGTACTTCTACAATTACTCCTTGGAGCAAGAGGCGATCCAACGCCTTCACGAGAGAGGCCCTCTTTAATGGGTCGCTTGGAAGACTTGACCCCTGAAAATGAGGAGGGGGGATTTCTCGAAACTCTAGTTTGTAGCCTGAGGCTACTACGGACCGAACCCAAGAGTCGGGAATTCTGGCCTTCCAGACTTCGGAGAAAAACTGAAGTCTTCCCCCCACCCAAGAGAGTGGGGGCGCCCCTTCATGAATCTGATTTGATGACTGATTTAGCCGGCTTGCGAGACCAGGGCCTCTTGTTTGCCGCAGTTTGTCCCTGTGGGCGGCTATAAGCTGTTGACCGCCCGGGAAGCCGTCGATACTGACGGGAAGTCGAAGGGGCCGAGCCTACAATGGCCTGTCGTTTAAACGTGGGCCCACGCGGTCTTTTCTTGACCGGTAAGGAAGTACTTTTTCCACTTGATATGGTGTGGATATATTTATCTAGGTCTTCCCCGAATAGTCTTCCCCCATGAAAGGGAAACCCTGCTAGAAGCTTTTTGCAGGGTGCCTCTGCTGACCAGTTCTTTAGCCACAAAAGACGACGCATGTGAACCACCAGTAGAGATGAACGGGATGCCTGTTGGATGGAGTCCTTAATAGCATCTACTGCAAAGCAGAGAGCCCTAGGGAATTCTGCTAATTCATGAGTATGCTGAGCCGGCATGTCCTTCAATATATGCTTTGCCTGATCCTTCAAGGCCTGACAAACACCAATGGCTGCTACTGCTGGCTGAACCATGGCACCTACTGAGGTGAAAGTTGCTTTCAGTAGGGTCTCGAATTTCTTGTCGACCGGATCCTTGAACATATGGACATTTTCAACCGGACAAGTCAGGGATTTATTCACGCAGGAAATGGCTGCGTCCACTGTAGGAAGAGCCCATTTCTTTACATATTCCTCTTCCATAGGATAGAGAATAGAGAATCTTTTAGGAGGGACAAAGATTCTATCAGGTCGAGCCCAATCTTGGTAAATCACGTTCCGCAGAAGGGGGTGCATTGGAAAAGATGCACCAGTTAATGGGGCCTTTAAAGAACCCAATGAGGAGACCTCCGGGGCTACTAGTTCTGGCACTGGAAGTTTAAAGGCAGTGCGAACCATATCTGTCAAAGACTGGATCCACAGGCCCTCCGCTTGAGAGGCCGAAAAGTATTCATCTATAGTGGAATTTTCCCTGTCTGAACCGTCGGGACTTGGGTCTGCGTGATCCCCTTGTGGGTCCCGTTCCTCTGAAGAGGAGACCTCCGCATCTGAAAACCCCACACTGGGTGAGGGGGATCTAGCCCGCTTGCTACTTGGGCAAGGACGGGAAAGTAACGCAGTTAACCTTTTCTCTAGCCCACTCATGGTGGCTGCTAGCATTTCTTCCGTCACGTAAACGGGAATGGGTGGATCGGGGGCCGCCTCTGCCCCCAGCACCCCCAATGGCTCTTGTACTATGCCACTCGGTGTCCTGACTGGCGAGGGTGGGGCCGTAGAAGCCTGGCCCAAATCCTCTGACCCCGAAGGAGACCCCTTTTGCTTTTTGGCACCTTTAGCAGCCTTGGCTGGTCCAGATCCCTTTGGAGCCATTGTACAACCTTGGGTTACCCCTATAGCCAACACCTGACTGTTGCAGCTAGGACTAACCAATGTGAGGGCAGGTATGAGAAAAATGAAAAGAACTAATTTCTCTCTTTTTCTTTTTTTTTTTTTTTTTTTTTTTTTACCCGCCTGGGAGGTGGCAATACCGAGGAAGCCTGTGAGTATTGACACACCAATGCCCGTTAGCCGGAGTCCAAGGTAGACTCAGATACTGCTGGATCTAAGGCTGAGTCCCTTTAAGCAAAAAAACTTTTTTTTTTTTTTTTTTTTTTTTTTTCTGGTCAATAGTGGACCTAAGTCCTAGACCTGAAGATCCACAGAACCGCCACTAGGTGTCCCTGTGTGGCCAAAAGACCCAGCTGCACGCTCTGTATCCTTTCTTCCTCTGCCTCCAGGAGGTAAAGACCAGCCAGAGAAAAGTTTTTTCCTTTTTACAGACCCTGACGCTGCTGGCCCGCCCCCCCGACGCACGCCGACGCTATAAAAGGCGGCGTGCACGCGCGCGCGTATGCGCGTACACACGCGCGCACGATCGCGCGCCCGATCGCGCGCCCACGCTGAACCCACATGGAGGAAGCAGAGCAGAGGAACAACATGGACCAGCGTTATGCAGCACCAACAGACACCAGGTAAGCACTAATCTTATTGTAGTGCACACACAGCGAGGAAGCTGTCCCCATGGGCTTCCTAAGAAACAGGAGTTTTTTACCAGCAATTTCCTCTTTAAAACATGTGGGGTTGCAGTATCAGTGTTAACAGGCAGACCTGGGGTGAGTAGCAAATATATAACTTACACAAGTATACATATATCTACATGTTATCTGGGTAAACATTAGAATCCCATCCTGCCTCAACAGACATAGTGGAGATAGTGGCTGATGCACCAGCATACTGTTAGCCAACCCAGAACCCCCAGGGGGATACCTACTGTCGAACCAAGTCCCGCAGGTTCCCTCTTACCTGCTCCACGCCGCAGGGTATTGCAAAATGCAAGAGGCCCAGCCTTCCCCCATCTCCGTGGGTATTGTCTTGGACCTTCAGGGACCGGGGTCCTGTGTTAAGGAACCCACACCCCTGGACCTATATAGCATCCTGGCATCAGTAGCTTTTAGTTCTTGGAAGAGACTAAGGCACTGGAGCCCAGAATCCAGCCCTCCAAGGAGAGGCATTATAGGCAAAAACCCCACTCCAGCAGGGCCCGGGTACCGTACATCTTGGCTCTGAAGCACTTCGGACGGATCCGGCTAGCTATCCTGGGTCCCGAGACCTCCGAGGGACAGCTAGACGTGACCAACACCTAAGACACTGGCGGAAAAACTAAAGCACTCTCAGTGGGAGGGGGTTATATAGGGAGGAACTTCCTGTGAAGTTGATTACACCAGTGTCCACACCTGAAGGTACTCCATATAACCCATATGTAATGACTATGCGCTCTGTGTCCCGTGATGTACGATCAAGAAACATTGATTTTCACACGTCATGCGACATGAGCTCCCAATGTCGGAGCGTTTGTAGGACAAGTGTGAACCCAGCCTTAGCTTCAGCTACTATTCCCTTACTCCCACTCTCCCCTTTTCTATAGTACGAGACATGTTTGAATTTTTCTAGTATTGCGTGTATTGTAGGCAGAGATATATCAGGTTCTGTCAGTGTCAATATGATATCGTCTGCGAATAGTCCTAGTTTGTGCACGTCTTGGCCAGTTGTAACACCTGACGTTTGGGGATGATCGAATGTATTCTGCTAGGGGTTCTATAGCTAAGGCAAAAATTATAGGGCATAGGGGGCAGCCCTGTCTGGTTCCGTTAGTTAATGGTAAGTTTCTAGATAAGGTACCTGAAGTGTAGACCTTCGCGTTGGGCTGGCTATATGCCATGATTAAAACCGTTAAAGCCGTATTTAGTTAAGGTTTTTGATATATTCCCAATGCATTCTGTTGAATGCTTTTTCAGCATCTTAAGCTAAGAGCAAGGCGGGAGTTCGATTATTGTGTATAGAGTTAATATTGAGCATTCTTGTGCCATCTGGAGCCTGACTACCTTTTAACAAAGCCAAATTGATCTGGTTTAATTAGGGTGGGAATTATATTAACGAGTCTATTCGCCAGTATCTTTGCATAGATTTTCAGATCTGAGTTTAGTAAGGAAATGGGCCTGTAGTTTAACCACTTCCGTACGGCCGCCCCTTTCCTCGTTTCCCGCGAGGCTATTTACAGCGCGATCGTGGTGGCCAATGGGAGATGATCTCAAATGTAAACATGAGATCATCTCTCATTGCCGTCTCTCCGTCCTCACACAGACACCGCGTGTGAGGAGGGAGACATTTCTGTGAGGTTTGCTACAGTGTTAAAAAGGTGTTGCAAAGTAAAAACCAGCCCGCCCAGGAAACACTTGGTGCCCACCTGTGCCACCAATACCACCTGTGCCCACCTGCCGCCTCAGTGCACATCTGCAATAAGTGCATATCAGCGCCCACCTGTGCTGCCTCATCAGCGCCACCCGTGCAATCGGTACACATCTGCGCTTCCTCATCGGTGTACATCTGTTCTGCCACCTCAGTACCCATCTCTGCCCATCTGTGCTGCTTTAGTGCCCATCTGTGCCACTTCAGGGCACATCTGTGCCACACACCTGTGAAGTCGCACCACCACCGCCAGCAACAATGTCAAAAAGTTGCTTTTCCGTCGAGGAGGCATATCAAATATTTCCGCGGCTGACGAGAGCAACGGGGAGCTCTCTTCTTCTGATTCGGACGTAGACTATGAGGCAATCTACAGTAGTGGAACAGTGACAGGCTCAGAGGGGGAAGATAGACAGCACGCCAAACGAAGACGCTCTGGTGAGGAGGCAGTGCCATCCACCAGCACCAGTGTGTTATCCACCAATACCAAGTGTCATCCACCAGCACCGCAGTACCTCCGCAACAAAGGCCAAGGACCGATGCCAGCCTTCCCAATGCCCTTTAGAACCCCTTGTGGCTTCCTCCAAACTCAGGAGAAGCCAACATTCCCCCTTTCTCTGCCCAGCCAGGAGTCCAGGTGGACACGGATAATTTTTCCCCAATACATTTTTTTGTTTTATTTTTTTACTGAGGAACTGCTTTCTAGAATTGTGGCCCAGTGCAACCTATATGCCGAACAATTTATTTCAAATAATACAACATCTTATTATGCCCGTCCCTTCGAGTGGAGACACCCAACGGTGGAAGAGTTTAGTTTTTTTTTTTGTTTTTTAGGCCTCACATTTTGCATGGGACTCAACCCAAAAAATGAAAAGCATTCCTTTTGATCAAAACGCCCCATTTACCATATGCCAATCTTCTCTGAAACAATGCCCAGAACCAGATATTTTATGATCTCGATTGTGGTTCCTCCACTTCAATGATAACACCCAGTGCCGAAATCACCCAAATTTTGACATGCTTTTCAAAATTTGCCCCTTATTAAATTATTTTTCGGAATTATTCCCCCAGTTATATACCCCGGAACAACACGTGTAGATGAGTCCCTTATTAAATTTTGTGGCCAACTTAAAATCAAGCAGTTTATCCCCAAGTAAAGGGCACGCTATGGGGTGAAGATTTTAAAACTATGTGAACGAGCCACAGGGTACCTGTATTCCTTGGTCTACGAAGGGAAGGACACCCAGCTGAATCCCCCCCAACTGCCCAGACTACTTTGGGATCAAGTGGAAAAGTTGTCTGGCAACTCAACCCCCTACTGGATAAAGGCTACCACTTGTACGTCTAACTTTTACACCTATTCCCCTGTTCCGCAACCTTCACCGGAAGCAGACCCCAGCTTGTGGCACCATCAGATAAACCGGAAAGTCTTTCCTCAAAGCCTTGTGAATAAAAAGCTGAGGAAAGGGGAATCGGCAAGTCTACGCAACAAGGAAGTTCTGGCAGTGAAGTGGAAGGACAGAAGAGATGTATATATGTTATCTTCCATCCACAATTCCTTTGTGGAAACCCGCAGAAGGCGTGGCACCACCATCCAAAAGCCCACATGTATCCGGGACTACAATTCGTTCATGGGGGGAGTCGACTTTAACAACCAAATGTTGGAACCATACCTTGCCACAAGGCGCACGTACCATTGGTACAAAAAAGTAGCAATTTTTTTTTCATTTACCCGTATAAAATTCCTATATCATTTATCGTAAGTCCACCCAAAACCCCCTACCCTTCCTTGGCTACCAGGAGGAAATCACCACTGCCCTGATATTCCAGAACAACCTACCCCAAAACATCTGATCAGATGTTCTAAGTCGACTCTCCGAACGCCACTTCCCAGATAAAGTCCCTCCCACAGCATCAGGCCGACGAGGTCAAAAAAAATGTAAGGTGTGTGCCAGTGAAGGAGTCAGATGAGACACCGTTTTATCATTGTGCTGAGTGCCCTTCCCAACCAGGCCTCTATGTAGTTGGCCGTTTTCGCCGTTACCATACTAAATTAAATTATTAGTTTAGTATGGTAAACGTAATCCTCTGTTCCTGCCTTCACACCCCTTATGCCACTGCCTGCTTTGTAACTGACCCCGGCTTGTTATTGGACCATGCTTCTGCCTAACGATTCTGTAATGCCTCTGCCTGATCTGGAACTGACCTTGGACTGTTTGACCATGCCTTTTGCCTGCCTCATGGACTGATCTTGTACCCTGCTACTGGACTAGTGGGATTTAACACAGGGGTCTTGCATATTTCTGGATGAACATTTTTTGTTTGTTTTCTCCTCCTAGATTAGGGGTCTGGTTGCCCGGAGGCTTCATAGAGATTTGGGTGGGAGAAGCCTTTACCCCTGTCCCCATTCTGTCCTGAACAAGGCCCTACTTCTGCCTGCTGCCTGTAGGACCTATGCATCATGCCTCTGCCTGTTGCATGAACTGACCACACGACATGGACCTGCCTACTACCAGGACCAATGTTTTTTGCACTGCTGACAATATGTCTGCCTGCACTAACCCTGACGGGACAGTATCCCTGCCTGGACTATTGTGTATGCCGTTGCTGACCAAGTCCCTGCCTGCTGCCTGGACCAGTGCTATCCTGTGTAGAACTGTGCTACTATTACCACAGTTAATCTTTTGTTTTTATGCTTTGCTCAGCATAATGTATTTTGGGGTGTAATTCTTGGTATGTGCATGCTATGTATACTTGGAACACCTGACGGTGTTCCTTGGATGTTGGATCTCTGTATGTGGTCAGGCTGTGTAGAAGTCTCACACATGTGGTATCGTACTCAGGAGGAGTAGCAGAATGTATTTTGGGGTGTAATTTTTGCTATCTAAATGCTATGTGTTGGAAATATCTTTATAAATGGACAACTTTGTGTAAAAAAAAAAAATGCATTTGAATTTTTTTCCACATATTCCGAAAACTGCTGGAAAAAAATAAACCGTTCAAAAGACTCATTATGCCTCATAGATTATACGTTGGGGGCGTTAGCTTTCCAAAATGGGCTCACTTTGTGGGTAATACCATTGTCCTGGTGTTCCAGGGCCTTCAAAGGTGTAATAGGTAGTCAACTAGTTAGATGTGCAATTTATGCTCCTTAAACCCCTGATGGTGCTCCCTGTATGTTGGGCCTTCGTATGTGACCAGGCAGTGAAAGTCTCACACATGGGGTATCGTTATACTCAGGAGGAGTAGCAGAATGTATTTTTGGGGGTCATTTGTGGTATGCACATGCCATGTGAGAGAAATAAGCTATTACAATGACAATTTTTTTTTTTTTTTAAATCTTAATTTTGCAAAGTATTGTGGGAAAAATTACAACTTCAAATAACCCCTTTTTGGAAAGTAGACATTCCAAGGTATTTAGTAAGAGGCATGGTGAGTTATTTGGGGGGCATTTGTACTTTCCTGGCTTGTTAGGGGCTTAAGAAATGAGATAGGCCTTCAGTACATTAGATTTTTTTATGATTTGCACTATAGCTAGTAGACTTTAAAACTTTCACACAGTCGTGTAGCAGTATAAATTGTGGCCAAAATTTATGAAGAAAACTTACAAATTTGCAAAATTTTATCACAGAAACTAAGAAAAAAACATATTTTCTGTCTTTTTTTCATTAATAGCGCAAAAAAAAAGATCAAATACCACTAAAAGAAAGCTCTATTTGTATGAAAAAAGACAAAAAAAACATTTGGGTACAGTGTTACATGACTGAGTAATTGTCATTCAAAGTGTGAGAGTGCTGAAAGCTGAAAATTGGTCTGGTCAGGAGGGGTGTTAAAGTGCCCAGTAAGAAAGTGGTTAAAAGGGAAGTGGGATCTTTGCCTGATTAAGGTATAGTGATAATTATTGCTTCTAGTAGTTCTTTTGCGAGGGCTTCTGAATTGGCTGCTTAAGTAGGTTGGCGAGATGGGGGACTAGGGTCTCTTCAAAGGCTGTATAATATTCTCCTGATAGGCCATCTGGGCCTGGTGATTTATTTTTTGGTAGTTTGTGTATGACCTAAATTTCTTTATCTGATATAGGTTTGTAAATCTAATGATGTAGGAACAATGGCTCGAGAGTTTCTAACTTACCCAGATTAGTGGATACGATGGGGGGGAAAACATTACGCAGTGGTTACAAAAGTAACATAATATGATGTACTGGATAGAGGAGAGGCATATAAAGCCTAAAAGTCCTGTACAACACTGAGAACTTTAAAGCTTTTGAAAAAGGTAAGTTCTCAGTGGCTGCAGCAGAGGGGTGATAACGTATCCTGATCTGCGAAAGAAAGGAACAATCCCCCAGTCAGACATTTTGCCTAACCTCAAAGCATAAATAGAAGCCAAAAAAAGTAGCACAAACCTACCATCAATGTATAGCTGCATAACTGCCGTCGCCCTGGATATCAGTCAGCGTGGTGAAAGTGTAACAAATGGCGCCTTTGCGCCCATTTAAATATACTTCATGAGATGGAACGACCCACGAACAGTGTTGACGGTGACTTCATACGACCCAGCTGTGGGCGTCTCCATGCTTGCGCCTCTCAAAGCTGGCTAACAAGAGCCTGCAATACATGGATGGCGGATGAACTGTACAAAAGGACATTGCCACCTGGCTAAACCTCCATATACTACATACCACACGGCCTGGGGGTAAAAGATTGTGATTTAACTTCACATAACTCCATAGATTGGCCCAGCAATCAATGACCTAGAAACGGGCCGAATACACAACTGTATTGAGCTTGGATTGTCAGGTAGGGAGGGGGGATAATCATACAGCACAGTGTCCCAATCTAATGGACAATATGTGTGAAGGCTGGCCACAGGCTAGCCTGGATTTGTATGAGTCTGAGGGCTTTTTATCCCTCCTCTCTTGTCTCCTGCGTCTGTGGGGTTTTCTGGGTGCCGACGCACGTCACTTCCGGTTTCCGAAGGCATCAGCTGCAGAAGTCTCGTGGCGTTTCTGTGTTATGCAGGGGGGTTCTGCCAGGCTTCATGGTGGAGGGGCCCCCTTGCCACCCACCCAGTGTGCTCTCCTGAGCATTTTCCTATCGCTCATCCGTCCAGCCACTCTTCGGAACCCATGCTGGCAGCACGTCTCTCTAGTGCTCAGCTGGCAGTTTGCAGGAAGCTTCTGGCATCGGGGGCACCCATTTCCTTCTCCTCCTGGGCTTACTCTAACATTTGCGGGTTCCAATGCCAGCCAACAGGTCTCATCCATCCGAGGGCTTCCAGGCGCATGCTGGTGTAGCGCTGATATTCTCCCATGTTGATGTGTTTGCATACTTTAATAAAACGTCTATGGACATTGCTATGTTTGAGTATTTGGAGTCAACTAGTGACAAAAAACTGGTAATGCAGATGTTTTTTCTGAAAGAAGCACAAGACTAGACAGGAAGTGACTGTTGTTTTGGGAGGAGGAGGCTGACCTTTTTCACCCAGGATGTTTGGTGACCTACCCATGAACACCTTCTTGAGCAGTGCATGCTGGGTAGGAGATAAAGGGAGCCAGAGCAGCAATTTTAGGTCTCTTGGAATTGTGTGGCCTGCCTGAGAGGACCAGTAGGGAGACGGTGGCCAGATTGCAGAGACACTGATCCGAGCATCAGAGGACCGGATCCACCCAGCAGAGTTGACCCGAGCGATTGGCCCAGCTGACGGAGAAGCAAGTTGCAGTCACCGGACAAAAGTTACCACACAGAGCCTCTATCCAGTGGGTGAACGGGTCACAGCCCACTGTGTGTTAAATCTCACATTCAGTTAGACTCATATACAGGCCTCACTGTAAAATTATAGTTCCATGAAGGAGCAGAGCAACTGACACTGAGAAGAATTGAGGACTACCTACCTTGATGTCTCAAGCAATGTTAAAATAGTTGTTACAGCTACACCAGGAGCATTTTCACTTCAATTTAACTCACCAAAACTGTGGATTACAAATCACAAGGAGCCACTTTAGCTAGCGAAGAAAAGATCCAGGACTAAGTACTTAAAGTGAAATCTCACACATAGCTTATAAAGTAGGGGGAGCTTACAGGTATAGATAGATGTGTGTGTGTGTTTGTATGTGTGTGTGTGTTTGTATGTGTGTGTGTGTGTGTGTGTGTGTGTGTATATATATATATATATATATATATATATATATATATATATTAGGGCTGTGCAAATTAACTTTCAATCGATTAATCTTACATTTTTTTTGATTGATCAAAATCTTTTTGATCGCTTTTAAAATTCTTTTGATTGGTACTCGCCTCTCTGCCAGCTTCAGGGAGTTCCGTCAGAGATCCGGTAACGTCACGGACACCGGCCGGGCTTGCCGTGTCAATCTAAAAAGCTCCTTTACATGCCGGCGGGACCTTACTATCTGCCACATACAAGGGCTGTTACACTTCCCTCTATCAACCTTGGATTCTACAACCATTTACTTGGAGTTGATAGTTCCCTTCATGGGACATCTACATGCCGACGGACTGATGTTAACCTCCTCATCTGGATTCAGCAGTGGTATCATTGTACACATTTTTATACCAGTAACATACTTAGCTACATGTTTTTATGACTACTTTTGGTACCGTTTGGTATTACTTGCACCACTTTTACAGTTTATGTAGCTACATCTATGGTATCTACAGTTCAATATTTATTTGTTTTCTACTTGAAGACTATAAAAGTTTTAATGCTATTCCCATCGAGCGCTGCCTTTGGGTGTTTTTTTTTATCCTGCTATCCATTTTTCCAGTGGTTGGTAGCTGCACTGGGAATCGGCCTGTAAGGAGATCAGCTAAAAGTAGTTGGATCTGTAAGTGCGTTATAATTAATGGAAATTGATCGATTAAAAAAAAAAAAAACGATTAATCGAACACAAAAATTTTGATCAGTAACAGCCCTAAAAAAAAGGAAAAGTGGAACAGATCTAGCTAAGAAGCACATACATAAAAGTTTTTGAAACTCATTCATCTAGACACATTTATCATGCAACGACAGGAGAAAGAGGGAGAGGAGGGTAAAAGGAAAAAGCTGAAGCCCAAAAAATAACAGGTAAAAGTAGGAGAATATGAAGGAAATGTGGAAGATCTATCGTAATTTCTTGGAACTTTCCAAATCCTGGAAAATGGTTACCAGACTGGCCTGAGATGTATATGGGAACATTTAGAAAACATGGGGGTACTTGGCCAGGGGGGATTTTGGGGAGGGTGGTTTTGAAGGGGAATAGTGTGTGTGTGTGTATGTATGTATGTATATATGTGTGTGTGTGTGTGTGTGTATATATATATATATATGTGTGTGTGTGTGTGTGTGTGTGTGTGTGTGTGTATATATACATACATATATATATATATATATATATATATATATATATAATATATATATATATACACAGGGAGTGCAGAATTATTAGGCAAATTAGTATTTTGACCACATCATCCTCTTTATGCATGTTGTCTTACTCCAAGCTGTATAGGCTCGAAAGCCTACTACCAATTAAGCATATTAGGTGATGTGCATCTCTGTAATGAGAAGGGGTGTGGTCTAATGACATCAACACCCTATATCAGGTGTGCATAATTATTGGGCAACTTCCTTTCCTTTGGCAAAATGGGTCAAAAGAAGGACTTGACAGGCTCAGAAAAGTCAAAAATAGTGAGATATCTTGCAGAGGGATGCAGCACTCTTAAAATTGCAAAGCTTCTGAAGCGTGATCATCGAACAATCAAGCGTTTCATTCAAAATAGTCAACAGGGTCGCAAGAAGCGTGTGGAAAAACCAAGGCGCAAAATAACTGCCCATGAACTGAGAAAAGTCAAGCGTGCAGCTGCCAAGATGCCACTTGCCACCAGTTTGGCCATATTTCAGAGCTGCAACATCACTGGAGTGCCCAAAAGCACAAGGTGTGCAATACTCGGAGACATGGCCAAGGTAAGAAAGGCTGAAAGACGACCACCACTGAACAAGACACACACGCTGAAACGTCAAGACTGGGCCAAGAAATATCTCGAGACTGATTTTTCTAAGGTTTTATGGACTGATGAAATGAGAGCGAGTCTTGATGGGCCAGATGGATGGGCCCGTGGCTGGATTGGTAAAGGGCAGAGAGCTCCAGTCCGACTCAGACGCCAGCAAGGTGGAGGTGGAGTACTGGTTTGGGCTGGTATCATCAAAGATGAGCTTGTGGGGCCTTTTCAGGTTGAGGATGGAGTCAAGCTCAACTCCCAGTCCTACTGCCAGTTTCTGGAAGACACCTTCTTCAAACAGTGGTACAGGAAGAAGTCTGCATCCTTCAAGAAAAACATTGATTTTCATGCAGGACAATGCTCCATCACACGCGTCCAAGTACTCCACAGTGTGGCTGGCAAGGAAGGGTATGAAAGAAGAAAAACTAATGACATGGCCTCCTTGTTCACCTGATCTGAACCCCATTGAGAACCTGTGGTCCATCATCAAATGTGAGATTTACAAGGAGGGAAAACAGTACACCTCTCTGAACAGTGTCTGGGAGGCTGTGGTTGCTGCTGCACGCAATGTTGATGTTGAACAGATCAAAACACTGACAGAATCCATGGATGGCAGGCTTTTGAGTGTCCTTGCAAAGAAAGGTGGCTATATTGGTCACTGATTTGTTTTTGTTTTGTTTTTGAATGTCAGAAATGTATATTTGTGAATGTTGAGATGTTATATTGGTTTCACTGGTAAAAATATATAATTGAAATGGGTATATATTTGTTTTTTGTTAAGTTGCCTAATAATTATGCACAGTAATAGTCACCTGCACACACAGATATCCCCCTAAAATGGCTAAAACTAAAAACTACTTCCAAAAATATTCAGCTTTGATATTAATGAGTTTTTTGGGTTCATTGAGAACATGGTTGTTGTTCAATAATAAAATCCTCAAAAATACAACTTGCCTAATAATTCTGCACTCCCTGTGTGTGTATATATATATATATATATATATATATATAACACACACAGCCCTCAAAATTTCCACTCGCCTACTAGCATTTGGCGAGTGGATTTAAGCTGGGGGCGAGTGATGACAGGTCTGCATGACCAATCTCCCTGCAATCTGTGCTTACACTTAGAGTCCTGATGAGATTGGCAGCCGAAGAGGAAAGGTGCATGCTTGGGAAAAGTAGTCTGGTGAGCCGCGCACAGGCAGAGCAGTACACAGGTGCTCTCCTTACAATTCTCATTAAGCCATGGGACCTAACAGTATGACCTCTCTGAGCCTGCCCCCCTCCCCTGACCAATGTAGCTGGAGAGCAGAAAGTAATGAGTGAGGTGGAGGATTGCGAAAACTACCACTCCGGTGCAGTGCTCACTGAAAGTTGCCCTGACATGAGAGAGGCAGCCTTCCAGTTTCTGAAGTTTTATTCTCCTTGTGCATGTAAATGTCCAACCGTTCAGCCTGAGCACTGTGAACAGACTGGTGTCAATGTGTGCTGTGCGGTGTCAGTGTGCGCTGTGCTATGGTGTCAATGGCTGTGCTGTTGTGTGGATCTCAGCGCTGGATTGTACTCCCTCCCGCTGTGCTGCAGCTCCTCTCCTCTCTGCCAGCCTGAATAAAAGGGTGAAATGGGGACATGCAAGCTCCTGATGATGAGATGGGAGAGAGAGAGAGATGATGGATGGGAGTTGCAGAGGAGACAGCAAGAGAATGGGAAAGAGACCCAGTTCTAGTGCCCTGTCCCTCTGGTCTGCCCCCAGTGCCCTGTCCCTCTGGTCTGCCCCCAGTGCCCTGTCCCTCTGGTCTGCCCCCAGTGCCCTGTCCCTCTGGTCTGCCCCCAGTGCCCTGTCCCTCTGGTCTGCCCCCAGTGCCCTGTCCCTCTGGTCTGCCCCCAGTGCCCTGTCCCTCTGGTCTGCCCCCAGTGCCCTGTCCCATTTTGTTAAAGTTGTTGTTGGTATTATTTATTTATTTGATTCTGCATAAAACATTTAACAGTGTCATTCCATGAGATAATCTACGAGGGCGTGTTTACGGGTGCAATTAAGCGCAGGGCAGTGTACAAATTAGGTGGGGCAACTGGTGGCAAGTAACTCTTGAGGCCTGGCTAGTAGCTCAGGGCTTGAAATTTTGAGCCCTGGTCTATAAGATACTTACAATTTGTACAATGAGAACAAGCATACTTTTAAGATAGAGATTTACAAAAGTAATAAAACAATAAGCGGTTGAATATCTTGCAGGTTTGGAAAGTGCTCATCTGGGGCGGTCCAACAACTGGAGCTGGGGATCACAACTTACCCCCCATGTGGCGCACGAAGGGGAAATTGATACAGGCTCTGGTAAGGTGGAAAAGAATTTAAAAAGGTTAAAACCGCTCATTGTGTGAACTAGGGTGGGGACACCATGTGCTGGGGCAGATACAATGAAGTGAAATGTGAGAAGGAAGAGAGGGAGGAACTGGAAGAATAAGAGGGGGTGAATGAGAAGAAGAAAACCAAGGAAAAAAGGAAAGGGAGGGAATAGGGGGGAAAAGGGGGACGGGGTTTATGAGGGGGTAGGGGATATTAACGGGGAGGGAAAAGGAGAAAGGAAAAAAAGGGGGGGGAAGAGGAGGGGGGCGGGTAAAGAAGGGGCATAATTCGATCTAGGAAAAGTGGGGTGAGAAGGGTAAGAGGGAAGAGAAAAAGGGGGAAAGAAGGAGGGGGGAGGGAGGGGGGGAGGAATACAGGAAAGGACATTGACAGAGGGAGGGAAGGAAGAGGAAAGGGAAGGATAAAGAAAATGGGAAGGAAGAGGAAAGGGAAGGATAAAGAGGATGGGGAAGGGGGTGAAGAAGAGAAAATGGGGGGAAGGAAATGAAGGGATGTAAAGGTAGAGAACGGGAAAGTGTGGTGGTGTGGGAGGGAAGAGTGCGGTGGGATGGTAAGAAAAGATAGAGGAAAGTGGGGAGGGTAGGAAGAAAAATCAGGGGTGCCGTTGCAGGGGAGAAACATGTGTATAGCGATGGAACCCAGGAGTCATCAATTTTAGAAGATTAGGGGTTAACTTGTTAGTCCTTACCAAAACAGCCAAAATTTGGCTATACAAATTGGGGGCAAGAAGGGGCTGCAGCACTGAGTAGGTGGTAGAAGGATGGAAGTCCAAGGTATTATAAGGACAGATAGTACTGGATTGCGAACAGCCAAGCAAAACGGGTATTGATAAGGATGAAAGTACAATTGATGAAGAAAGTCAGAAAGCTGAAAAGTGTCTTACCAATGCTGAGTGGCCGCAAAGTGTCCCCAGGGAGAACATGTGTGTATCTCAACACAAAACAGCAGATATGCTGTTTATATGTGAAGTTCCCTGATCACGTGGGGCGTCACATGGCCGCGACGCCAGATTTGCGTCATAGGGCTGCGATGTCGACGTGATCCTCCGTCCCAGCATTCCCGCGCATGAAGAAGGCGGGGATGTGCGATCTTAGGACCTAATTGCGGTGCGCCAGGCCAGAAGGTCGCAAACGGGAGCTCCGATAGGAGCTCCCGCCCTGGGAGGGACAATTGTGCGCCAATGGAAGAAGGGGGGGGAGTGGTCCAAGCTCAAGGGTGTGGCCGTGGGTGGGCACTGTAAATACCAGCAAGATCACACATAAACCGCTATTTCCTGTAAAAGAATATTATGATTAACATAACAGAAGTCAAAAAGCAATAATGGATTTGTAGCACAGGTTAGTTCCTATAATTCATCACACAAAAGGGAAAAGCATGTCCGTTTCAAAACAGAGGACAAGGTGAGAGGAACAAAAAGGGTGAAGGGGGGGAGGGAAGGGGGGGGGGGGAAAGAGAAAAAACGAAGGGAAGAGAAACTAAATAGAATAAAAGGATAAACGGGGAACAAGGGGAAAAGAAAAGTAAAAGGAAAAAATAAATCAATAGGGACTGATATGCAGTTGATTCTTTCATCCCACACCGAGGGACCTGGTAAGCATATAATATTTAGAGGGTGAATTGGATCGCCATAGTAAATGAAGGGAAGGGAAAAAGATGAGAGGGGGAGGGGAAAAGGGGGGGGGAGGGAAGGGAGGGAAGGGAGAAAGGGAAGATGAAGAAGGAAGAGCGAAACATTTGTAAGAGTTAACCTCATTTAACCCTGGAGGTGTCGTGGCATTAAGATGCTCAATCCAGAAGCATTCACTTTGCAAACCAGAAACCGTAATACGGAGAGGTCATATCGATAATAGAGCCTGACATGATGTCCGATGGTAGTAAGCTTACCATTGTCTGAGTCATACAGGTGATCTCCCATTCGTTGGCGGAACTCTTTAATGGTCTTACCGATGTAGAAGACACCACATCGGCAGACCATCAGATAGTTCACGCCCCTGGTACCACAGCTGGCAAAGGTGGAGGGGCGAAATTGTTCACCATTGGGTAAAAGGAAGGACTCGCCCTCTAAAATCCAAGGGCAACATTGACAATTACCGCATTTAAAAGTTCCCCTAGGTTCAGAATGTACCGTGTCTTGTGCCATGTAGTGGCTCTGGGTCAGTCTGTCTCTGAGAATGTGCCCGACGAAATACCAGTTCTGGGTAGGATTTCACGTGTTTACAAAGAGTACTGTCCTCAGTGAGCATATGCCAGTGTTTGCCTAAGATGTTCGAAGTGTGTTATGGTGGGCAGAGAAGGTGGTGATAAACAGATTCGTGTGCCAGTGGTTTGGCTTTAGGAGGCCTGTAGAGTAAGGACTGTCTCGATCGAAGCGAAGCCTTAAAGGCTTTTTTGAGGTTGGTGTAGCCCCTAGCTAGGAGGCGGTCACGGAGGGCATCTGCTTGGGTTTTGAAATCACTGGCTAGAGTACAGCTTCTACAAACACGTAGATATTTGGCAAAAGGGATGCTGTGAATAAGTGATTTTGGGTGGGCATTAGAGGCAAAAAAGAGTGTTGCCCGCAGTAGGTTTCCGATATAGATTGGTGCTAAGCATGCCATCAGGTTGTTTGATGATAGCTAGGTCCAAGGAGGGGACCTGGCTATCATCAAATTGAACCGTAAATTTGAGATTGAACTCATTTACGTTAAGTAATGTAACAAACTCAAGCAGCATTTCTGCTCTCCCTGTCCAGATGATGAAGAGGTCATCAATGAACCTATACCATAAAATAATTTTATCCAAATATTGCGAGAAATTTTCATCGGTATTGAGAGAACGTTCCCAACCCCCTAAATATAAATTTGCATACGCTGGGGCACATGACGTCCCCAAAGCGACCCCTTGGGTCTGTAAAAATAATTCATCATTAAACGTAAAATAGTTTTTAGTTAGTATGAATAATAACTGTAAAATTCTACAAGGTGCCATAAGGTGTTCTCTTGTTGTTAGATGAAGGCATCCACAAATTTGCTGGCGTTGTCTCTAAGTAAACCCATGCCTGACACAATAGGTCGGCCAGATGGATTATGTACATTTTTATGGGTTTTGGAGAGAGCGTAGAAGGTGGGAAGGCGGGGGAATTTGGAAATGAGAAAGTCAAGAGTGTCTTTATCAATTGGTCCAAGGAAGTAGGCTTCAGTACATAGTACCTTGAGTTCTGCAGAAAATGTAGAGACCAAGGTTGACGGAATTCTAGTGTACCAATGAGGGTTATTTAAGATGGATAGGCACATCTTTTGATAAGTCGTGTGTCATCAACACTATGTTGCCGCCCTTGTCGGACTGTTTTTTAACAAGGTCTGAACATTTCTGCAGAGATTTCAAGGCCTTGGTTTTGATAGAAGTCAAGTTAGGAGTAATGTTGCCCTACGGCTGCAAGGTAAGCAGCATTCAATAAAACCAATGGAATCACCCGGGGGTAGAGGGGATATCTCCTATCCATCCTTCCAGTAGTGTTGTGCCTAGGGGGTTTAAGTGGATGTCAACCCACTACCATCATTTACAAGATATTAACATATTTATTATCTGATGTACATGCCTCCTGCATGTATTGTTTTTTTTATTATTATTACTCACCCCCTCAGCTGTTTTTTTATTAATGTCTTTATCTTCTCCTCTACCGCGGGCTGCGAGGAGGGGGGGCGTGCGAGGATCTGTCAGGATGGCGAGACAGGGAGTGGTATGTCAATTTCCAGCCCCGGTCTTTTCTGACTAGGACACAGAGCGTTCGTTACCGATCAATGTGTGTCCTGTGATAACTGAGCAGAGTAACCTGTGTGTTACTCTGCTCAGTATATGAATGGAGGGAAGACACTTCAAAACTTCTGTCTGAAGGGGGAGATGTCTGGGATCTTTGTTTAGACACCACAACCACCCCATGCCGACTCGGTCCAGAGGCCTAGGACCAATGACACTGTCCACTACCACCACAACTGCCCCATACCGTCACGGTCCAGAGCCCCAGGACCACTGACACCGTCCACTACCCCACTGACACCCACCACTGACAACACAACGGCCCCCCCATATCGACACGGTCCAGAGCCCCAAGACCACTGCCCCACTGACACCGACCACTGCCTCACTGACACCGACCACTGCACCATCCCCCCACCCCCTTTTACAAAAGCACTGTGAAAAAATATATTTTAAAAATAAAACCCTGTCCCCCATCATTATGAAAAAAATTTGTACAAAAATAAATTGTAAAAAATGTTAGGTGACATTTGTAGGTTCACAGTGGTGCGATGCCAGACATTGCATGTGATTCACACCGCACTGCAGCGCGAGTCAAATGTGATGTCTGCAATGCGATTTTAGAAATACAGATAGTATGGCTAATATTGCACTGCATTTGGACCAAACACGCACAGGACCCTTTTTTGGTCTGCACCAGAATCGCATGGGTGTTTTACACCTATGCAATCAGATTCATGTCCTGTCAGTTTGCAGTGCGATATGTGGGCTGCAATGGGGGTGTCGTTACCATTGTATGACACTCCCCAACAGTTCGCATATGGCAGTGTGAACTGCCGTGTGAGTCGGGTGCGATGTGGGAACCCGCAGTGGATTTGCATGGTTACCGAATCGCACTAGTGTGAACCGAGCCTTGGTGGGGGCAGTCAGGTGACATTTGTAGGCTGTATGTTTTGAGGCTTGGTTCACACTGCTGCGATTTGGTAACCCTGCAAATCCACTGCGGGTTCCCACATTGCACCCGCCTTGCACGGCAGTTCACACTGCCATATGCGAAGTGCTGGGGAGTGTCATACAATGGTAATGACACCCCTATTTCAGCTCGCATATCAGCACGGTGAACTGACAGTTAGGACATGAATCGGATCGCATGGATGTAAACACCCATGCAATTCTAGTGTGGACCAAAAAAGGGTCCTGTGCGTGTTTGGTCCAAATGAGATGCGATTCCAGCCATACAGATTGTATAGCTGAAATCGCATCGCACAGACATCGCATGTGATCTGAACAGCAGTGCGGTGCAAATCACTTGCGATCTCGCAGAGCGTACTAATGTGAACCAGCCCCAAGTTCATTAAGCCTTACTGGGTGTAAGTATAAAAAGTGAGAAATCCACCCCTCCCCCACATAACACATCCTGGTAATTTAGGAATTTTGCATATGTGATCAGGTGACCTCAGACACGCACACTGCAATATAACAATAATAAGAAGATCACTCAAGCTCAAACTAAATACATCTTCCATATCACTTGTCTATGTATATTCTGATGGCTGTTCACTCGAGCATTTCCTCATGACACTGAACTGTGAATCGCCCCAATATTTTGAAAACATTTAATCAAAACACAGGAAAGACGGCCAATCTTGGGAGAGCTGCAGAGGAGAGGAGGGGGATGTAAATTGTGCACTTTTTACAGAAGCTGTGCATGTCTGCAAGCTAGTGCACAAGATATGTAAATAACCTGTCACTCAAAGCAAGGACTTTGGTCTTTATCTGGAAGTCTGTTTTATTTCACTGAATAATAAAAAGAGGATTGCTCAGCGCTGGATTAACTCTGTGTGGCAAGACTGGGCACAGATGATAGGAAATCGTATTCTCTACATTGACATAAAAAAAAAAAAGAATTGGGTTTACATCCACTTTAAGGCTTCCTTCCAGGCTGGGTGGTCAGCAAGGTAAGACAGCCCCAAAGTGTGTCACCAGGCAGGGTAGAGAAAACTCTTTAGTGTAATATGTTTTAAACACTCAGTGGTTTATTCAAACATGTAACAAACTGGGTACTCGCGTTTAAAACAGTCATTTCGTGTATATCAGAAACGAGCAGCGAGCTCGCACTGTGCAAGCGTCACTTCCTGTGTCCTAGTGTCTGACGCGTATCGTCACGGTCACATGACTTAATCGGAGATACATTCTGGACGTCAGAAGTGTCTTTTTATAGTGAATAGGAAAAATGCAGATCAGCCATTTTCTTGTAGCCCACCTATAGTTAGAAAAGCAGCAGCCATTTTCTATGTGATTATTCTAATGGTCTACAACAGGGATCCTCAAACTATGGCCCTCCAGCTGTTGCGGAACTACACATCCCATGAGGCATTGTAAAACTGACATTCACAGACATGACTAGGCATGATGGGAATTGTAGTTCCTGAACAACTGGAGGGCCGTAGTTTGAAGACCCATGGTCTACAACCATAGACATTTTGTTGTGGTTATATATGGACATACAGGCACTGGCTTCTTGTTGTGAATTGTTTACAGGTATATAAATAAAATCGTGTTGTGTGCCGCACAGAGTGCAACTTATATCACGTGGCAACATCAATTTTATTAAAATGGGAGAATACAAAAATATAATACAATTTAAAAAATTATTAAAAAATTAACAAGATAATATGGGTAGCCATGGTCAGAGTAAATAAAAACGGGTGTTTAAATTAGGACTCCGGAAGTGATGTTTTAGCAGAAGGCATAAAATCAATTGCCAATAAAATCCGTAGCCATAGATAAAATTAAATTGCAGTATAAAAATATGTTTATTGTGCCGTTCGGAGGAGGGCCAAATATGATAAAATTAGAGAGGACTGGTAAACACCAATATAATAAATATATAAAAGGAGGCAGGATAAAAAAAAAAATCACGAATAGGAAGTGCAACTAAAAAGCGGCGAGGGATCTTAGGTCACTGATAAAACAGATCAAATTCTATGTTAAGGCCACACGGCGTAAATGTGTCTAAAACAAATATCCATTTGGACTCAAGTTGGCTCAGAGTTCCAACTTTGTCTCCCTCTTCAGTGTCTCTTATAGGGTTCAATGCCCCAGAATCTCAAATGTGTTAGATACATTTTGTGGTGTATTGCAAAATGTTTAGAGACGCTGTTTGTCGAAACCCTAATGATGTTTTGTATATGTTCTTTGATTCGTACTTCCAGTGGTCTTTGTGCGTCCAACGTATTGTAAACCACAGCTGCACGCCAGGGGATATACAGCTCCCTCTGTTGGCAACAGATAAAGTCCTTCACTTCAATTCACAGTGGTAGTGGAAGTGAACTTTAAATGTTTTTCCAGACGTTTTTTTTGGACTTTGTGCAGGCAAAACATCTTCTGCATCGGTAGAACCCTTTTCCTGAAAAGAACGTATAGCCTATTTGGGCGGGGGGGGGGGGGGGGGGGGGGTGTCTGGGATGCTTTTAACCAGTTTGTCCCTCAAAGTTGGAGCTCTTTTATATACAAATTTTGGTGTCTGTGGGAGGAGTTCTGTTAAATGTGTGTCTGTCAGTAAGATGTGCCAATGGCATTTTTAAATATTCTCAACATTTTTGTGTTAAGTGTTGTAATCTAAAACAATTGTTACTGCATTGGTTCTGGTGTCATCCTTCTCTTTTATCCTTGATAAGTGTTGCTCTGTCCATTCTTTTCATCTTTTCACTTCTTCTATTTTTTGTTTAATCAGGTCTTGTTTGTAGTCTTTATTGGTAAATCTTTGGCCTATCTTCTCTGCTTGGGCAAGGAAATCTTGTTTTTTTTGTGCAGTTCCTGCGTAGCCTCATAAGTTGACCCTTGGGAATATTGCAGAGCCAGTTCGAATGGTGGCAACTTTCAATCGGTAGATGGCTGTTCTTATCCACATTTTGAAAATGTGTTTTGGTACTAATTGTTTCGTCTTCCTGCAGGATTTCCAGATCTAAAAAGGTCATGTGATTGCTAATAGGGATGAGCTTCGAGTTCGAGCCAAACTCATGTTCGACTCGAACATTGCCTGTTCGGCGAACAACGGACAATTAGCGGTGTTTGCGGCAAATTCGAAAAGCGGTAAAGTCAGCATGTGAAAAAGCGCATGTTTCCCGTACATAGAACTGTCTCTGCACAAAGTGTAATTTCTGAAAGAAAAAAAAGTTATTTAAAACTGGCTTTGCGGCTATAATGAATTGTCGGCTCTGGCAATTCAGAGATGATTCATTCATTAAAAAAAAAACGTGGGGGTCCCCCCAAATTCCATTAACAGGGCCCTTCAGGTCTGATATGGATATTAAGGGGAACCCCACCGTCAATTTAAAAAAAAGACTTTGGGGTTCCCCCCAAATATCCATACCAGACCCTTCAGGTCTGGTGTAGATTTTAAGGGGAACTCCACTACAATTTTTTTTTAAAAAAATGGCGTGGAGTTCCCCCCAAAAATCCACACCAGACCCTTATCCGAGTACGTTAACCTGGCCGGCCGCAGAAAAGAGGGGGGGCAGAGTGCGCCCCCCTCTACTGAACCACGCTGTGTCCAGCGGAGAGAGGAGCTTGCCTGCTGCGCTCTGGATGGATGGATCTTCTCATCGCTGGACCGGACCAGCGAGCCGCATCGAGAGTGGATTACCACCGCTGGATTTTTTATTTTTTTTATTAGTAAAGGAATTTTTTCTACGGTGTCTGTTTTTTTTTTACCTATTTACACTTCCTTCATGAAATGGTAGGGGTACAGTGTACCCCATTACCAATTCACATAGGGGGGCCCAGGATCTGGGGGTCCCCTTTGTTAAAGGGGTCTTCCAGATTCTGATAAGCCCCCCGCCCGCAGACCCCCACAACCGCTGGCCAGGGTTGTGGGGATGAGGCCCTTGTCCCCATCAACATGGGGACATCCTCCCCATGTTGAGGGCATGTGGCCTGGTGTGGTTCAGGAGAGGGGGGGCCGCAATCTGTCCCACCCTCTTTTCTGCGGCCGGCCAGGTTAACGTGCTCGGATAAGGGTCTGGTGTTGATTTTTGGGGCAACTCCACGCCATTTTTTTTAAAATTTGGGGTGGAGTTCCCCTTAAAATACACACCAGACCTGAAGGGTCTGGTATGGATATTTGGGGGGAACCCCACATTAATTTCTTTTTTTAAATTGACGGTGGGGGTTCCCCTTAATATCCATATCAGAACTGAAGGGCCTGTTAATGGAATTTGGGGAGACCCCCACGCTTTTTTTTTTAATTTTTTTTATGAATGAATGCTCTCTGAATTGCCAGAGCCGACAATTCATTATAGCCGCAAAGCCGGTTTTAAATGACTTTTTTTCTTTCAGAAATGAAACTTTGTGCAGGGACAGTAATATGTACGGAAAACATGCGCCTTTTCACATGCTGATTTTACACCGCCCCCCCCCCCCCCCCAGGTACGAAATTTAAAGTAATATTACACTTTTATTTCACTTTTAGCATTATTAAATTCACTGTTCCTGAAAAAACGTGAGTTTTTAAAACCTTTTTTTTGCATTGATACATGTCCCCTGGGACAGGACCCAGGTCCCCAAACACTTTTTAGGACAATAACTTGCATATTAGCCTTTAAAATTAGCACTTTAGATTTCAAATGTTCAAGTACTGTAGACTTTAACGGGGTTCTAAAGTTCACACAAACATTTGGTGTGTTTGCAAGTTCTGATGCGAACCGAACAGGGGGGTGTTCGGCTCATCCCTGTTTGCTAATATCCCATGTCAGAGTGATGTTCCTATCGTTTACATTCAAGTTTTCTGAGAATTGTACCAATCGTGTTTCTTCTCCTTTCCACAAGATAAAGATGTCATCTATGTATCGTTTAAAAATTACAAGCTCAATGGGGGTATCCGTAAAGACGTTCTCATCTTCCCACTTTGCCATGAATAGGCTTGCTGCGAGTTTGGCAAACGTTGCAACACCGGTTTTTTGATTAAAGTAGTTCCAGTCATACCAAAAATAACTATTTTTGAGTCAGAAATCTAGACATTTAATTCAATATTTCCTTTGTGGGCATTGTAGTTTAGTATGCTTCCTTAGTCCCAATTTCATAGCTTCACAGGCCTAGTGATGAAAAATTATTGTATATAGCGAGGACACGTCTACTGTCGCTAAGATCCATGGACCTCCGTCCTTTGGTATTTCTTCCAAGATCTGGAGTATAGTAACCAAAAGAGAGAAAGTATGGGATGCCCACCTAATTTTGAAAAATGTAGTACTCACCGATATTATCGGGGGGTGCAATCCAAAATACAATATAACACAACAATAAAGCATATTTTTTATTGTTGTGTTAAGATCTGGAGTATTTGTTTTGTGTCTCTTAGGTAAGCTTTGGTTTTCTTCACAGCTGGTTGTAAATAATTGTCGATATATTGTCCCATTCTTGAAGTGAGGGAATCTATCCTGTTGACAATAGGTCTGGGGGTAGGGTTTATCTTATCCTTGTGTATTTTTGGTAATGAATAAATAATGGATGTCCGACATGCTTCTGGGATAAAAAATTTGGCCTAATTTTTGTTTAAACTATTCCTTTTCATTCCGTGGTGTACAACCAATTCTAATTCTTTCCTACATTTAAAAACTGGATTCCTGGGTAGTTTGATGTATGTATTGGCATCTTTGAGTAGATTCATCATGTTTTCTTTATATTGGTTCTTTGTTAGAATCACGATACCTCCTCCTTTGTCAGCTGGTCGTATGACAATGTCCTTTCTTTTTGTCGGTTTTCTGATGCCACTTTTCACAAAGTTTGGTTTTTCACGTTTCTTTATTTTCAGAGTTTTCAGATCTTCTACGTCAACTGTCAACTTTATTGAAAACATCTACATGTTGTTGACTGGGGGGTGTGGGGGTGTTAAAAACTGATTTATGCTAGCTGGTTGTGGTTTGCTACTTGCAATATATTTCTTGATATTCAGACTCCTTGCATTTTTGGATTCCTATATAGGTCTGGAATTTGTCCAGATTTTAGGTGGGAGCCTTTGTCGAACTCCCACCTCTTCCTGTGTAAGTGGGGTACCGCTTAGATTATGTCTTCTCCTTTTATTCTCTTTTTCCCATGGCGTCTTTCAGGACAGCACCTTGAGAGATAGCGACTCCTCCCTCTCCTTCAGGAAACACCTTCCCAATTCTTTAAAGGGAGGTCCCTCCCCAGAACGCTTCAGTTTCTGTGTTTCCTCCTACCCGGGGGATACATCTTCTATGAGGGGAGTCTATATTCCAGGTGAGCCTGGAGGAGGGCTTCCCTCTTACCTAATTTTCTTCTTGGGCATTAAGCCTGCGTGACTGTCTGCCCTTCCGCGCTATCTGTTCGGTGGCGGTATTAGCCAGGCTCTCCTTCCCCTCCGTAGTGCTCGGTGAGAGCCACATGGAAGCGTCTGGCGGCCGAGCGCGATTTGCACCATTCTTTGTGCATACCCATACACGCGGTCACTGGGTTAATGTGTCATTTCGGCTCATCTGCAAGGGGCAGGGCGGAAGGCTGGTGTCTATTTTGCTTCCGGTCCGGCGCAGCAGGAGTCCGGAAGCGTGTTGCAAAGCCACAGTGAAGCGCTGACACTCTGCGATGGAGGTAGCAGAAAACCCAGCGGTGGGGATGGGCACAGGCACCAGCACCAGCAAGACTCCGGCGGGAGGCAGCTCCATAAGTCAGTTTTTTCCCTAATGATTCTACCTCGTTTTAGGTGGAGGGCTGGTCTCCTTTCTTTTTTCCTCCCCTAGTGGCTTGGGGGCCTGTTTTGGCACGGGAATGGCACTTTTTCTTTCCTAGTGCACCTAGTTAAGAAGCCACATGTGGGTACGATGTTCTCACTAAGGTTTCCCCTGCTTTCTTCTGCTTTTCCTCCAGGTCAAGACACTAAAACGAAATGTCCCTCATGTAGATCTAAGATGAGCGAAAGTTGGAAGAGGGCACTTTGCAATGCAATGTATTTCTTCTTTGGTTCAAGAGGAATCCGCCTCTATGCGGGAAGAGTTGATTACCTCTGCAAAGAAAGAACGGTTTGCCACGATCCAGACCCTTTGTGACTCACTAGTTTCCCCTTCCACAACTCAAGCCTCCACCTCTCGGTCCTCTCAGGATTCGGTTACGATACCAGCTCTGGTTTCCTTAACTGAAGAGCCAGGGTCCAGGGAATGTTGCTCCCATGTACCCTCCAGCGAGGGTTCAGAGGAGGAATCTGCAGAATCCTCTTCAAAATTTAAGTTATACTTGGAAGATGTGGAAGGCTTTCTCAGTGCCATATATGTCACATTAGGCCTGAACGAGAAAAAAAGGGACTTAAGTTTGCATGAGCACATGTATGCGGGTCTAAGCGAAACCAAGGGGCGGACCTTTCCGGTCCACTCAGTCATTTCTGAGGCCATTGTTAAAGGGGTTGTAAAGACAAAAATATTTTCCTCTTTAATTAAAGTCTGACAGTAGCTTATAAAGTAAAAAGTAATGTTTTGCATTATAACTAGTTTGATACTTGTTGAAATCTAGCTGTTTTATGCACCTCTGTCACTCCTGAATCGTTATTCTGACTGACTTCCTGGTTTGCGGTGCACATTCATTCTTGCTACATCACGGCCTAATGGGAACTACAGTTGCCATTAGGCTTAGCCTCCATGCCTATGAGGGTTAAGAGAGCATCTTCACGCAGGGCTGTAGTCATAGGGAGGGGGTGAGCACATTCTGCTTTCCACCATGCAGATGCTGGTGGAAAGCAAGAAGAGGAAAGACAGGAAATGGCACTTTCAAACCTGGATTACTGTATTTTGGAGGTCAAAACGAAAAACGAGGTAAGTGATATTTAAATGCTCTAGCTTACCGCAATCAATTAATCTAATAAAAAAACAAACCTTTAGTGTTCCTTTAAAGAATGGCAGGATCCAGAGAAAAGGCCTTTTTTCTCTAAAGCACATAAAAGGCGTTTTCCTTTTGCGGAAGATCCGGCAGCAGTGTGGAATAAGGTCCCAAAGCTGGATGCGGCTTCTTCACAAGTGTCCAGATCTACGGATCTGTCTTTTGAGGACATGAGTGTTCTCAAAGACCCTATGGACAAACGCATGGATCTTCTCCTCAAAAGGTCATGGCAATCGATCATGAACAATTTGAAGCCCGCCATGGCCACATGTGTTGCCCGGAATCTGGAATTTTGGGCTAATCGGTTAAAATCCCATATTTTGGCGGACTCGCCAAAACAGGAGATTCTGGACTCTTTCTTCACTTTGTCCGCAGCAGTGGCCTATATCGTAGATGCTTCGGCGGAAGCAATTAAGATGTCGGCAAGGTCAGCAGCCTTGGCTAATTCTACAAGAAGGGCATTGTGGTTAAAGACCTGGCATGGGGATGCGGCATCAAAGAACAAACTTTGTGGGTTTCCTTTCTCGGGGGGCCTCCTTTTTGGGCCTGAACTGGATAGTATCCTAGACAGGACTGCGGATAGGAATAAATCCTTTCCAGTTAAGAGGAAGAAACCGGCCCCCAGACGTTTTTTTCATCAGCAAAGAGTGCAAGAGAAAGGCAGCCAACCTCAGGCAGGTAGGAGAAATTGGGCAGCGCAGAAAACCAAGGGAAAAGGGGGAATTCCTTTAAAATCCCAATGACTCGACTGTTCGGTTCGGCGGAAGGTCAGAGGTAACCTCCAGCCGTTATATTCTGACCTAGGGTGGTCACATAGAATTCTCGGAGACCCCGCCAGAGAGGTTTTTAGTAACAAATACCCCAAATGATCCAGAAAAATCCCTGGCAATGAAGTCCTCTTTAAGAGAGCTGAGGCAACAGGGAGTGGTAGTACAGGTACCCCAGGCAGAACAAGGGCTGGGTTTCTATTCCCACGTCTTTCTGGTAAAGAAACCCACCGGAAAGTTCAGAATTAACCTAAATCTAAAACCATTGAACCAATCCGTCAAGTACAGGAGGTTAAAGATGGATTCTATTTTTTCTGTCCGGAATCTATTGACGCCAGGCTGTTATATGGCGTCAATAGATTTGAGGGATGCTTACCTACACATCCTGATCTCCCCACAGTCCCAGACTAGCAACAACGAGGGGAGGGGTGGTTCAGCACCTCCAATACCGGGCCCTCCCTTTCAGGCTGTCATCCTCACCTCGAATTTTCACCAAGGTGATGGCGGAAGCCTTAGCCCCGCTTTGTCTACAGGGGGTGGCAGTTATACCCTACCTAGACGACCTTTTGTTCTTTGCCCCTTTGAAGGAAAGGTTGTTGGCAGACCTGTCCAGAGCGTAAGTCCACCTGGAGTCACTGGGCTGGATTCTGAATCTTCAGAAGTTGTCCCTATTGCCTGTTCAGGAGATTCTTTTCCTGGGGTACCAGGTGAATTTGCTAAGCCAAAGAATTTTTCTTCCCCAGGAGAAAAAGATCAAGGTCCAGGAGGCTGTGTCGCGGCTCCAGTCCAACCAGCCTTTTTCTGTAAGGCAAGTGATGTCGGCATTGGGAGTTTTGACTTCAACCATGCCGGCGATTCAGTGGGCGAGACTACATTTTAGGTGCCTTCAAAACTTCCTCTTGAGGTCTTGGGATGACAGTCTCGTCTCCCTGGACACTCACGTAAAGATCCCGTCTCAGGTAAAAAGACCCCTATATTGGTGGAAAGACCAGCAGGTCCTTTCAAATGGTCTAGATTGGTCTTTTCCACTGGATAACAGACTGACTACAGATGCCAGTGCATGGGGATGGGGAGCCCACTTGGAAAGGGACTTCATCCAGGGGTTCTGGATAAAGGAGGAGTCAGAACGGTCCTCGAATTGGAGAGAGTTAAAGGCGATTGCCTTAGCTCTAAGGAAGTTTGCTCCGGGTCTTCTAAACCAGTGGTCATCAACCCTGTCCTGCAGGGCCCACTAACAGGCCAGGTTTTATGTATTACCTTGGGGAGATGCAGACTGGAATACTGCAATCACTGAGCAGCAAATGACATTACCTGTGATGCATTTCTGTTATCTTGCAAACCTGGCCTGTTAGTGGGCCCTGCAGGACAGGGTTGATGACCACTGTTCTAAACGTTCAGGTGTTGACGGACAATGCTACGGCTGTAGCATACCTAAACAGGCAAGTATCTTACTTTGGGCAGAAAAGAACTTGCGATCCCTTTCAGCGTTGCACCTGAAGGGATCCCTGAACGGAGTGGCAGATTTCCTGAGCAGACACCAAGTACGGGAGTCGGAATGGTCTCTGAACCTGGAGGTCTTTCTAGAAATCTCCAACAGGTGGGGTCTGCCAGAGGTGGACTTGTTTGCCTCGAGAGAAAACTCCCAGGTGCCTCTATTCTTTTCCCTAAACATACTGGACGGGTCCCTAGGAATAGATGCTCTGGCGCATCCCTGGAGATTTCGCCTGTGCTTCGCGTTCCCCCCCGTTCCAGTTGATTCCATTAGTTCTGTGAAAGATTCAGAGGGAAAGGGTCCCAGTCATTCTGATCACTCCGTACTGGCCCAAGAGAGCGTGGTTCTCGACGGTCCTAGGTATGGCTGCCAGACCATGTTGGCATCTACCTCCCAGTTGAGACCTTCTGAGGCAAGGCCCAGTGTTTTATCCGGACGTGTTCAGTCTCTCCCTTGCAGCCTGGTATCTGAGAGGCGGCTCTTAAAAGAAAAAGGTTTTTCGGACCGTTTAGTTTCTACCCTGTTAAACAGCAGGAAGAAAGTAACTAGAGCCATTTATGTAAAGGTTTGGAGGGTGTACACGACCTGGTGTAACTCCTCGGCCCTGGACCCCAACAACCTTAAGCCATTTTGGAGCTCTTACAGGGCGGAGCAGATAAGGGGTTGGCGGTCAGCACTCCAAAAGTGCAAGTATCTGCCTTGGCAGTTTTCCTAGAAAGGTCCGTAGCTTCAGAACCATTGGTAGCTAGGTTTTTCAGAGCCCTCTCAAGGACTAGGCCGTCCCAGGTTAAGGGATTCCCGAAATGGGACCTCTCAGTGGTGTTGAAATCTTTGGCTGGAAAGCCCTTTGAGCCCTTAAAGGATGCATCTCTGAGATGTTACTTTAAAAGTTCTATTCCTGATCGCCATAACCTCAGCACGCAGGATTAGCAAATTACATGCCCTGTCAATAAGGGAACCTAACTTATCTCTTTTTTTCAGATAGGGTTGTGCTTAGAACAGACCCCAAGTTTTTGCCTAAGGTAGCTTCAGCGGTCAATCGCTTTTTTTTTTCACATGCTAGATGTGAGAAGGGCTTTGTTATGCTACCTTGGAATAACAAAGTGCTTCAGACGTACAGACTCTTTATTTGTTTGAGGGTAACCAATAAGGACGCCCAGCCTCAAAGGTTTCCTTGGCTAGATGGCTAAAGTTAGCTATTCGGGAGGCCTATTTGCATGCAGGTGTGGTCCCGCCAGAAGGGATCTGTGCTCATTTAACGTGAGCGCTTGCAGTCTCATGAGCAGAGAGAGCTGGTGCCACCCCGGAACAGATCTACAAAGAAGCTACGTGGTCAAGCTTCAACACGTTTGTACGGCATTATAGGTTGGACCACATTTCTGCCATTGACCAAGCGTTTGGCAGGAAGGTCCTACATGCTGTCGTCCCGCCCTAAGGTGGTAAGTCTCTGGTATCCTCAAGGTGCTGTCCTTAAAAGATGCCCTGGGAAACTTAAAGTTGGTCTTACCGGTAACTTGTTTTCCAGAAGTCTTTCAGGACAGCAACGACCCGCCCTATTGGTTTTGATGTGCCATGCTGTGACTTAACGTATGTGTTTATATGTTCCAGCCGGGGCCAGTGGTTTCTCTGTGACAACTGAAGTGTTCTGGGGAGGGATTTCCCTTTAAAGAATTGGGAAGAATTTTCCCTTCTCGTCTTTCAGGACAGCCACAATAGAGAGATAGGCTCCTCCTCTTCCTTAGGAAACACTGCACAGCCTTTAAGACTCTCCTCCCCCTGCCAGACCTCAGTTCTTAGTGTTTCCTCCGGTGGGGAGACACTGCAGAGGAACCTAGGCCGGTGCAGTCAGGGGACTGTGGCTGTTTTTTCTCCTACCAAGGGAGCAGGGGCCTCCTAAGGAAAAAATCCTTTTTGGCTGGTACTCACCGCCAGACGCACCCCAATCCTGGCCGAGCACGGCAGATGGCTTGAGGAGGGACCCTATCGTGTCCACAGGACCATGGCGTGGGAGGCCTCCAGGACGCCCTGTTTTTTTACAGGCCGCATACTTTTTTTCTAAATTCGCGGGCTGAGTAGCGGGTGACGTCATCAACAGCGCGTCGGAAGCCTCCCCTTTGACCCGCGACTTCCGGTTATAGGTCGCGGCGCTGATAGAGGCCCAGCGTGTTTGCTGAAGAAGTCTGAAGCTTGCTGGGGCAAGTCGACACAGCGCAACCACCTCAGGATGTCGGCGACTTCTCCGGAAGGGTGCACGACCAAGGACGCTTCCTCCAGCCAGCCTAAGGTAAGAGTTCCCTGGGGAGGGGTCCCTAAACCTTAGGCCTGGTCCTTCACCCCACTATTCCCCCTTGGTGGTTGGGGGGGGGGGGGACGACCATAGGGGAACCTAGCAGGTTCCCCTAAAGAAAAAAAGAAATGTGCCTCCTGTAGGGACACTCTTCCTGAGTCTTGGTCCAAAGTGTTGTGTAGGGAATGCATTCACTCCTTGGTCAGGGAAAGGGATGAAGAGCAGGAAGGTAGCCTAGCAGCCTCTGTTAAGGAGCTTTCCTCCACTTTCGCTTCCTTCAAATCTTTGTTTGAAAGGCTGCAACCTCCCACTGTCCCCACACAGGTTACAACCCAATCAGTTGAACAGGGTCTTGCTCCTGTCACACCTGATCATACAGCAACGACAGTTGATCTTGCAGGCCCTTCCCAGGCAGTACCCTCTGGGGAGAGTGTGGCCTCGGTTCTCAGGCAGAGTCAGATGATGAGGACCAGGACGGGGATTCCAGGAAGCCCTCGAGATATAAACTGTCCCTTGATGAGGTTGAGGACTTGTTAGGGGCCATTTACACGACTCTGGGCATTCAGGCCGAAAGTAAACCTCTTAGCCTTCATGACCAAATGTACAAAGGTCTGGGGGAACAGAAGAGAAGGGTTTTTCCTGTACATGAACTTCTAACTGATACTATCAAAAAGGAGTGGAAAGACCCCGAAAGGAAGCCCTTTTTTTCCCAGTCCCTTAAAAGGAGGTTCCCATTTTCTGAGGATCCTGCATCCATTTGGAACAAGGTGCCTAAATTGGATGCGGCGTTCTCCCAAGTATCCAGAAATACTGTCTTGGCTTTCGAGGATATGGGCACTCTTCCTGATGCAATGGACAAAAGAATGGATTTCCTCTTGAAAAAAATGTGGGACTCGGTTATTGGGAACCTTAAGCCAGAATTAGCTGTCACAGTGGTGGCCCGTAATTTAGAACATTGGCTCTCTAAAATTCAGGAGCACATTGAGGCTGGGACGGATAAGGAGACCATTTTGTCCTCCTTCCCTACAATGTTACGAGGCATCGCTTACATTGAGGACGCTTCGGCTGAATCCGTCCGCATGTCAGCCAGGTCGGCAGCTCTGGCCAACTCTGCCAGGAGAGCCCTCTGGCTTAAAACTTGGCCAGGGGACCTAGCTTCCAAATCCAAGCTGTGCGGGATACCTCTTACAGGGGATCTCCTGTTTGGCCCGGGTCTTGAGTCAGTCTTGGATCGTACAGCTGACAGGAAGAAGTCTTTTCCCCAGAGACGTAAAGCTCCAGTAAAGGGGAGGGGGTTTCGTCCCCAAAGGCACTCAGGGGTCCCAAAGCCGGAAGTTCAGAAGAGAATCTGGACGCCTAGGGGAAGGGGCAGAGGAGCGATTTTTCGCCCTCCTGACCAGCCCGCTAAAAAACAATGACTCCCAGGTCAGGGTGGGGGGAAGGTTGGGGGCCTTCCTCCCACAGTGGGAGTCAATTTCCCCCAACAGGTATGTCCTGGCGATAGTAAGGAGGGGCTACTTCCTAGAGTTCTCTTCTCCCCCCCCAAAGATATCTGGTCACTCAACTTCCCAGAGACAGGGAAAATCGGAGGCTCTCATTGGAGCCTTAAAAGAGCTAAAGAACCAGGACGTGGTCCTCAGGGTTCCAGCGACAGAGGAAGGGAAGGGTTTTTACTCACACATTTTTGTGGTGAGGAAAACCTCAGGGAAGTACAGGTTAATCCTAAACTTGAAACCCCTAAACAGGTCAATCGCATACAAAAAGTTCCGTATGGAATCAATCTTTACGGTCAGGGCCCTCCTTCCACAGAATTGCTTTATGGTCTCTCTGGACCTCAGGGACGCGTACCTACACGTACCCATCGCAGAGGGGTCTCGGAGGTATCTACGCCTAGCGATAGACCTAGGAGGGGAGGTGATGCATCTTCAGTTCCAGGCTTTGCCATTCGGTCTATCCTCCTCACCCCACGTGTTCACCAAGGTCCTGGCAGAACCCATAGCATTTCTGCGTCTCCAGGGAGTAGGCATCATAGCCTACCTGGACGACCTGCTCCTTTTTGCGGCTTCTCCAGAACAACTATTCAGAGATCTGGAATTAACCAAGAGAACTCTATCGGGTCTAGGGTGGCTGTTAAACTTAGAAAAATCCAGCCTGTCACCATCTCAACAAATCTCTTACTTAGGGTACCTTTTGGACTCCACCCTCCTAAGGGTCTTTCTCCCCAGGGAGAAGGCCCTGAAATTAGACAGGGCGGTGGCCACCCTACAGGGCAGTCGGCAGGTGTCGATCAGGTCCCTAATGTCGACCCTGGGCCTGCTTACGTCCACCCTTCCGGCTGTCCAATGGGCAGGCCTTCACTTTCGGCCCCTGCAAGCTTTCCTCCTGAAAATCTGGGATCACGATCTGGAGCGGCTAGATACCCTAGTGCAGGTTCCAACCCAGGTAAAGCGGTCCCTCTGGTGGTGGAGGAAGATTTCCAATTTATCGCAGGGTCGGCTATGGCATATTCCAGTTCCTCAGGTGGTAACCACGGACGCAAGCGGCAGAGGTTGGGGGGCTCACTTAGGGTCCCTTCCAGTGCAGGGCGTATGGAAAGATGCCGAGTTGGGGAAGTCCTCCAATTGGAAGGAGCTGATGGCGGTCGGTCTAGCCCTCAGGTTCTTCCAGGAAGAGCTTCAGGGTCACCACGTCCAGGTGCGGTCGGACAATGCTTTGGCTGTGGCCTATCTGAACAAGCAGGGCGGCACGAGAAGTGTAGTCCTGTCGGCCATTACATCAGGGATTCTTCACTGGGCCGAAGCAAACACCCTGTCATTATCAGCGATCTTCCTAAGAGGGATAGAAAACAAGACGGCAGATTTCCTCAGCTGAAGTCAGCTGAGAGAGAGCGAGTGGGCTCTCAGTCAGGAAGTTTTTCATCTCCTAGTCAGGAGGTGGGGTTCTCTGGAGGTAGACAAAACGCGAAAACCCCTTGTTTTTTCTCCCGGAACAAAAGAGAGGGAGCAAGGGGGGTAGATGCCCTGTCCCAGAGCTGGGAGTTCGGGATTTGTTATGCCTTCCCACCTCCAGTGCTTCTACCGGCAGTTCTAAGAAAGTTCCAACTGGAGAACACCTCTATGATTCTAGTGGCACCTCACTGGCCAAAAAGGGCTTGGTTCTCGGTCCTCAAACAACTGACCATGGAACCTCCCTTCTTCCTCCCATCCACAAGGGATCTTCTCTCGCAGGGTCCAGTCCTTTGCCCATACCCACACAGGTGGAGCCTAGTGGCGTGGTTACTGAGGAGACCTTGCTAAGGTCTAGAGGGTTTTCTGAAAGGTTAACTGCCACCCTTCTTAGTAGCAGGAAGAAGGAAACCCGCTCTATTTATAGGAGGGTCTGGCTTCGCTTTAATGCGTGGCGCCTAGAATATTCCTGTTCAGTGCAGAACCCCTCTTCAGTATTGGAGTTCCTACAGTGTGGGGCAGATAAGGGTCTTTCAGTCAGTACCCTTAAGGGTCAAGTTTCTGCCCTTAGTGTATATCTAGAGAGTCCACTGGCCAGTAACTCCTGGGTAATCCGGTTCTTCAGAGCATTATCTAGACAGAGACCGTCCCAGGGGCCCCCCTTCCCCAGGTGGGATTTATCCTTAGTTCTTCAGGCCTGAACAGGGTCTCCCTTTGAACCTCTAGACGGATGTCTGTTGAGGGAGTTGACTTTAAAGACTGCTAGGAGGGTCAGCGAGATAGAAGCCTTGTCTGTTAGACCCCCTTTTTGTATTGTTTTTCCGGATCGAGTTGTTTTCAAGACTGATCCGGCCTTTTTACCCAAAGTATCTTCTAGATTCCATAGGAGTCAGGAGGTGGTGCTACCCTCTTTTTGCCCTAATCCCTCAGGTGAAAGGGAAATTAGGTTTAGTAAGTTGGACGTCAGGAGATGCATCCTACACTATTTAGAGCTGACCAAAGATTTTAGGAAGTCAGACTCTTTTTGTTTTATTTTCTGGAGTTAAGAAAGGACAGAAAGCGTCTCGGCGCACAATCGCTAGATGGCTTATACTAGCGATTGAACAAGCATATGCCTTGTCTGGTAAAGAGGTCCCTACAGGAATTAAGGCACACTCTACACGAGCAGTGGCTGCTTCCCAGGCTGAAACCGCTGGAGCCACGCCAGAACAAATATGCAAGGCAGCAACTTGGTCCAGCTACACCACCTTCATCAAACATTATAGAGTAGACTTGGTGTCGGCAGGCGACCAGGCCTTTGGGCGAAAGGTCCTGCAAGCCATAGTCCCGCCCTAGTTGGTGAGTACTCGATTATCCTCTCTATTGTGGCTGTCCTGAAAGACGAGAAGGGAAAAATGGAGTTACACTTACCGGTAACGTCCTTTCCAGTAGTCTTTCAGGACAGCCCTGGTTACCCACCCGAAGTTATGGAAGGTTTGTTTAATACAGGAACATAGTATGATCTTGATGTTTAATGATGGATTACTAACATGTTCTTGTGTCTCCCCAGCTGACCGGAGGTGCTCGTATAAAAACTGAGGTCTGGCAGGGGGAGGAGAGTCTTAAAGGCTGTGCAGTGTTTCCTAAGGAAGAGGAGGAGCCTATCTCTCTATTGTGGCTGTCCTGAAAGACTACTGGAAAGGATGTTACCGGTAAGTGTAACTCCATTTTTCCTGAAGAAGAGGGAGGAGTCGCTATCTCTCAAGGTCCTGTCCTGAAAGACTTCTGGAAAACAAGTTACCGGTAAGACTAATTTGAATTTTTGCTTGTACTCTTTTTGCATCCTGGTCTTCTTCTCCAGCTTCTTTGATCGTCCGTCGTCCTCGGTGGATGGTTCTCTGCTCCTTTCCCTAAAAAAGCCTTGTTATGTTGTGGATCCTGATACGTCTGGTGGTATCTGTCGTCTTCTGGATAGTCACTGAGGGGTGTATTGATTGTAGGTATGTATGGGGTATTGTTCATATGAACGGTTATGTCCGTGGGGTGGGGTGCCCTAGTGGTCTCTCTCTCTAATTATTCTCAAAGGATGCACCTTGTAGGGGACCTCTCTGTTAACGTTGGTCATATGGTGGTCTATTCCAATTGTTCCCATTGTGTGGCTTCTTGTTTTTCCAATGAGGTTTTTTCCGCCCATTGTGTGGCGTCTGGTTGTATTGGGGTGGTCCTCTTTGTGGAGTTTGTTGTTTGGGGTTGTTATATCCTTCATTGGGTCGTGTATGTCTCGGTGAATCGATCCCATTTTTATAGGTTTCTTTTAGTCTGAGGTAGCCTGTATGTTACAATACGGTCTGCTGTGGGATTCCCATGGGGTGTGTTGATCCTGCTTCTTTTCTCTGGCATGGAGTAAGTAGAAATAAAGTTGAGATGTCCCAGTTGGCTTTTTTAAAATCATTAATATCCCTGGTGTATTTTTTGCTTTTTCTATTTTGGACTTCTTTATCCTTTTTGTTTAAATCTTTGTTCAATTGTGCAGTTAGTGCAATGAATTCTGCTGATTCTTTGTGTATCTCTAATTCTTTCTTGATGTCTTCTATAGAAAAAAAAAGTTTTTTCCGTTTTTTTAAATGGCAGCAAGTAGCAATAAAATACCTGGGAATTGTTATCCCTAGAGACTTGAACAAGTTACAAGAACTGAATTACAATGCGACAATCCAAAAAGTAATACAATTGTTAAAAAAAAAAAAAAAAAACACTCCTGGATAGGAAGAATTAATATAATAAAAATGGACATATTCCCCAAATTGCTATATATATTTCAAACTGTGTTCCTTTAGCCAGAGCAATAGGAAGCTTTATCATAAAACACCACGAATCAAAAAAGAAATTTTAATTAGAACTAAGAAAAAGGGGTAGCACTACCTGATTTCTTAAAATATCTACAAGCCGCCTCTCTGACTAGGATAGTAGACTGGTACCAAAATATGGAGGACAAACGATGGGTTAAACTAGAAGATATAGGTATTCAACTCAAAGCGTTCCCCTGGATAAAACCTCACTTAAGACCTGGAAATAAAAAAATAACAATCTTTGTAAGAGCCACATTAAAATATGGGACGCAGAATTAAAAAAGGGGAACTTATCCACTATGATGGGACCAATGACCCCATTGTTCTTCAATCCAGAGAACGAGATCAATAAAAATGTATTGAAAACAGAATTTTTAAACTGTTTTATTATGCTGCCTGAAAGAGAAATGGACACTGGCAACAAAAAGCTAACCCAACCCTTAAGCATCATGCATTCGTTTTCTACTCGTGCCCTCAGAGTGGTGTTGACCAAATCTATGTATTATGAGATTTTAATATTTTTGTGATCTGAGTTAGTAAATGAGTTTTTACCCAGAAGTGAAAGCTTTAACACAACAAACATTGAGAGCCTTAATATATGACATAATGCAAGTTTTCCATAATTATCATGCCCCTGTGCATGAGGGCCCTATTCTGCCCCCCCCCCCTTTTTAAGATCGATCTCCCTGCTCTAGTCTGCGTTTTGATATAGGCCTCCCCTTTATTGGTTTTCATAGAGTGGCTCTGATCTCTCCTAACACTATTCAAACCTTACTCATCCTTTTTAAGTTTGGCTAATCCTCAATCCCCATTCTTTGCATAAGTTGGCTCCCTTCAATGCAAATTCTTGGCTCAAATAATTTTGGGAGGGAAACTTAAAGTGATTGTAAAGTTTTTTTTTTTTCCCTTCTCTTTTTTTTTTTTTTCCCTTCTCTTTTTTTTTTTTTTTCCTTCTCTTTTTTTTTTTTTTAAATAACAAACATGTCATACTTACCTCCACTGTGCAGTTAGTTTTGCAGAGTGGCCCGATCCTCCTCGCAATAGCTAACCACCTCTGGGAAGCTCTCTCCCGAGGGGGTTAGCTTGCGAGGATCGCTTCTGGGAATTTTTATTTCTACCACTATGGACTTCAATGGACTTTAGTATTATTCTGTTTACCATCATTGATATTGGTGTAACTAACTTTGACTAACCTGTGTGGAGCGCGGCTTTTTATATTCCATTGTTAGCTTGCGAGCGCCCACTCTGTCACACACTGCGTCCATAGACAGAGTGTATGACCCGATCCCGTCCCTTGTTGGCTGCATCATTGAATTTGACATCAGTGGGAGCCAATGGCTGCACTTCTATCAATCTATCCAATCAACGCTGAGACTCTGGAGAAGAGGGTGACCGGCGGACGTGCACAGCAGATGAATGGGCTCAGGTAAGTGAAACGAGGGGGCCCATAACAGCGAGGTGTTTTTTCACCTTAATGCATAATATGCATTAAAGTGAAAAAACACAAACCTTTACGACCCCTTTTAAGTTTGCAAATTCTTGATATTTTCAGGGAAATTAACTATTCATGACAGGCTGGTCACCTTCATTACATATGACGAGGGATCTTTTGAAGTTAATATTTGTAGAACAAAGAGGTTTAGGTTCCCTTGTTTAGAGAAACTAACTCGGGCCCCAAACTGCCTGTGAACATTTTTCTCGTATATAGTAGTAATTGGCAGATTCCTGGCACCCTAAATGCTTGCCGACCAGCCGCCGCAGTTATACGGCAGCAGGTCGGCTCTGCTGGGCGAGATCACGTAGATCTATGTCATCTCGCCGGTCAGCCAATAGGGGCTGACGCACGTGCACCCGCGATCGCTCGTTACAGAGCGAGAACCGGGAGCTGTGTGTATAAACAGCGCCACTACCCTATATGTTTTTCAGCCAGATTTAGACATGCTCTCAGGATCGTCAAACAGATGCCTCCTTGGGATCTGTCATTAGTGTTAAATGCTCCAACAAGGGCTCCTTTTGAGCCTTTGCATGAAGCTTCCCTGAAATGTATTTACTTAAAGTGGTAGTAAACCCTTCAATTTGATAGTTACAAAAAAAAGTTAACATTCCCGGCATGCCGGAAATGCTAGCTGTCACATTTGCTTGTGCTCTCAACCAAACTGTCAAACCATCCAATGGCTGGTTTCATAACAGATCACATGTACAGCATCATGGCAGTTGCAGATTAAACAGAGGTCAAGATGGCCGCTTCCTTGGCTAAAAATGATAGGAGGGTTTACTTCCACTTTAAAGATTTCCTTCCTTTTGGCTGTTTTTTCAGGAAGGATTTTTGATCTACAGTCTTTCCTGTAGTCACCTTCCTGAGGATTCTAGAGGACAGGTTAGTGATTAGGCCTGATCCTTTCTATTTGCCCAAAGTATCTTCTTACTTTCATAGGTCCCAGAAAGTAGTCCGGCCTAGTTTCTGTACCTCTCCCAAGAATGCGGAGGAGGAAAGATTTTTATTTATTTTTTTTTATTATTTTTTTAGAGTTCCCAGCTGTTAGTATTGTTCAGTGGCCCCAAGAAGGGTTTCTATAGCGTCTAAAAGCTCTATTGCCAAGTGGATTAGGAAAACTATTTGTGAAGCTTACAAAGCGTCAGGTCGTATCCCTTCTTCTAGAATTAATGCTCATTCAATGAGATCCATGGCTACGTCTTGGGCAGAAAGAGCGGGACCATCATGGGAAGACATTTCTAAAGCTGCCATCTGGTCCTCTCATGCATTTGTCAAACATTTAAACATTTATAGAGTTCAGATGTTTCCAGCCAGGACCTCTCCTCTCATGTAGCTGTCCTAGATGGTGGGGGGGGGGGGGGTCTCCCGTTAGTCTTACATGTAATGATATTGCTAGGAACCTTCCAGGACAGCGTCTATATTCCCACCCTATTCTACTTTCACCTGGTGGTGGTGTTTTATATTTTTATGTTTTTTCCTCTGCCGAGTGCACTTTGGAGGTTTGCTTGATCTTCTAAACAACTGAGGGTCAGAGGAAAGGGAGGGGCCTTTTAAATTTTATCTGATTTGTGTTTCCTGTAGAGGGCGGAGCCAATCATCTCTCGTTGCTGTCCTGGAAATACCGTTACCTGTAAGACTAACAGGTTTTTCTGTTAGCTTGAAATTGTTTTCTGTCTTTTACCACCAACAGCTGCTGGTATATCATTCTGTAAATGTAATATCCTGGAAGTCTCTCCAGTTTGCCAAAAAAGCAATGGCAGTCATAGGCCAGATATATTAAATCCTGTATGTTTCTTTCTCGTACATCACGGGACACAGAGCAGCATATTCATTACTATATGGGTTATATGGAGTACCTTCAGGTGTGGACACTGGCAATCTCAAACAGGAAGTCCCCTCCCTATATAACCCCCTCCCATAGAGGAAGTACCTCAGTTTTTTCGCCAGTGTCTTAGGTGTTGGTCACGGAATAGCTTTGCCTTCACATCCTTGGGATTAAGGCGGGCTAACCGGATCTGTCCAAGGAGCCTCAGTGCCAAAGTGAACAGTACCCGGGCCCCAAACCGTGGGGTTTTGCCTATAATGCTCCTCTCTAGAGGGCTGGACCCTGGGCCCAGGACTTGGAGTTTTTCTAAACCAAAAGATCCTGTTTGCCAGGGTGCTGTATAGGTCCAGGACAGTCGGTTCCTTCCAGGACCCCAGTGCCTGAAGGTCTACTACGCTACCCACGGAGATGGGAGAAGATTGGACCGTTTTGCAAACGTCCTGCGGCATGGAGCAGGTAAGAGGGGAGCCTGCGGGACTTGGTTCGGCAGCAGGCTCTCCAGGGGAGATCTTAAGGGGGGTAGCCTGAGTATGCTCTGCATTGGCACCATGGTCACTATGTCTGATGGACAGGATGGCCTGAAATGTCCCCCCCCCCCCATCACTTGATCCCCCTACCTATCTATGTATGTTTGCTAGCTACCTCCTGCTCGCTGGTTGAAGGTCTTTAAAAAAAAAAAAAAAAAGAGATCTGTCTCTAGGCTAAAGGGACTCCTTAGGGGCCTGTTTTAAGCCTTACCTAGCCGGGATTCAAATCTGCCGCCTGATGCGTCCTCCAGCCTGCATTCCTGGGCTCCAGAGTGCGTCTCCTCCTGGGCTCTCCTCCCCCGACAGTCGCGCGCACGCACGCATGCATATAGAAAAATTTTCGCGCCGTTCGGGAGGGGGGGGGGGGGGGCGGGGAGCGTGACTGCAGTGTAGAGTGGGCGTGCCTTCAATTGCTGTTATACACAGCAGGCGCGATCTTGGCTCAGTTCAAAGCTGAGCTGGAAGAGAGAGGACGCAGAGCTGGCAGCACAGTGACTCCCGGTGGCGAGAAGGGGTACTACATGCTGGAGTCAGCTCCAATGCTTTTTGTTAAGCCATAAATCCCCTTGGCAACAGGTTGAATGCTGGCAAACATGTTGGGGGTGGGGCTGTATGTTGTGAAAAACAATAATATTATAAAGGAAAACATACTGAGCCCCACCGTTTTTGGGCATTAGTGATCCTATTGTCCCCTAAACCTTATTTTTTTGTACTCCTGGCTATAACAGTCTGTTGTTGTAGGCGGAGTCCCTCGGGTTTGTATTATGGCTTCCAAAGGTTCAGGATCAAAACACAAAAAAAAAAAAAAAAAAGGGCAAAGACAAAGGGGTTCCTCCTCTGGTTCTGATGATATGCCAATACTTTCCCCACAGGTTATTCCTATAGGGGTCACCTTGGATAAGCCATTAAGGGGGTCTGGTGCTGAGGCTGGCCCAGATCGGCCCAACCCTGTGTTATCACAGAGGAGATGCTAGCCGTCACCCTAGGGGGGCTAGAGAAAAAAGTTAACAGCTATGATCGCTGGCTCTTTTTCTGGCAAGAAGCGGACTAGATCCCCATCGCCAAAAGGTGTATCCTCGGATGCTGAGATTCTCTCTCCGGAGGAATTAGAATTTCAGGAGGATCGGTTAGACCAGAACCTAGAGGAAGGATCTACCACTGAGGAATCGTTTTCAGCCTCCCAGATGGGGAGTCTGTGGGTCCAGTCTTTGACAGACATGGTCCGCTCGGCATTTAATTTGCCATTTCCAGAGCCTCAGGTTCCTGCGGTATCCTCTTTGGGTTGAAGGACTTTCTGGCTTCTATAGACATGAAGGATGGTTACCTTCATGTACCAATCTTTCAGCCACATCAAAGATTTTTTACGCTTCGCAGTGATACAGCGTCACTTCCAATTCGTGGCGCTCCCCTTCGGGCTGGCTACGGCCCCCGGGTATTCACGAAGGTCCTAGCTCCAATTCTAGTCAATCTAAGGATCCAAGGGGTCTCGGTCCTAGCATACCTGGACGACCTCTTAATCATAGATCACTCGCTTCCTTGGCTGGAATGCGCAGTAGCCCTCATGGTTCAGTACCTCGAGAGGTTCGGCTGGGTCCTAAACCGGGGAAAAAATCAGCATTTCAACCTACAAAGCAGTTGGAATATCTCGGCATGAGATTAGACACAGAACAGCAAAAGGTGTTCCTGCCCCTGGTAAAGGTCGAGGCTATCAAAAAATTGATTCAGTTGGTTCTAAGCAAAAGAGAACCAACTATTCGCCTATGTATGCGATTACTAGGCAAACTAATGGCCATGTTCGAGGCGATACCGCACGCGTCCTACAGAAGCGAGGCGCTGTGGCTTAGTTGGTGAAAGTGCCTGTCTAGTAAACTGGAGATCCTGAGTTCAGATCTCAGCAGTGCCTGCCGTGGCGTCCTTCCAAACAATTCTAGCAGCTTGGAGCAAGGGAGCAAAGGCCTTGGAGTTTCCTGTGACGCCGTCATTAAAGGTCCGGCAGAGTCTATGCTGGTGGTTAAACCCTCAGAACCTTCTGAAGGGGAGTCTTTCTGCCCAGTGGTCTGGAAGGCTAGAGAGCGGTCTTGAACGAGTTCACTCGCCAAGGAACTTGGGCAGAGGCAGAGAGGCAGCTGCCCATCAATATCTGGGAGATCGGAGCGGCTCGACTAGCCCTCCTGGCATAGACATCCAGATTACAGGGGTCCTCGGTGAGAATACATTCAGACAATGCCACAGCGGTTGCATATATGTGAACCACCAAGGGGGAACCAAGAGTCAAGCCACTCAGAGAGAGATGAGCTTGGTTTTTCGGTGGGCAGAGGTTTATGTACCCTGCATATCGGCGATATTCATTCCCGGGGTGGACAACCTGCAGGCGTACTTCCTAAGTCGCCAAACCCTGTCGCCGGGGGAGTGGTCTCTGCATCCACAGGTCTTTCAGACAATCTGCCAGAAGTGGGGAGTGCCAGACGTGGACGTCGTGGCATCAGGATTCAACAAGAAGCTAGACAGGTTCATGTCTCGAACGAGGGACCCTATGGCCTGCGGAACCGATGCGTTGGTTTGCCCTTGGCATCAATCATAACTTCTATATGCATTTCCCCCGCTGCAGTTACTACCCCGCCTGTTGCGCAGGATCATAGCACAGGCCGGTTATCCTGGTAGCCCCAGCTTGGTACCGGAGGGCATGGTACTCGCTAGTCCTGAAATTGGCAGCGGGAGGCCCTTGGACTCTTCCTCTATGGCCAGACCTGCTCTCACAAGGCCCGATCCTCCACCCTGCATTACGGCGTCTAAAATTGACGGCCTGGCGGCTGAATCCCTGATTCTCAGGGGTAGAGGTCTGTCTAGGCAGGTAATCCCTACCCTCATTAAGGCTAGAAAGCCGGCTTCCAGGGTAATTTGTTACAGGGTTTGGAGGGCCTACGTAGGCTGGTGTGAGTCTAAGAGATGGTTTTCCCGCAAGTATACCATTGATAGAGTATTAAGTTTTCTCCAGCTAGGAGTGGATAAAGGCCTGGCATTAAGCACGATCTAGGGACAGATTTCAGCCTTATCAGTGTGGTTTCAGAGGCCGCTGGCCGCCCACTCGCTGGTTAAGACCTTCATACAGGGAGTCTTACGTGTTAATCCTCCAGTCAAATCACCACTTTGTCCATGGGACTTAAATCTTGTTCTGTCAACTCTACAGAAACAACCCTTTGAGCCGTTGGCTGAGGTACCTTTGGTTTTACTGACTAGAAAGTCGGTATTTCTGATCGCCATAGTTTCGGCCAGGAGAGTATCGGAATTGGCAGCCTTATCTTGTAAGGAACCATATCTCATTTTTTATAGGGCGGTTTTCCGTCCTCATCCTTCCTTTCTACCAAAGGTTATATCCAGTTCCACCTGGACCAGGATGTGGTACTTCCATCCTTCTTTCCAAAACCCACCTCTAGAAAGGAGGGGTTGCTGCATACGTTGGATATTGTCAGGGCCATAAAGGCCTATCTTAAAGCTACAGAGAAGGTTCGGAAAACAGATGTGGTGTTCGTTTTACCGGAGGTGGGTCAGGCAGCTGCTAGATCCACCATCGCAAGAGGGATTAAACAATTAATCATTCAGGCCTGCGGTTTGAAGAGGTTGCCTCCTCCTTTGTCGGTAAAGGCCCATTCTACCAGGGCCATGGGCAGCACGTCATCAGATCTCTATGGCTCAAATATGCAAGGCAGCAACGTGGTCGTCAGTCCACACGTTTACAAAATTTTTATCAATTGGACGTAAGAAGGAATGCGGATACAGCCTTTGGGGCAGGCAGTACTGCAGGCCGCGATTCAAGCTCCTCAGGATCTGAGGGGGCTCCCTTGATTTAGATTTGAGATTTACATTTCTTGACTAAGTTGGATTTATTATTATTTGAGTATACCTCTTAATTAAATCCTTTTTTGGAAGATGTCTCCCTCCCCTCATTAAAGCACTGCTTTCGGACATCCCATATAGTAATGAATATGCTGCTCTGTGTCCCGTGATGTACGAGAAAGAAAAAGATTTTTAAATACAGCTTACCTGTAAAATCTTTTTCTTGGAGTACATCACGGGACACAGAGCTCCCACCCCTCTTTTGGGGAACATTTTTGGGAGGCATACTGCTTGCTACAAAACTGAGGTACTTCCTCTATGGGAGGGGGTTATATAGGGAGGGGACTTCCTGTTTGAGATTGCCAGTGTCCACACCTGAAGGTACTCCATATAACCCATATAGTAATGAATATGCTGCTCTGTGTCCCGTGATGTACTCCAAGAAAAAGATTTTACAGGTAAGCTGTATTTAAAAATCTCTTTTTTTCCAGTACAATGCTGGAGATCTCTGCGACGAACTTGTCTAGACATCCTATCTTTGTTCAGGCCGACATTATCTGGAGATTTCTTGCGCTATATACTGTGAGTGATATAGTGTTTGACTTGATGTACTGTGAATTTTCTGTGCGCTCATGCACCAAGCCCCTTTGTGCTGCTGGGTGTACAAGAAATTAATCCCTTTTCTACTCCTATTCCTTTACCTTTTTATGACATACTTGTGGTATTTGTACTTTTACACCTGGTGTCACTGATATTTATGGTTCCTGAAGTTACAAAGGGGCAGCGTGTTACTACAATAACCTGTTCTTGCTTACACTTTGTATGTTGCAAGCTGGCCACAGAGAGCACTCTTTATTTCTGCTTGGGCTTGATTAATAGTGATGGCACAAATATAATACAGGCAATGTATGCTTGTTATAAACACTATGCCATACCATTGATCCAGAAGCTGGAGCTGAAGTTGTGTACTGTTGCTGACATCTACTGGTTTTATAAGTATCTGACGGGCAGCTCCTTTTCTAATATTTGTGCCTATAGCATTTCCTCCCAAGTGGAAACTGGGTATTCCTCCATTCCCATGTTCTGAAAGATCCTCCTGATGGATGCCTGGCTGGGAAATACCTTGGGCACCCTGCTAACACATGTGACTTGGTTGTTGACAAAGTCTCAATTTATCCCCACAGCAACTGTGTGATATATTAATGCCATTACATTCTCTACTCCGCATCCTACAGTGCATGCATTTGTACTCTAAAAATCAGGAAACAAGGCCTTTTTTACAGGATGGTCAACACCTGGGTTGCTGCAGTCTCCATCACTGACATGCTTGCACATTTACACACCCTTTCCTGTGAGTAACCCTCAAGGGAATGACTTCACTGATGGCAATGGTGGGAACCGTGGCAAAAGCAAACATTCTCTCTGCTGAAGGCCTGTGGAACACTAAAACTACTCAATGTAAAATGCTTCCCTTGCAGTGTAGAAGGACCCTGTTTTAACACCAGTCTCTGCTTTTAATTCTCGTTCAATCTCAGGCACAAAACAAATGGCCTACCTTACAAAGGCAGACTTTCTGCAACCATGTCTAACTAGTCTTAATTTTCTCTTCCCCACTCCTAACACTTATGCCAACTAACTTGTATAAAAAATATGTATTTACTTGACTATTTAACTACTTCCATACTCGGCCTATTTTGGCACTCCCCTCATACATGTACAAATCATGTTTTTTTTTTTTTTTTGCTAGACGATTACTCAGAACTCCAAAAAACATTTTTTTTTTTTTTTTTTTTTCAGCAGAGACCCCAAGGAATAAAATTGTTGTCATTGCCACTTTGCATGTCACACAGTATTTACACAGCAATGTTTCATGAATTGAGAAAAAAAAAAAAACACTAAAGTTGGCCTGATTATTTTAAATTTTCTTTTTTAATAATGTGAACGATGATATTGCACCGAGTAATTGGATACGGAACATGTTCAGGTACTCAAAATGTTTTTTAGGCTAGAATTATTGCTCTTGCTCTAACGTTTGCGGTGATATTTCACATGTGTGGTTTGAATGCAGTTTACATTTGCAGGCACAAAGTACGTATGCGTTCGTATAGGGGCGCTTTGAAAAAAAAATTGTTGCAGTTTATCTCTTATTTTGACCCCCCCCCCTTTTTTTTAAACCAGAAAATTCCAAGTTTATTAAGATGCAAACAAGGTATACACGCATACATTTCAGTGGACCAACATCGTCCAAGAAAATCAAGAAGACGGTTACATTCTTACACCTTATATCAGGCCAGCTTTGTAACAAGAACATTTCCAAACATGCATGGGTATATCAGAAACTTTGGTACTAATACAAAAGGGAATAAAGAAATACAACAAAGAAAGAAACTTATCCCTGTGACTTCCATATACTGGAGAATTTCTGTGGTCGCCCCCTATGAATATAAATCATCTTTCTATATGACAGGGTGGCCTTTACCTCCCTTTTCCAGTCCCTCAATGATGGGGCCCTTGCCTGCATCCAGGCCTTAGCCACTACTTTTCTAGCCAGGAATAGTGACTCACATATAAAAATTGCCTCATATTTATCTACTTCGATATCGGGTATTAAACTCAAAAGACACAGCTTCGGGTCCATACCCACCGGGGACCCCATGTTATCATGTAAAAATTGCATCACCTGGAGCCAGTATGCCTGCATATCCGGGCAGTGCCATATTAAGTGGAAAAATTAGCCTGCCGTCAATCCACACATGGGGCATAAGGGGCTTCTCACGGATTGAACATTTCACCAATCTCACAGGCGTAAGATATGCACGGTGAATAATGTACAGTTGTGTCAATCTGTCCGAAAGCTTGGGAGAAGTCCTGACCCCCTCCAGAATTTCGCCCCAGTCTGCGTCCTCAATAGGTCCCACGTCTTGTTCCCACTGTATTTTGGCTGCCTGTGACACCTTACCTATCCTTCTTTGACGGATAATATATAATAAATATTAGATATGAGCTTAGCCGAATCAGACCCAAAAATAGTACTCAGCACCTGTGGAGTCTGTGAAACTACTGTGATAGAGGCCATCTGCGTTCTGATCACATGTCTAAGCTGCAAATATCTAAACCGGAACTGTGGTGGAAGCGAAAATTCTTCCCTTAGTACTGCAAAGGACTTGACTCCGGACTCAGTCAGGACCTGAGACAGGAACAATATCCCGTATGCCGCCCAGAGCCGTAGATCCGGCACCCTGTCCATTTCGGGCAGGCACCCATTGTTCCACAGTGGAGTGTGGAAATGAATATGGGACCTGTCCTGCTTTTTGAGGGCAATGTCCCATACTTTTTGTTGGTGAACCAACATCTCTGTTCCAAACCGGGATGACCTACAGCCTCCATGTCCCTTCCTGAACACTGCTTGAATGGGAGTGTGAAAGGGGCTGCTCGGATTATTGCAAACTAATGCCCTATATCTCTGTGACTCAGACGTGTTGAAATAGTACAGGTGAGAAAGCTGCAACGCTACATAGTAATCCTGCACATCCGGGAGGGAGCACCCACCCTCCAGGGTGGGGTTCTTGAGTATATGCAAGCCAAATAATGTATTCCGAGCCCCAGACAAAAGAATTTAGAATTGCTTCCATCTGCTTAAAGACTTTCAATGGTATGTACAAGGGGGAGTGCCAAATCGTATATAAGATCTTGGGTAGCAAGATCATTTTTACTAGGTTAATTCTACCCATTACCCCTAGGGGCAACCTCGAACAGGCCTGAGTTCTAGATTTGATAGTGGGGAACAAAGGTTCCACGTTATAAGCTACATAATCTCTAAGGTTCCGTGTAACTCTCACCCCGGGTATTTAACCTCTGCCGTTCTCTGCAAGGGTAGCTCTGGGAACATCTCCGGCGGGGGGAACTGATCCAGAGGGAGAATTCGAGATTTGTCCCAGTTAATCCTTAAGCCCGAATACCTACCGACCTACTCTATGATGTACAATGCTGTCTGCAATGAGGGGCCCTGATCCACCAAATACAGAACCGCGTCATCTGCATATAAGCCTATCTTTTCCCAAGTATCTCCTTTCCTAAGACCAATTCCTTCTGGGCTCATTCTAATGGCAATAGCCAAGGGTTCAGCCGCCAAAGCATACAATAGCGGTGACAGTGGGCACCCCTGCCTCGTGCCCCGTTCCAGGGAAATCTGACCTGAGAGCCAACCGTTAACAAAAATTCTATTTTTGTGGGTCTGATAGAGAAGTTGTACCCATCTAATATAGTTTGGGCCGAACCCATAGCTCCTCGGGCACTCCCACAGATACAGCCACTCGACTGAATCGAATGCCTTTGCCTTATCTAGGGCCACCACCACCCTAGTCCCCATGTTCTCATGCTGGGCTTGGATGTTCATGAACAACCTTCTGATGTTCATCGCAGTATTCTTCCCCGGCATAAACCCAGTTTGGTCCGGGTGGATCAAGAAAAAATGACTGTGTTCAGCTTAGATGATAATATTTTGGCCAAGATCTTAATGTCTACTGGCAGCAGGAATATAGGCCTATATGATTCTGGATACTTCAGGTCTTTGCCCGGCTTGGGAAGGACTATATCTGAGCCTCTTGCATCGACGAGGGAAGTGTTCCTAGTTCAAACATAGAATGTAATAGGACCTTTAGTTTAGGGACAAGCAAATCAGAATAAGCCACATACAATTCCAGGGGCAGGCCATCTAGCCCAGGAGCCTTGGATTTAGCCAGCTGTGATATTGCTTTGGCAATGTCCTGTGTGGTAATAGGTGCCTCTAGTGCCTGTACTTGAACCCCACTCAACTTAGGGAAGCGTAATGTGTGCAAGTAATCCTGTATCTCCTGTGGCATGTGTTGGCAATGAGAGCTATAGAGGTCCCCATAGAACTGCATAAACCTTTCCGCTACCCGCGGTGGATCTGTGATAACCGAGCCATCTGGCTCGGCCAGAGATACCACAACAGGAGGTCTATCCTCTAAATGTGCCCGGTAGGCCAGCATCTTCCCTGCCTTTTCCCCATGCTCATATATCCGTGTTTTACAGAAAAAATACGCTGTTTGGCCTGTTCCATATGTAACTGTGAGACCACCCTAGACAGTAGTTTCACCCTTGTTAGATTCTCAGGGGATGGCTGCATATTGTAAGTCTCTTCTAAATTCTGTAGAGTATCCTCAGACATGCTTACCACCACCCTAGAGGACGCTTTGAGTCTATTAATTCTAGTATCCAGTACTCTACGCGCATGGAGTTTAAATGCATCCCACTGGGGGTTGATTAAGTTAGCATCCAGCCCCTCAGAAAATAAATACTGCAGCTCTCTCTATACTTTCGTGATCCGTCAAAGCAGTCAACCAGAATGGGTTAAGTCTCCACACACATTTGGGGGCCTCCCCCAAAAGGGACATCTGCAACCAACATGGCGAGTGATCCAACAGGGCCCTAGGCGCAAAGCCAGCCCCAACCACCCTGGGCACGAGTGACGCAGAGACTAGAATATAGTCGATGCGGGACATAGTAGCGTGGCTAGTCGAGTCACGGGTGTATGTTTGGGCAGCGGGATTCCGCTGCCTCCACACATCCACCAGGGCAAATTCCGTTGGCTCAGTCTGGTCTGTCTGGGCCCCCCAGGCGACCCACCGGCCTGCGCCGGTCGACCCATAGTCATATTAAAATTCCCCCATCCAGACAGCCGGTACCGTCGGGTGCCTAGCCATAAATGCCAGGCCTGCAGTGATTACCTCTGAGCTGTACGGGAGGAGGGGGGGATTAAGCAAACTATTAGCAAAACAGGCATTCCACCAAGACAGGCATGTACACATAAATATTTCCCCTGCCGATCCGACTCCAGAGATATCAGCTCAAACGGAGTAGCTTTCGTTACCAATAATGAAACCCCCCTAGAGAAGCTGGTGTGCGTACTATGATAAGCCCAGCCTACCCAAGGGCGCTTTAGAGCAGACTGCAAATGACCCGTAGCATGTGTCTCGGTTAGCTCTTTGTGCCTTCAAAAATGTGAGGGCCGCAGTGCGCTTAATTTTGTTTCTCACACCTTAGACGGTCCACGTCACAAATTTAATGGAGGTCACGGTATCCTCCTATGGAAATTAGCTATTCGGACCAACAGGGTAAAGTTATGATAAAATAACATCCTATGTGTAGTGAGGTTTTCAGCATCGACAGCAAAACACAGTATTAGCCTTATTACATCGCTACAGTAACACGTACAGATTTTAAACCATTCAGGGTCACAACGGTGACCCTGCCAACAGACGTCCACCCCCCCTCCCAGCCCATCACCTCCCCAACTTGGTGCAGGCATCTGAACCCCAAACATAAACCTAAAAAACATAGCAAAAATCATCCAGCAGTAGATTCTGACTGGTGGCACAGATCTTGGTATCGGCTTGTAGTATGGTGTAACAGAGCCAGTCATTCCCTCAGGGGCGATTGTTCACTGAACCTCACGAGTTGCCGGAGCGGGGAATAAGCAATACTCCCAGAAGGTACAGACCTTTGCTCCTCCTGCTAGCCAACATAAATTACACTATGCTCACACCGCAGTTCCAATTATATTCCCAGTGTATCTCGATCATACCCACCGTGGTGGGGAGTTGCAATCATCAAGGTGTCTGGTGCCACTACCCCAGCCCGGGGGGAGCGACTTCCAGCACACACAAAGGCCCCCCACAAAAAAAAAGATATAAAAAATAGAGTATACTCATCAAAAGTGGGTGAATAAAACCACCAAAGGGAGGGCCCCCGGAGCATATTCGTGGCCCCTACATCAGGTCCTCAGGCATGTGGCATAAGGGGACGAGGGACAGACTCCCCCCAAATCCTTCCAAGGAACAGTACTCACCATCAGCCGAAGTTGTTGTTACACCGGCCTTCTCTTCCGATCCAGCCAGGCCGCAGCCGTGGCAGGGGTGTCAAACTGTACCCGACCAATGCTGAGAACAGCATTGCATACTTGGAATAATAAATCAGATCATCAGAGTGAAACACTGGATATGAGGAAATATTAAAGTGCCACGTCCCGATAACTAGGATTACAAAAGAAAATATATACCCATATGTATAGAAAGAAAATATGGATATTTAATATAAAAAGATATACAAAATTTGCAAAGTGCCATAAGAAGGCCTAAAATTGAAAACGCATTGACATGACAGACCACCCACTAGCTAAAAGTACATTTACAAAGGATCAACATTAAAGTCGGAGACTCGCAACCACTTGATTTATAGAATTTGAAGACCATTGAAGTTCTCAGGAGGTGGAGTGTCACGCGATGCTCAGCCCGACATGTTGCGCATTGGAAAAATGCTTCTTCAGGAGCTTACAATTATTCCGATTTGGAAAAGTAGAGGAAAGCAGTGAGGGCAGAGAGCATCTAACTGGCAATGAGGATTGCAGCATGTAGATGTATACAGGAATGAGGTCCTTTTAAATGCTCCAGGTGTAGCCAATAACGTTTATTCTATAAACCCAAACTAAAGCAGAACTCCTTCACTAGCACCAGCTCAATGGTTAATCGTTCGGGTAATCGATGAGGTAGGTTCAAAACAGTTGTTTCTTTCTCGTACATCACGGGACACAGAGCGGCATATTCATTACTATATGGGTTATATGGAGTACCTTCAGGTGTGGACACTGGCAATCTCAAACAGGAAGTCCCCTCCCTATATAACCCCCTCCCCTAGAGGGAGTCCCTCAGTTTTTTCGCCAGTGTCTTAGGTGTTGGTCACGGAATAGCTTTGCTCCACATCCTTGGGATTAAGGGCGGGCTAACCGGATCTGTCCAAGGAGCCTCAGTGCCAAAGTGGACAGTACCCGGGCCCCAAACCGTGGGGTTTTGCCTATAATGCTCCTCTTTGGAGGGCTGGACCCTGGGCCCAGGACTTGGAGTTCGTAAAGACCATAAGTTCCTGTTTGCCAGGGTGCTACATAGGTCCAGGACAGTGGGTACCTTCATAGGACCCCAGGGCCTGAAGGTCTATTACGCTACCCACGGAGATGGGAGAAGATTGGATCGTTTTGCTAGACAAACATCCTGCAGCATGGAGCAGGTAAGAGGGGAGCCTGCGGGACTTGGTTCGACAGCAGGCTCTCCGGGGTAACCTAAAAGGGGGGTAGCCTAAGTATGCTCTGCATTGGCAACCTTGCTCACTATGTCTGAGAAGACAGGATGATCTCATTCCCCCATCACTAGGTTCCCCTGTCTAAGAAACAATTGTGTTTGCTAGCTACCTGCTGCTTTCTTCCTAGGGCTAGTAAGGATCCCTATGGGGCCTTTTGGAGAGTCCTACCTGGCCGGGGGTTTGATTCTGCCGCCTGGTACTGCAGTCCTGGGTCTCCAGCAGCGCGGCTCCTCCATGTTCTTCCTGCTCCGGCATACGCGCGCGCACGTCTTATAGACGTTTTTCGCGCCGTTCGGAGGGGAGGGCGGGGGGGGGGGTGTGCCTGCAGCGTCATCAGGGGCGCGCCTTGTGCTGTTATAGATCAGCAGGCTATAGTCAGTGCTCAGTCTGAGGCTGATCTGAAAGGGAGAGGACGCAGGGCGGCAGAACAGTGACTCTCGGTGGCGGAAGAGGGGTAGTACATGCTGGACTTTGTTCCAATGCTTTTCTGTTAAGCCAAAAAATCCCCCTTTTTGCAACAGGTTGGAGGCTGGCAAACTAAGTTTGGGGTCGCTGTATGTTTTGAAAAAAAAAAAAACATACGGGGCCCCATCAGTTTTTGGGCATTAGTGATCTATTGTCCCCTAAACCCTAGTTTTGTACTCCTGGCCACTACAGTCTGCTGTTGTTGGCGGAGTCCCTCGATTTTGTATTATGGCTTCCTAAGGTTCGGGGTCAAAGGGTACAAAAAAGACCAAAAAACAAAGGGGTTCCCCCTCTGATTCTGATGATATGCCGATACTTTCCCCGCAGCTTATTCCCATGAAGGTCGCCTTGGATGAGCCATTAGGGGGGTCTGGTGCTGAGGCTGGCCCAGATCAGCCCAGCCCTGTGTTTATCACAGAGGAGATGCTAGCTGTATCCCTAGGGGGGCTAGAAGAGAGAATAGCAGCGTTGATCGCTAGAGCTATTCCTGGCAAGAAACGGACTAGATCCCCATCACCAAAAGGTGTATCCTCAGATGCTGAAATTCTCTCTCCGGAGGAATTGGAATTGCAGGAGGATCAACTAGACCTGAACCAAGAGGGTTCAGGGATTGAGGGATCTACCTCTGAGGAACCATTTTCAGACTCCCAGACAGAGAGACTGTGGGTACAGTCTTTGACGGACATGGTCCGCTCGGCATTTAATTTACCATTGCCAGAGCCTCAGGTTCCTGCGGTATCCTCTCTGGGCTCTTTGAAAGCTCCTTTAACCACTTCAATACCCAGCCATAGACAATTGACGGCCTGGGATGGGATTTACCATCCTAAGTGGCCGTCAATTGACGGCCTGGGTATTGCAGGCGAATATCTGGACGATGCCTGCAGCCAGAGGCATCATCCAGATATCCATCTCTTCAGCCGGCGATTCTGCACAAAGTAAGAACGATCATAGCGGCGGTTCCGCCGCTTGATCGTTCTTACAGGCCGCGGGAGGGGACATCCCCCCCCTCCCGCCGCCATCCGGTGCTTCTCCGGGCTTACCTGTACCTTCGGGGGCCCGGAGAACGAATCGTCGGCGGCGGCAGGAAGCATAGAGATGACTGGTGACCAGATGGTCACCAGTCATCTCTATGACCGTCGGAGGACCCGGGCGCGATCTGATGACGTCACGCCCGGGTCCCCGTATGTAAACAAAGCCGCGATTGCGGCTGTAAGTCACCATTCATGAGATCGGTGAATTTTTTTTCACCGATCTCATGGTTTCCAGCCTGGAGGTGAGATGTGAGGTCTTATTGACCCCACATCTCTCCATAAAGAGGACCTGTCACACACATTTCCTATTACAAGGGATGTTTACATTCCTTGTAATAGGAATAAAAGTGTAAAAAAAAAAAATATATGAAAAAAAGTGTAAAAATAAATAAAATATAAGTAAAAAAAAATAATAAAAGATAAAAAAAAAATGAAAACGCCCCTGTCCCCGATAGCTCGCGTGCAGAAGCGAACGCACACGCAAGTCCCGCCGACATATGTAAACGCCGTTTAAACCACACATGTGAGGTATCGCCGCGTGCGTTAGAGTGCCAGCAACTAATCTAGCACTAGATCTCCTCTGTAAATCTAAACTGTAACCTGTAAAAAATAAATAAAGCGTTGCCTATGGAGATTTTTAAGTACCGAAGTTTGGCGCCATTCCATGAGTGTGCGCATAATTAAAGCGTGACATGTTGGGTCTCTATTTACTCGGTGTAACATAATCTTTCACATAATACAAAAAAATTGGGCTAATTTTAGTGTTTTGTTATTTTTTTTAATTCATAAAACAATTTTTTTTACAAAAAAAAGCGTTTGAAAAATAATTGCGTAAATACCGTGCAAGATAAAACTTTGGAATGACCGTCATTTTATTCCCTAGGGTGTCTGCTAAAAAAACATATATAATGTTTGGGGGTACTGTGTAATTTTCTAGCAAAAGAATGATGATTATTACATGTAGGAGAGAAGTGTCAGAATAGGCCCGGTATGGAGGTGGTATAAAAGCCTAGTATTGAAGCGGTTAAGCAACGCAGTTTTTCAGGTCCATCCTCTCTTGGAGGAATTGATCTTTCAGGATTGGGTACGACCGGACAGGATTTTTCTGCCGCCGAAGAGATTTGCGGTCATTTACCCTATGGAGGAAAAATTCTCGAAGAGGTGGAAGCTCCCAGTGGTGGATGCAGCCATCTCATGTGTGAATAAATCACTAACTTGCCCGGTGGAAAACATACAAATGTTTAAAGATCCGGTTGATAAACGGTTAGAGACACTTTTAAAAGCATCCTTTGCTACGGCAGGAGCAGTGGTACAGCCAGCTGTGGCTGCAATTGGAGTTTGTCAGGCGTTAAAGGACCAGACAAAAGAAATGCTAAAAGACATGCCTACCCAACAGGCAGAAGAGTTTTCTGACATTCCCAGAGCTCTGTGTTTTGCGGTAGATGCTATAAAGGATTCCATCCAGCAGGCCTCTCGTTTATCACTATTTTTGGTGCACATGAGAAGGCTCTTATGGTTGAAGAACTGGGCGGCGGAGCCCCCATGCAAAAAGCTTCTGGCAGGGTTTCCCTTCCATGGAGGATGACTCTTCGGAGAGGATCTGGATAAATACATTCAGACTATTTCAAGTGGCAAAAGTACCCTTTTACCAGTCAAAAAGACATTCCGGGGTCCTACATTTAAGAGGCAGCTCTTTCCTGTCTCAGGGCCCTCAAATTCCAGGCAGTATCGACGGCCGCCTGCGCGATCCAACTTTAACAGTAGATCGCAGGGACAGGCCCCTGGGGGTAAGAGACCATGGTATCGCAAGCCGACAAAACCAGCCCCTAAGTCTGCCTTATGAAGGGGCGCCCCCACTCTCGCGGGTGGGGGGAAGGCTTCGTTTCTTCTCAGAAGTTTGGGAAGCCAAGAAAAAAACCCCCGACAAATGGGTCCGGACGTCTGTAACCACAGGCTACAGACTGGAGTTTCTAAAGTTTTCTCCGCCTCATTTTCAAGAGTCAAGGCTACCAAAGGATCCAGCAAAGAAGGCCTCGATGCTGGCAGCTTTGGATCACCTGCTTTGCCAGGACGTGATAATAGAGGTGCCAGCCCAGAAGCAGGGGCTAGGTTTCTATTCCAATCTCTTTGTCATACCAAAGCCCAACGGCGATGTCAGGCCAATCTTGGACCTAAAGAGTTTAAACGTTTACCTAAGGGTTCGTTCCTTCCGGATGGAATCCATCCGGTCAGCAGTCGCCACGCTCCAGAGGGACGATTTTCTGGCTTCCATAGACATAAAGGATGCTTACCTTCATGTACCAATCTTTCAGTCGCATCAAAGATTTTTACGCTTCGCAGTGGGGCAGCGACACTTCCAATTCAGGGCACTGCCCTTCGGGCTAGCCACGGCCCCCCGGGTATTCACGAAGATCCTAGCCCCAGTTTTGGCCAATCTAAGGATCCAAGGGGTCACAGTCCTAGCATACTTGGATGACCTTTTAATCATAGATCACTCACGGCCGTGTCTGCAACAGGCAGTAAACCTCACGGTTCAGTACCTCGAAAGGTTCGGCTGGGTCCTAAACCGGGAAAAGTCAGCGTTCCAGCCTACAAAGCAGTTGGAATACCTCGGCATGAGGTTAGACACAGAACAGCAAAGGGTGTTCCTGCCCCTTGTAAAGAGCGAGGCTATCAAGGGGTTGGTTCAGTTGGTTCTAAGCAAGAAAAAACCAACTATTCGCCTGTGTATGCGATTACTAGGCAAGCTAGTGGCCACGTTTGAGGCAGTACCATACGCTCAGATCCACACTCGCGTCCTACAGGCAGCCATTCTAGCAGCCTGGGGCAAGAGAGCACATGCCTTGGAGTCCCCTTTGACGCTATCATCAAGGGTCCGACAAAGCCTGGCCTGGTGGTTGAACCCTCAGAATCTTCTAAAGGGAAGGTCCTTCAGCCCCGTTGTCTGGAAGGTAGTTACCACAGACGCCAGCCTGGCAGGCTGGGGGGCGGTCTTGGAGGGGTTCTCTCGCCAGGGAACTTGGGTGGAAACAGAGAGGCAGCTACCCATCAATGTCTTGGAGATCAGAGCTGCTCGCCTAGCCCTCCTGGCATGGACCTCCAGATTACAGGGGTCCCCGGTGAGAATCCAGTCAGACAATGCCACAGCGGTGGCATACATAAACCACCAAGGGGGAACCAGGAGTCAGGCCGCTCAGAGGGAGGTGAGCTTGATTTTTCAGTGGGCAGAGGTTCATGTACCCTGCATTTCGGCGATATTCATTCCCGGAGTGGACAACCTGCAGGCAGACTTCTTAAGTCGCCAGATTCTGTCGCCGGGGGGAGTGGTCTCTGCATCCCCAGGTCTTTCAGACAATCTGCCAGAAGTGGGGAATGCCAGACGTAGATATAATGGCATCCAGGTTCAACAAGAAACTAGACAGGTTCGTGTCTCGAGCGAGGGACCCTATGGCCTGCGGAACCGATGCGTTGGTTTGCCCTTGGCATCAATTCAAACTTCTATATGCATTCCCTCTGCTACAGTTACTTCCTTGCCTGTTGCGCAGGATCAGAGTGGAGCACAAGCCAGTCATTCTAGTAGCTCCAGCTTGGCCCCGGAGGACATGGTACTCACTAGTCCTGAAGATGGCAGTGGGAGACCCTTGGACTCTTCCTCTACGACCAGACCTACTCTCACAAGGTCCGATCCTCCACCCTACATTACAGCGTCTAAATTTGACGGCCTGGAGGCTGAATCCCTGATTCTCAGGGGTAGAGGTCTGTCTAGGCAGGTAATTCCTACCCTGATTAGGGCTAGAAAGCCGGCCTCCAGGGTGATTTATTACAGGGTGTGGAGGAACTACGTAGGCTGGTGTGAATCCAAAAGATGGAATTCCCACAAATATACCATTGATAGGGTATTAAGTTTTCTCCAGCTAGGAGTGGATAAAGGCCTGGCATTAAGCACAATCAAGGGACAGATTTCAGCTCTGTCAGTGTGGTTTCAGAGGCCGCTGGCCACCCACTCGCTGGTAAAGACCTTCATACAGGGGGTCTTGCGTATTAATCCTCCTGTCAAGTCACCAATTTGTCCATGGGACTTAAATCTTGTCCTGTCCACTCTACAGAAACAACCCTTTGAGCCATTGGCTGAGATTCCTTTAGTTTTACTGACAAGAAAGTTGGTATTCTTGGTCGCCATAGTTTCGGCCAGGAGAGTGTCAGAGTTAGCAGCCTTATCGTGTAAGGAACCATATCTCGTTCTACATAAGGACAGGGCAGTTCTCCGGCCCAATCCTTCCTTTCTACCAAAGGTTATATCCAATTTTCATTTGAACCAGGATTTGGTACTTCCATCCTTCTTTCCGAAACCCACATCTAGAAAGGAGGGGTTGCTGCATACCTTGGATATTGTCCGGGCCATGAAGGCCTATCTTAAAGCTACAAAAAAGATCCGGAAAACAGATGTGGTGTTCGTCCTACCAGATGGCCCCAAGAAGGGGCAGGCAGCTGCAAAATCCACCATCTCGAGATGGATTAGACAATTAATCATTCAGGCCTACGGTTTGAAGAGGTTGCCTCCTCCTTTGTCGGTAAAGGCCCATTCTACCAGGGCCATGGGCGCCTCCTGGGCAGCACACCATCAGATCTCTATGGCTCAGATATGCAAGGCGGCGACGTGGTCATCAGTCCACACGTTTACAAGGTTTTATCAACTAGACGTGAGAAGGAATGCGGATTCAGCCTTTGGGCAGGCAGTACTACAGGCTGCGGTTTAAGATCCTCGGGATCAGGGGCACCCTTGGTTGTAAAAAAAAAAAAAAAAAAAAAAAAAAAGTTTTTCTTGACTAAGTTGGATTTATTATTATTATTTGAGTATACCTCTAAATTAAATTTCGTTTGAGAAGATGTCTCCCTCCCCTCATTAAAGCATTGCTTTCGGACATCCCATATAGTAATGAATATGCCGCTCTGTGTCCCGTGATGTACGAGAAAGAAAAAGGGATTTTTAAATACAGCTTACCTGTAAAATCCTTTTCTTGGAGTACATCACGGGACACAGAGCTCCCACCCCTCTTTTGGGGAACATTTTTGGGAGGCATACTGCTTGCTACAAAACTGAGGGACTCCCTCTAGGGGAGGGGGTTATATAGGGAGGGGACTTCCTGTTTGAGATTGCCAGTGTCCACACCTGAAGGTACTCCATATAACCCATATAGTAATGAATATGCCGCTCTGTGTCCCGTGATGTACTCCAAGAAAAGGATTTTACAGGTAAGCTGTATTTAAAAATCCCTTTATTTTGTTGGTCAGAACCAGATGATTGGCGAGTTCAAAAAACACAGGTAGACCATCCCAATGATACTTAAAACATGCTTCTCCATTTGAAAGATCATTAAGATTCAATGTGTTAAAGGGACACTAAAGGTTTGTTTTTTATTAGATCAATTGATTGCTGTAAGCTAGAGCGTGTAAATATCACTTACCTCATTATTCCTTTTGACTTCCAAAATACAGTAATCCAGGTTTGAAAATGCCATTTCCTGTCTCTCCTCTTCTTGCTTTCCACCAGCACCTGCATGGTGGAAAGCAGAATGTGATCACCCCCTTCCTATGACTACAGCCCTGCGTGAAGATGCTCTTAACCCTCATAGGCATGGAGGCTAAACCTAATAGGAACTGTAGTTCCCATTGGGTCGTGATGTAGCAAGAATGAATGCGCACCGCAAACCAGGAAGTCAGTGATAATAACAATTCAGGAGTGACAGGGGTGAATAAAACGGCTCGATTTCAACAGGTATCAAACTAGTTATACTGCAAAACATTACATTTTACTTTATCAGCTACTGTCAGACTTTAATTTAAGAGGAAAATATTTTTGTCTTTACAACCCCTTTAACCACTTTCCCACCGCGGCATAAGCATTTTACTGCTACGGCGCGGTGGAGTTATCTTGGGACGACGTCCCTGGGACGTCGTCCTTCACTTCGCGATTGCGCGTCCCCTGGGACGTGCTCGCGAAAGTGTCCGTGCTCGCCGGGTCTAGAAGACCCGGCGGATCACGGTAAATTGCCACTGATAGCGGCCGTTTACCACGTGATCGCGCCGTCGAATGACGGCGCGATCACTTGTAAACAAACCGGCGTCATTTGATAAGGCCGGTTCCTCCCTCTCCTGCGTCTCCTCTCTGTACCGTTCGGTACAGTGTACGAGGAGAGGGGGGGGGGAGCGGGGTGTCGGCAGCTGAGCTGTGGCTGGATCTGTGACAAATGCGGATCCAGCCATCCCTCAATCCATCCCAGCTCGGCAATACCCCAGTACCCGGCAATACCCCAGTACCCGGCAATACCCCAGTACCCGGCAATACCCCAGTACCCGGCAATACCCCAGTACTCGGCAATACCCCAATACTCGACAATACCCCAATACCCTGCATGATAGTTTGCAATACCCCAATACTCTGCAATACCGCCTATGGGGATTTTTAAGTAGCGAAGTTTGGCGCCATTCCACGTGTGTGCGCAATTTTGAAGTGTGACATGTTGGGTATCTATTTACTCGGCGTAACTTCATCTTTCACATTATGAAAAAAAATTGGGCCAACTTTACTGTTTTGTTTTGTTTTAAGCACAAAAGTTTTTTTTTAAAAACGCGTTCAATAAATTTCTGCGAAAATACCGTGCGAGACAAAAAGTTGTAATGGCCGCCATTGTATTCTCTAGGGTCTTTGCTAAAAAAGCATATATAATGTTTTGGTGTTCTATGTAATTTTCTAGCAAATAAATGATGATTTTTCCATGTAGGAGAGAAATGTCAGAATTGGTCTGGGTGTTCCAGAATGCCTGGTGGCGTTCCCTGCATGTTGGGCCTCTGTATGTGGCCACGCTGTGTAAAAGTCCCACACCTGGGGTATCGCCATACTCGGGAGGAATAGCAGAATGTGTTTTGGGGTGTAATTTGTGGTATGCATATGCTGTGTGTGAGAAATAACCTGCTAATATGACAAACAAAAAAAAACAAAAACTCAACAGAATTTTCAGTATTTTTTCTTTTATAGCGCAAAAAAATAAAAAACCCAGAGGTGATCAAATACCACCAAAAGAAAGCTCTATTTGTGTGAAAAAAAGGACAAAAATTTCAAATGGGTACAATGTTGTATGACTGAGTAATTGTCATTCAAATTGTGAGAGCACCGAAAGCTGAAAATTGGTCTGGTTAGGAAGGGGGTTTAAGTGCCCAGTGGTCAAGTGGTTAAGTATAGCCTCTGCCCGTGGTGACAGTCTCCAAGCGTGTAAGCACTGTGCTCACACGCTTGGAGACTGTCACCACGGGCAGAGGCTATACTTACATTTTGTTAATTATTAATTTTAGTATATCTTTTTATATTAAATATCCATTTTTTTTAAATATACTATGCCTCCAAAGGCCATTATCTACCTTATGCACGTATGTATTTTTCTTTATACATATGGGTATATATTTTCTTTTGTAATCCTAGCATTGCATACTTAAGATCCATCACTCGAAAGCGTCGCTTTACATCCTGAAATTGAGACCTCTTCTTTTGCACTTTATTAGAAAAGTCTGGAAAAACCGCCACGTGTCCATTCCCCATCCGCATGTTTCCCTTCTCTCTGGAGAGACGCAGGATTTTGTCCCTGTCTCTGAAGGTTAGGAATTCAGCAATAAACGTACAGGGGGTTCTCCTTCAGGTGGGGGTTTCGCTCCCTCTCCACCGCAAACATGACGGAAAAGGCCTCACGCCCGTATTCCTTGATAAGGAGGTTTTCCAGAAATTCTGCTGGGTCTCTGCCCTCTGCCCGTTCCGGTAGTCCTATGAAACGTAGGTTACAGCGGCGGAGTCTGTTCTCCATTTAGTCTTGGTGGGAGTGGAGCTGATGAATTTGGCGCTGCATGTCCTCTGTGGCATGCTGTAAGGGGTGTAAAATGTCCTCCGCGGCGATGATGCAGGTTTCTGTCCCTCACCGTGGACAAGTCCTGCCTCATGAGTGATATATCTATCTTCACCTCATCTATTTTTGCCGTCAGAGTGCCCTGGAGTGCCGCTATAGCCTCCAGCACCTTCGCCGTCTCTGCAGCATGGCGATCTTCCCCCGGAGGGTCCTCGGCGCCATCTTTGGCCTGCTCCTTATCTTCCCCATGCTGGTATTTTGCCATGTTCTGCTCCGATCCCGGAGTCACCAGACAGGTTTGTGGGCGATAGTCTACCCAAATAAGTGCACAGGCTGGTAGGCAGGAGTTTTAGCAAGAGGTGCTCTTTCTACCCGTGTCCTACTCCTTCGCTAGCCAGGCCACGCCCCTTATTTTATTTTTTTATCACATTTATTCGTATTGCAAGGAATGTAAGCATATTCTGATATAGGAATAGGGCATGACGGGTCCTCTTTACAGTGAGATCTGGGGTCTAGAAATCCCCAGATTTCGCCTCTAGGCTGGAAAAAAAAAACTATCTTGGTTCCCAGCCGAGGAAACAGTTCAGATGTGTCAAGCGTGTGTGACAGCAACCAGGTAAGAAGTACCGGTGTGTCTTGTCTACAGTCAAGCATGGTGGTGGGAGCTACAGTTTCATTGAGGAAACCATGAATGCCAACATGTACTGTGACATACTGAAGCAGAGCATGATCACCTTCCTTCAGAGACTGGGCAGTATTCTAACATAACAATCCCAAACACGCCTCCAAGATGACCACTGCCTTGCTAAAGAAGCTAAGGGTAAAGGTGATTGGTTAAGCATGTGTCCAGACCTCAACCCTATTGAGCATCTGTGGAGGAGCGCAAGTTCTCGAACATCCACTAGCTCCGTGATGTCATCACGGAGGAGTGGAAGAGGACCTCCAGTGGCAACCTGTAAAGCGCTGGTGAACTCCATACCCAAGAGGGTTAAGGCAGTGCTGGAAAATAATGGTGGCCATACAAAATATTTTCACTTTGGGCCCAATTTGGAAAAATTTTCTTAGGGGTGTACTCACATTTGTTGCAAACGGTTTAGGCATTAATAGCGTTGCGTTATTTTGCGGGAACAACAAATTTACACTGTTATACAAGCTGTACATTCACTACGTGTTACATAAAACAATAGAATAAAATATTTACAAAAATGTGAGGGGGTGTACTCAATTTTGTGAGATATTGTATAGTATCTGTAAAAGAAAAGTGCGCACTATGCTTCATCTATTCGTCTTTATTTAATCCCTCTGCCTTCAAAACATCAATTCTTCTAGGTACACTGGCACACAATTTTTTGAAGGAACTCGGCTGGTAGGTTTGTCCAAACATCTTGGAGAACTAATCACTGATCTTCTGTGGATGTAATCTGCCTCAAATCCTTCTATCTGTTATCTCAGACAGACTCAATGTTGAGACCAGGGATCTGTGGTGGCGCCAAATGATCACTTCCAGGATTTCTTGCTCTTTACACTGAAGATGGTTCACAATGACACTGACTGCATGTTTGGGGTCATTGTCCTGCTGCAAAATAAATTTGGTGCCAATTGCATGGCTCCCTGATGCTATGGCATGATGAAATCTCCAACTACTTTTGCAGAAATGCATCCCAAAACTTATAAGGAACCTTCATCATGCTTCTCTGTTGCCTGCAGACACTCTTTGTTGGCAAACAGCTGGTGAGTGGTACAATCAACTGCCTTTTGCTACATTTAAAATTGTCACTCTTCAGTCCGGAGCACCGGCTGCGATTTTTCTGAAACCCGGTTTCAATGTTTTTGTGCATAGAGATGACGCAGGAACTGGGGTGATGCTCTACAACAGGACATGGCAAAATAAACCAACAGGGGAAAATGTTTGTAGATAGAAGTGATTAAGTCCTATTTTAGATCCGGCACCTCATCCCTATAAATAGTATTAGGGAATTGTAAAGGATTGAAGGGGATTATAATGATGCCATTTAAACAAGTCGTATACAAAGAACAATCAAGGTTTTGTAAATATAAACAAATTTATTAATGGTAGAAACATTTATAAACAGTTGAGATTCAATAAAATTGACCAAAGGTTCTACAAAAGTTCCCGACATGTTTCGGCAAGACGTTGCCTTCCTCAGGGGTGTGGGTCAATCGATTTATTTTGTAAATCTAATATAGAATGCATACAAAAACATTGGATCAAAATGTTATGACAGATGAGTGTGTCAAAATATGGCTACAATCTCAAAGAGCAAGTGAACAAGCAGCGATCAAGTGTGTGGGAAATAACCACTGTGAAAGACCGACAAAGAAGCCCCACCTACCTAATGCCCCAAAAAGAGCAGAGCCAATTGCAGCAAGCCGCAACACCAGCCAGAGACACCAATCAACCTTAGTGTGGTTACAGGGGGCTGATTGTACTAAAATACAAAAAATTCAGAAAAATAAAGGTTAGGGATTAGAAGGGATCCCAAAATGAGGTTTTGTGATAACCTATCCTCTAACAGGACTAACAGCCTCTAAACATACCTGATTTGAATTAGTTATGATCTAGAAGAAACAGGTGCTGACAGAGAGACTGCCATTGATGGAAGATTAGCAGTGTAATCAAAGGTTGCTGCTTTTTTATATTGATTGGTGAATAGGTAAGGGTTTTTTTCTATTCATTGTTTGATCTTGCCATTGGCAGTTTTATTTTTGCGCTCCTGGCTGACTTTGTCACCCTTGGAAACCTAGGACCCCCTTTTTTTTAATAAAATGTTTTTTTCGTACTTCTTATATCTTTCAGGCTGTTTTACTTTTGCCTCATGAGTCTTGGGTGATGCTATAGGACTCGATAATTCACCATTTGATTACACTGCTAATCTTCCATCAATGGCAGTCTCTCTGTCAGCACCCATTTCTTCTAGATCATAATTCAAATCAGGTATGTTTAGAGGCTATGTTAGTCCTGTTAGAGGATAGGTTATGACAAAACCTCATTTTGTGATCACTGCTAATCCCTAACCTTTTTTTATTTTTCTGAATTTTTTGTATTTTAGTACAATTAGCCCCCTGCAACCACACTAAGGTTGATTGGTGTCTCTGGCTGGTGTTGCGGCTCGCTGCAATTGGCTCTGCTCTTTTTGGGGCGTGAGGTAGGTGCGGCTTCTTTGTCTTTCACAGTGGTTATTTCCCACACACTTGATCGCTGCTTGTTCACTTGCTCTTTGAGATTGTAGCCATATTTTTACACACTCATCTGTCATAACATTTTGAACCAGTGTTTTTGTATGCATTCTTTATTAGATTTACAAAATATATTGATTGACCCACACCCCTGAAAAAGGGAAAGTCTTCCCGAAACATGTCGGGAACTTTTGTCAATTTTATTGAATCTCAACTGGTTTTATAAATCTTTTTCTACCATTAATAAATTTTGTTTATATTTACAAAACCTTGATTGTTCTTTGTATACGACTTGTTTAAATGGCACCGTTATAATCCCCTTCAATCCTTTACAATTCCCTAAAACCAACAGGGGGTTTAACCATTCACTACTGCATCTAGTTCTGCAATTTTAAATGGATTGAACAAAAATTGGCATCAAAGGATAGTTGATCTAAACCCAATCCTACTTCTGCCTTTGGGTGGCAGAATTGCATGTGATCTGGGTGCAGTGTGATTTCAGTCTATTCAGCAAAATTATTGCATGCAGTACTTTACAAGTTCTATACCATGCAATCCAGTGCAGGAAAATGGTGTGTTTGGGGTGTGGTTAGAATTGCATTGACACCTGCTGCAAATTGGTGCGGGAAACATGCACCGAACACAGGTTTCCCACACTGCAAGATTTAGCGGAACCTGCAAGTGAAATCTTGAAAGTAAACTGTACATACTGTTTCTGCAATGTGTTGTGCGCATCTTAAACCATTTTTTGTAAATGGTTTTAATATTTTTGTATTACCCATAACGTGTACAATTTTGTTTTTATTTTCCTTCAACAGGTTGTTGGTTTAATTCAAGGAAGGATAGAAACTGTTTTTAAGGAATCTTTTGACCAAAGAATACAAGATTTATCCCAACAAATCAACCTAATTCAGTGCAAAGAAGATAATACTGAAATACTTACCCGGCACCTTGTGAGTTGACTTTGTTTTTTACGTTTTCTAAGCATAGATTTTTCTTCCCCCCCCCCCCCCCCCCCCCCCCCCCATAATTTTTTTTTTTTATTGGAGAATATTAAGATGAGTATATTATACAATACAGTCGGCGTAAGATTTTAAAATAAGTTTCATCACTAAACAATACAATAGGATGATGCATGGTATGAACAATCCATAAAACATGGTATGGGAAACTGTTGAAATTATTCAGTAATCATTGTTACCTGCAGATTTATTGGCCCTATATTAACACAAAACGTGAAGAAAAGTGAGTATTTGTATCTTTTCAAAGCCAACCCACTCGGCTGATTGGAGCAGTACCACGGAGACCAATATCAGCGGGTCTCAACAGTGGTATTTTCGGTACTAGTGTGGTCAGTCTCCATCTTGTACTATGGGTCATCATGATAAGTGCTGGTATGTAGGGTCTTCTCATATTTAAGAATAGGGAGAAAGAAATGAGTGAAAGGGGAAGAAAGGAAAGGAAAGCAATAGGGGGGAGGGGTGGCGATCGCTCTCTGTTCTATATCAACATTTAGGGCAAGTATATAGGGTTTTCTAGTAGACCAATCAGGCGGCAACATCAAGGGATAGGAAGTAGGATTTGTAGGTTTCGGTAGATTTGAAAGGAGTCCTACAAGCCCAAACAGTTGTGAATTTTTGTAGGCGTCCATGGGAGACTTGGATCCTACTCCTTAATCTTGGAGATCCTGACAAGCTATTCGCTAATGGATGGTGCATCCTTAGATCGCCAGTGCACGGGAATGCAGAGCCTGGCTGCATTGACCATATGCATGGCAAGCGATTTGTGATGCGGTTTTCTTAGGTAGAGTCGTGTTGTGCAGTAGATATTGAGCCGGGCAATAGTCTAGTGTGTATGTAGTGATTTGTGTTGTTGGGGAGTGCACTTCTCTCAAACTGTTGGATTGACGTACACTACCACCAGATATGGAGCATCGAGCCTACCACTTTCTTGATCTCCAGCAGATGTTAGAGATTGTGGGGGAAAATTTTGTGTAGACAAGCAGGGGTTCTATACCATTTAGTTGCGATTTTGTAGCAATTTTCCTGGGTTGCCACATTCAGAGAGCCTTTATGAATGTACTCGTATCTGTCCTCCTAATTTTCATCCGTAAAGGTCACTCAAAGGTCTCTTACCCAGGATAGACATGAAGCATCCTTCTTGGGGGAAGGGGAATCTTCCTGGATTAGAGTGTATAGATATACTATCCACCACTCTGTTTAAGTGACAGGCTAAATAATATTTGTGTACATCAGGTAGTCCGATCCCACCTCTGCTCTTAGCAGGTGTGAGGCGTGAGTAGTTTATACGTGGAGTGCTATTTTTCCAAATGAAAGCTGTGCATGCTTTTTTGTATAGTGTAAAGCATGGGTCTTCAAACTATGGCCCTCCAGTTGTTCAGGAACTACAATTCCCATCATGCCTAGTCATGTCTGTGAATGTCAGTGTGTTACAATGCCTCATGGGATGTGTAGTTCTATAACAGCTGGAGGGCCGTAGTTTGAGGATCCCTGGTGTAAAGGATGGGGGGGGGGAGGTGAGTGGGGATTGACTGCATTAGGTAGAGTAGGCGAGGGAGGATAATAATTTTTACTATGGTTGAATGTCCAAGCCAGGAAACGTTAAGGCTGGCCCAATCTTTCAAGTTCAGTTGGATCTTGGTTAATAGAGATGGGAAGTTGTGATGGTAGAGGTCAGATAGTTTCCTGGTTATATGTATGCCCAGATATGGGATAGTCCTTTTTCCATTTGATAGGGAAGGATTCTTGGCAATGTAATTCTTCTTGCAGATGAAGTGAGAAATTCAGGGCATGTGATTTGGAAAAATTAATTTTAAGATTCGATAGGTCTTCAAACTGCTTTGTCTTGTAGTAGGTTTGGCAAAGAAACTCGAGGTGCTGAAGTGACAGTAAGATTTCTGGGATCACCACGACTTTGACGTGTCTATTCACTATGGTGATCCACTTTATATCAGAGTTTGCCCTAAGCCTAATAAAGACGAGTTCCAGTGTTGGGGCAAAGATTAGGGGTGAAAGGGAACATCCCCGATGTGTCCAATTGCTGATTTATAAAGGCATGTAATCCTAGGCCACCCTGTCGAATGCCTTTTCTGCATCTAGGGAGAGGAGAAACCCCTGAGTTTTAGAAGAAGTAAGCCAATGAGGCAAGTTTAAGGTGTGCGTGGTATCTCTTGCCTCCCTACCTGGTATGAAGCCTACTTGATCGGGGGGATATGAGGTTGGGTATGAGAGTTAGTATTTTATTGGCTAATATTTTGGTGTATAATTTAATATCCACGTTTAACAGTGATATGGGCCTGTAATTCGAGACTAGAGTTGGGTCTTTACCATTCTTCGAGATGACCGATGTATGGGCTTCCAACTTTCTGCCTGGAGAAGTTTGAGGGTGGCTAAGAGTGTTGAATGTGATTAGCATTTTGGATGATAAAATATCTAGGAAGGATTTAAAATATTGGAGTGGTAGACCATCAGGTCCAGGACTTTTCCCTACTTTTATTTGGTTAACAGCTGTGTTTAACCGTGTTTCCCAGAACACAATGGAGGGGGGGGGGTTTACGCAGAAGGGCCCGACTCCCGTGGGAGTCAATACCCGGAAGTGGCACAAATACCTGTTTTATACAGGTATTTGCACCCCCTTCCCCCCTGAAAGGTTTCAAATGTGACACCGGAGGGGGGGAGGGTTCTGAAAAGCGGAGGATCACTTTTGGGCGAATTGTTTTTTTCCAGCAAGAACTCATCTATGTGGTCTTTTATTAAACGCTCCAATATCTTTTCAACTATAGAAGTTAAACTAACAGGTCTATAGTAACTTGGTAAAGACTTTGTTCCCTTTTTAAATACCGCATTGGCCCTGCACCAATCCAGTGGTACTATTCCCGTCATTGAGTCCCTAAAAACTAGATACAGTGGCTTTGAAATTACAGAGCTCAATTATTTTAGGATCCATGGGTGGATGTCATCTGGTCCATGTGCTTTATCCACCTTTATTCTGTCTAAATATTTCTGGACCATATCACTTTTGAGCGATTGTGGATTTAGGGCTGAGTCACTACCACCCCCATTAGGGGGACATGAGCTCCCCAATGCTCCGCTCCATTGTATACACAGAGCTAAATAAAGTAATAAATTAGCCTTCTCTTTGTCCCTAGTCACCCACTCTAGATTATTTTGTAAAGGGCCTACATGCTCAGACCTAGGTCTGAAAGTGGGTACGGAAAGTATTCAGACCCCCTTAAATTTTTCACATGTTATTATGCAGCCATTTTGCTAAAATTATTCAAGTTACTTTTTTCCTCAATGTACACACAGCACCCCATATTGACAGAAAAACACAGAATTGTTGACATTAATGCAGATTTATTAACCACTTCCCGCCCTGGCTGCACAATCCTGACTGGACGTCTATGGATGTCCTGCAGGATAATGCCTAGCGTTTGCCCGTGAGGGCGCTCAGCGATCAGGGATGGTGTCCCTCGGACACAGTGCTTCCCCGATCACGGTTAACAGACAATTTTATTGGCTGTTTACCACGTGATCGACTGTGTCAAAGACACAGCCGATCACATTTCAAAACAAACTTGGTCCGTGCGCGCCGCCAGAGGCTTGCAGAGCGGGGATCGGGGAAGGCGTGTGTCCCTCGGACACAGCGCTTCCCCGATCAGGGTAAACAGCCAATGAAATTGGCTGTTTACCACGTGACTGGCTGTGTCCAATCACAGCCGGTCACAAATGTAAACAAAGGCAGTTACTATCTGATCCCTGCTCTCTCCTCATACACCGATTTGTGAGGAGAGAGCAGGGATCAGTAAGTGAGATCAGTGTAGTTTGTCTACTGTATATTGTGCACAACACAGCCCCCCCCCCACCACCAATAAAGAGGACCTGTCACACAGCCCAGCCCATCTGTCAATCAGCCCATCTGTCAATCAGCCCATCTGTCAATCAGCCCATCTGTCAATCAGCCCATCTGTCAATCAGCCCATCTGTCAATCAGCCCATCTGTCAATCAGCCCATCTGTCAATCAGCCCATCTGTCAATCAGCCCATCTGTCAATCAGCCCATCTGTCAATCAGCCCATCTGTCAATCAGCCCATCTGTCAATCAGCCCATCTGTCAATCAGCCCATCTGTCAATCAGCCCATTTGTCAATCAGCCCATTTGTCAATCAGCCCATTTGTCAATCAGCCCATTTGTCAATCAGCCCATCTGTCAATCAGCCCATCTGTCTATCATCGGTGCCACTGGTACCACCACCGCCCATACTGCCATTGGTACCACCACACATTCCTGCCACTAATACCTTTGTACTTTCTTGGCTTGTTGTTGTCTCATGAAATGAGATCGGCCTTCAGTACATTAGGTGTGATCAGATGTGATAAATTTTCAGTGATTGGCACCATAGTTTGTAGACTCTATAACTTTCACAAAGACCAAATAATATACACTAATTTGGGTTATTTTTACCAAAGATATGTAGCCGTAATAATTTTGGCACAAATTTATGAAGAAAAATGACTTATTTGCGAAATTTCACAATATAAGCTAAAAATTATTATTTTTTTAAAAAAAATTGCTCTTTTTTTGCTTAAACCGCAAAAAATAAACCCAGTGGCGATTAAATACCACCAAAAGAAAGCTCTATTTGTGAGAATAAAGCGATACAAATTTGGTTTGGATACAGTGTAGCATGACTGAATAATTGTCATTCAAAATGTGAGAGCGCTGAAAGTTGAAAATTGGTCTGGGCGGGAAGGTGCATAAATGCCTGGTATGGAAATGGTTAAAGAAAAACTAAAATATCACATGGTCCTAAGTATTCAGACCCTTTGCTGTGACACTTGTGTATTTAACTCAGGTGCTGTCCATTTCTTCTGATCATCCTTGAGATGGTTCTACACCAGGGATATGCAATTAGCGGACCTCTAGCTGTTTCAGAACTACAAGTCCCATGAGGCATAGTACGATTCTGACAGCCACAAACATGACACCCAGAGGCAGAGGCATGATGGGACTTGTAGTTTTGCAACAGCTGGAGGTCCGCTAATTGCATATCTCTGTTCTACACCATCATTTGAGTCAAGCTGTGTTTGATTATACTGATTGGACTTGATTAGGAAAGCCACACACCTGTCTATATAAGACCTTACAGCTCATGTCAGAGCAAATGAGAATCATGAGGTCGAAGGAACTGCCTGAAGAACTCAGAGACAGAATTGTAGCAAAGTCACAGATCTGGCCAAGGTTACAAAAAAAATTCTGCTGCAATTAAGGTTCCTAAGAGCACAGTGGCCTCTATAATCCTTAAATGGAATTTGTTTGGGACGACCAGAACCTTTCCTAGAGCTGGCCGTCTTGCCAAACTGAGCTATCGGGGAGAAGAGCCTTGGTAAGAGAGGTAAAGAAGTACCCAAAGATCACTGTGGCTGAGCTCCAGAGATGCAGTCGGGAGATGGGAGAAAGTCAACCATGACTGCAGCCCTCCACCAGTTGGGGCTTTATGGCAGAGTGGCCCGACAGAAGCCTCTCCTCCGTGCAAGACACATGAAAGCCCGCATGGCGTTTGCTAAAAAAACACCTGAAGGACTCAAAGATGGTAAGATTCTCTGGTCTGATTAGACCAAGATGGACCTTTTTTGCCTGAATTCTAAGCGGTATGTGTGGAGAAAACCAGGCACTGCTCATCATCTGTCCAATACAGTCCCAACAGTGAAGCATGGTGGTGGCAGCATCATGCTGTGGGGGTGTTTTACAGCTGCAGGGACAGTACTGGTTGCAATCAAGGGAAAGATGAATGCGGCCAAGCACAGGGATATCCTGGACGAAAACCTTCTCCAGAGTGCTCAGGACCTCAGACTGGGCCAAAGATTTGCCTTCCAACTAGACAATGACCCTAAGCACACAGCTAAAATAACGGAGTGGCTTCACAACAACTCCGTGACTCTTCTTGAATGGCTCAGCCAGAGCCCTGACTTTGAGCATCTCTGGAGAGACCTAAAAATGGCTGTCCACCAACATTTACCATTCAACCTGACAGAACTGGAGAGGATCTGCAAGGAGGAATGCAGAGGATCCCCAAATCCTGGTGTGAAACACTTGATCCATCTTTCCCAAAAAGACTCATGGCTGTATTATGCCTCGTTTCCACTGAGCGGATCGGTTCGGTACGGTACGCTGGTTTGGGTGTTTCCATTATGAAAGCGTGCCGTAAAAGCGAACCGTACCGCACCAGCAAGGGTCCTGTTTCTCATGAGGGTCCAGAGAGTGGAACGGTTCCATTAGGGCGGACCTACAAATACATCTCACTGATTGGTGGACGCGCTAGGAATTTTTTCTATACCCTGAATGGTCCCTGACGGTCCGATTTTCAGTGGAAACGCTCACGCGAATAGACCGGTATCATCCTAACCGCTCCAAATTTACTGACCCGAACCGTTCCGTGCAGTGGAAACAAGGCATTCGATCACAAGAGTGCTTAGACTAAATACTGAGCAAAGGGTCTGAATACTTAAAACTATGTGATTTCTCTGTTTTTTCTTTTTTAATAATTCTGCAAAAATGTCAACAATTCTGTGTTTTTCTGTCAATATGGGGTGCTGTGTGTAAATTAATGAGGAAAAAAATAACTTGAATAATTTTAGCAAATGGCTGCAATATAACAAAGTAAATTTAAGGGGGTCTGAATACTTTCTGTACCCACTGTATTTGAAGATTTTTTTGGGGGGTTTGTCCTATCTTTTGCAATCTGTCGTTCGTTTTGAATTTTTGCATCCTTGATTTCCTTTTTACATATCCTGTTATATTCTTTGTAACATTTTAAACGACACTAGTGTTCCTTCATTTTTATATTTTTTTTTTAAAAGCTCTTTTCTTATAGTTTATAGCTTTTTTAACTTTGACCGTGAGCCACATGGGTTTTATTTATTGCCCATGGGAATATACTTTTGCAGTGAGGTCCCAAACGGTCTTTTTGAAGAATTCCCGTTTCTGTTCTGTGTTTATCGATGCCAATATTCTCTCCCAGTCTAAGTTCTGGAGAGCAGCCCTCATCCTTGGAAAACTTGCTCTGTTGAAGTTAAGTATTTGTTTTTATCTTTCCTATATGTATTTCTTGCTTACAGCTAACATGAAATGAAATCATGTTGTTTATTTATTTTAACATCAGACTTAACCGGAAAGTTAGAGGCCTAAGAAGAGTTCATTTTTGTTCCGCCCTTCATATTTCCTCATCGGTTTCGCATCACTTGTGATTTTTCGGTTTATTTAATTTATCTCCCCCCCCCCCCCCTTTAACCTTGGGAGGAAGATAGGGAGGCAAGCTCTAACATTATATCACTCAACATACATTAAACAAAAATGAAACCCACGAATAAGAGGAAAAAGAGAAACAGCCCTCGTTACTCCCATCTGTCCCTAATTCCCTTTTTGATATCTTCCCACAGCCTCTTTTCCTTTCTTTTTTCTTTTTTTTTTTCCCCCTCCTTCCTTCTTTTCCCCTTCCCCCCCTTTCTTTCCCCCCTCCCCCCCCTATTTTTACCCCCCCCTTCCCTGCTTCTAGGGCGTTTACCTTGTCGGATCGGGTCACGTATGTCCTTCAGATTTTGGGAGCCTACCTGTCTGTTTCTACTGTTACATGAAAGAATTTTTTAGTTGTTTTAAATGATCTCCATTGGTCCCAGGTCGTTCCACCTCTTCCTCCCTCTTGGTCACCCAGGTCGACCCTTCTCAAATACTCCATCTCAGAGATATGATCGACCCGGTGTATCAGTTCTTTTAGCGGTGGCGTCTGAGGGTGTAGCCAAAATTTTGGGATTAAACCCTTTGCTGCGTTTAACAACACCGGGACCAATGTCGAGCCATATTTTTTTTCTCCCTTTACTAACCCTTGTCTATGAAACAGACAGGTCAGAGGGTCTAGAGGGATCTTTTCTCTTGTGATTTCTTCTATTAGTTCAAGTACCTCTTTCCAATATTCCTGGACTCTCGGACAGTCCCACCAGACATGAAATGTAGTCCCTTCTTGATTGCACTTCCTCCAACATAGGGGGGAGTTGGTTGGGTGTATTTTATTTAATTTAATCGGGGTCAGATGCCATCTCATCATACATTTATAGTTGGCTTCAACTGATACAATATGTTTGGCATAATTAAACACAGCTTTAATCATGTATGTGTCTTCGATCTTTTTACCGATATCTTTCCCCCATTCCTCTACACTTCGTATTGTTCCCTTTGATCCCAATACTGTCAGTATCTTATAGATAGCCGCAATTCAATGCTGTAATGTTTTCCAGTGGAGCTGAGTTTTTCTATTGGGTTCTGTGCTGTGTGCTCTCTTATTGGTGCTGGTAGTGTGCTGACAAAGTGCTTCAATTGTAAATATTCCCAATCGGTTATCTGTTGAGTCCCTTCGACTGTGGGTATATCCTCTTCTTTTTTTCCTTTTTTTTCCGTGTGTAACTATATCCCTCAACCTATTACTACCTAATTTATTCCCCATTCTAGTCCTTTTCCCTGGTGCAAAAAAATCTGTATTGGCTAATGGGATTAGTGGGGAATTGTATTCCCATTTTTCGCGTTTACATAATGAGTTCCATATCTTAAAAACCTGTTTTGTGATACTATGGGGCTGATTTACCAAGCCTGTGCGCCATGACTCATGGTGCACAAGCAGGAGTAAACCTGTTTTTGAGATTTACAAAAGAAACACGCTGCCAGTGCAGCGTGTTTCCTCATTTACTAAAGTGCCTAATGCACCCAGGAGAGGGCGCACAGCACGCCAGTACAGAGCTGGCGTGCGGCATTTATTTATGTAAACATCGGGGATTCGGGCGGGAGTTTATTAGGGGAGGGAGGGGGGTGATGCAGGGGAAGTGTAGTGACATGTGTTTAAACGTGTGTGGCGGGCCGAATTGAAAGCAAAAGTGACTTTTGGGACCCGATCCCCGTGTGCTTGCCAAGTACGCCAGAACCTCAGAAGGTTCATTTGCATACTGGGCATGCGCAGAGGGAGAAATCGGGGCTTTGCGTGCGCCTCTTCAGTACGCCGGGAAATTCTTGGTAAATACCAAGGGGCGTAGCAGTGTTTGCACTGCGTGAAGCGACGCACGTGAAGCTCCGAGGTGTTCTCGGGCTGCGCTGACACTGAAGGGGAACTCCGCGCCAAATTTCAAATTTGAAACCGGCGCGGCTTCCCCCCCAGGGCAGCGGGCTTCAACGTTTTCTCCGGGGGGAGGGTCGCACATCTCACCCCGGTTTTCTAGGCGTCTTCCGCCGCGGCCCCCTTCACCATGAAGCTTCCTGCCTATGGGGGAGGGCCGCGGGCTTCGTAGTTTTCTGCCGGAGGGGGGCTCTCGATTGCCTCTTCTGCCTGGCTCTTCCGCGGGGGCCAGGGCTTCTCGTTGCTGTGTCGCCGTCTTCTGCCGCTGCCCCCTTCACCACGAAGCTCCGTGCTTGTTTGATGAGGGCAGCGGGCTTCCGACGTCTTCGACCGGGGCGAGGGTCGTACATCCCACTCCGGATTTCGTCGCCGGCTTCTGCCTGGCTCCTCCTGGGGCCAGGGCTTCTCGTCGCTGTCTTCCGCCGCGGGGTGACATTTGCGGGCTTCTTCCATTCGATGTTGACACGGCGAGGTCCGGCGCTGAAATGCCTTCTGAGCGGCGGGCAGGGACTTATATTGGCATAGGGCGTGGGCGTGGTTATGCCAACATGTGACCTTAACCCATGTGACAGTGTGATGTGACATCACTGTCACATGGGTTAAGGTCACATGTTGGCATAACCACGCCCTATGCCAATATAAGTCCCTGCCTGCCGCTCAGAAGGCATTTCAGCGCCGGACCTCGCCGTGTCAACATCGAATGGAAGAAGAAGCCCGCGAGTGTCACCCCGCGGCGGAAGACAGCGACGAGAAGCCCTGGCCCCAGGAGGAGCCAGGCAGAAGCCGGCGACGAAATCCGGAGTGGGATGTACGACCCTCGCTCCAGTCGAAGACGTCGGAAGCCCGCTGCCCTCATCAAACAAGCACGGAGCTTCGTGGTGAAGGGGGCAGCGGCAGAAGACAGCGACGAGAAGCCCGCCACGTCCAAGTCCTGGATGGGATGTACGACCCTCGTCCAGGCAGAAGAAATCGAAGGGGGCGGCGGCGGAAGAAGGCCTGGCCCCCGCGGGTGGTGCCCCGCGGCGGAAGACAGCCACGAGAAGCCCGGAGAGTGGCGCCCTCCGGCGGAAGACGGCGAAAGAAGCCCTGGCCTAGGGAGGAGCCAGGCAGAAGCGGAGGAGCCCGAGGTGGGGCGACACCCCCGTTGTTCTCCGCTGTTTTCGGCCGGCCCCCCCGGATGTAAAGGAGCTTAATTTTGGGGTAGGGGGCCTGGCCGAGCATGGCGGAGAGCATCGGTGGGTGTTTTCCCCCCCCCCGGCAGAAAACGGCTAGAAGACCGAGGAGTGGCGACGCCCCCGTTGTTCTCCGCCATTTCCGCCGCCCCCCCCGGATGTGAAAGAGCTTAATTTGGGGTAGGGGGCCTGGCCGAACATGGCGGAGAGCATCGGTAGGTGTCTCTCTCCCCGGCGGAAGGCGGCGGCGAAGACCGGGGGGGGGTAGGTGTACCCCCCGGCGGAAGGCGGCGGCGAAGACCGGGGGGGTAGGTGTACCCCCCCGGCGGAAGGCGGCGGCAAAGACCGGGGGGGTAGGTGTACCCCCCCCCCGGCGGAAGGCGAAGACCGAGGAGGGGTTTCGCCCCCGTTGTTCTCCGCCATTTCTGCCGCCCCCCCCCCTGGATGTAAAAGAGCTTGATTTGGGGTAGGGGGCCTGGCCAAATATGGCCGAGAGCATCGGTGGGTGTCCCCCCCGGCGGAAGGCGGCGGCGGCGAAGACCGGTGCGGGGCTGGAGCCCCCCCGGCAGAAAACGTCTGGAAGACCGAGGGGCTCCGCCCCCCGTTGTTCTCAGCTGGTTTCGGCCGCCCCCCCCCCCCCCCGGATGTACAAGAGCTTATTTTGGGGTGGGGGCCTGGCTGGACATGGCGGAGAGCATCGGTGGGTGTCCCCCCCCCCCCCGGCAGAAAACGGCGAAGCCCGGGGCCCAATGGGCTGGTGGTGGGGGGTCCCGGCAGAAGACCCCCAGAGCTGACTAATAAATTATTTTTTCCTGTGTGGTTTATTTGTGTTTACACTTTTCCACCCGGTGAATGGGTAGGGGTACGATGTACCCCATACTCATTCACATAGGGTGGGGGGGCCAGAATCTGGGGGCCCCCTTAATATAGGGGGCTCTCAGATTCTGATAAGCCCCCCGCCCGCATACCCCGACAACCAACGGCCAGGGTTATCGGGAAGAGGCTCTTGTCCCTATCGACATGGGGACAAGAGTGCTTTGGGGTGGCCCCCCTCCCCCACAGCACACACTCCCCCATGTCGAGGGCATGTGGTCTGGTACGGCTCAGGAGGGGGGGGGGGCGCTCGCTCGTCCCCACCCCCATTCCTGTCCGGCCAGACTGCGTGCCTGGGAGAAGGGTTTGGTCTGGATCTGAGGGGGAACCCCACGCCGTTTTTGGCGTGGCTTTAACCCCTTATGTTCCAGATCAAATCTAAGAGCCTGTTGTGCACCTGAAGGGGGACCCCCACGCCGTTTTTTTTATAATTTGGGGTGGAGTTCCCCTTTATCCCGGTCCTGTCAGGGGGGGGGATGCCTGCTCGTCTGTCCCTACAATGTATGAACAGCGATCTGTCATTTCCCCTACACAGTCCCACCCCCTTTACAGTTAGAACACACCCAGGTAACATATTCAACCCCTTCCGCGCCCCTAGTGTTAACCCCTTCCCTGCCAGTGTCATTTTTATAGTAAGCAATGCATTTCTATACCATTGCTCGCTAGAAAAATGCCAAAGCTCACAAAAATGTGTCCACCACAATGTCGCAGTAGCCAGAAAAAACAATGATAGCCACCATTACTAGTAAAACAAAAAATTATTCCTAAAAAACCCATAAGACCAAGCCCTACTTATAACTTTTGCCCAAACCAATCAAACGCTTATTGTGATTTTTTGCAACCAAAAATATGTCGAAGAATACTTATCGGTCTAAACTGAGGGCAAACATTTTTTGAATATATTTTGGGGGAGATTTATTATAGCAAACAGTAAAAAAGATGTCTTTTTATTTACCAAATTGTCGCTATATTTTTGGTTCAAGCAAAAATAAGAAAAAACGCAGAGGTGATCAAATACCACCAAAAAAATTAAAAAAAAACATTTTTTTGGGGGGGGGGGGGAATGAGGACGCCAAATTTGTTTGGGGGCCACGTCGCACAACCACGCAATTGTCAGTCAAAATGACGCAGTGTTGAAATGCAAAAACTGGCCCCGTCAGTGACCAGTAATATGCTCTGGGGCTCAAGTGGTTACAAATTAAGAATACACTAAAGTTAGCCCAATTTATGGCCATAATGTGAAAGATGATGTTACACCGAGTAAATAGATACCCAACATGTTACGCTTTAATATTGCACACACTCATGGAATGGGGCCAAACTTCAGTACTTGAAAATACCCATAGGCAACGCTTTTTTATGTGTTTCAGGTTACCAGTTTAGATTTACAGAGGAGGTCTAGCGCTAAAAGTATTGCTCTCGCTCTAATGTACGCTATGATACCTCACATGTGGGGTTTGAACGGGGGTTCAATATGTGGGCGGGACTTACACATTTAAGGCCCGCCCACATATGGAAACATCCTTCAAACCACACATGTGAGGTATCATAGCGTGCGTAAGAGCGAGAGGAATACTTTTAGCACTAGACCTCATCTGTAAATCTAAACTGGTAACCGGAAACCAAAAAAATGCTGCTTGTTCGCTTCTGACTGCGAGCTACTAGGGACAGGGGCGTTTAAATTATTATTATTTATGTTTGTTACGTAAAAATTCTATAAGACCTCCCCTTCAGCTTGTAAAGCATCAGTTCAGGGGGACCAAAACAAAATTAAACACCTCTAATGCTTTCATCCGCCATTGCAGATTTGATTCTGGTACTGCATTTCGAGTGAACTGGGCATGCTCGAACACTTAGAAAAAGAAGCTGGAAGTTTCAGCCTGAAAATGACATGCATCTTTCTGAGCATGCTCAGAAAGCTGTTTTTTTTGGCTTAGTAATTTAAGGACATCCTTAACAGGTGTAAGCAGTTACAAGTGCACACAAACTAGAGGCTGACATTTCTTCATGTGTTTCCAATTGGTTCATTAGCACACATGTTATAAAAAGCGTGGATAGTGCAGATGTCAGCTGCCCCTCAGAGGGGGCAGATTTGCTGGCTGGAAGTAATGGCGGAGTGAAACAGAGATGTTTTGGAGCAAGTTTTGTATTTTTTGATGTTTTCTCTGCTACATAATTTTGCTAAATGTTTCTCAAGATGTTAATGACTAATGTTTTAATCCTGTGGGTCTATCCTGTTATTTCAAAAGCATGATTTATTTTCCAATGACTGTGAAATAAACGTTGGTCTTTTTTGTTTTTAGTTTTTTTTTATATTTTTTTGGTGTGTTTATTTGTAATTTTTTGTTTTGCTTTCCTTGTTTTGTGGACCAATAAAATTACTTTCAAATTTTGAAGTTTGTTTTGTGATATTTTTTTTCATGCTATGGATTTCAACCGCTGCAGCTGAAATAGTTTGGGCCTAAACCATCAAGTGTGATTTGTCTCTAAGCTCTTTCCTGGTGTGTATGCATGAAATGTTTAGTCACCAGAAAAGGAAGGACAAAGCGGTAAGTATTGTTTCCTAGAACTGATGTCCAGACTGACTTTTTAAAGCACATGTGCAAGATGTAGGAAAAGCTGCAAACATGGCCTGTTGGAGGGGGGGGTGGTGTATTGGTGGACAGGCTTGAAGTGCTGATTTACAGCGCTGTGCTTGAAACTAGCACAAGACAATCCTATTCTAATTGTGGGTTGTTTGAGGGAAGCCAATTGAGTGTTAGAACCCCTGCTAGTGTTTTTAGGTTGGGCTTTGTGTCCCTTTTCCTAAAATTGGCTTCACTTCCTGTCACACAGCTGAACAGGAAGTGAGGTTAAAACCCTACCAATGGTCTTTTCTTCGGGACACAGGTCAATCTAACTAGTGTCACCATTAAGCAAATTGCACTGCAGTGTACACCCCAAATGATTAGTTATTTTGGGGTTTAGTAAAGGCAAAGCCGCTCTGCAGTAGAAGCGTAGGCAATGAAAATCAGAAGGGAAGCACTGATGGTTTTTACTTCCAATCCTGCCAAGTTTTTATTTTTCTTCCTTGCTTGTCCACTTGTAGTGCAAAGTGGATTTGCCTTTAGTAAATGGACCCCAAAGTCCAAGATTCCTACTAATTTGGGGTGTACACAGCAAAATGCAATTTCCAAAATGGGAAACTATTTAGATTGATCTGTGTCCCCAACAAAACATTACTCGGGTGTTTCCCTCACTTCCTGTTTGGCTGTGTGGCAGGAAGTGAATGAATTAAGTAGAAAGTGACAACATTTGTGAGGTGTCTTTACCCTATCAGAGGTGCAGGCATCCACAAAACAAACAAGAAAATTGTTGATTTAACATTGGGTGGTGTTTGTGGGGGTCCCTAACACACATTCATACATATTAGCAACGCTGAATCCTGGCCTATTGGCATGGTTATATTTTCTTAAGCCTCTCAATAGAATGATCTGAAATTTGGGGTTAAACTGGAACTATAATCATCACTTTTATTTTTTTGATTTCTTTCATTTTGGATAGAGTTGGGGGGGGGGGTTTAGAAGCTCTGTCAGTTTATTTTGTATTATCCCTGTCCGTTTGGGGAGATTGGCCTTCACTTCCTGCCCCATAGCCAAACAGGAAGTGATCGAAAAACTAGGCAAATTAAGGGCCCCCCCAGGTCCCCCCCCCCCCCCACAGAACTTGTGTGTGTCCCCTGAAAATTCCTGGGTGGGTCCTAAAAAAACAGGGTGTGGCCTTGACAGGAAGGGTGGGTCATTTTTCTATTAGGGGGTGCCAAAATTTGGTCAGGCCTAGGGCAGCACAAAACCTAAATATCCTACTGCATATTAGGGCTTATTTAGATAGGATCCAATTTACAGCCTGTTTTTAGATTGTGGGAGGAAACCCGCACAGGGAGAACATGCAAACTCCAGGCAGATAGTGTCACGGGCTGGATTCGAACCAGCAACCCTTTTTCTGCTAGGTGAACATGCTACACACTACACTACTGTGCTGAACGAACATGATCGCAGCTGAAAGCATGAGATGTTTATTTTTTTTATTTTTTTACCAATTCCATGCTTTCCAGCCTGGAGGACAGATGTGGGGTCTAATTGACCCCGCCTTTCTCTATAAAGAGGACATGTCACACACTAGTCCTATTACAAGGGATGTTTACATTCCTTGTAATAGGAAGAAAAGTGAAAAATAATACAAAAAAAGGGACAAACAAGTGCAAAAATGAAAATATTAAGTTAAAAAATAAAATAGGAATTTAAATGCTCCTGTCCCTAGTAGCTCGCACTCAGAAGCGAACACGCATGCAAGTCCCACCCACATATGTAAACATCCTTCAAACCCCACATGTGAGGTATCATAGCGTGCGTTAGAGTGAGAGCAATAATTTTAGCACTAGACCTCCTCTGTAACTCAAAAGTGGTAACCTGAGAAAAAAAGTCAAGCGTTGCCTATGGAGATTTTTAATAACGAAGTTTAGCGCCATTCCATGAGTGTGCGCAATATGAAAGCGTGACTAGTTGGGTATCTATTTACTCGGTGTAACATCATCTTTTACCTTATCCCTAAAAATTGGGCTAGCTTTACTGCTTTCTTATTTTTTCATTCATGGGAAAAAAAAAAAAACGTTTGAAAATACGTTGGAAATGTGTACGAAAAAATGGCCGCCACTTTATTCCCTAGGGTGTTTGTTAATAAAATATATATAATGTTTGAGGGTCCTGAGTAATTTTCAAGGAAGAAAATATAATTGTTACATGAAGGAGAGAAGTGCCAGAATAGGCGCGGTATGGAAGTGGTTAAAGGACAGCGGGAGGAGCAGAAGATGGAAGAACACGCCGGGCAAGATGCGGGAATAGAAGACCCAAGACAGAAGCAGAGGAAGGAGGAGGAGGAAGAAGAAACCCGAAGGAAAGAAGAAAGAAGATAATAAAGGACTTGTCAAAAACCGGCTCTTGTCGTTTTTAACCCTTTACATTTTTTTCTCGTGAAATGGTAGAGGTACAAGGTACCCCATTACCATTTCACACGGGGGGGGGGGTCGGGATCTGGGGGGCCCCTTTGTTAAAGGGGTCTTCCAGATTTTGATAAGCCTCCTGCCCGCAGACCCCCACAACCACCGGGCAAGGGTTGTGGGGAAGAGACCCTTGTCCTCATCAACATGGGGACAAGGTGTTTTGGGGGGCACCCCAATACACCCTCCCAATGTTGAGGGCATGTGGCCTGGTTCGGTTCAGGAGAGGGGGGGGGGCCGCGCTCTGTCCCCCCCTCTTTTCTGCGGCCGGCCAGGTCAACGTGCTCGGATAAGGGGTCTGGTGTGGATTTTAGGGGGGACTCCACGCCATTTTTTTTTTAATTTGGGGTGGAGTTCCCCTTAAATTCCACACCAGACCTGAAGGGTCTGGTTATGGATATTTGGGGGGAACCCCACGTCATTTTTTTTTAAATTGACGGCGGGGTTCCCCTTAATATCCATACCAGACCTAAAGGGTCTGGTTATTGAATTTGGGGGGACCCCCACGCTTTTTTTTTTGGTGTTTTTAATGAATGAATTCTCCTGCAATTGCCGGGAGCTGACAATTCATTATTGCCGCGAGTCAGTTTTAAATGGCTTTTTTGCTTTGAAAAATGACATTTTGTGCAGAGACAGTTCTAACCACGGGAAACATGCGCTTTTTCACATGCTGACATTAGAGCCCCCCATGGTACGAAATTTAAAGAAAAATTACACTTTTATTATTGCACTTTTAGCATTATTAAAATCACTGCTCCCGAAAAAACGGCCGTTTTAAAAAAGAAAAAAAGCATTGGTACATGTCCCCTGGGGCAGGACTGAGGTCCCCAAACACTTTTTAGGACAAAACTTGCAGATTAGCCTTTAAAATTCACAATTAAGATTTCCCCCATAGACTTATACAGGGAGTTCGGCGGCGGCTTTACTTATCAATCACATCGCGCTGCTGCTGCGGCCGGTTCATGCGCCTAATTAGGGCTTCATCCAGCGCACGTATTAAGGCATGAACCGGCGCAGCGCAGCTGCAATAGTAAATCAGCCCCTATGTGTATCTGTGTTACTTATTCTAAATTTTGGTGGGATCCAGGCTATTGTGTTGAATTGTTGCTTACTTATTTTCTTTTCCATCTGTGCCCATTTTTTTAACGTGTTCCTATTTGTCCATTCTACTAGTCTTACTAGGATTGCAGCTTGATAGTATCTTTTTATGTCGGGGAGGGCTAGTCCTCCTCTTTTTTTTATTTTTTTTTTTTCGGGTAAGGGTTGCGTAGCTTATTCTTGATTTTTTGTCCTGCCAAATATATTTTGTTATTATGGTTTTTTAGTACCTTAAAAAAACTTTGTGGGACGTTGATTGGGAGCATTTGAAATGTATATATTATCTTTGGTAAGACCATATTTTTAAAGGCATTAATCCTCCCCATCCAGGAAATCTGTCTTTTAGTTAAATTTTTTACGTCTCGTCTTATTTCATTAAGTAGGGGAATGTAATTAGCCTCGTAGAGTCCATCTACTTTGGGGGTGATTTTTATCCCTAGGTAAGTGAGTGATTTTTGTTCCCACGTGAAGGGGAATGCTTTATGTAAGGCCGCCTCTTCCTTTGTCTCTATTCCTATATTCATGATTACTGTTTTTACTGGATTTATTTTAAAGTTAGAAAGTTTCCCATATCTTCCTATTTCTTCTAATATATTAGGTATAGATGTTCCTGGTTTGGTCACGTATAGGAGTAAATCGTCTGCATATGCTGCCACCTTATGTTCCTCCTCTCCTACTCTCACCCCCCCTATGTCTGGGTTGTTCCTTATCTTACACAACAATGGCTCCAGAGCTATTGCATATAGGAGGGGTGAGAGCGGGCAGCCCTGTCTTGTACCATTCATCATATCTATCACCGACCATATCCTCCCATTAACCTTTACTCTTGCCGTCGGGGACTTGTATAGGTTTCCCACCCATTTCATATATCTGGGACCCAATCCTGCACTTCTCAACGTGTCCATCATAAACCCCCAGTCGACTCTGTCAAACGCTTTTTCAGCGTCTAATGACAAGAGTACGACTGGGGGTTTCTACTTTTTATCATCTTGTAATAATAAAATCGTTCTTAAGCTATTGTCCCTCCCTTCTCTGCCTTTTACAAATCCCGTCTGATCCGGATTTATTAAATCAGGCATATGTGGCTTTATCCTTGTTACCAATATCTTTGCGAAGATTTTTATATCGGCTTTCAGCAATGCTATTGGTCGATAATTGGAGCAAAGGGTATTATCCTTTCCTATTTTAGCTATAATTGAGATATTGGCAAGAAGGGATTCTTTCCTTACTTCTTCTGTTTCACCTAGTTTATTAAAGTAAGTGCACATCTCTGGGATCAGGAGGTCTTTACATTTTTTATAATATTTAATTGGCAATCCGTCTGGGCCTGGACTTTTCCCCCCGGGTGTGTCTTGGATCACTTGGCTAATTTCTGCTTGTGTAATTGGATCTTCCTGGGTTTCCACTGTTTCTTGCGTTAATTTTGGTAAGTTTGCTTCCGTTAGGTACTCCCTAATTTTTCTTTCCCTATTAACCTTCTCCTCTTGCGTCTCCCTCTTTCTGATGGTATACAGTGTGGTGTAGTACGTCCGAAAGGCTTCAGCAATCTCAGAAGCAATCTCCTGCACCTCATATGTCCTTACTGATTTTTTATATATAATTTGAATTTCTTTTTTCCTTTGAGATCCTGGCCAAGTACTTCCCCGGTTTGTTACCCCATAAATTCCTTTCTTTTGATACGTTTTTAAATATTTTCCTAGTTTCTGTTTCCATTAGGTCTCTTAGTTGGGACCTCTTTATTACAATTTCCAGATAGACTTCATTATCTTTTTGTTATAATCACTGCTATTCAGCTGTTCCTTTATCTGAACATTAGTAATAGGCTCTACACGGTTTGAGATTACCAGGTCCAACAGAGCATTAATCCTAGTTGGGGCCTCAATAAACTGCATCTTAAAATTGTCCTGTAATAGGTTTGTAAATGTTTGCCCTTTAACTGTCCCAGCCGTGCCATTACTCCAGTCAATTTTTGGGTAGTTAAAATCCCCAATTATCACTGTCCCAGCCCTTGCAGCCCTTTCCATGTGTGCAAGGAGCTGAGTCTCCACCTTCAGTCTTATCACACTCTCCATGAACCAGGTCCTTCTTCATGCTTGCTTTGAGATCACTTCTCATATAGACAGACCCCGCCAGTTTTCCTTTTTACCCTTTCTCTCACAAAGAGTGCATAGCCAGGAATATTAATAGCCCAGTCATATGAGAACTGAAGCCAAGTTTGAGCAATACCAATTACCTGTTAATATATTATATTGCGCTAACTAAAGATAAAAATAAATCAATATATAAGGTAAGGCAGCCAACACAGCAAATGGAGATTTGTAAATGTGAATGTGTATAAAGTGTAGCGCCAATCGGGAGCCTTTTTCAGAGAAGACTCTTCCGTAGGCTCAGTGATTAGAATCAACAAAAACCTAAAAATTTTTATATGCAGTGGAATGACCTGTGCCTACAATTAGCTTTTGAAAGGGAGAGGGTTATTCAAAACATTCCCTTCTTAGTTTCAAAAAAATATATAATCAAAATTGTGTAAGTGTATATAAGATGGGTATATAAACCCGTCTAAAAAATCAAATAAGGAGTGAAAAGACCTCACAATGTATGACAGAATTAATCTGCATAGGTGTTTAAACACTGAAAACAATCTGTGATAACAATCCGTGACCGTGAAAATAATAATCATAAGTGAAAAAACGTATATATCATAATGTCCACAGTGATTTATATGGAAGCAATCAATCCGATAAGTATCAGTCCATACACTCAGGAAAGTGTAGTAAATGTATACTTGAATGGAGCAGATAATCCAAAGAATAGAAATCGGTACCCTTACCGGATCGGGTGGACCCTCAGCTCACCATACGGTGGGGGGTCTTTAAGGCTTGTAAAGGCCGATTGCCTAATCAGGTTGGTATTCAGACGGTGGTTCCAGGCAGGAATGACCAGATTGCCCAATCAGGTTGGTGTCCAGATGGTAATTCCAGGCAAGAAAGATATCCGGAAGTTCAAGGGTAAATGCAATAGCTCCGTGGTGGTATACACTTACTCCCAAGCATTTAGGAAGAAAAGAAAAAAGAGAGACAGCTTCTCATAGTGTAGGACCACCAATTTAATGGAGTAAAAATAATTGGACAAAAATAGAAATAAAATCAACATAAAAAATTCCACTACATCACACATGTGACAGGAATCACTTCAAAAGTATAAAATGCAAAACCACACGTGAAGTTCAGAAAAAAGCTTAAAAATAGCAACACTCCCCCTTGATGGGTAAGCAGGGGTAATTTCCGAAGGAAAAATGCAGAGAAGACTATAGCAAGTCAGTGACCCGATTTTCGGTGCAGCACAGACAGATTAAAGATATCATTAATAGGCACTGGAGGATCTTGAAGGAAGATTGCATTTTGGGACCAACACTCCCCATCAATGCGACGGTAACCTATAGAGGAGCCACATCTCTAAAGAATCAGGTGGCACCCAATATTTCAGATCCTCCAGTTAAACCCTCCTTCTTTCCCCTCTCAAAGGGTTTTCACCCCTGTAGGAGGTGCAAGGTATGTGCCAACAACACGAATGGGAGGAGGAAGACAGTTAGCTTCAAATCCACCCACACAGGGATGGAGTTTCCAATGAAGCACTTCTTCACATGTGCCACGACGCATATCGTATATCTCATCACCTGCCCTTGTGGAAAACAGTACGTTGGTCGCACTATACGGAGCTTTTCCACAAGGGTAGGTGAGCATATTGCGAAAATCAAGAAGGGCTGTACGAAACATACGGTACCCAGACATTTTTTGAATAAGCACAATAAGAAACTTGAAGGGACTAGTTTCCAAATAATAGACAAGTTTGTACCCCATTGGAGAGGGGAGCCTAGCATAAGAGGAGTATCTAAATTGGAGGTGTATTGGATTTTCCAACTTAAAAGTTATGTGCCATATGGTTTAAACGTGGAATGGGACGTGAACGCCTTCATCAACCAATCCTGAGGATGGATCTCTGTAGATCAATGTCCACACCCACCATTTCTCCTATCAGTTTCCCCCCCCCTCCTTTCCATTTTTAGAATGTCATGGAGTATATATATTTTTTATTTTTTTATTTTTTTTATTTTTTGATATCCTCTGACATCTCATACACAAGACCTTTCTGTCGATCACAAGTTGATTGACCATATAGAGGTCAGAGAAGAATGTACCAACACTATGTAGAATGCTATGTAGACTAACACTGATATTTCTTTCTCTATATGACTAGTTATGGTTTTAGCAACTGGTTTGGAAGATTAGAATATATGTATAATATATCAATGCTGATCTTCAATATAGTTGTTATTTTATGTTATGCCTCTTTTTCACAACATTATTGTGGAAAGGCTTAGATGGTTTTTTTAATATGCTTTTATTTTTTTATTTTTTGGTGCCCCCCTCCATGAAACTGACATAGGTGTTCATCTGCGATTAACTAAGATGTCTACAACAGCTACAACTCAGTTGAGCTGTTTACAGCTCTAACGAGCTCTTCGTGCGAACCTGGAATGATCTGTAGATCCTATGGAGCGCACGTTCCTTGCCGGTGGAACGCATGACGCCAACACACTTCCGTGCCACGTGATGTCCGCGCTGTAGCAATGGAGCGCATTGGAGATTGGAACGCATTGGGGCGCGGGGCAATGACGTCAGGATGTCACGTTGGCTGCGCGCACAGAGGCGGAGTTCACCCTGCGGGAATACGAAGCGCTCCAGCCTCTCCCCAATCACGGAAGAGGAGGAGAAGTGACAACACTGCTTACAGCAGTGATTGGGTCGCACGTTGTCCATCCCTGTCCATGCTAGATGGAGATTAGGCTACACATTATTGTCCCCCGCCCACGTACTTCCGGCATTTGAAACGCAAACGCGATTCACATGGTATGATTGATGCGCACGCCAGCTGGGAACATTGAAACTGATCAGGGGTTTCATGGAGGTGGATACCATAGATGTATAAATGCAGGTAAGAAGCATGTTACAGATAGATACCCCAGTTGAAGTCTATATGAGACGAAACCGATCGGGTCACTGACTTGCTATAGTCTTCTCTGCATTTTTCTTTCGGAAATTACCCCTGCTTACCCATCAAGGGGGAGTGTTGCTATTTTTAAGCTTTTTTCTGAACTTCACGTGTGGTTTTGCATTTTATACTTTTGAAGTGATTCCTGTCACATGTGTGATGTAGTGGAATTTTTTATGTTGATTTTATTTCTATTTTTGTCCAATTATTTTTACTCCATTAAATTGGTGGTCCTACACTATGAGAAGCTGTCTCTCTTTTTTCTTTTCTTCCTAAATGCTTGGGAGTAAGTGTATACCACCACGGAGCTATTGCATTTACCCTTGAACTTCCGGATATCTTTCTTGCCTGGATTTACCATCTGGACACCAACCTGATTGGGCAATCTGGTCATTCCTGCCTGGAACCACCGTCTGGATACCAACCTGATTAGGCAATCGGCCTTTACAAGCCTTAAAGACCCCCCACCGTATAGTGAGCTGAGGGTCCACCTGATCCGGTAAGGGTACCGATTTCTATTCTTTGGATTATCTGCTCCATTCAAGTATACATTTACTACACTTTCCTGAGTGTATGGACTGATACTTATCGGATTGATTGCTTCCATATAAATCACTGTGGACATTATGATATATACGTTTTTTCACTTATGATTATTATTTTCACGGTCACGGATTGTTATCACAGATTGTTTTCAGTGTTTAAACACCTATGCAGATTAATTCTGTCATACATTGTGAGGTCTTTTCACTCCTTATTTGATTTTTTAGACGGGTTTATATACCCATCTTATATACACTTACACAATTTTGATTATATATTTTTTTGAAACTAAGAAGGGAATGTTTTGAATAACCCTCTCCCTTTCAAAAGCTAATTGTAGGCACAGGTCATTCCACTGCATATATAATTTTTTAGGTTTTTGTTGATTCTAATCACTGAGCCTACAGGAGAGTCTTCTCTGAAAAAGGCTCCCGATTGGCGCTACACTTTATACACAATACCAATTACCTCATAGCTCTCCTCATGCACCAGAGCTTCCAACTCACCTATTTTGCTTGACAGACTTCTGGCATTGATGAACAAACACTTTAATCCAGGGATCCTCAAACTACGGCCCTCCAGCTGCTGTGGAACTACACATTCCATGAAGCATGTTAAAACTCTGACATTCAGACATGACTAGGCCTTGATGGGAATTGTAGTCCCTAAACAACTGGAGGGCCATAGTTTCAAGACACCTTCTTTAATATACTAAATTTTTCTCTGGTGTTTTTGATATCATTTTTCGTAGTACAAATGGCACTATTGTTTTCAGTGGCTGTTTGCAACATGGGAATTTTCTGGTCATCGACCATAACCCTCCCCCCATCTATCCCCATTCCACTCTCCATTAATGTCTGACCCCTAACTGACCTCTGTCCCCAATGTAATTCTAGTTCACCCTTCCCCCCTCAATCCTAGTTTAAATACTCCTCCAGCCTTCCCATAAACCTCTCCCCCAGCACAGCAGACCCCCTTCTATTCAAGTGCACACCCTCTTTAGCATATATGTTGCACCCCAATAAAAAGTCAGCCCAGTGCCCTAGCAACCCAAATCCCTCCTTCCTACACCAGATCTTTAACTATGCATTCAGCTCTCTAATCTCCCACTGCTTTTCCTTTGTTGCGCATTTCACAGGCAATCTTTCAAAGAATATCACATTGGAGGTCCTACCCTTCATCTTGCAGCCTAGTTCTTTAAATGTATTCTTAAAAAAAAACTCCACCTTCCATGTATACTGTCATTGGTTCCAACGTGGACCAAGATTGCTGATCAGCGCCATTAGTAGTATGAAAATAAAAATGCTAGTATGTATATATATTTATATATATATATTATATATATATATATATATATATATATATATATATATATATATATATATACATATATATATATACACCATAGATGGTAGACGCTATAACTTTAACACAAACAATCAGTATACGCTCAAATACCACCAAAAGAAAGCTACAATTGTGTGTGGGGGGGGGAAATAATATTTTGTTTTGGGCACATCTAGCACAACTGGAGTCATGAGCCCTACACTAATGTGTAGGCGCTGTGGGGGGCAGATTAGATATGAGGGAGGTCAGAATCCTCTGGCCCCCGTCTTTACAAAATTGGCTGAAATTCACAATTGGACCTACAGTGTTCTGTGCCTGATCATTGAATATGATTTCTGTAGGACAAATCTACAGTATAGCATTTACTTTTTGCTTCAGAGCCTGGAAGAGGCATCAATATTTTTTTTCAAGTAACATGCTCTTGCTTTAACATATTTAACATCCTGTAATGTCTACAAGTGGCCAACCCCCATCTGCTATAGGTAGCTCAGTTTTTTGCCTAGTGTCCAGGAGTAAAAACTTGCTCCCTCTTGACACCTTTTTTTTTTTCAGTTTCTGCTTTTTTTTTTTTTAGACATAGAGCCCCTCCATCTGGGACAGGAAACAAGTTCACCCAATTCCATAAAGGTGGTCCTCCAGGCCGCCTCCTTTGAGTTTGTTTCCTGCTGGATAGGAAGGAAGTATGTTTAGGAACCTGACTTGGGAAGCTCTATGTCCCAGGGCTTTCCTGCGTGGTAGCTCCCCGGGAATCCATTACCTTCTCCTGCCCATGTGATCCCTCCATTCTTTTTTTGTTCAATAACTTTTTATTGTTTGCATATCAAGGGTAAAAAACAAGACAATAAACAATACACCAACGTGCATGGACATATTAAATACACAACCATACTTTTTTTTCTCTTTTTTTTGTTTTTTTCCCCCTTTTCTTTTCTTCCCCTTTCTTTTTTTAAAACATTGTGAAAAATGAAAAACCTCTCAGTTCGAAGTTGTCTTCCCTTGTTTCCTTCCCGCTCACCATAAACCAGTTTTTAAAATGAGTGTACTTCATTAATTAAATCTTCCTTGGGAAGGGATGCCCGATAACGGGTTAAGATATGTACTAGATTTGAGGGCCGACTTCCGTCTACTTATATAGGACATCCTGTTTCGTCTAGCCAAGGTTTCCACATCCTCTCAAACTTTCTATAATTGCCCTGTCTGGTAAGTGTCACTCTCTCACTCCAAATTATAAAGTTAATGGTTTCGACCCAAGACTTGATAGTGGGTGGCGTCTGGGGCTGCCACCTCCACGCAATTAACTTTCTTGCCTGGAAGAGGCATCTCAGCACCACCTCAAGGGAGCCGACTGGCACTCTATCTTCCTCTATACTGCCTAGTAGGCATGTCTTGGACTCAGCTTCTAACTTGGTTTTAAAAGTTGTATTAATTGTGTCTACCACCTCCTCCCAGTATCTAAATAGCTTTGGGCATTTCCATAGCATATGAATGAGATTGCCTGACGATCTGCACCTTGGACATTAGTCAGTGCGTCTCCACCCAAGATTAAACATCTTCCTAGGAGTGTAGTATACTCTGTGCAGGAGGAACAGGTGATATACTTTCTGAGATGGGGAGATTGAGACCAGTACCACCCTCCTCAAGATTGCACCCCACTGTTCCGTAGTCATTTGTCCTACGTCTCTCTCTCAACGTATCCGACTCTTGATGGGGCCTGCCCTACTTATTATTTTAGCTCCTATTTTGGAGTACAGCTCGGAGATCAGGCCTTTAGTTGTATTTGAAGAAGTTATTTTGAGGAGGATAGGGCCAGGGACCATACAATTGGTTGTGACCCAAACTGGGCTTGGATGGCATGACGTATCTGGAGGTATTTGTAGAATGTATTACTTGCTATATTGAATTCCTGTCGCAAGTCTGAGAAGGATTTCATATGTTCTCCATCATACATTTGAATTAAGCGGCTTATACCTTGTCTCTCCCATTCTTTAGATCTCTCAATTTCTTTTAATTCCCTTAAATTTTTATTGCACCAGAGAGGGGCAAAAATTGTTATTCCCCTGTAGCCCATCAGTACTTTTGTTGTTTGCCACACTTTACGGAAGAGTTTTATAGTCGGACATCTATGGATAAATGAATCAAGTGCCTCCACTATTGTCCTATGCGGTGCCCCTGTTAGCATTATTCTGCCGGAATTCCCCCCTCCCTCCACTCAGCAATTCGCAAGATGTTTTAGTTGTGGAGCTAAAAAGTATGTTTTCGGGTGTGGGACTGCCATTCCCCCCTCTTTAGCTGGTAACTGCATGGTCTGGAGACATATCCTGGCTTGTCCCTTCTTCCAAATTAGCTCTCTGAAGCGGGATTCTATTCTTTTGAAACATTTTGGGTCTATCCAGATTGGGAAGTTATGCAGGATATAGAGTAACTGGGGCAACCATAGCATCTTTATTTGATTACATCGCCCCGCTATGGATAATGGGAGTCTACACCAAATGTCTCTTTTGTGTTCCCATTTAGACAAAAGGGGGATTAAGTTGTTTTGGACGAAACTATTGGTGTCCCTCGTGATCCATATCCCAAGATTTTTATCATGACTACTACTTTTAACTGAGGAATTCCATGAGGTATCTGGACACCAAGAGGGTCAATTGGCAATAGTGTTGACTTTTACCAATTGATGACCAACCCAGGGCATAGCCCAAACTCGGCCACCATTTAGATCACTTTTTTTAACGAGGTTTTGACGTCTCCAAAAAACAAGAGGACATAGTCCGCAAACAGTGCGATCTTATCCTCCATAGTCTGTATGCGGAACCCCTCTATATCATCTGTTTTTCTAATTTTAATGGCTAATGGTTCCATCGCTAGAGCAAACAGAAGGGGGGAAAGGGGACAGCCTTGTCGCGTTCCTCTCTCTAATTGAAAAATTTCTGAAAATTTGTTATTGATTTTAATTTAAGACCTTCCATAAGTAGTGCCGTTCCAGACTGTCAAAAGCTTTGGCCGCATCCAGGGCTAAAACGGCTCTGGAGCTCGCCCCCTCTGTTGAAATTTGCATTTTCAGGAAAGTTCTACTAATGTTGATACTAGTTGACCTGTTGGAGATAAAGCCAGATGGGTCAGAATGTATAAGCTCTTGGATATATTGATTGAGACGAGTTGCTAACACTTTGGCCAGGAACTTGGCGTCGGTGAGATGGGGCGATACGAGGAGGCCTCAGTTGGGTCCTTCCCCTCCTTGTGTAGGACTATAATGGTAGGTTCTGTCATAGAAGTGGGGAGTTTTCTGTTAGTCAGTGCCCAATTTAATGTCTTAAGGAGTTCTGGTAGCAAAATATCCCCATGTCTTTTGTAGGTCTCTATGGGCATCCCATCTGGGCCCGGTGACTTTTGGGTTGACATCCCTGCCACTGCCCGTTTTTTAATTCACCTAGAGTAATTGACGCCTCCATGTCCATATTATCCCTCCATTCTAGGTGGTGTGAGGTGGCGTCTTACCGCTGCTAGTGCTTGGGGAGAGAGATGGACCTCTGAAGGGGGTTGCAGCGCCCACCATGCAGCTTGTTGCTTGTACTTTACCGCAAAGCAGGGAGGAGAGTGCGGAGCGTGGTGACGGGGTCGTCTGCACTCCAGGCTGGTTCCAAAAGCTGCTGGGATAGTCTTTCTGGCAGAGTGACCCACATCAGAGTGCCCCAGAGATGGTGGTTTCGATCCCTTGGAAGGCGCGGTGGTGCGCTGCGGGCATCTGGCGCTGTGTGGCTACCCGGCAGAGGTTGTGTCGGATCACTGCAGGACACAATTGGAAGGCACTGCAGCTTCACAGGCATTGGACTCATGTAAGTGCTGGGGGGGGGGGTCTTTTCCTAGTTCATAGGGGACCTTTTTGGGAGCCACAGTTGATGGGCTTGAGAGCCTTTCCTTCCTCAGCCCAGTACAGGGGTGTCTGGTATGCAGGATTCTGGTGCTCATGGGGTCTTTATCTGCTTCTCCGGGTTAAAGCCCAATACAAGGTGCAGGCGCCAACTTTGGAAAAAAACACACTTTGCCAGAGGTGTGTTAATAGTTTAGTGAAAGAGGAGTCGGTGAACAGCGTGTCACAAAATTCTTCAGTCAAAAATGAGATTGAATCTACCTCTGGGCATACCTTAAGCACAATTTGTTCGCTTGTGATTCCAATTGGCCCAACGCTCTCCTTTCCTCCACGGGCAGGGGAGCCATGGGTACCCTCCAAATGTTCTGGGCACACATTTGCTGGTTTTATTCATTCTATCCCACACTGCCGGTGTGTTTAATGTTGGTGGTGATGTCCGTTTTGACAATCCCCTGGCCTTGTTTGGTATCCATGGTGCCCCTGCTAGATTTCTACCGCCCATGCTTTCCTCTGTCACAACCCAAGCTTTATATGGAGAGTCATGGCACCAGTTTAGAATGCGTACTAGCTCCATTGCTCTATAGTACAAGGTTATATCCGGAAGCCCTATTCCCCCCCCCCCTGCTTTCTATTCCTACGCAGCATATCATATGCTATTCTGGCATTTCCATCTTTTCATACAAAAGATGTAAATGCTTTGCGTATTTTTTTAAAAGAAAGTTTGGGGGAGTGCAATAGGTACAGTACTAAGAATATATATTAATCTAGGTATTACGTTCATTTTAAGGGTGTTAATCCTGCCAAACCACCTTGGTGTATGGCCTCTCCATATCTATGTAAACCCTCTATAATCTCTGTAAGCAGAGAGCCGTAGTTACCGTATTGATTGCCGTATTCCGCGCAATTTTTTGCCCTGAGAATCAGGGCAAAATGGTGGGTGCGTGATATACGCCGATACCCGCTTCTTGCGCTGTGTTGGAACCACTGCGCTGACATATTCCGAGCGCAGTACACTCGGGCAGGCTCGGCTCCGCTCGCTGTCACGTCCCTTTTACGTGAGAGGAGCCAAGCCTGCCCGACTACGAGTGTACTGCACTCGGTATATGTCGGCGGAGTGGTTCAAACACACAGTGGGAAGCGAGGATCGAGCGGGAAGGACACCACTATGGCCGCAGAAGGACGCCGGACCGGACAAGGCCGCCGATGGACGGCGGGCAAGACACCGATGAGGGGCATCCAAACTGTAAGTATATTTTTTTCCAGGATTTTTACTTTTAGGTTGGGGTGCGCGCTATACGCCGGGGTGCGTTATAGCAAGATAAATACGGTAAGTTCATACAACATTTTTAGCATCTGCCGTGATGTGTACTCCTAGATAATGATTCTCTGTTATAAAGGGATAGTTTTTTTGCAAATGTTTGGCCACAGACAGTGGTACTAGGTAATATTACGGATTTCTAAAAATGTATTTTGAAGTTGGATAAATTCCCATATCTCTTCACTTCCTGCATTAATGCTGGTATTGATTCCTGTGGCTTTTAGAGGTAAAAAAAATAGATCATCCGCATATGCTGATACACTCTAGGGCAAATTCCCACCCCTGTTATTTCTTTCTTTTCCCTTACTCTACATAAAAATGGTTCTAAGGTGATGGCAAATATTGGGGATAGGGGGCAGCCCTGTTGGGTGCCATTGCGTATATATCCAAGCAACCCTGTATGTGGTAAGGTCTGCAGTGCGTCTGTCTGTTGCCGGGGGTCTTGTTGGCTCAGACGCTTACTACGTGGGCAAAGATGCTGCACCACAAGTTTTTAAAGATCAGGCTTCCCCCGACCTGTGTGGAACTGGCTGCCCAGTTGTTGCAGGGCCTTAAGTTTGTGTGCGAATCAGCTTTGGATACGATTCCATTGTTGTCTAGGGCCTCGGTGTCTGCTGTGGTATTGCATCGCCGGATTTGGCTAAAATGTTGGTCCGCGGACCAGGATTCTAAGAAGGCCTTACTTTTTTTACCTTTTTAAAGGGGAGAGGCTCTTTGGGGCCTTGCTGCATGACATCATTAAAGATGCCACGGGAGATAAGATTACTCTTCTCCCACAATCTAGGAAGGGTAAGGAGCCACGCCGTAGGCATGGGCCCTCCTTCTCCGCTCATAAGCGGCTTTTTCGTCCGCCAGGAGCACATTCGCAGCTCGGTGGTCTTCTCTACTTTCCGTGACCGGTGGTTTTGCGAAGTTGTTTCCTCAGGGTACATGACAGTTTCTCCCTTGCCCTCCAAACGTTTTTTTTTATCGTACACCACGGGACACAGTCTACGTCATTACATAATGGGTTGTATAGTTCACCAAAGGTGATTGGACACTGGCACAACCAATGGGGACATTCTCCTCTCTATATAACCCCTCCTATAAGGAAAGTACCTCAGTTTTTTCACTAGTGTCTAAGGTGAAGGGCACGAGAAGGATGTGCTAGGAAGGAGCTCTGTTGTAATAACTCGAGGGGTTAAAAAGCTACGCCGCTGGGTCCATCCAAAGTTCTTATTAAATTAAACCAAATGGATGGTACCCAAGCCTCACAGAAGACCGATGCAGTGCCTGTAATGTCGTTCTTTGAAGGAATGGGCTCTGGGATCCAGCACATTCGCAACTTAAATGCGCAAAAGTATTCTCGCCGAGTCTTTTATAAGGCCCAGGGAAGAGGTCTCCTTTAAGTAGAAACCCATATCCCTGAAGGTTGGCACAACACTACCCTCCGTGAGGGGTGAAGGTTGGTACTGTCTAATCTCAGCAGTCCTGCTGCATGGATAAGATAAGTGGGAAAGTCTAAAGTTTTAACACTTAACTTTCCCCTTTTTAAGTTTCTTTCCTGAAAACTGCCACTAGAGGGAGTAAATAGTTTAGAGTTCCACTCACATGTCAGGAACGTAAAGCTTGGTGCATCAGCACTTCCTCAGCTGCAGGCTCTGAAAAGATGTGAAAGTTCTCTTCCAGCAATAGATGTCTTCTATTGGGCAGGTCAGTGTACAGCACACAATGTTGCCTCTTTTCTTCCCCATAGACGTGTGCGGGGGGCACGCGCCTTTACCCCATAGACACGGAAGGGGGCGTGGTAACGCAAACATGCATTACCTCTCTACTGTGCATGCACAAGGCAGGATGATTTTAAAGTGGAGGTTCACCCAAAAATCAACTTTCTGACATTAGATCCAGCATACTGCTAACATCTGCAGTATGCTGTTTTTTTTTTGTACTTATCGTTTTATGAGCCGTTGTTATCTGGCTCTGAGCGGGGAATCCTGCGGGGAATGGGCGTTCCTAAGCCAAGAGGAGTTGATTGACGGGCTGCTAAGGCATGTCACGCCTTCCGAAAATACCAGAGTGTCACTTCGGGTACCAACGCCCATTCCCCGCAGGATTCCCCGCTCGGAGCCAGATAACAACTGCTCATAAAACGATAAGTACAAAAAAAAAAAAACGCATACTGCAGATGTTAGCAGTATGCTGGATTTAATGTCAGAAAGTTGATTTTTGGGTGAACCTCCGCTTTAAATCGCCCACAGATGCCTGATGGACGCCATAGGAAGACACAGCAGCCTGGGGGCATGTGAGTTCTCAAGAGTGGTTGGTTACAGGCACTTAAAGGCACCTACTCAGCAAATCTAAGGACGCGGGGCATAAAGGTGACGGCTTATCTAGATGATCTTCTTCTGGTAGAACAGTCAGTGGGTTGGTTAAACCACAGCCTACTCAGCACAGTAAAATACCTAGAGTATCCTAAACTTCCCGAAGTCCTCTCAACACCTCCAGAGGAGGGTAGAATATTTGGGCATGGTCTTAGACACAACCCAAACCAAGGTATTCTTTCCGGAGCCAAAGATCAAATCCTTAAAGTGGTTGTAAACCTAAATTTTACTCTTTATATTTATACAGTCATCCTAATATGCCTAATTCGTCGCTCTGTTTCTTGTCTTACCTGCTTCCTTCTTGTGATATCGCCGATATCCCGAGTGGTGATGTCACTCCCTGCATGCGCGGTCCGATCTGTAAACCGGCAAGCCGAGATGCTTGCCGGCCAAAATCTATGTTTATGTCGGGGCTGCGTCATTTCCTGCTGTTGACGTCAGCCCCGATATTGCGCGGTGACGTTTCCTCCCCCCTCCCCCAGAGGCTCCAGAAGCTCTGATAACATCTTCCTGCTGTACGCTGTGAATAGCTTATTTTCGTTTCCATAGTAACCGGAAACGAAAATGAGGCTTGAATACTTGCCGTAGTGCGCACGCGCGGGATTACAGCGATCGTAATCAACTGTGGGCGGAAGTTAGACTCTGCAGCAGAGATGCGAAAGACCGAGAGAACAATGGCGCCGGCATAGTAGGAGAAAGTAAGTATTTAAACACTAATAATTAGAATCACATTTACTACATAACTTTGCATAAAGTTCTTTTCGAGGCCATTCCGTATGCCCAGTTTCATTCAAGGCTACATCAGACCAGTATCCTTACTGCCTTGAACAGAAAGATCCAGGCCTTGGATTGGCCGATGCACCTGTCCTTAGAGCTGCGCCAGAGCCTCGGTTGAACACCAATAATTTCCGAGCAGGAAAATCCTTTCTTCCAGTCATTTGGAAAGTGGTGTCTACGGATGCCAGCCTTTTGGGCTGGGGGCAATTCTAGAAGAAGCCTCAGCCCAAGGAACTTGGTCCAAGTCCAAGAAAGGCCTCTCTATCATCATTTAGGATTTTTGGGCAGTATACCTAGCCCTCTGAACCTGGACACGCAGATTACATGGTCACCTGGTCGGGTTCAATCCGACAACGCTACTGCCGTGGCTTAAATCAATCACCAAGGGGGCACCGAAAGTCTGAATGCTCAGCGAGAAGTGAGCAAGATTTTAACATGGGCAGAAAATCCTATTCCTTGCGTTACTGCGATCTTCCTCCCAGGAGTGGAGAATTGGCAAATGGATTACCTGAGCCATCGGCAATTGTCACCAGGGGAATTGTCTCTCCACCGGACATCTTTTAGGATATATGCCAGAAATGGGGGACTCAGGACGTAGACCTTTTTGCTTCCAGGTTCAACAGGAAATTAGACCATTTTGTATCAAGGGCGGCAGATCCTCGAGCCCAGTGGTCCCCAACCTTTTTGGCACCGGGGATCGGCTGCGTGGAAGAAATTTTTTGCAAAGGCCTGGTTGGGGATGGCATGCGGGGGGGGGGGGTTAAGCGATTATTCACGGGCAACTTGTCAGCGCATTATTTCTGTTACATTGTAGTAATAAATGAAATAGTTGAACCCACCATAGTGCAGAATCAGTGGCAGCCTACCCCCTCATTACATTCCCAACCTACACTTTAATATCCTCAGCCCCCCTCACATGACAGTTCTTAGTCACCACACACACACTCCAGTCCTCGATCCCCCACACACACACTCCAGTCCTCGATCCCCCCCCACACACACACTCCAGTCCTCGTTCCCCCCCCCCCACACACACTCCAGTCCTCGTTCCCCCCCCCCACACACACTCCAGTCCTCGTTTCCCCCCCCCACACACACACTCCAGTCCTCGTTCCCCCCCCCCACACACACTCCAGTCCTCGTTCCTCCCCCCCCACACACACTCCAGTCCTCGTTCCTCCCCCCCCACACACACTCCAGTCCTCCCCCCCCACACACACTCCAGTCCTCGTTCCTCCCCCCCCCACACACACTCCAGTCCTCGTTCCTCCCCCCCCACACACACTCCAGTCCTCGTCCCCCCCCCACACACACTCCAGTCCTCGTTCCTCCCCCCCCACACACACTCCAGTCCTCGTCCCCCCCACACACACTCCAGTCCTCCAGTCCTCACACACACCAGTCCTCAGTCCCCCCCCACACACACTCCAATCCTCAGTCCCCCCCACACACTCCAATCCTCAGTCCCTCCCCCCCCCACACACACTCCAATCCTCAGTCCCCCCCCCACACACACTCCAATCCTCAGTCCCCCCCCCCACACACACTCCAATCCTCAGTCCCCCCCCCCACACACACTCCAATCAGTCCCCTCCCCCCCACACACTCCAATCCTCAGCCCCCCCCACACTCCAATCCTCAGTCCCCCCCCCCCCACACTCCAATCCTCAGTCCCCCCCCCCCACACTCCAATCCTCAGTCCCCTCCCCCCCCACACTCCAATCCTCAGTCCCCTCCCCCCCCCCACACTCCAATCCTCAGTCCCCCCCCCCCACACTCCAATCCTCAGTCCCCTCCCCCCCACACACTCCAATCCTCAGTCCCCTCCCCCCCCACTCCACACACTCCAATCCTCAGTCCCCTCCCCCCCACACACTCCAATCCTCAGTCCCCTCCCCCCCACACACACTCCAATCCTCAGTCCCCTCCCCCCCACACACACTCCAATCCTCAGTCCCCTCCCCCCCCCACACACACTCCAATCCTCAGTCCCCCCCCCCCACTCCAATCCTCAGCCCCTCCCCCACACACTCCAATCCTCAGTCCCCTCCCCCCCACACACTCCAATCCTCAGTCCCCTCCCCCCACACACACTCCAATCCTCTGTGGTCCGTCCCCCACACTCCAGTGCTCAGCTCCTCCTCTTTGGTGCAGGAATCGGATTGCATAAGTGTGAACACCCATCCGATTCGATTCCAGTGCGGACCAAAACGTCTTGTGCTGTTTTGGTGCAAATGCGATTTTAGCCATAGTTTATATGGCTAAATTTGCATTGCACAGACATTGCATGTGATTTACACAGCAATGCAGTGCGAATCACATGCAATGTCTATGATCAAACTAGTGAAAACGCTGGCTAAAGGAACATGATGGAGCCAACTATTAGTATGGTCTGGTTAAATTGGTTGTATATCCTGTTTTTAGACTTTAAACTGCAAGTAAGCCTATAATAAGGCTTTAGGAGATATTCCGCTCCGAGTTCGCCGGCTGAAAGGTTGGGCAGGTGCCAGACCTTGCCGCAAAGAAGTCGCATGCCCGGGAGTGACCAGGGAGAAAGCCTCACATTACAGTGGTGAGTTACAGACAGAAGACCAGGAAGTGAGCATTTCTCAAAAGAAATAAGGACATTTAAAAGCAAAATTGAAGAATGAGGTAAGTGAAGGAGGACTGCACTAAGGTAAAGGAAAAAAGAGGAAAAAAACAGAGGGCGCACCGACCTAGTGTGATACTGTTTAGATAAATTTTATTAAAATATTAAAATCAATCATTATGCTCACAATATGGATTTAAATCAGGCCTTAAAAGACAGTACAGCAGAAGTCCAGCAACATCAGCAGAACACGATAATCGCTTGAATCTACAATCGATGTTATACCTGATGCGTTTCGGGGGGTGTACCACTTTCTTCAGAGCTCAGTGGTCTGCAGTGCTCCCTCGCCCTCAACGCGTCGGCCCTAACATTGATTGTAGATTCAAGCGATTACCGTGTTCTGCTGATGTTGCTGGATTTCTGCTGTACTGGTTTTTAAGGCCTAATTTTTACTCCATATTGGAAGTATAATGATTGATTTTAATATTTTAATAAAATGTATCTAAACACTATCACACTAGGTCGGTGCGCCCTCAGTTTCCTAGTTTCATGAATTCCCACTATTCTGAGGAGGGCTGCAAGACTCTGGAAGATACCCTCTAATTGAAATACACCACCCCATAGCATTTTTTTAAAATACCGGTGCGCAGGAGATTTGTCTTTCTAAGATAAAGGAAGCCATTTAGGGGAAGAAAATCCTTTACAACCCCGTTAAGGAATAAAATTCCTCCTTTTCCCGTTAAGGCGCACTCGACCAGGGCGATAAGTGCTTCATGGGCAGTGCATCAGGCTTCGATCGCTCAGATCTGTAAAGCTGCTACTTGGTCTTCAGTCCATACATTTCCAAAAGTCTACCAAATAGATGTCAGAAGGACATGAGGATGCCTCCTTCGAGCATAGTGTGCTGCAGGCAGCGCTATAGGGTCTATTGTCCATTGTCGGTTTGCTTGATCTGTGTCTCCCTCCCCTCATCTTGAGCATTGCTCTGGGATGTCCCATTATGTAACTACTGTGTCCCGTGGTGTACTAAAAAGAAAATATGATTTTAATAACGGCTTACCTGTCAAATCCTTTTCTTGGAGTACACCACGGGACACAGAGGCCCCGCCCCTCTCTCTCGGTTACGTATTTGCTACAAAAATGAGGTACTTCCCTTATGGGAGGGGTTATAAAGAGGGGAGCCTGTCTTCATTGGTTGTGCTAGTGTCCAATCACCCTCGGTTAACTATACAACCCATTACGTAATGACTTGGACTCTGTGTCCCGTGGTGTACTCTAGGGGTGCGCATCTTCACTGGACTCGCAATTCGATTAAGATTATCATGTCAACGATTCGATTCCGCGATGCATTGCTATTGCAGCACAATTGCGCATTGTTTTCATAAAAAAAAATTAAGACATTTTTAATTCTATCTGTTCTTAGAAACATACCTGCATGTAGCAAAGTCTAAACACAGCAGACAACTTAACCACTTCAGGCCCGCGCTACCGTCGGATGACGGCAACAGCGCGGGCCTGAATATCCAACATGCCGTCATTTGACGGCATGTCCTTCAGGCGTTCCCAGCGCGCGCTGTAGAGCGTGCTGCGGGGAAGCCCTGTGTTGTCCGTGTCCCTTGGACACGGCCAATCACAGATTGCGGCGAACGGCCAATCAGAGTGGCCATTTGCGATGCGATCTGTGGGCGAATGAGAGATGATCTCTCATAGATCATCTCTCATTGCCGTTTTACACAGAGACAGCGTCCTGTCTCTGGAGAGGAGGAGCCCGATCTGTGTTCCTTCCTACATGGGGACACAGATCGGTCACCCCCCCAAGTCACCCACCCTCCCCCCACAGTTAGAACACACCTAGGATACACATTTAACCCCTTCCTCACCCCCTAGTGTTAACCCCTTCAATGCCAGTCACATTTATACTGTAATTAGTGCATATTTATAGCACTGATCGCAGTATAAATGTGAATGGCGCCAAAAATTTGTCAAAAGTGTCCGATGTGTCCACCACCACCGCAGATCGCCGCCATTTCTAGTAAAAAAAAAATAATAAATAATAATTCTCTCCCCTATTTTGTAAGCGCTATAAGTTTTGCGCAAACCAGTCGCTTATTGCGATTTTTTTATTGATTTTTTTACCAAAAATATGTAGAAGAATACGTATTGCCCTAAACTGAGGAAAAAAGTGTTTTTTTTTTTTTTAATTGGGATATTTATTATAGCAACAAGTAAAAAATATTGTATTTTTCTTCAAAATTGTCGCATTTTTTTGTTTATAGTGCAAAAAATAAAAACTGCACAGGCGATCAAATACCACCAAAAGAAAGCTCTACTTGTGGGGAAAAAAGGACATACATTTTGTTTGGGAGCCACGTCGCACGACCGCGCAATTGTCAGTTAAAGCGACGCAGTGCCAGAAGCTGAAATTTTACCTGGGCAGGAGGGGGGTGTAAGTGCCCAGTATGGAAGTGGTTAAAGAAGCTTTAGGCTCCCCCCCCCCCCAAAAAAAAATACTAAAGGAGATGACCATGATCAGAGACTGCAGACATGGTACAGGAGATGATCTCACGTCATCAGGGAATTCTCAGTGTTTGTATATGCCGTGCTCATGTGACTGCCCGGAACGGCCTGCCAATTCGGCACCCCTAATACATATATATATAAATGTTAGAAGGCTGGCCTGCCTGCCCGCCCACTTATCCTGTCCTCGCATGATGCATCAGGGGGTGGGGGGAGCCGCTCACCATCCAGCTCTCACACCGGCTCCATGGAGGGGGCCTTCCGGTACTTGCCTCCCGGTACTCACCTTGGGGGACTCCCGCATGTCTCCCATTCTTCGCCTGGTCTCATGCAGGCATCTGAAAGGGGGCCGCGTGACGCTGTCTGCTTCTCCCTGGCATCCCTGTGTTGTATGCGGCACGGTTGGGGCCGCCCACCCGCTTCTCCCGGCGCTCACGCTAGGCATCGTGGTCACGGTCGGTATGCCAATCAGGAGGAGCTGCTACCATTTGGTTCTCGCGTCATTTCCATGGGGGGGGGGGGTTGGGGCTCGCCTCCCGGTGGTCACGTGGGGGAAGGAATCCTGGCTTACTTTCTCTCTGGTCCTTGCTGGGGTCGCGCACAGGCTGCATGAGGGGGGGGATGTCCACCCGCATCTCCAGGGGTCATGCGGGGAGGTAGTCCACTGTTTCCCGTGGTCACGGTAGCTGTATGGGGGGGGGCATCCTCCAACGAGTCACCCTGGCAGGATTTCCCTACATTACTTCCATTGTCATGGTGTTCTGTTCAGCGTTTTTCAGTCCGTGTTGTTCTAGCATTCATGCTCCAAGGGTTTCTGTCCCGGCGTTCTGTCATATCATTCATGTCTGCCCCAGGTTGCTGTCGTTGCTTTTGCCTCAGCATTTCTGGCGTTGCATGTCTGCCATAGTCTCAGTCTCAGCGTTTCTGTCATGTGTTTCTGCCCCAGGTTTTCTGTCATTGCATTTTTAGTCAAAGCATTCTGTCACAGCATTTCTGCCCCAGGTTTTCTGTCATTTCGTTTTTAGTCAAGGCATTCTGTCAGCGTTTCTGCTCCATGTTTTCGGTCTTTACATTTTTAGTCGCTGCATTCTGTTACAGCATTTCTGCCGTTGCATTTTTGCTATAGTCTTTCAGTCTTGGTGTTTCTGTCCATACTTTTCTGCCCCAGGTTTTCTGTCATTGCATCTTTAGTCGAGGCATTCTGAATCGCGATGCAGCGATTATTTTCGGCACCCCTAGTGTACTCCAAGAAAAGGATTTTACAGATAAGCTGTTATTAAAATCCTATTTTGTTCCCTCAAACCTTCAGCTTTCTCCGGCTCGTCGGATGGCCCTGTTTGGTACGGTACAGGATCTGCTGTTGCACGGGGTGATCGTGCCTGTGCCTTAGCTGGAAATGTTTCAGGGGTTTTATTAAAACCAGTTTATAGTTCCAAAGGAAGAAGAGGTCCTTCCAATTTTGGATCTCGAGGCCCTGAACTGCTTCGTGAAAGTTTTTAAGTTCAGGATTGAATCGGTGCGCACTGTAGTTGCGGCACTCCTGCCAGTGGATTTTATGGCGTCCTTGGACATCAAGGACGCATACTTGCATGTCCCCATATTTCAGACATCAGAGGTTTTGCAGCCGGGGACGACCACTACCAATTGGTGGCTCTGCCTTTTTGGCCTGGCATTGGCACCAAGGGTTTTCACCAAGGTGCCCGCCGCGATTCTGGCCTTGCTAAGACAGCGAGGTATCGCTATAGTGAGTTACCTGGACGACCACCTTCTTAAAACTGCTTTAAGCTCAGAATTGGAGGTGGATGTGGGGATTGCCACCCAGACCCTTCAAGACTTGTGTTGGGTTCTGAACCTCCAGAAGTTGGTGTTGGTGCCGACTCAGTGCCTGGAATACCTGGGCTTGGTTCTAGATTCCTTGGAGGGAGAGTTTTTCTCCCCTTGGACAAATTATAAACTCTTCAGGCAGTGGTGAAGATGCTGGCATCCCGCAGATGGTCGTCACTGTGTTTTTGCATGCGTGTCCTGGGCCTCATGGTATCATCTTTCGAGGCAGTACCGTATGCTCAATTCCACACTTGTGCCTTACAGAAGGAGATCCTGTACAAATGGGACAAGCCTCTGGTGTCCCTGGATCATCAGATCCAGGTGGGCCATCTAGTTAGGACTTCCCTGATGTGGTGGCTAAGATCTCCCGCCCTTCAGTCCGGAAAGCCGTTCCTTCCCCTTCAGTGGACAGTGATCACAGCAGGTGCCAGCCTCACGGGTTGGGGGTGTGTTTGGGGTGTCCAGTCAGCACAGGGTCGATGGATGCAGGAAGAATCCCACCTACCGATCAGTGTGCTAAAACTTCAGGCGATCAAGCACTCCCTCTCCAGGTGGTCTCAGACTTTAGGGGCATCCAGTCAGGATCCAGTCGGACAATGCCACAGTGGTGGATTATGTCAACCATCAAGGGGGGACAAGAAGCTTGGCTGCAGCCTCGGAGGTCGCTCACATTCTGCGATGGGCAGAACGGAGCGTGTCGGGTGTATACATTCGGGGCATAGAAAACTGGCAAGCGGACTACCTAAGTTGCCAGATGCTGGACCAAGGTGAGTGGTCGCAACACCCGGATGTGTTTCAACTAATTTGCAAAAAATGGAGCACGCCAGACATGGACCTCCTGACTTTGCGACTCAATCGGAAGGTGTTGAGGTTTGTGGCCAGGTCCAAAGACCCCTAGGGCAGACGCGACAGACGTGTTGGTGGGGACAGAATCGGCTGATTTATGACTTTCCCCTGCTAAAGCTACAGGGTGCAGACTGTTGTGATCCCGATGATCCTAATTGCTCCAGATTTGCCTTGGCGTCCCTGGTACGCCAACCTGGTGCATCTGGTTGTGGATGTTCCTTGGCGCCTACCTATGTGAGAACACCTTCTGTCGCAAGGTCCTATACTTGATCCTGCTTTACAGTCGCTGGATTTAACGGCATGGCTGTTGAAAGCCAGGTGCTGAGAGACCGGGCCTGTCTAATTGGGTTATTTCCACCTTGCCTGCTTGCCCCTCCCCCTCAAGAGGCTTTCTCCACACCAGGAAGAAAGCCTTGCATTACGGTGTGTAGTTAGACAGAACAGGAAGTGAGGATTTCTCAGAAGAAATAAGGACATTTAAAAGCAAAATGGAAGGATGAGGTAAGTGAAGGAGTACTGCACTATGGTAAAGGAAGCTATTTAGGGGGGGGGGGATCCTTTACAACCCCTTTAACCTTTTCATTTAATATGAGAAGTATTGTAATACTCTTCTCAGTAAAATCTGAACCTATCTAGTGATTTTTTTTTTTTTTTTTTTTACAGAGAAGCATAAAGAGACTTGGAAGGCGTATAAAATCTGCACTGCAAGTTCAGAATGAGGTGGTTATACAGTCCAGCAAATTGCCATCTGTTGGTCCTAATTGTAAAGAGGTAAATACTGAGTTGTCAGAAATCCTCAAGGGAGTTCATTATGAATTGTAATGTACTGTAATATTTCCAGCTTGATTTCAGTGACCTAAGCCAGGACAAAATGCATCAAAATCTTACTCGGTAGGAAGTATTATTTTCACAGTGCAGAACACAGGGCAAAGAAAGCAAGCTGCAAAATTCTGGTACAAAAATTGAAAATTCAGGCTGAGAGAGAGAGAGAGAGAGGTGTGTGTGTGTGTGTGTGTGTGTGTGTGTGTGTGTGTAGATAGAGAGATGTGTGTGTAGATGGAGATGTTTTTGTAGATGGAGAGGGAGATGTGTGTGTAGATGGAAAGGGAGATGTGTGTGTAGATGGAGAGGGAGATGTGTGTGTAGATGGAGAGGGAGATGTGTGTGTAGATGGAGAGGGAGATGTGTGTGTAGATGGAGAGGGAGATGTGTGTGTAGATGGAGAGGGAGATGTGTGTGTAGATGGAGAGGGAGATGTGTGTGTAGATGGAGAGGGAGATGTGTGTGTAGATGGAGAGGGAGATGTGTGTGTAGATGGAGAGGGAGATGTGTGTGTAGATGGAGAGGGAGATGTGTGTGTAGATGGAGAGGGAGATGTGTGTGTAGATGGAGAGGGAGATGTGTGTGTAGATGGAGAGGGAGATGTGTGTGTAGATGGAGAGGGAGATGTGTGTGTAGATGGAGAGGGAGATGTGTGTGTAGATGGAGAGGGAGATGTGTGTGTAGATGGAGAGGGAGATGTGTGTGTAGATGGAGAGGGAGATGTGTGTGTAGATGGAGAGGGAGATGTGTGTGTAGATGGAGAGGGAGATGTGTGTGTAGATGGAGAGGGAGATGTGTGTGTAGATGGAGAGGGAGGTGTGTGTGTAGATGGAGAGGGAGGTGTGTGTGTAGATGGAGAGGGAGGTGTGTGTGTGTGTGTGTGGATGGAGAGGGAGATGTGTGTAGATGGAGATGTGTGTAGATGGAGAGGGAGATGTGTGTAGATGGAGAGGGAGATGTGTGTAGATGGAGAGGGAGATGTGTGTAGATGGAGAGGGAGATGTGTGTAGATGGAGAGGGAGATGTGTGTGTGTGTAGATGGAGAGGGAGATGTGTGTGTGTGTGTGTGTGTGTGTGTGTGTGTGTGTGTGTGTGTGTAGATGGAGAGGGAGGTGTGTGTGTGTGTGTGTGTGTAGATGGAGAGGGAGATTGTGTGTGTGTGTGTGTGTGTGTGTGTGTGTGTAGATGGAGAGGGAGATTGTGTAGATGGAGAGGGGGAGAGAGAGAGAGAGGTGTGTGTGTGTGTAGAGAGAGAGAGAGGTGTGTGTGTGTGTGTGTGTGTGTGTGGAGAGAGAGAGAGGTGTGTGTGTGTGTGTGTAGAGAGAGAGAGAGGTGTGTGTGTGTGTGTGTGTGTGTGTGTGTAGAGAGAGAGAGAGGTGTGTGTGTGTGTGTATAGAGAGAGAGATGTGTGTGTATAGAGAGAGAGGTGTGTGTGTGTGTGTGTATAGAGAGAGAGATGTGTGTGTGTGTGTGTGTGTGTGTGTGTGGAGAGAGAGAGAGAGAGATGTGTGTGTGTAGAGAGAGAGAGAGAGAGTGTGTGTGTGTGTGTGTGTGTGTGTGTGTGTGTGTGTGTGTGTGTGTGTGTGTGTGTGTGTGTGTGTGTGTGTGTGTGTGTAGAGAGAGAGGGAGGGATATATCTCCACCAATTTTAGATAAGGACAAAAGACGGGACAGATGTTTCAATCCATTTACTTGAAAAAACTACAAAGTGGGGCAAATAACAAACTTGGACTTTTTTCAAGTAAATGGATTGAAACATTTGTCCCGTTTTTTTGTCCTCATCTGAAATTTGTCCTCATCTGAAATTGGTGTGTGTGTGTGTATTTTATATTTGACTTTTTAATTAATATTCTGAATTTAGGTATGAATTTATTTTCAGTATTATCGACACCTTTTTGAAGTTGTGTTAAAAATCCTGCTAGCTGCATTTGTGGTGCATAGTTGGTCAGTTAAAAACAGAACAAGATTCTATCAAAAATGCAGTTGTTTAGTGTTTTTAACCGCTAGCCAACCAGCCACCACAGATATACTGTGGCAGGTTGGCACGGCTGCGCAAATCGCCGTAGCTGTATGTCTCTTCTTTAAGACGTCCCAGCAGGCGCGTGGAGGCGTGCCTGCGCAAATCCCAGTAGCTGTACGTCTTTAAGACACCCCAGCATGCACGCGCCACCGGAGACACGTGCCCACGGCGTGTTCCCAGCGCCAATGCACATGCCCGGCGGGCACCATCACTTGTCACAGAGCGAGAACTCGGATCTGTGTGTGTGTAAATGCACAAATCCCGGTGCTCTCAGAGAAGAGCAGATTGTGTGTTCATACTAAGTATGAACAACCATCTCTCCCCCTAGTCAGTCTCCCCCCCCCCCCAATTGGAACACACCTAGGGGACACTAACCCATTGATTACCCCCTAGTGTTAACCCCTTCTTTGCGAGTGACATTTATACAGTAATCAATGGCTATTTTTAGCTCTGATCCCTTTTATAAATGTCAATGGTCCCAAAATAGTGTCAAAAGTGTCCAAACTGTTTGCCGCAATGTCGCAGTCATGATAAAAATCGTACATTGCCACCATTACTAGTAAAAACATTTAAAAAAAATGCATAAATCTATCCCCTATTTTGCAGACGCTATAACTTTTTCGCAAACCAATCAAGATGAACTTATTGATTTTTATTTTCTAATACATGGAGCTTGCTCCCTTTTTCTAACGCAGTATGCTGGCACGGAGAGGCCATATAGCAGTAGTAGAACACGGACTGCAAGTTTTTAAAGGTTGCCATGGAGTGGGTGTGCTGGCCATTTTTTTCTAGCCTCTGTTGCATTGCAGTTACTGTGCTTGCACAACCTCAGTTTATGGATTTGTTGCGCTTCTATACAACTCTTTGGCATTGTTACTTTAAATATTCTATATATTTAAGATTTAATATTCTATATATTTAAGATTTAATATCTCACATATATGAAATATGGTTTAATAAGAGAGTTCTGTGAGGAGAGCGAAAGCTTTAATATAACACACATTTATTAGAGAAAAGATATTCGCTATCTAATACACTGGTAAGGGAGTAAAAGTTAGTTTGCTAATACAAATTAAGTACATCACACATTACAAATTATGACAAAGATATAGTAAGTGCGTGGGAGAGGATTCCTTGATATTACCTTGAGAACGGTACTTCCTGGACCCAGGGTCTGTTCTAAAAATGCTCCCCCTAACTTGACTGAGACTTCTTAATTTATATCTCTGGGGTCCACTCTGATTGGCTCTGGGTCTCGCGACCAAATAAGGTCATACCTTCCTTCCACCTTAAATTTAGGGATGGATCTCCACAACAACCGGGATGGCGTGCACGTGAGGACTTGACGCATCTGTAGGTGGGAGGAGCAGTGGGATCGCCGGGTCGGAAGCCTCTCAGAGAAGCGGGCTGTGGCGCAGGAGACGGCCGGAGGAGATGTGGTGGCGGTGGTCAGGACGAGGCGGAGGTGAGCACCGCGCATACAGCTTAGACATGGAACAGCCGCGCGCTGACACCCCATAACAGCCGCCACAACAAGTCGCCCGGCTGGCAGAAACACACGCCGCCGCAGTGATAGCCTCCTCGCCCGCCTCCTTTTCGCCCTCTCTCCGGACACCCCCGGAGTAACCCCATACGGACATCACAGAAGAAAACAGCAGCCACGCTCTGCTCCTTTGTCCTCCGCCCTGCAAGGAAGTGGCTCCTGTAAACAGACCAGTGGTATGGTAAGCGGCGAATCGAGCCAGAATGTTTCCTTAACTCCTGCCTCACTACTGCATATACCCTCCAGTCAGAAAGGTAAGCCTTTTGGATTGATTTCTTTCTTTGCCTGGGAGAGATGAAAGCGGTATACTACAGGTAGAAGACCAGCATTACAGGTGTGCTATATGCTACTTTGCTCACATACCTATATAAAGAAACACTTTATAAAAATTGAGATCTGATAAAAGAAGGGGGATCTGAAAGATATTAATAAAGAGAGGAAAACAAGATCAATAATACTTGGGACTCTAAGTAGAAATACAAACCTCTTTGTAAAAATGTTTTAAAAAAAAAAAGGTAATGAAAGAAACACCTAATATTACAGTCTTTTTTGAATGGTACTGCTACATAATAAAGAGCATACATTGTTCAAATAACACACCTGGATCGGACATCTAAAGGGTAAAGGGGTAAGCAAAGTGTGTCCTAAAAAAGAAAAAGGAGGAAGGAGTAAAAATAAAAAGAAAAGAGATAACGAGGGGAAATATATGTGCTACCCCTCATACCATCCCCCCTGGGTATATCGCTCTTTCAGACCGAATTGAGAGCCCTGATACTCGCTTGCTGAAAGCAATTACACCACGAAGAGGACAAAACAGCCCCCCCAAGTATTAAGGAGCGAGGGAAGGAAAAAGGAGGGGGAAGAGACCAGATTTCAAACTGGGGAAGAGAATCAGAAGAAGAGGGTATACTATGCAAAGAATAACGAGTAGATCTACAAAGGGGGGACCCCCGAAAACACCCCCAAACACCTCAAGCGATCAAACAGCAACAAGCTATATCAGGCAATACATGACAAAAGAGGATAGCCCACGAACCCAAGATACAAAAAAACAAATAAATAAATAAAGACAAAAAGATGGATAACAAGAACCCTCAAAATAAGTCCGGGAAAAGCATATACCAAAACCTGGCAGATCTGAAATATGTTTAAATATTCGGAAGAGGGACAGTCCCTAAGAGAGCAGAACTGACCTCTGCCTTGAGACATGAGAAACACTAATAATCTACCTACCCTCAGAAACCCATTATGTAACTAACGCCCGTGAAGGGCGCTTTGGGACACCATTGCTTGCGCAGCACCCCCCCCCTCTCTCCTCCCTCCTCTCCCCTCCACTTCTCCCCTTCTCTCACCCCCACAAAGCCTTTACCCCATTCCCTTGAAGAAAACTCGGAAAATGGAGGAGGAGGCTGGTTCTCCCGGGCCCCTAATCTTGCTCCACATATAGATGGTTACGCCCACTAAAAAAAAAAAAGAAGAAAACAGAGATGATCTATCGAGACTGCCCAAAATAAAATACGGGGGAATAATTATGGCTCTCAGGCTTTTAGGCTCCTGTTGCCATCCTTGGAAGGCAGGGACCCTACAGGTACCAGTTAGAGACAGGAGCCGAATGAGATGCCTTACCGTTGTGTTGCCCTAATGTCTCCCTGTGTTCATGTATTGATATTGTTGACTCTGTTGGAATGTATGTATATGTTGTGGTCCGGCTCGGACCGGCCCCTCCACTCGTTTACAAATAAAAAAAAAATAAGTCCGGGAAGGAAAAAACAATAGAACCAAGAGAAGAAGGGATAATAAAGACCTCGAGCTCAGTGGATCAGATGAACTAGGGCCATCAAAGAGTGAAATGGCAGATATGCTGCAGAGGCTGGAGAACGCCATTAAGGGAGAGATACAAACATTACGAACGGACCTAGGGCATCTCCTATCCAGAATAGAGGTAGTGGAAGAGAAAACGGAAAAGCAAGAACAAGAATCAACACACTTAAAAGATCAAATCGATCAGATAAAATTACAGCAGAGGCATATCTTATATAAATTGGAAGACCAGGAAAATAGAAATCGGAGAAAAAATTTAAGAATTAAATCATTACCGGAGGAACAAGGAGAGGAGTTGAGAAAGATGATGCAGGAAATATTCAATCCTTCACTGGGCAGAACCTTAGAGGACCCAATCGGGATCGACAGAGTGCATCGCGTAGGGAACCCCAGAAGATCAGACACAGAGAGGATCAGAGACGTTATAGTAAGATTTAGAGTGTTTGAAGAAAAGGAGAGGGTCTGGAAAAGTCTAAGAGGAAAACCACCATTGGTGTACAAAGGGGCAGAACTTCAGATCTACTCAGACCTGGCGACAGAAACACTGACAAGACGACGATTACTAAAACCCCTATTGAGCCAGCTGACAACTAAAAAAATCAAATATAATTGGGGGTTCCCAGCGTGCCTAATAGGAAATAAAGAAGGAAAGTCTGCTATTCTAAGATTCCCGGAGGATCTTAAATCATTCTGCAGCAGACTGGACATTCAAATCCCAGACCTTCCGGGTTGGGAGTAGGGGAGGCGGACGGGGGAGGGGGGAGAGGAGGATCGGAAGGGAGATGTCAACACCAGAAGAGGTGACGACCGGTGTCCCTCCCCCCCATCTGCTCAGAGGGGGGGGGTACATTCCCAGGCCCACCTCGACAGACCTGAGCCAAAACCAATTTTGGATGTTGGCTCAGAGGCCGATAGTTGGCCAACAGGGGGAGGGGAGTGGGACGGGAGGTGGAGGGGGGAGGGGGGGAAGAGTTAGCAGAAGCTCTTATCTCGCCAAGGGAGCCAAATGAGTCAAAAAGAAAGAATAGCCTAAGAAAGGTCAGGATTGTCCCCTTAGAAAAGAGAAAGGATAAGAAAATAACAAGGAAAAGATGACGATAATTAAATTTCTGTCGTATAATGTGAAAGGCCTGAATAATCCAACAAAGAGACACAAGATCTTAAAAGAACTAAAAAGCTACAGGGCGAACGTGGTGTTCCTGCAGGAAACACACCTTTCTATAGAACTATATTCATCTGACTTCCCAGTCTGGTACTATGGAGATACCATCTCCAAACGAGCTAGGGGAGTAGCTATTGGCCTGGCCAAAGGAGTTCGGTTTATACTTGCCAACCGGTTGGTTGACCCTGAAGGGAGGTATCTCTTTCTAAAAGGAGAATTGGAAGGGATAGAATGCACACTGGTAAATATCTATGCACCTAATGTTCATCCTATAAAATATCTCATGGAACTTTTAGATAAACGGAAAGATTTTAAGCAAGGGAAGGTTATTATGGGAGGAGACTTAAACTTCTGTTTCGACCCGGAGGTAGATAAGACCCCCCAGACGAAAGAGAATAATAAAATGATCTTAAAAAAGATAAAAAATAGACTATACTGTAGCCAACTGATAGATGTTTGGAGAGTCCTGAACCCAGTACAGCGGGATTATACGTTCTTCTCCTCAGTGCATGGTAGCTATTCCCGCATTGACCACATTCTCTTGGATCATAGCAGCTTGGAGATGGTGGCGGGCGCGGAGATAGGGGCCATGACTGTCTCAGACCACTCACCAATAAGCGTTACTTTAAACATACTAGGAAGCCAGAAAACATTCCAGAATTGGAGGCTGAATGAGGAACTACTGATGGAAGAGAGTAGCCTAACCAGGATAAAAAAGGAGCTGGGGGACTATTTCAGGACCAATGACACAAATGAAATATCGGGAGCGACTCTTTGGGATGCACACAAAACAGTGATAAGAGGGATTCTGATATCAGAAGGGGCGAGGAAAAAAAAAGAAAGAAGTTGCAAGAGAGATAAAATAATAACAGAGATAGTAAAGCTAGAGCAAAAACACAAAATATCTGTAAAGCAACGTGAGATATATCAGGCCTTAGTTAACAAACGAAACGAACTAAAAGAGCTAGTAAACCAGGAAACAAAAAGGGAATTCAGTTTAGTAGCAAAAGAAAGGTACATGTGGGGAAATAAAACAAACATCTAGCCAGGATGGTACAGAAAAAAAAAAGAAATTATATTGAAAAAATAAAAAACGAGAAAGGGGAGATAGCAGAATCCTTCAGAACTTATGAGAGGCTGTACGCAGTGGAACAGAGGAAGTGGAAACAGGGCGAGGAGAATAAAATAATAGAATTTTTAAAAGCAGCGGGAGTACCAAAATGTAGCCAAAAAGATGCGGATATGATGGATAGGCCAATTACAGAAAACGAAATAAAGAGAGCTCTAGACGAATCGGCGCAAGGTAAAAGCCCAGGGCCAGACGGCTTCACTGTCCTATACTACAAAAAATGCAAGGAGATACTCATCCCTAGACTCTGCCAATACTTTAATGGGCTGGGGAAAGACTACCCGCTAAGTAGAGAAGCAGAGGCGACCATCACAGTCATACCAAAGGAAGGAAACGATGGCAAAAACTGTGCAGGATATAGGCCGATATCTCTGTTGAATACAGATACTAAATTATTCGCAAAGATACTGGCCGAAAGAGTGAAACGGGAGATGACAAAACTAGTCCATCCTGACCAGACGGGATTCATCCAGGGGAGAGAGGGAAGAGACAACGGGGTTAGGGCCCTTCTCGTCCTTCAAAAAATAAAGGATGGCGGGTCCCCCAGTCTACTCCTGTCGATAGACGCAGAAAAAGCCTTCGACAGGGTAGACTGGGGACTCATGCTAAATACGTTTGAAGAAATGGGCTTTGGGCAGACGATAATGAGATGGATTAGAGCTTTATACCAAGCCCCGACAGCAAGGATAAAAATAAATAGAAGTCTCTCCCAAGTGTTTGGCATGAAGAACGGAACGAGACAGGGATGTCCTCTGTCCCCACTGCTATTTGTACTATCAATAGAGCCCCTCCTGGCCAGGATACGCGGGTGCCCAAAAATTGAAGGAGACAAAATAAAAGAAGAACATAAGCTTTCTGCCTTCGCAGATGATGTTCTGTTCTATATAGTCAATCCCAAGACATCAATACCAAAATTACTTGAAATATGCACCCAATATGGGGAAATCTCTAACTTTAAATTAAACATTACTAAAACAGGTTCTAAATGTAAGTACACCACGGGCAGAAGCCCAAGAACTTAGAGACAGGTACAAATTCCCGTGGGTGGGAAAACTAAGTACCTAGGGGTTAACTTAACAAACTCAATTAAAAAAATCTGAGTTAAATTATATCCCACTCCTAAATGAAATTAAAGATGAAATAACAAGGGTAAAGAGTAGACCAATCTCATGGATAGGCAGAATTAATTTCTGTAAAATGGTACTCGTACCAAAAATATTATACAAATTCCAAATGCTCCCCATTATTCTCCCAAAGGTATTGCTCCAGACCCTCAAAAACTTGATTATGAAATTAATTTGGAGGAATAAGAAGCATAGAATCTCACTGCAGGTATTAAAACAACCAAAAGAGAAGGGAGGGCTGGCAGTCCCCGACATTAAAAAATATTATGACGCTGTGGTATTATCAAGAGTGGTCCAATGGGCCAGAGGAAATAAAAACGGTGGGTCAGTATAGAAAACGCATCAGAGGTGAATTTAGAAAAAATAATATGGAATCCCCCCCAACATAGGGTAGTGGGAATAAATACACATTAAAAAATTACTAGGAACGCACTAAAAATTTGGGACACTACTCACAAAAGAATAGATAAAGAATATAATTCACCTTTTTTAGCATTAAAAAATGATTTTTTTGAACCAGGTAAAGTTGTGGTGGGAGGAAATTGGATAAAAAAAAGACACAGCACAACTAAGAGAAGTAATAAAAGATGGGCACTTAATTTCACTGCAGGAAATAGAAAAACAAGAAAACTTTATGAAAATAAATAACTGGAGATACCAACAGCTCAGAAACTTTACTCGGAAACTACCACAACCTTTGAGGACGGGAGATCAGCTAAAAGAACTGGAAAAATTATGTTCAACAGTAAATTCCAAAGGTACGATCTCAAAGCTATACAAGATCTTACTTAAGGTGGATGAGCAGGAGGTGCCTCCTTTTATTAAGGTGGATGAGCAGGAGGTACCTCCTTTTATTAAAAAATGGGAGAGGGAATTAGGGACACAAAGGGACAGGGGCACAATAAAGAAAATATTGAAACTGACACACACTTCAGCGACCGACATCCGGACGGCAGAAATGAGTTTCAAATGCCTGACCGGATGGTATATAACACCAGATAAACTAAGCAAATATAAAAAAGGGCAATCAGCTGAATGCTGGAGGGGGTGTGGATCTATAGGCACGATGGCCCATTTGTGGTGGGGATGCCCCAAAATTAAAAAATATTGGGAGACCATTATAGGCTTTATAGAGGAAATCACAGAGAAAAAAATCAAGATGGATCCGTGGATAATTCTGTTCCACGGAGGAGAAGAAAGCATTAAAAGTTATAAAAACTCCTTAGTTCCTCACTTGCTTAATGCGGCTAAGAGGCTTATCCCCTGTAAATGGCAAGAGGTCGAAAGCCCCCAGGTGTGGGAATGGATTGATATGGTAGAAAGGACATACACCAGGGAAGATCTAAAAAGTAGTATTGAGGATAACAAAAAGAATCAAAATCAGAAATGGAAGAGATTTAAGAAGACCTGGAGCTACGCCGAAAATCTAAGAGAGGAGACCTAAAGGAAAAGAAGGTTAGATAGAGTAATAAACATATTTGGCAAATTCTAGGCGAGAAAAAGGGGAAGAGTAGGGGGGGGGGGGTGAGAAGGGGGGAGGTAAAACTAGGAGTAAACCGGGTAAAAATGTTGTAATAGAGATGGAGTTTATATTGCTTGTTCAGATACAAATTCAGAACACAAAAAAAAAAAAAAAAAGGAATAATAAGAAATATAAATAAAAAAAAAAAAAAAAAAAAAAGCATATCTTTATTTTCTTCACTGATGATGCGAAACCTTAAAGAGAGACGCTTGTGGATGGGCACAAAGGGATAAAAAGAGCGTCCTACGTAAAATTTACGAAAACTCTATGTGGTGGAGTCTGAAGTGAAAAAAAATAAAAATAAATTTAGGGATGAATAGATTTTGAAGACCAGTCAATTAACTTATGAGTTCATTAACTTCCTTTCAATGGCTATTCAGGTTACAGGAAAGGGCCTTTACGCTGTCTCCGTAAAGTCTAACGTCCCGCGGTGCTTCCTCTTCCTGGGTGGTTTGATATTCAAAAAGGTGTGGTAGACTGCCTGTCTCTAGAGACACTATCCCCTCACCTTCATGCATATCAAACGGAGGGTGTTGAGTAGATATTTACAGACCAGACTGTGAGTACACTTAACCTTTTCCTGGAATCCTTCCTTTACACTATCCATCTTATCATATCGTATATAATATATATATGTACAATTATGCCCAGTTGCTAATGGCGATTAGACATAACATTTTTTATAAGGCAACAGCATTCTTTGGCATCTTCTCTTGGTTGGCACCTAGTCGCCCGGTTTAGGAACGGTGCCGAGTGATACTGCAAGTCCCATATTCTGGAGCCTGCAGCTCCTATGATGGACGTCCCACAGATCCAATCCCGGGACCGCGGGACATGCGACTTCCATCATAGGCGCCGCAGATTCCAGAAGGCGGTTATTACAAGCCTCTTCCACACCATGCACTGTAAAGATCCCGGCTCGGGCGAGCGGCTCTCCTCTCTCCTCTCTCCTCTCCTCCTCTCCTTGCTGGCTGGCTGTGACACATGATGGGTGTATGTCAGGTAGGTGAAGTCATTGTTGTATGTCGCATAGGTCCATGTTACATGTATGTCAGGTAGGTGAAGTCATTTTGTATGTCAGGTAGATCCATGCATGGTCAGGTAGATCCTTGTATGTTAGATTGGGAGGGCTCCCTTGACTGAGCCATATCCTCATACTCCTAGGTGGTCTCAGTCTAGTCAGGCAACATTATGGGTCTCCTCAAGGTCACCTCCCTTAATGTTAATGGTCTAAATATTCCAGAAAAGTGCTCGCAGTTTCTAGCTGACTTGCGCAAAAGCAGAACTTGCATAGCCTTTTTGCCGTAGTCGCATTTCCGCCGTGATAGCACTCCTAAATTTACAGCGCTTCTCTAATCTCCAAATCGAAAGGGGTCAGCATCCTGTTGGCCAAATCGGTGCTCTGGTCGTTTGAGGCACTACGGGCAAATGAGCAGGGTAGTTGTCTTCTCCTGAAGGGGACAGTGTTTGATGTGCAGGTCACCTTTGCCAATGTTTGTTTTCCCAATGCGGATCACCAGAGTTTCTATGGAGACTCCTCCCTGAACTTCTGGACTTTGCGGAGGGGATGCTTGTCTTCGGTGGGGACCTTAACTTCGCGATGATCCGTTCCTTGACGTCTCACAGGGCGCCTCCCACCTCAACTATTCGCGACTGAAGCGTCTGAAGGTAGACCTGAAGTCTCTGCGCCTGGTGGATCCCTGGCGGCTGCTTAATTCACAGGGCCGGGATTATACCTCTTCTTTTTTTTCTTTATCGTACATCACGGGACACAGAGCCTAGTAATTACTAAGTGGTTATATTCCACCTTCAGGTGCTGGACACTGGTGTAATCAGACAGGGAGTTTCCTCCCTATATAACCCCTCCCATGCTGGGAGCACCTCGGTTTTTTTGCCAGTGTCTAAGGTGTTGGTCACAAGTGAAGATGTGCTCTGAGGAGCTCCACTGGAGGGATCCATGCTGGATTTAAATAGCCTCCATAAAAACCAGATCCATCCAAAGTGCCTTGGGCCAAAGTGGATGCTACCTGGGGCCTCGTATCCGAAGCACGAGGTTTTTGCCTGTAATGCCTCTCTTCGGAGGGCTGGATCCTGGATTCCAGTGCTTTGGTCAGACCCAATACCAAAAGTTTTCTGGCAGGGTGTGGGTACAGGTCCAGGGGAGTGGAAACCCTGTCTTGGATCACGGTCCCTGAAGGTCTGTTGACTTAACCCACAGTGATGGGTGAAGATTGGGTCTGTCTGTGCTCGGCAGTATCCTGCAGTGGGGATAAGGTAAGTGAAGACAATCCTAGGTAAATACCTTAAGGATTGTCTTCCATGAGTAGCTGCATGTTATGTTTTCCACCATTAGAGGCAGTAAAGAGACATACCCGGTGTTTCGCTTACCATGGTCTCCAGGAACGAAAGCTCAGTGTTGGCTGATCTGTTGAGCGGCTCACTTTCTTGGCTTCAGGCTCTATCACAGTTGTCTTAGGGGAGTCCCTCGTAGTCCGGGTCCACGGCGCTCATTGGGGGATCTCTCTCCCCGCCTCCACCATTTCCCTATGTGCGCGTGCGCACTTTTGTAGGCGGGGGACGATGTGGTTGCCGCTGGCGCTCACCGGCTCATGGTGCAGACGCAGGGCGGGCCCTTCAAAAAAGCCTAGACGTCGGAGCTCTGTAAAGCCAGAGGGACACAGCAGCTTGGGGCACGTGTGTTGGATACAGACATACCTAAGATGCCTACTCGGCATCTAGCTGTGCAGATTAGCAGGCATTGTTTTTTTGCTAGACTAAGTTCAGCTGTTGATGCACCTGCTGTGTTAAGTTCCTCTGCTTTTAGCTTAGTACTTTTGTCTCCCTGTAGAAAAGGTTCAGGGGCAAGAAGATGCCTTCTTGCAAGATGCTTATTCCATAGCACACATGCTATATGTATGCGTGTATACGGCGCTCTCTTTTCTCACCTCGTCTTTCAGGACAGCACTTGGAGAGAGCGCAGCTCCACCCATTTCCCAGGAAACACTGCAGTCTTTGCTTTAACTTCCGCCCACCTCCACCATGGCCTCAGTTGTATTGTTTCCTCCGGCCATGGTGGAAGCGCTGCAGGGAACCAGGAGGATGCTGGACTCTCTCCAGGGGGAGATGGATGGTTAAGAGCATACCTGCGATCGTTTTTTTTTTCGGGAGGCAGACCCAACCTCCCTCCTGACGCGTGGGGGATGTTCCGGTGCTCCCCTCTTCTCGAGCCCGGCGAGGGCAAAGGCTGCCGGAGGTTCCGCTCCCGTAGGCTGGGCATTGCAGGCTGTTTGGGGCGGTTAGGTGCCGGTCTCCTGGGGCTGCGATGTCCCGGTACGGAGGGCGGGCGACGTCATTTCCGGTGGAGGCGGGACTTCCGGCGGTGCGTGGCGGCTTCCGGTTCCGGCCGCTGGAACGCAGAAGGGAGGGGCAGCCTCGGCGGTGCAATTTCCGGGAGAATGGAGCCAGAAGACGCAGCGGAGGTGGCGGGAGAAGGAGCCACATGCACCAGCCCGGCCCAGGTAGGAAAACAGCGGTTTAAGTCTACCTGGTTCCTTGTTATGTCCCTCCTGCTGCCCCTTTTGGGGAGAGGAGCCTGCCTCACTCACCCTAGTCACGTCCCTGGGAGAGTGTTGTCTGTTTTGGTACAGCGGTGATGGGACCTGGTGTGTTTTTGTTCACTGGCTGTTTTGTGGTGGTGGTGGTTTGGGTCCGAGACACAAAAAGTTCAACATGGGGTTGTTGTCTTTTGTGTTTTTCAGAAAGCTAAAGAAAAGCTAAAAATTGCAGTGCCCCCTCCTAAGAAACTGTGTGCTACTTGCAAGACAACCCTTAAAGGGTCTTGGACTAAGCCGTTATGCAAGGCATGCATCGCGGACATAGTCAAAGGGGAAGCCTCTACTAGTTCAGCTTCCGAACAACCCAAGGAGATGCTCTCTTCCTTTCGGAAGGAGCTAGAAGAGACCTTTCAGTCGTTCCGCTCCTACTTGGACAGAGGGGCGGCGTCAGGGTCAACAGCTAAGGCCTCCACCAGTGCACCCTTGGATTATAGAGGGGCAGGTAGTGAGTCTGAGGAGGAAGAACCTAGCAGCATAGTCTCAGGGTCAGAGGCAGAAGAAGATACAGGAGAATCTTCTTCTTCACATTACAAGTTGTCCTGAAAACTATTCATTCCACCTTAAACATTAAGGTGGATAAGACGCATTTATCTCTGCATGACAAGATGTACCAGGGTTTAGACAAAGTGAAGCATCGAACCTTTCCAGTACATAGAGTATTGTCAGATGCGGTTAAAAGGGAGTGGAAAGACCCAGAGAGGGCTCCTTTCTTTTCCCGGTCACTTAGGAGATTTCCTTTTGATGAGGATCCAGCGCAGGTATGGAATAAGAAACCTAAGCTGGATGCTGCATTTTCAAAGTTATCCCGAAATACGGACTTGGCCTTTGAGGATACGGGCAACTTAAAGGATCCCCTGGATAAAAGAGCAGAGGCGCTTTTAAAAAAGGCTTTGGATGCCTCCTTGGCCAACCTCAAACCGGCTATGGCATCCACAGTAGTGGCCAGGAACCTTGAGCATTGGTTGGAACAGCTAAAGGGTCACATTGAGTCCGGGACCTCACGCAGAGAGTTGCTAGAGTCCTTCCCGGTTCTTCTGAAGGCAGTAGGCTACATGGCGGATGCCTCAGCCGAGTCAGTGAGAATATCAGCCCGTTCCTCGGCCCTAGTGAATTCGGCCAGGAGGGCTCTCTGGGTCAAAACCTGGACTGGGGACACGGCTTCGAAGGCTAAGTTATGTGGCCTGCCCTTCGATGGAGATCTAGTATTTGGCGCCGGTCTGGACGCTGTTCTGGATAGGACGGCGGATAGGAAAAAAAACCTTTCCCTTAAAGAAGGTAGTACCGCGGACCAGGAAAAATGTTCGTCCTTTTTTCCAGCCCCAAGATCCTAAAGAGACGCAAAAAGGTCAGGGCGGAAGGTCCTGGCGGCCTCAGAGGGGTAGAGGGAGACCCGGGGTGTTTCGCTCCCCTAGCCAGCCCGCTAAACCCCAGTGACGGTCGCCCGGCTGTGGGAGGACGACTTCAGTCGTTCCTTCCACAGTGGGCAGAGCCGACTTTCAGTGCGTACATCCTCAAGGTTATTTCAGAGGGCTACGCGCTGGAGTTCTCAGAGAAACCACCGTCGCGTTTCTACGCTACTCAGCTGCCCAGGGATCAGGAGAAATCCAGGGCAATGTTGTCACTGTTAGAGGAATTACTCCAGCAGAGGGTGATCACCCGGTACCCCAACAAGAGCAGGGGACGGGGTGCTACTCCCATGTGTTTCTAGTAAAAAAGCCGCCAGGAAAATTTTGTTTGATTTTGAACTTAAAATTCCTGAATCGGTCAATCAAGTACGAGGTTCCGGATGGATACCATCTACTCGGTCAGAAGGCTTCTTCCAGCGGGTTGCTTTCTGGCCTCGATAGACCTAAAGGATGCTTATCTTCACGCCCCAATAAGAGCCTCTTCTCAGCGTTTCCTGCGTCTAGCGATCAGGACAGGAAGCGAGGTCAGACACTTTCAGTTCAGGGCCCTGCCGTTCGGCCTCTCCGAGGATCTTTTCGAAGGTGGTGGCAGAGGCCTTGGCACCTCTCAGGCTGGAAGGAGTTGCGGTAATTCCATACTTGGACGACCTCCTGTTGTTCGCCAAGACGGAAGATCAGCTTCTCAAAGACCTGTGGAAGACTCAGGCCCATTTGGAAGGCCTAGGTTGGATTATGAACAGAGAGAAGTCAAATCTAGTCCCCTCTCAGGTCATAGTCTTTTTGGGGTACACCATAGACTCCATCCAGGAGAAGTTATTTCTACCAGAGGAGAAAATAATCAAGGTCCAAGCAGCAGTGAAGGCAGTGCAGACAAATCTGTCAGTATCAGTTCGTACAGCTATGTCCACCCTGGGACTACTCACATCTTCCATTCCTGCGGTTTAGTGGGCCTGCCTGCATTCAAGGAGTCTCCAGCAGGCGATTCTACAGAATTGGACTCATGGAGAACCCCTAGAAAAGGAGATCAGGGTCCCAGCTTCAGTAAAAAGGAGACTTTGGTGGTGGAGGGCTCACGCAAATTTGAGTCAGGGTCTAGTGTGGTCCTTCCCTGCTACTACAATGGTCCTAACTACGGATGCCAGCTCCTGGGGGTGGGGTGCTCACCTCAGGGGCCAGTTGGCCCAGGGGTCCTGGTCCAGGGAAGAGTCCAAGAGATCCTCCAATTGGAGGGAACTCAAAGCCGTGTGCCTGGGGCTGTGGGCCTTCCAGGAGACAGTACAGTGTCAGCATGTCCAGATACTGTCGGACAATGCTACAGCGGTAGCTTACGTCTCAAGGCAAGGGGGCATGAGGAGCAGGGTTCTCCTGAACCTGGCCCTACACATTCTTTCCTGGGCAGAGACAAACTTGGCATCTCTGTCTGCAGTAAACCTAAAGGGCAATTTGAACCACCTGGCAGACTCCCTAAGCAGGAGGAGGGTTCTAGAATCCGAGTGGAGTCTAAATTCAGAGGTGTTCCAGAAAATAGTAGACAGGTGGGGAACCCCTCAGATAGACCTGTTCGCGTCCCAGGCCAACGCCAATGTTCCGGCTTTCTTTTCCCTCAACAGACTGGATCAAGCGGAAGGTCTAGATGCGCTAGTTCAGCATTGGCCCTTCCGTTTGTGCTATGCTTTCCCCCCAGTACAAATGGTTCCGTTAGTTCTGCGGAAACTTCAGATAGAAAAGACGACTCTGAGGAGAGATCACGTCCGAACTCTGCCGAGAGGCGCCGCCTGCGCCTCCGGAAAGAGCCGATCCCAGCAGCGACCCCGGAAGTGGCGACCACAGCCAGTCAGTGGGTCTGTGTGGCCGGCGGAGGCCGAGGGGACAATGGAGGAGAGCGGCAGCTAGGTCTCCCGGACATGACTGATTCCACCTGCGGAGGAAAGGAGAAGGCTATGTCCAAATAACATTGATGACGCTGTGAGGACAATCCGCCAGACATGCAGTCCTCAGGGCACCGCTTCCGCGACGTGGAGCACCATCCTCTCCTAAACGAAAGCAATAGCTACAGCCCCGCCCTTCCAGACGGCGACTTGGCGGACAGACTGTGGTTCATCTGGGACGGCTGCGGCATGGTGTGTGCCGTAATCACATGGATGCTGGTCTTGTATGCAGACTTTGTTGTGACTTTTGTAATGCTGCTGCCATCCAAAGACTTTTGGTTTTCTGTCATTAACGGGACCCTTTTCAACTGCCTGGCCATCATGGCGCTGGCCTCCCACATGAGGACCATGCTAACCGATCCGGGAGCGGTGCCCAAAGGGAATGCCACTAAAGGAGTACATGGAGAGCCTACAGCTGAAACCGGGGGAGGTCATCTACAAATGTCCGAAGTGTTGCAGCATCAAACCGGAGCGAGCGCACCACTGCAGTATTTGTAAGCGATGCATCCGGAAGATGGACCATCACTGTCCTTGGGTGAATAACTGCGTGGGTGAGAAGAACCAAAGGTTTTTCGTGCTCTTCACTATGTACATAGCACTGATCTCTCTGCACGCCCTCATTCTTTGTGGCTTCCATCTCTTCATCTGTGTCCGGGGGCAGTGGACAGATTGCAGCAGCTTCAGTCCACCTGTCACTGTCATCCTCATGATCTTTCTCTGCCTCGAGGGCCTCCTCTTTCTCACCTTCACAGCCGTCATGTTTGGGACACAGATTCATTCCATATGCAATGATGAAACGGAAATCGAAAGGCTGAAAAGTGAGAAGCCCACGTGGGAGCGGAGACTGAGGTGGGACGGGATGAGGTCCGTGTTCGGCGGGGAGCCATCCTTACTCTGGATCTACCCCTTCATGGGTTTACAGATGAGACGATTCCTCAGAGCAAGAAAAGGCGGCACCAAATTCTCTGTCTGATGCGATACAACCGGAACCCTCCGAATCCCTCATCAATGCTGGAATCGCCAAAATATATAAGGACCTCATTTTACACGGCGATACGACTAAGAAAAGATACAATCATGGAAGATGGGGAGAAGGGGGAATTTCAGTTTTATCCTTTTTAAAGAAAAAAATATAAAAAATTCCACAGTGGCATCACGTATGGACGCAAAACGGCATGCTTGAGGCTGGAAATGGTGAAGAATCGATCGCTCTGAACTTTAATTTATTCCGATACAGGGTTCTGATTGCACCTAGCGTAAAAATGTATTTTTTAAGTTGAAAAGTGTTTTATTTTTATTTTTTATTCTTATGGCAAGCCGAGTGAGACAAACGTTTTATCGGTGTATAGAGGAACACTTTATTTACCGGACATCTCGGAACTGTAATGTGACTTCCAAAGTGTCGTCGGCGCGTCGGGCGGGGAGTTCTAGAGATCGTATTGTTGCAAAACTAATGTCGGCATGCTCCACGCTGGATTTTGTCTATGCATGCAGCTTTGTCCTGCAATAGTCACAGATCCAGCCACACCGCTGCTGCCACTCGCTCTCCCCCTCTCACACTGTACCGATTGGTACAGAGAGAGTATGGAGGAACCGGCGTCATCAAATGACGCCGGTTGGTTTACATGTCCTCCCAGAGTTAAGAAACCGCCTTAATATAAAACTGTAATTTTGTGAAGAATCAACAAGTGGGACACAATCATGAAGTGGAACGAAATTTATTGGATATTTCAAACTTTTTTAACAAATAAAAAACTGAAAAATTGGGCGTGCAAAATTATTCAGCCCCCTTAAGTTAATACTTTGTAGCGCCACCTTTTGCTGCGATTACAGCTGTAAATCACTTGGGGTATGTCTCTATCAGTTTTGCACATCGAGAGACTGAAATTTTTGCCCATTCCTCCTTGCAAAACAGCTCGAGCTCAGTGAGGTTGGATGGAGAGCATTTGTGAATACCGATTTTTGGGTCTTTCCACCGATTTTTGGGTCTTTCCACCGATTTTTGGGTCTTTCCACCGATTTTTGGGTCTTTCCACCGATTTTTGGGTCTTTCCACCGATTTTTGGGTCTTTCCACCGATTTTCGGTTGGATTCAGGTCTAGACTTTGACTTGGCCATTCTAACACCTGGATATGTTTATATGTGAACCATTCCATTGTAGATTTTGCTTTGTTTTGGATCACTGTCTTGTTGGAAGACAAATCTCCGTCCCAGTCTCGGGTCTTTTGCAGACTCCATCAGGTTTTCTTCCAGAATGGTCCTGTTTTTGGCTCCATCCATCTTCCCATCAATTTTAACCATCTTCCCTGTCCCTGCTGAAAAAAAAACAGTCCCAAACCATGATGCTGCCACCACCATTTTCACAGTGGGGATGGTGTGTTCAGGGTGATGAGCTGTGTTGCTTTTACGTCAAACATAACGTTTTGCATTGTTGCCAAAAAGTTCGATTTTGGTTTCATCTTACTAGAGCACCTTCTTCCACATGTTTGGTGTGTCTCCCAGGTGGCTTGTGGCAAACTTTAAACAACACTTTTTATGGATATCTTTAAGAAATGTCTTTTTTCTTGCATAAAGGCCAGATTTGTGCAGTATACGACTGATTGTTGTCCTATGGACAGTCTCCCACCTCAGGTGTAGATCTCTGCAGTTCATCCAGAGTGATCATGGGCCTCTTGGCTGCATCTCTGATCAGTCTTCTCCTTGTATGAGCTGAAAGTTTAGAGGGACCCCAAGGTCTTCGTAGATTTGCAGTGGTCTGATATTGCTTCCATTTCAATATTATCGCTTGCACAATGCTCCTTGGGATGTTTAAAGCTTGGGAAATCTTTTTGTATCCAAATCCGGCTTTAAAATTCTCCACAACAGTATCTCGTACCTGCCTGGTGTGTTCCTTGTTCTTCATGATGCTTTCTGCGCTTTAAACGGACCTCTGAGACTATCACAGTGCAGGTGCATTTATACGGAGACTTGATTACACACAGGTGTATTCTATTTATCATCATTGGTCATTTAGGTCAACATTGGATCATTCAGAGATCCTCACTGAATTCTGGAAAGAGTTTGCTGCACTGGAAGTCAAGGGGCTGAATCATTTTTCAGTTTTTTATTTGTTAAAAAAGTTTGAAATATCCAATAAATTTCGATCCACTTCATGATTGTGTCCCACTTGTTGTTAATTCTTCACAAACAAATTACAGTTTTATATCTTTGAAGCCTGAAATGTGGCAAAAGGTCGCAAAGTTCAAGGGGGCCGAATACTTTCGCAAGGCACTGTAGCAGAAATCTTTAAAACCTACAATGGGACTTTGAAAACGGGGTTCAAGGTACACAAACCATAGGATGGACTATGGGTGACCTGGAGTATTGCAGTGCCACGTCCTAGAGTAACTAGAGAGATTTGTGGTTTAGGAAAGAAAATGGACTTTATAGGCACTAATCATAAACGTAATGTAAATGTTTTATTGATACAATACCAAAAAGATTCTGGTATTGCACTCACAATTACAATATAAAGTTATAAAGATACATTTAAAAAGACATATATAATTGATCACACAATAAAAATAGTGAACAAAGAAAATAAATAGTTGTTGTAGTCAAAAAGTGGTCCGGTGTAGAAATCAATGCAGATTGATAACTACTGTAGATATAGATATACATAAACATAAACTCACAATTTTATATATGTCTTTTTAAATGTATCTTTATAACTTTATATTGTAATTGTGAGTGCAATACCAGAATCTTTTTGGTATTGTATCAATAAAACATTTACATTACGTTTATGATTAGTGCCTATAAAGTCCATTTTCTTTCCTAAACTACAATGGGACTTTGTACTCAGTAACCAGAAGGAAGAACCGGTAAACGAGAAAACAGAAAAAAAAAGACTTTGTAAAAAACGCCAGATTATCTAAAATATCCGAAAGTGAAAGGCAAATATTAGCTATGCCGATAACTGAGGATAAAATTAATAATGCGTTGTCGGCTCCAGGGAAAAGCCCTGGAACCGACGGGTTCATGGCTGACTGTTTAAAATAATATAAAGAGATCCTGACGCCAAGGATGTGCCAGTATATGAATGGGCTTGGGGGTAGAGTATATGAGTAGGAAGGCCCTTCTTGCCTCAATAACAGTAATCCCAAAAGAGGGGGAAGGACGGCACGCTATGTTCAAGCTATAGGCCTATTTCGCTCCTTAATGCTGACACAAAATTGTGTGCTAAAATCATTGCGGGACGGGTGAAGGGTTTGATGAGCACACTGATCCACCTGGACCAGGTGGGATTCATCCCAGGAAGAGAGGGGAGGGACAACTGGGTGAGAACGTTGCTCCTCCACCAAATGAAAAAAGAGGCTCCCCAGGTCTATACCTGTCGATTGATGCTGAATAAGCATTCGACAGGGTAGACAAGGGGACGCGTGATAAAAACTTTGGAAACAATGGGAGTTGGCCCAAGAATGATCCAGCGGATCAAAGTATTGTACCATCACCCTATGGCAAATATAAAAATCAAAGGAGTGCCATCCTCCCCCCTTGGAGATGTAAAATGGGACAAGACAGGGGTGCCCCCTCTCCCCCTTTTGTTTGTATTGTCCCTGAAACCACTTCTTGCAATAATCAGAAATAATCCCAATATAAGTGGTATCAGGGCAGGAGAGGAACACAAGCTGGCAGTTTTTGCAGACGTGTTTTATTTAACAAATCCGAGGATTACAATGCCCAATTTACTAAAAATATTAAAACAATATGGCAATTTGGTAAATTTGAAAATAAAATTTAAGTCAGATCTTGAATATTAACATAAGTAAGCAGGTGACTTGCAGAAGGAATTTCAATTCCCATGGAAAAAAGAGCTTAAGTACTTAGGAATAAAGCTAGCTAATTCTATGAAGAAAATATACAAAATTAATTATATACCCCTGCTGGATGACATTAAAAATGAAATAAAAGAGGCACTGCGGTGGCTCAACGAGATTTGGCATTGCGCTGACAAGCCGTTCACCTCTGCAGCCAAGGGTTAGGATCCCGGTCTCGGCTGCATGTGAATTGAGTTTGGTGGTCTCAGCCCGGCTCCTGGTGGGTGTGCTATGCGAGGTAATCCTGCGCTTAGTACGCCCACCACACTTACACGCACTCAAAATTGGGTTAACATGCACGCACTTTGGCCACGCGGTCTCTAAAAAGAGAGGCGAAGGACTAACAGGGTTGGCTGAGCGGGCTAGATCCTCTCACTCCCTCATAGGGAAGCCCCGTTGGGCTTCAAAGCGGAGCAGGTAGGGCGGGCTGTGTGGGAGGACCCCCTCACACCCGCCATTGCCACCCGGGGCATGGAGAAAGATGGCAGATTGCCTCTGGGGGAGGTCTGCCTACTCCCAAACTCCTGCAGTCCGGCTCCTCTCTCGAGTACATGCACAAAAATACACTTTAGAAAAAAAAAAATGAAATAAAGAGATTAATGTATAGACCCCTATTCTGGATAGGGAGGATTAGCACCTTGAAGATGGTGCTGTTACCTAAAGTTGTATATAAGTTTCAGATGTTGCCTATGGCATTGTCGCAATCCTTCAATGTGCTAATACGTATAGGGAAGTTTATTTGGCGGAGAAAAAAAGCCAGCATTTCACTTGCGGTACTAACACAAGGCAAGAAACAAGGGGGCTTGCAGTGCCTGATATCAAAAAATATTATAAGGCGGTGGTGCTATCAAGAGTAGTGGAATGGACTAGGGGACAAAACAAAAAAAGATGGGTCAAGTTAGAGAGCACAATGAGTAATGCACGTGTAAGAAGTATAATTTGGAACCCCCCACAATTTAGAACACTAGAAGACTACACACAGGCATTGACATTAACACTATTCAACACTGTATAGTAGCTCAGAGCAGATTCATAGGTCTAAAATGCATGACTTTTTTAGTGACATTCTGACTAAGCTGACTAAGGACCACTTGGATCTCAAGGAAATGGAATTCACAGAAACAGAAGTTGGTCAGGCTATAAAAGGTTTGAATCCCTCCAAAGCTCCAGGCCCAGATGGGTTCACTGGCCAATATCATAAATACCAAGAAATCTTGACCCCCACACCTGTGCGCATTTTTTTAATGCAATTCGGAGGGGCATTTGTCTCCCGACTCAAGAGAATAGGGCCTATATCCATGTTATCCCGAAACCGGGGAAAGATCACAGGCTTGAATGCGAAAATTATCGCCCCATTTCGTTGATATACACTGACCTTAACATTATGACCAAAGTCTTGGCAGCTAGACTAAATTAGTTTCTTGCGCAATATGCCCACCCAGATCAGGCAGGGTTTGTCCCTGGACACCAAGCTTCAGATCAGACTAGGAGAGTCGTAGATGCCATTTCAGCGATACGTTCAGATTGGGATAATGAAGGACCCAGGCGGGGGATGCTGCTGACTTTGGACTTGCACAAGGCTTTTGATTCCTTGTCATGGGAATACCTTTTCTATGTTCTGACTAAGCTGGGTTTTGGGTTGAGATTTCTGTCAATCATGGCAATCATGAACATAAATGTGTCATTTTCGCGGCTGATATCTTAAAGGCTCACTAAAGGAATTTTTTTTTTAGCTAAATGGCTTCCTTTACCTTACTGCAGTACTGGTTTCATGTCCTTATTGTTCGTTTTTGCTTTGAAGTTGCTGTAATCCTGCTCTGTTCTCCACACTTCCTGCTTGTCTGTTTCCTTATAACCACAGTACTGGGAGATTCCTCATGGTGGTCTAAGCTGTCATTACTGTGTGTCCTAAAACTTCCCAGAACCAATCAGATTAATTTTAAAAACAAAACACTGCCCTGGATTTGTTTGTTTTTGTTCTGTGTGTCTATTTCTACTTCACAAAAACATGAAGCCAGTTCAAAAGTGAAACTAACCTCCTGGCACATTATATGATTGATTTTTATCTATTTTTAATCATTTTGAAAAGGAATCGGTTAACTTTTATGTCTCTATACCCTGTAAAGTCATTTCAGCAAAACATTTTTTTTCCTTTAGTGACCCTTTAATGATGATCTCGTCACCGATCACTACCATCCCTAACTTATATGCAATACTCAAACCATTCACAGCAATCTCGGGTCTTAAATTAAACCAGGATAAGTCTCAGGAAATGAACGTCTCGCTAACAGAAAGTACGCTCTTGACATTCAAAACTCCCATATTTAGGAATAAACCTCACCCGACATTACGCACTCTGTACTCCAAAAATTACCCTGCATTATTCCAACGTTGGCCAGATGGCTACTTCACCCGCCGTCATGGTTTGGAAGACTACACTCGGTAAAGATGAATGTACTTCCGAAAATATTGTATTTGTTTCAAACGCTACCGTTATCGATTGTCCATTCGGAACTGCTGGCCTTCCAGAATAAACATATCTTTTATCTGGGACGACAAGAGGCCTAGGGTGAATAAGCGCACTCTATTTACCCCTAAAAGGAAAGGTGGACTGGGTACCCCAGATTTGCAAAAATACTATTATGCAGCACAGCTGGCTCAACTAGCCAGGTTTCACTCTACCAAGCCCCATCCTATATAGATGCAGATAGAGGAATATGCATGGAAGGAAAGACCGACATTGCATATTTTATGGTTATCGCATAAAGACGAGCCCCCAATTCTATGCCCGGTGCTATCCTCATCCCTGCACATTTGGGATAGATTGTCGAAATCATAAACGTTTTTAAATCCTAGCATACTCCATTAGCCCCTATTTTCAGAAATTCTAGATTCACCACGGGCCTCACCCCCAGAACATTTGCTTGGTGGACCAACAAAGGGCTTCTGCGAATAGCTGATTTGTGTGACCATAAAGGTATACTGACAAGACACGTTTAATGGAGAAATATCAAATCTCGCCCTCGGAATATTCCCGATGTGCTCAGATCTTGCACTTCTTGGGCACTTTGTTGTGAGGTTCTGATATGGCTACTATGTCCCCGACGGAGTACCTGTGTCAGAACAATTGATCTGGATAAATGGCATAGTATGGCTCAAGGGTCCTCAAAGTCGTTTATAATTGGCTTCAATAATTGATGTATTTATAAAGTGCTTTTGGGATGGTATATGGTTCCTGCTATGCTGGCAACATATGTGCAGGTGACTTGTCGGTATTGTTCCCCTGTCCAGATGGTTCCTGTAAGGACTGCGCAGGCGCAATCCTTGCCAACGGAAATCTCTGAACCTCGGCCGGCATCCAGGCTCATTCCTTAACATCCCTGTGGATTGGAGGATGTTAAAGAGCCAAGAGGCCGAGCGAGCCGTCCGAACGAAGCGAGAACGTGAGGCCGACTGGCCACTTTCCTCAAATTCCACGTCGCCCTGGATGCCCGCCGAGGTTTGGAGATTTCCATCGGCAAGGATTGCGTCTGGGCAGTCCTTACAGCAGGGGTCTCAAAGTGCCGTAAATGGCCCGCGGAGCGCTAATAAATGGCCTGCAGGCAGGGCGGGTGCCCCGGAAGTGTAGATCAAGGTGCATGAAGAGTAGAGTAGTATCTACTCTGTCACACTGCTACTCCCCGGCAGCCCCTCCTCTCTTCTTGTCCATCCCTATTTGCTTGTGACATCATCTGAGATGGACGAGAAGAGAGGGGAGGGCGTCTGCTGACACCAGTGCTGGGGGTTAATAATGCGTCTGCTGACACCAGTGCTGGGGGTTAATAATGCGTCTGCTGACACCAGTGCTGGGGGTTAATAATGCGTCTGCTGACACCAGTGCTGGGGGTTAATAATGCGTCTGCTGACACCAGTGCTGGGGGTTAATAATGCGTCTGCTGACACCAGTGCTGGGGGTTAATAATGCGTCTGCTGACACCAGTGCTGGGGGTTAATAATGCGTCTGCTGACACCAGTGCTGGGGGTTAATAATGTGTCTGCTGACACCAGTGCTGGGGGTTAATAATGTGTCTGCTGACACCAGTGCTGGGGGTTAATAATGTGTCTGCTGACACCACTGCTGGGGGTTAATAATGTGTCTGCTGACACCAGTGCTGGGGGTTAATAATGTGTCTGCTGACACCAGTGCTGGGGGTTAATAATGCGTCCGCTGACACCAGTACTGTTTTTGAAGTTTGAAAGTTTGCATGTGGCCCCCCATGGAATATGAAAACTTTGTCTTGCGGCCCTCAGGTAATTTGAGTTTGAGACCCCTGCCTTACAGGAACCATCCTGATAGCCGGAACCATATTGGCAGATCACCGGCAGCATCGCCACTGTATTTCCGTGGATGTGGACAGCAAGGAACCATGTGTGGTGGCAGTGCCCTAAGGTACGGCGCTTTTGGATTAGAGTGTACAATTTTATCTACTCCCTCACCCAGGTCAATCTAGTGAAATCCCAGAGACAGGCTCTGCTGGGTAGTACAGCGGAGACTGCATCAAAATCTCAGAGACGTCTCATATCATTTATATTTATTTCAGCAAAAATTATTATTGCAAAGTCCTAGAAAAAGTCAGCCTTACCATTTGAACAATTTAAGAATAAACTTTCCTGGATTATGCTAAATGAACTTATGTCTGCAATATTACAAGATCAAATGCATTTGTTAAAGTGTTGGACCCCTGTGTGGAATACCTGACAGGGGCTCCAAGATCTTTACCAGATTAGAGCTGTCTCTTGCTGGTGGATATTGGAGCACAGGGTCGCTTTCCTCTTTTCTACTCTCTACTTCCTCTACTTTCTTACTTTCCTCTTATCCTCCCCCCCCCCTTCTTTTTTTTCTCTCTTCTTAATTATTTTTGTTGGTCTTTCTCTCTTGTTTCTCTTTTTTTTGGTTGTTACTATAATTATATGAAACTCGTCGAATTTTTGCTCTCTAACCTCTGCATAGTGGGCACCCTCTACAGCAGGGGTGTCAAACTGGCGGCCCTCCAGCTGTTCCGAAACTACAAGTCCCATCATGCCTTTGCCTGTGGGAGTCATGCTTGTAACTGTTAGCCTTGCAATGCCTCATGGGACTTGTAGTTTTGCAACAGCTGGAGGGCCGCCAGTTTGACACCCCTGCTCTACAGAATGTATTCTGTTCTCAGGAAGCTGAGTGGTGTGATATCCTCACTATACAGCTATCCACCTCTACTTGCTCATATGTGAAGTGGTCAATTGGTGTGTCTATAATATCTATATGTATACATAGTTATATATGGGCAACTGTATATAGAAAGGGTTAGAAACTGCTACCATTTGATATTGGTTCACAGCCCAATAGGATATGTATATAGAAAGGGTTAATTTTGTAACCTGCAACAATTAAGACAGGTAATTACGCAAAATTCACCAGGCAGCGCTTCATATAGAACACAGATTGTAATAAAGATGAATTTCAAACAGATGTCCCTGGTAAAAAAAAGTTCTTATGTAAAAAAAGTAGCAATCATTGATGAAAACACTTGAAAAAGAAAAGTCCACTTGTGCCTGAGATACTGAAGAAAGACACCACACACGTGTGCTCATGCAGCTGGAGAAAAGCAGGGGGGGTGTGTGTGAGAGGCACCCCCTTTTGGATGTCCTCTTACCCAAAAGCGCAATACACTTTCTTCATGCATAATATTATCTGCACAGATAATATTATGCATGAGGAAAGTGTATTCAAATGTAACAATGTATGTTTTTTAGCCTGATATTGATTCTTACGGTTTGCTGTGTCTGTAGGTTGTTTCAATTGACTTTGCTTACGATACATGAGCACAGTCCTCTGTAAACTGTCTAAAGCAGCACTCTCATTAAAACCTATATACAAATTACTATGTGTTTGTATTGAACGATGTCTATCTTATGCCTCCATCACTGCGGCATGCAGTAAATGTGTGTTGCAATGTATTGCTGGCTGGGACATTTAGTTCCACGGTGATATCATTGCAGGTGCGATGTGCGACATTCACGATCGCTGTACTGCAATAACTCTTTGTTCCCCGATTGTTGCAAGGACACATTATTCTGTGCATTTGAATATGTCAGTGATTGATGTTGATTGATTAACCTCAATTGAGCGGCTTTACTCTGGGGTATAAAGAGTGAGGAATGGCGTGTCCAAGATGGCCACCAGAGCAGACGTGCTGTGAGGGAGCCCCCGCTTGATCTCCGCTGTTTAGCCCTGCTTCCCTGCAGCTGGACAATCCTGACCTACCCAACCCGGTGTGGACATCGGCGGAGGACGGTATGACCAAAGGGAGGGGTGCCCTTTCCTCCCGAAAGTCCCTAAAAGCCGTCACCGCTCCCGTTGTGCAGAGCACCCGCGTGGCAGCAAACATGGCGTCTCAGACTGAGGAGACGGGCTCGGAGCCGGCTGCTACAGAACAGTCCAACTTTGAAGCTCTGATGCAGGCGATTGGTGCCTGTCAGACCACCCTGACTAGCAAGATTGAACACGTCCAGCTGGATATTAGCCTCATACGTCGGGACATGGACTCCTTTCGCTCCCGCCTTGCAGAGATGGAGCGCTGGGTGGGGGACACCGAGGATGTGGTGCAGGATCATACGGCATCGCTCCGCACGCTGCAAACCCGGGTCAAGCACCTAGAAACCCGCGCGGAAGATGCAAAAAACAGAAACAGGAGAAATAACCTCCGTATAGTAGGACTACCTGAGGGGGTTGAAGGAACTAACCCTACAGGATTTACGGAGCACCTGCTGCGCACCCTTCTCCCCACTGCGGCCTTCTCCCAGTTCTTTGTCGTGGAGAGGGCTCATAGGATGCCTGCTGCCCGGGGGCCCCCGGGAGCTCCTCCTCGCAACTACATACTGAAACTACTGAACTTCAGGGACAGGGATCTGGTCCTACGTGTGTCCAGGAAGCTAGACCAACTAAGATTTGAGGGGGCCAAATTGATTATTTTCCCAGACTATTCTGTGGACACCCAGAAGCAACGCCGCTCATTCGATCAGGTGAAGCTCAGCCTCAGAAACCGCAAGATTAAGTACAGCATGTTGTTTCCAGCTAGACTGCAGATCCAAGATGGCGAGACCGTGCGCTTCTTCACCTCTCCTGATGATGCTTCACGCTGGCTGGAGACCCTGCCCGGACACTGACAAGCTTGTGCACCGAGGGTATGTCTGAATGGCCCTGCTTCTTGCCCTTGTCTGTTAGACCTGTTTACCCCCCCCCCCCCCCCCCCCCCCATTGATTTATTTTTTTCTTTTCTCCTTCATGTTTGTTCCTGGCTGCTGCGCTGCCTAGCGCTGGGGGTGTTGCCGTTCCCTGACTATCTACTCTGATGGCCGAATGCCGCACGCAGCTGGGGGGGGGGGGGGGGGGGGCGGGGGAATGGATGACTTCCCTTTTTTTCTTTTTCTGTTGTTTTTTTGTTTTGTTGCTGGGGTGATGTTTCATCCCCTGACGGTGTTATTTTTTGCAACCGCTTTAAGATCTGAGCCCCCGGAGTCTTTTTGTGCTGCTCCGGGTGAATGAACCACTACTCTGCAGGGAACGATGATCCTTAATAATACAATGGAGACCTTGCTGCACGTACTGTGATACTCAGGTGTCCTTCTGTTCGTACAACCCACTGGCTGTTGCCATGTTTGGTTTTGGGAGGAAAGCACACCGAGGTTTGGGGGGTGGTGCGGGGAGGGGGGATGGGAAGTATAATTGGAGCTTCTGTTTTAGCACCCTTCTGATTTTGTGTTGCAGCTGTGCTACTGATGGACCCTTTTCATGTGACTGTATACTGCTAGTGATTCCTAGATATGCTTTTCTGCTGATGTATGGCACGTGGGGCCTCACGAGTGGGGGCTTCGTGTGCATAAATGATGTGATGCACCTATCTGTTGAATCTCTGTCTCAAATATGGTGTAAGATGAAATCCTGTGCTTGATCAATATCGCTCTCATGGCTCCATTAACTATATTGTCATGGAATGTTAGGGGGTTAAACTCCAAGATTAAGAGGTCCCTGGTGTTTAACTATCTGAAGAAATACTCCCCCCGCATTTGCATACTCCAGTAGACACATTTGCTGGGGAGCAGAACGCTGGCTCTCCGGAAACCCTGGGTGGGCTCGTACTACCATTCCACATATTCAGCCTATTCTAGGGGGGTCAGCGTCCTGGTCCACAAGTCACTTGAGTTTACCCTGTTGGATCTACACCTTGACCTGGAGGGGAGATATGTGGTTATGCATGCCATGTGTGATAGGTTAGAGCTTCTCATTGTGGGCATCTGCATCCCGCCCCCGGCCACGGTGGCTGTGCTCGGGGGGCTCACCATGCTCCTGGCACAGTATCCGTCAGCTGGGGTGATTATTGCCGGAGATTTTAACATGACCCCCAATCCGGCCCTAGACAGGCACAATGCGGGGCCCCTGGGAGATTCCCCTTTATCTCACTGGGCGGGGAATTGTGGGCTCACAGACGTCTGGAGGATGAGGCATTCGGATAAAAAACAGTATACCTGCCACTCGGCCACGCATGCCTCATTCTCTAGGATTGATTTGATATACACCTCTGACACACTGCTCTCCCGAGTACTGGAGGTGGCTATCCTCCCAAGGGGCATTTCTGATCATGCACCTCTTTTGCTCACTATGCAGACTGACTCGCTGCCTGGCACTGTGTTGTGGAGGCTGTCTGGGTTTTGGGTTACGGATGACAGGGTGGTCCCTCTGATCGAGGAGGAGCTGGGGGTTTACTGGTCACATAACGAGGGCACGGTCCCTCCCCCAGTCCTCTGGGATGCCTTCAAGGCCTATACTAGGGGACAGTACAAAACGGTGATTGGGAAGGTTAGAAAAGATACGACACTGGCATTGGAGGAGTCGGAGGAGAGAGTCCTCCGATTGGAGGAAGCTTATGTAACTACCAAAGATGCTTCGACATATGCTGAGATGCAATCCCTCCACAGGGAAATTTCCCTGCTGCGGGTTACGGCCACTAGGAAACAACTGCTCTCCCAGTCGCAAAGGATCTTTGAACAGGGGGAGAAAACGGGTAGGTTGCTGGCGTGGCTGGCGAAGGAGCGATCTTCCACATCTCACATTGCCTGTATCCAGGATGACCAGGGGGTGTCCCACTCTGACCCCCCCGGTCCTAATGCTCAATTTGCAGAGTACTATAGACGTTTGTATACCTCCAGGGCAGAATACACTACAGACAGCCTAAATGACTTCCTGGATCAGGTAGATTTCCCGCAGCTCTCAACTGTGGCCCGGGCCACCCTTGACGCTCCAATCACACTTAAGGAGGTGCAGGTGGCTGTGTCCACGCTTCAGTCGGCCAAGACACCTGGGCCTGACGGCCTCCCCGCCAAATTCTATAAGACAAATAGTGAACTGCTTGCTCCTAAGTTCCATAGGTTGCTTCTGGCCATGTTGGAGGAGGGCAGTCTTCCTCCCTCTATGGGCGAGGCGATCATTGTAGTCATACCAAAGCCCAATAAAGATCCCACGCTCTGTGCTTCATATCGTCCCATCTCACTACTCAATGTAGACGCCAAGATTACCACTAAGATCCTCTCAAATAGGCTCAACTCAATCATCTTATCCCTGATACATGGAGACCAGACTGGCTTCATGCCGGGCAAGGGCACCGACATTAATTTGCGTCGGTTGTACACGCATCTGTCCTATGCGGAGAGGACTGGCTCTCCTGGGGTGGTGGCCTCCCTCGACGCCGAGAAGGCTTTTGACTCGGTGGAGTGGGAGTTTCTGTGGCTGGTCCTGGCCCGGTTTAACTTTGGCCCTAAATTCATCTCATGGGTACAACCAATGTACAGGAACCCCTCGGCGAGAGTTCGTACGAATGGCATGCTGTCCTCCCCCTTCTCTCTAGGTAGGGGCACCAGGCAGGGGTGCCCACTATCACCGGGGCTGTTTGCCCTGGCGGTGAAACCCCTGGCTATTCTCCTTAGGAATGCCCCGGAGGTTGGCGGGATTCAGGTGGGTCCGTTGGCTGAGAAGCTCTCCCTCTATGCAGATGATGCGTTGCTGTACTTACCAGATGCATCCTCCTCGCTGACAGCGGCTCTGCAGATCATTGATCGATATGGTTCCTTCTCAGGCGTTCGGATCAACTGGTCCAAGTCAACTCTGTTTTCGATGACCCCTGCCCTCTATAGACCTGCAGATCCCGTTGGCCCTGGTCTCTAGATTTAGGTACCTGGGGATTGAGGTCCAGAGGGACCTCTCTCAATACTTACCGGACAATGTGTATCCGATCCTCCAACAACTGATCGCTAAGTTTCAGGCTTGGAAATCTCTTCCCCTCACGCCTGTAGGTCGAATTAATCTCCTCAAAATGACTTTCCTCCCCAAATTCCTTTATGTATTCCGCAATACCCCGGTCCCCAACTCCTTCTTTCAAAAGATAGACCGGGCAGTAAACACATTTGTGTGGGGTGGGATGACCCCTAGGGTTGCTCGTGCCACCTTGCAACTCCCTTTATCCCTAGGGGGCCTGGCGCTTCCCTGCTTTAAATTATATTACTGGGCGGCAGTGGTTGTGACTGTCCGCTGGTAGTTCTCCCAGCCTAAGTCCAACCCTGCGGTCAACCTAGAGGCGGCGGTGCTGGGCTCATGCTCGGCGTTGAGCAACCTGGTGTTCCGTGGACCTAGGACAAAACCTGAGATGACGACCCCTATGCGAACAACTGTCCGGGTGTGGGAATAAATCACAGTGAAACTCAGTGACCCCAACTCCATCTCCCCCACACGCCGCTCTGGGGGAACCCTAAGTTGACCCATCTACAGACGATCCCGGACCCGGCACTTTGGGCCGGTTACGAGATTAAAGTTCTGCGACAGATTATGTCTGGGGGTAGAATCCTCCCATCTGATGCGCTGAAGGACGCCTTTCATTTGCCACCTAGGATGTTCTTTCGCTATCTGCAGTTGAGGCACGCGGTTCAGGCCCAGTTTCCCGGGGGGTGGTCGAGCTCTGATCTCATAGGGTGGAATCGTTTTTGATGTCTATAGGGGTGGACCGTATTCTGTCATCTCTATACCTCAGGTTGTCGTGTGGGGAACCAGGTGGAGGCTCTAAATTGTTTGATAAGTGGAAGGCAGATCTGCCTGCCCTCGCCGCTGATGACTGGGAAGAGGGAATCCAGCAATATATCCCTCTCATGGTGTCGGCTAGGGACAGATACATCCAACTTAAGTTTATCCACAGAGCATACTACACCCCGGTGCGGCTCTCAAAGATTTATCCTACACAAACGGATAGATGTCCCAAGTGCACTACAGGCCTAGGTACTTTTCTACATGTGGTTTGGGAGTGCCCGGTCATTCAGCGGTTTTGGTCAGGGGTGGTGCACATTATCAACTCGGTAGGCAACGTACACATTGACCTGAATCCAATCATACTGCTTCTGGGTGTATGTGACAATGTTGTACCTAACACGCACAAACGGCTGTTTGTATTTTAGGCCTCCTTCTATGCCAGAAAGTCTATCCTGCTTAAATGGAAACAGCCGGATCCTCCAACGGTCTCCCAGTGGAAAGCTCTTGTGAATTCAACGTTGCCCTTATATAAGCTCACGTATATGAATCGTAAATGTCCTAAAAAGTTTGAGAAGATCTAAGGTGCTTGGTCCAAGCAGTAACCCCGGGGTCCTGTCCTTGAGGCGAGGGGCCGCCTTTTGACTTGAGCCCCCCCCTTTCCCCCCTCCTTCCCTCCCGCTGCTTTCCCTTGGCCTTGATCTCCCCCAGCCTGGTCCCCTATCCCCCCCTCCTTCTATCCTCTCCTCCCCTTTCCCCCGGTCGCCCACCCTGGAGCCCAGGGCCTGGACGATCATACTCCTTGTCCTTGCCCACATATTGGGTGGAACCTGAGGGTGCTGGTGCGTTGAGTGACTAGCAGAGACTCGCGAACATGATGTTTGAGACTCGGTCTATGAATATGGTTTTGCTTCTCCTGTAAGCTATAGCTGCAATGTTTTATTCTTTATTTTTTGTTTGTTCTGTTTAGATGTTTTTGTGATTGTCATTTGCTGTATGTCTTTATAACTCTCCTTTTGGAGACAAATAAAAACTTTTCTGTTAAAAAAAAAAAAAAAAGAGTGAGGAATGGCACTTGGCTCCACCCTCAGATGATGTCCCAGTGACGAAACTAGTCAGGGTGGAACCAAGTGAAGTAGTTGTAACGCTAGCTGATATCGGTAACAGTTCCCCTTCTCGCGGCCAGTCCAGCAGAGAGTGGTAGGAAATGCAGATATGCCGATGCTAACGTTATGTGGACTATTAAGTGATATATGCTGATTTAAAGTTATTTTTAATGTGAGTGCATTGGATGTTAAATTGTTTTAGAAATAAAAATTGGAAACAGGATTACACTATGTGTTTGTCCTCTATCTCTTTTTACATAGTTGTATCCGGAGTTCAAGTCAGAGATATTGATTAAGAGTTTGTGGCTAAGAATCCGTTAACAGATACGCTGTTTGATCTGCGCTTTTGGATAAGAGGACATCCTAAAGGGGGTGCCTTTCTCACACACACCCCCCCTGCTTTTCTCCAGCTGCATGAGCACACGTGTGTGGTGTCTTTCTTCAGTATCTCGGGCACAAGTGGACTTTTCTTTTTCAAGTGTTTTCATCAATGATTGCTACTTTTTTATATAAGAACTTTTTTTACCAGGGACATCTGTTTGAAATGTATTCATCTTTATTTCAATCTGTGTTCTATATGAAGCGCTGCCTGGTGAATTTTGCGTAATTACCTGTCTTAATTGTTGTAGGTTACAAAATTAACCCTTTCTATATACATATCCTATTGGTCTGTGAACCAATATCAATGGCAGCAGCTGTAGCCATTTAACCTGGCAAGTTGGTTATTCAGCTTCTCTATCAAGTATCTGTCTATATCCATGAGCACTTGTATTGTGTTGTAAGTGTGGGTGTTTTTCTTATACACAACTGTCGATTTATATATGGGCAACTGATGTTGTTTTTTCACCACTTCCTTACTGGGCATGTAAACCCCCTTCCTGACCAGGTGAAATTTCAGCTTGCGGCACTGCGTCGCTTTAACTGACAATTGCGCGGTCGTGCGATATGGCTCCCAAACAAAATTGGCGTCCTTTTTTCCCCACAAATAGAGCTTTCTTTTGGTGGTATTTGGTCACCTCTGCGATTTTTATTTTTTGCGCTATAAACAAAAAGGGACGACAATTTTGAAAAAAAATACAATATTTATTACTTGTTGCTATAAAAAATAGCCCAATTTAAAAAAAAAATTCAGTTTAGGCCCATACGTATTCTTCTACATATTTTTGGTTAAAAAAAAAAAAAAATCGCAATAAGCGACTGGTTTGCGCAAAAGTTATAGCGCCTACAAAATAAGGGACAGAATTGTTATTTTTTATTATTTATTTTTTTACTAGTAATGGCGGCGATCTGCGATTTTTATTGCGACTGCGACATCATGGCGGACACTTTTGACACATTTTTGGCACCATTCACATTTATACTGCAATCAGTGCTATAAATATGCACTAATTACTGTATAAATGTGACTGGCAGGGAAGGGGTTAACACTAGGGGGTGAGGAAGGGGTTAATGTGTTTCCTGCATTGTGTTCTAACTGTGGGGGGAGGGGGGGTGACCGATCTGTGTCCCTATGTACTAGGAACACAGATCGGTATGCTCTCTCTATGACAGGACGCTGTCATTGTGAGAGCCGGCAATGAGAGATGATCTCATATGTTTACATATGAGATCATCTCTCATTGGCCCATCAGATCGCATCGCAAACGGCCACTCTGATTGGCCGTTCGTGGCGATCTGTGATTGGCTGTGTCCAAGGGACACGGCCAGTACACAAGTTCCCCGCTGCGCGCGCTGGGAACGAGGAAAGGGGCTGCCGTGAAAACACGGCAGCCCGGAGATTTAGAACCACCCTGCGGCCGCATATAGTCGTACGGCCGTAGGGAAGTGGTTAAAGCATGAAGGCTCTAACTGACACACAGTATTAGATTCTGTCCATGTCTGAAACTTCAAACAAGCTTTGAGGTTACCTCCTAGGGCTGTGGATGTCTTAATTATTCCACTTCATAAAGATTCCTACGTGCAATTAGATTCGCTGCAGAGGTATACACTCATTGTTTGATGATTTAGGATTTTGTTTACATTTTATACTGTACCCGTTTTTGTATTCAAGATTTTATTTCTTTTCTTTGTGAAGATTTCAATACCATTTGGGATACCAAATTGGGACACAACGCACAAAACAAGCTAGGGGAAATTCAATTTCACTGAAAGAAAAAAAGAAAAAAAAAAAAAAAACACACCTGGCAAAAAAGCAATAGATGGAAATTGGATAATAAGTGAGAATACACAATTAAGAGATAGGCCTCATGCCCACGGATGTTTTTACAGCCACTTTTCTAAATGTTTTTTTTAATTAAAAATGGCTCTCCATGTTGGCCTATAGCCTCATGCCCACCATGACGTTTTTGAGCTGTAAATGACTGAGCCGTTTTTCAACTGCAAAAAAACAAAACAGGACCAGTATGTTCTGAAGCTCCAGCGTTAGAGCTGTAAAGACGTCAGATGCCGGAAAACGTGATTTAACAAGGCTTATCGCTTTGTCCGGCATTTCTTTCTCTATTCAAAATCAATGGTTCCATATGGGAAGTCAGGTCAAGATGATCCAACTTGCGGGGGGGGGGGGGCCCTGTGTGCAGAGAATCTTAAAGGGGAACTCCGCAAAAATTTGCATGAGGTTCCCCCCCCAGGATGATAACAGAACCTTCGGTCTGGTATGGATCTTAAGGGAAATCCCCCACACCGAAAAAATAACTGCGTTGGGGGTTCCCCCAGGATCCATACCAGACACTTATCCGAGCACAAAGCCTGGCAGGTCATTAAGGGCGTGCGCCCCCCCCTCCTACACCATACTAGGCCACATGCCCTCAACATGGGGGGGTTGGTGCCCCCCACCCCAAAACACCTTGTCACCATGTTGATGCGGACAAGGACCTCTTCCCGACAACCCTGGTCGTTGGTTTTCTGGGTCTGCGGGAGGCTTATCGGAATCTGGGAGCCCCCTTTCCCTCGGTAAATGGGTAGGGGTACAATGTACCCCATACTCATTCACATTGGGTGGGGGGCCGGAATCTGGGATCTTATTAAAGGGGCTCCCAAATTCCAATAAGCCCCCTACCCGCAGACCCCGACAACCTATGGCCAGTGTTGTCGGGAACAGGCCCTTGTCCTCATCAACATGGGGACAAGGTGCTTTGGGCTGGGGGGCGCAGTGCCCCCCCCTGTCCCAAAGCTCCATACCCCCCCATGTTGAGGGCATGTGGCCTGGTAGGCGGGGCGCTCGCCCCCCTTCCTGACCTGCCAGGCTGTTAGGATAAGGGTCTGATATGGATCCTGGGGGAACCCCCACGCTGCTTTTTTTTTTTTCAGTGTGGGGAATTCCCCTTAAGATCTATACCAGACCGAAGGGTCTGGTATCATCCTGGGGGGAACCTCACGCATTTTTTTTTTTCAATTTAAGCGGGGTTCCCATTCAAGATTCTCTGCACACAAGTCGCCCCGCGAGTCGGATCATCTTGATCCGACTTCTGGTGTGACCTCTATTCAAATCAATGGGCTCCCATAGGGAACCATTGATTTTAAATAGAGACAGAAAAACATGACTGAAAGCTAGCATGGCGAAACGTGCATTGAATTCAATGCAAAACGCGGAAAAAAAATTAGTTTTTTTAAAACCGCCACTTTTTTTCTGCCGTCTGTACTAGCTTTACAGCCCGTTTTTTAAACAGTCATGAGCATGGGCATGAGGCCATATAGTCGTCAGGGGGAAAATTGTAACACTTCAAGAGTTAAAACGCAAAACTGATTTTATGGTGATAAATGAATGGCGGTACCTCAGCACTTTGTTGAACAATTACCTGTTCCAATAAGAACCGAGACGGAATTAACTCTGTACCGCAGATAATACAAGAGGTATTATATCTCGAATCTACAAAATATTGCTGCCAATGGACCACCCGGAGATCCCGCCATTCATAAATAAATGGTTAAGTGAATTGAGGTCACACATAAAGTCACTGTTTAGTAAGATTTTTAAACTAACCCATAATTCTGCGATAGACACCAGAACGGCCGAAATGAACTATAAATGTTTAACAAGGTGGTACACAACTCCTGATAAAACCAGCAGGTACCAAACGGGAACATCTGCGGAGTGCTGGCGAGGATGCAAGGCGATAGGAACGATGGCCCACCACAGGTGGGACTGTCTAAAAATTTAAAAATAATGGAAAGGGATTTTACAGCTAATAAAATTAATTACAAATAAATAAATAGGACCTGTGGATAGTTCTGCTACATGGAGTTGAAGGATCGGTAAAACAATATAGGGATTTAGTAATCCTACATTTGCTGAATGCTGCCAAAAGACTGATCCCTAAAAAGTGGCAAGAGGAGGAAGGCCCCTCAATCCGAGAATAGATAAATATGGTGGAGGAAAGTATAATATGGAACGTTTGAGGCAGAGCCTAGAGGAAGAAAGTGCAGAGTCAACAGATAAATTGGAGAGTTGGAAAGTGTTTAAAAAGACATGCAGCTATGTAGAAGCATTTCATCCTTAGACTGAGGGAACCCTCCCACAACAGGAGTAAAACAATAAGATACATTTTAACCACTTAAGACCCGGACCAATACGCTGGTAAATGACCCAAGGTGTTTTTGCGATTCGGCACTGCGTCGCTTTAACAGACAATTGCGCGGTCGTGCGACGTGGCTCCCAAACAAAATTTGCGTCCTTTTCTTCCCACAAATAGAGCTTTCTTTTGGTGGTATTTGATCACCTCTGCGATTTTTATTTTTTGCGCTATATACAAAAATAGAGCGACATTTTTGAAAAAAAAACACTATTTTTTACTTTTTGTTAAAAAAAAATCAAATAAACTAAATTTTAGTCAAACATTTAGGCCAAAATTTATTTAGCCACATGTCTTTAGTAAAAAAAAAAAAATCGCAATAAAAAAAAAAAAAAAATAGCTACCTAGCGGGAACAGCGACACTAATACAGCGATCAGAAAAATGATCGCTTAGTGACGCTGGCAATAGGGAGTGAAAGGGTTAACTAGGGCGGTGATCAGGGGGTTAAAACTTTATTAGGGGGGGTGGGGGGGCTATCCTGAACCTAACACTAACTGTTTTTTACAGTGCCTGTCACACTGACACTAAATGCAGTGATTAAATCACTGCATTCAGTAACACTGTGACAGGGGGGTGGGGGGGGCGATCACAAGGGGTTAATATGCCTATGTGAGTGTGTGTCAGTGTTGTGTTGGTGCACACTTACTTGTGATGTCTTCTCTCATCAGCAGCGCTGGGAAACAGCGCTGCGATGAGAGAATACATCATTTCCTCCTTCCTGTGTAAACACAGGAGGAGGAAGTGACAGGCTGGGAGCGCGCTCCCATTGGCTGGGAGCGATCGCGGGGGGGGCGGATATCACGGACATCCGCCCGCAGATCCCGGATCGCTCCCAGAGGTAGGGAGACCCCCGCACGCCGCGGAGGGGGTCCCGATGGGACCCCCGAACCGCACTCAGGCGGGGACGTAAATTTACGCCCTTGTGCCTGTACGAGCCATGTTGTGGCCGTATATGTGCGTGCGGGGGTCTTTAAGTGGTTAAAGGATTCATTTTATAAGTTGAGAGGTACAAGGTGGGGGGGGGGGTGGGGATATTTGGTTTGATAACTTAGAATAAAGTAGGGGACAAGGGTTGTAACAGGGTGTATAGCATTATTTCTTCTCTTTCGTTCATGGACGGACACAGCACTTCCTTAAGTGTAGGGTATTGTATCCTTCCTACAGGAGCGATTAGGCAGAAAACAGCAGTAAAAGTGTTAACACACTCTGCTCCACACAGCTCCTCCCAGGGGGCGTGGTCCCCCGGATATATATTCCCCACTCTGCCACAGCAGCCTCAGTTTTTTTTCTGCCTAATTCAGGAGAGCATGGCTGCTGGAGTCCATGTCTCTTGCTTTTTCTTAGCGTTTTTTTCTCATTTATTGTTTTGTTCCTGCCTTTTTGGATCCTGTGATCTACTAGCAACAGTCGACTGGGCGACAGGCTGGATCCTTGAACCTTGTAGTCTTCCCATGTCTGGCCATCGAGCGTGTACGGCCTCAGCTTGGCTAGTGGTCATCCACGACATGCCCCATCGCTCCAAGGGGTGGCCGGGGGACTTCGGTCCTAGGGCACACATATGACCGGTCTCAATGGCCTGTCACAGTGTGTCTGGCCGACTGCCATGCCGTTCATGGATTTTGGTTCAGTCAGGAAGGTCGCAGGATGGGTGAGTAGACGCCTTGCCTGGCAAGGTAGGTATGGCTGGTGCTTCCCTGGGAGGTCGATTGAGGGTCTGCCCTGCTTTCCTCTCTCCCTTTCCATGCTGGGCGGCTGTGAGGGGGGGGGGATGCTCTTGGGGGCGCCATTTTCACTGGGCTGTGGCTGAGGGGACTGGTGTCTGGGGTTTCTTGGTGCTGGCTGTGGTGCTGTGAGGTGTTTTACTGGGCCTGGTAGCGTGCGCTGTGCAGGGCCTCACTGTGCTATGCAGCTGTGCTGGGGTTAACTCCGCTGTGCTGAGGTGTTTTTTGTCACTTGAGCCTGGCAGTTTGTCTGTGCAGGGCCGCTGTGCTGAGGTGTTTTTTTGTGTGTCTGGGCCTGGCAGTTGGCTGTGCAGGGCCTCACTGTGTATACGGCGGTGCAGGGGTTAACCCGTTTTCTCGCCGACATCGTATCTGCCGCTAGCCGGCCATTTTCTTGTGGTCTGCCTGTGTTTGTTCTCAGTCACGCGGCGGCCATTTTTGCTGAGTTTTTACCTTTAGTGCTCACTAATAGCCTGAAAGACCACGAATCGGCGGTACAGCACAGCGCGGCGGCGGCACTTCCTCAGCTCCCAACAGCCTCCAGGCCTACTGCAGCTTCGGGTTGGGTGGTGAGTTCCCCGGGGGGTCCTTCGCTCTGCTTCTTCAGCCGGGAGGTGTCTGGTGGGTCCCTGTCTGCTTGCAGTGTCTGGGGTGAGAGCAGTGCTGCACAATGGAGTCTGATCCTGGCGCTTCTACACCGGATATGCCACAGTTAACCCCTTAGGCCCCGACCTCTGCTGCCTCCTTAGAGGCTATGACTGCGGTCCTTGAAGCCTTTCTCGCCCGAGTGGAAAATGCGAGTGGTCAGAAGGGGTGTAAAAAGTGCCCCCTCCCTGAGCCTAATTCTGGGGATGTCTCTGACGCTGACTCGGACCTTACTGCAGCCTCTGCATCAGGCTCTGACATGTTAGCAGAGGGGGGTTTTACCCACGCGGACAGTGAGGATGACTCTGATACAGGGTCAGGGCATGATAAAGCCTTTGTTGGGGCTCTTATTTCTGCAGTGCGGGATACGCTAAAAATGAAGGATTCGGCGGAGGACTCAGATGTCCTGGTCCCTTTTGGTTTCCGTAAGCCGCCTCGCACCTCAAAGGTTTTTCCTTGTGTTCCATATTTGAACAAGCTATTCTACAAGGAATGGGAGATACCCATTTTACTGTGCCTAGATGTTTTGCGGTCCGTTATCCTTTTCAGGAGGATTTTGTGAAAAAATGGGTTTCTTCCCCGTCGGTGGACCCTCCGGTGTCCAGACTGAGCAAGGCCACCACACTGCCAGTGGAAGGGGCCTCCGCATTTAAGGACCCCGTTGATAGAAAGGTGGAGGCTGTAGCCCGCTACCTATTCACGGTCGTTGGTTCAGCTGTCGCAGACACTCACCGAACGGGCCAAGTGCTTGTACCAGGACCTGGAGGCACAGGGTGCCTCTGAGACCTGTTTGGACCTCGCTAACCCTAACCCTAGGTGAGGATCCCCACACTAACCCTAGGTGAGGATATCTGAGTGCCGGAGCATGTGTGATAGAGCCGTGGTTGCCGTGAGCTCTATATACAGTCACACTCCCCGTATCCCCGGCCGTTGTCTACTGCTCATAGCTCGCTCTCCCCACTCCCCTCTGTACGCAAGGGGTTAATGTGCCTACATGTCCTGGTGTCAGTGTAGTGTTCAGTACACTTACTGTGAGATGTGATCTCTCCTCAGCGGTGGTTGAAAAAACAGCCGAGGGAGAGATCACATCACTTCCTCCTTCTACACAGGAGGCGAAAGTGCAGAGCGGGGGGGTGCGCGCATTGGCTGGGAGCGATCGTGAGGGGGCGGACAAAACCGACTAGCCGCCCCCTCATCCCGGATCGCTCCCAAAGCCACGGAGACCGTCGCATGTACCGGGGGGGGGGGGGGGTCCCGATCAGACCCCCGACCCGCGTCAAGGCAGGGACGTACAGGTAAGCCAATGTGCCTGTACGTGCCATTCTGCCGACGTAAATGTACATGCGGCGGTCCGCAAGCGGTTAAAGTGGTTCCAAAAAAAAAAAAAGTAAATGGATGTTTGTCTACCATAGGCAAACACGCACTGTACTCAGTTAAATATTTTCATGCATTGTATTGTGTGCATTGATTACTGTATTTTTTTTTTCATTACAGCTTCCCAAATCCAAAGAGGCTGAGGAGACTTCAAAATCCCACACAGAAAAAAAATCAATGCAAAAACGGACTGCAAACAGCTTAAACCCTGTTTTAAATGACCATAAGACAGAGCAGCAGAGGTAATACACGTTTTGTTATTGTTTATTGTTTTAACCATTGTGGTCATTGGGAAGCCGTTTATCCTTATTGTTTCTTAAACTGTTGCTGCAGTACAAATGGGATGGAACAGAGTCTAATAGTGGTTGTCTAATATCGGTTTTAGTAAAACCTATAGTTGATTTAAAATGCAAATGTTTTCTATTTCATATATCATGGGACACAGAGGCTAGGCTAATATTCATTACCTGCTGGGTTATACTTCATCAGGTGGACGACACTGGTAGATCAAAGATCTTTAGACGGGAAGTGCCCCTCCCTATATAACCCCTCCCACATGGGAAGCACATCCGTCTTTTTTTTTTTTTCAGTGTCTACAAGGTCAATGACATGGTTTGTTGGAGCTCTCTGAGCTCCAGGTCTCTATTCCAACAAACGGTTCCAAAATGAATCATGGGATTGACCGATCAAATCCATTTGAATACAGTCTTTTATGCCTAAATAAATGGTACCCGAGCACTCCAAAAGAAGACTCTTGATCCTGCAAGGTTTTGCCTGTAAGCTGCCTATGGGCACTGGACCCTGCGGAGTGGAAATCCTGGACACTACAGCACTAAGGCATTTCCTGCAGGGTGCTATACAGGTCCAGGGGAGTGGACCCTAAAACTGAAAAAGTACCTAGTCCCTTCAGGTCCCGTGTGACTGGAACCCACCGTTGGGCCCTTAGTTTCTAAGTGGCCCTGCGCCTGGATGGGTAAGTGATACCCCTGTATTATAATCATTATTAATAATAATGTGTCCCGATAATTGTAACAATCAGTCAAGGGCTGGACACCTGTGTGTGATGACCATACAGGGGAGTTTGGGGGTGTTTGCAAAGTGTAATTTCTCTGCTTGTGTCCAGCTGTTTTTTTACCTTACATGTATGATAGTGCATTCTTTCACTTGGTTTACCACGGCGCACAGGCGTTGGCAAGTGTGCCACTGTTTTCAACAATTGTTTGTTTGGCAGCCATGGCACATACGACTTGCCACACCTGCGCAGTAGTCTTTTTTTTTTTCTGGCACACAGATTCGTTTTTTCTAACCTCTGCCTGTTGCAGGGAGTGAACTGTTCTGCCATATATTTGTTTACCTGACAAGTGCCTTATTAAGAGATGCCCATGTGTAGTCTGTGTAAATGTGATGGAATGGCTGACACTGGTGGTTATTGTAGTTTTTAGATACTGGGGTCCTAGGTGTAATTTCCTGAATATGACGGTGATCCTTCTCCCTTGGAGTAATGTCGCAATGATAACACAGCCAATAGCATGCTGTATTGTGTTCATTGATTTTATACCTGTGTACTTAATATTCTCTCTTGGAATTGGGTGATGGTGTGAAACGAGTGGCCTTATTTTCTACCCTAAAAAAGTATGCTGCGGCAGTGGTATGCTTGCAAGAAATTTGGCGGCCAGGATCAACGAATCACCAGATATTACATTATATTTGATCCTAGCCTAGGCTTTAGACAGAGCCATGGAGAAGATAAACTTTCGTTGTATGCTGACGATGCCTTACTGTACCTTACTGTACCTGGGGGGCGCGGCTGGTTCCCTGATTGCTGCTATGAGAATCATCGAAAGGTTTTGCCATTAATTGGCACAAATCGGTGCTCCTCCCGCTGGATGATCTTCCCTCGGTGCTGCCAGATGGTGTGTCCTGGATACAGGTGGTAGAGTGCTGCAAAAACTTAGGAATAGTAGTGACAAAGGATCTTATGGACTATATCTCCCTTAATCTAAAGCAGGGGTCCTCAAACTATGGCCCTCCAGTTCAGGAACTTGAATTCCCATCATGCCTAGTCATGTCTGTGAATGTTCGTTTTACAATGCCTCATGGGACTTGTAGTTCCGCAACAGCTAGAGGGCCGTAGTTTGAAGATCCCTGATCTAAAGCCTCTACTACAGAAATTTAAAACGAAGTGTGCTGGCTGGTGTAAACTGCCACTGTCACTAGGAGAGCTAGCTTAACTAAGATCTGGGCCCTGCAGCTGTTATATAGCTTGCACAACGCTCTGTTGTGAATACCAAAGTACTGGTTTCAACACATTGATTTTCAATTTAGAGCTTTAATCTGGAAAAATAAGATAGCCAGGATAAAACTTGCCACCCTACAGTACCCTAAAGATCAGGGACGAATGGCTGTTTCTCACGCTCAGACATACAAGTAAGAAAAAAGGAAAAAACTGTGCCAACTTAAATAAAAAACAATCAAGTCCTTGTGAATAAAGAATGTGCAATAAATTGTAGATAGGACAAACAGCACCCCAGTGCACTTTAAATCTTGTGAACCACCACCACATGGACTGAGGCTTACCAAAAGGTAGCTTTGTACCAGCAATGAACGAAATCTACAGCGGGATATCCCAGAGGTATGTATTCACAGCACAGGATCAAGACCCAGATTACAGACAGGCATCCGCCAAAAGCAAAATCCACGAACCACAATCATGGAAGTATTTCTCAATAGCCGTATCATGCAGCCCATCCGCATATCATATGCAATAAAGGAAACCGCAACATAGTGTAGTAACGTACAAACAGTTTAATAAAAAAAAGATAAAACCTACTTACACACAGAAGTGCAAATCGGGCGATTAGAACAAATGCCGGCTGGCATGAACAGGAGTCCTTCCTCCTAGCGTAGAACGCGGTGACGTCACTGCACACCGTAGTCCCCAGATGCGTTTCGTCATAAGTTGACGTTTTCAATGGGGATGGGCTCTGCAGTGATCCACCGCTTTATATATATCCAAGCCTCGCTTTGGTTGCCAGGAACCGGAAATACAAAAAACTCCATTTTGAGTATGGGAAGCCTTTAGACCAACCATCATGTTTTAACCACTTCCCAACGGCCGTATGACTTTGTACAGCCGAAGGGACGTCCTGAATCTCTAAGACCTCGTACACACGAGTAAATAGATTTGTTCAAAACGGTCTGTCCGACCGATTTGAACAAATCTGTGTGCTGGCATTTTGGTTTGCTTGCGTGTACACACAAGCAAACCAAAATCCCCGCCAGCAGACAGCGCGCTGACGTGTCGGTGACGTGGCGGTGACGTTGACGCCGCCACGTCACCGCACCAGGAAGTAAAACACTTCCGCGCATGCGTCAAAACCATTCGGTGCGAGAAGACATGTCTGCTGGTTAGCGTACTAACCAGCAGACATGTCGGGCGGACGGGTTCCCAGCCGACAGATTTCAAAGCATGCTTTGAAATCTGTCGGATGGCCAAATCCATCTGTTTGCCCGTACACACGATCGAATCTGTCTGCTGAAACGGTCTAGCAGACCGTTTCCAGCAGACAGATTTGATCGTGTGTACGAGGCCTAACAGGCCGTGTTTTTACGGCCTGTTCTTAGCCAGGCCACTGGGCGGCGCGCGCCCGCTGCATCGCTGACATGCCGATGCGCGTGCCTGGCGGCCGTGATGTCTGCCAGGCACTCGGGATCGGCGGCTGCAGGGACAAGACGTGGATCTCTGTGTGTAAACACAGAGATCCATGTCATGTCAAGGGAGAGAGGAGACCGATCTGTGTCTCTTGTACATAGGGACACGGCATCGGTCTCCCCCCACAGTTAGAACACAATTTAGGGTACACATTAACCCCTTCCTTACCCCCTAGTGTTAACCCCTTCAATGCCAGTCACATTTTTACAGTAATTAGTGCAAATTAATAGCACTGATCGCTGTATAAATGTGAATGGCGCCAAAAATGTGTCAAAAGTGTCCGATGTCTCTGCCATAATGTGGCAGTCAAGAAAAAAATGCTGATCGCCGCCATTAGTAGTAAAAAAAATAATAATAATAATAATTCTGTCCCCTATTTTGTAAGCGCAATAACTTTTGCGCAAACCAGACGCTTATTGCGTTTTTTTTTACCAAAAATATGTAGAAGAATCCGTATCGGCTAGACTGAGAAAAAAAACATTTTTTTTTAAAAAAATTGGGCTATTTATTACAGCAACAAGTAAAAAATATAAAAGGAAAAAAAAAGTGAGGTAAATTGCGCTAATCAATATATGATGCTGTGCATCAAATCAAATAAAGTAAAAGGTGCACGTGAAATGCAAACTAAACATAAATTGAGCTGCGGTTTAAACTGTGTCATATAAACAGAATAGCAATGTGAGAAAAATAAAAATAAACCGCGCTAATGACCAATAAACATAAAATGCATTAAATAATATGTGGACCACACCGATGAATTAATGTGATATATGCAAGGTTGAAAAAACAATCCAAAAAACAAAAACAAACATTGAGTGTCCATAAAACACAAAAAAGGCCTTTGTAGTCCAAAGTGAGAGGGCTAGCAAGGTTCCATACACAACCAATTGTGAATAATAAATTATAAACAAAAAAAGTCCAGAGGAAATAAAACGTAACATCCACCCTGGTGAAGCCGAATCCCAATATGAGTCAGCAGGATATTGGTTAACACTGATGTGACATGCAGCTGAAGACCTCCACCACACGCATATGCAAGTCTGCTTACCAAATGTAAATGGTCCCTGGCTGAGAGGAGACCAAAACAGCAGACAGGATCAAACAGCTGGGCTCGGTGAGAGAGTGAAACAATTCAGCTTGGGTCATCCGACAGTGGCTCCAATAACAATGGTCACATGAATGTAAAAGGAGACAAGAATGCCTCGATAGTGTAAAATCACTTAAAATTTATTGTACAAAATAATGAAGAAATACACTCACATTTTGCAGTAAAAAAAAAGGCCTTAAACCTGCAGCATCCGGCCGGTCAGCATGCAGGTAAACCCATGTAGTATCGAGTAGTCCAAGGGTGATGACAGTGTGCCACTCGGTACGCCCTGACTAGTTTCGTGGTTAAAACACTTTTTCAAAGGGCACCCTTTTTTTTGTTTATAGCGCAAAAAATAAAAACCGCAGAGGCAATCAAATACCACCAAAAGAAAGCTCTATTTGTGGGGAAAAAAGGGCGCCAATTTTGTTTGGGAGCCACGTCGCACGACCGCGCAATTGTCAGTTAAAGTGATGCAGTGCCACAAGCTGAAATTTCACCTGGTTAGGAAGGGGTATATGTGCCCAGTAAGGAAGTGGTTAAACAGGGGTCAGCAGGACTAAAGATATAATTACTTTAATGTGACAAGTATTAATAAAGAGGAAAAAAAATGTCTCATAATTGAAATTAATCATCATTATAAGATGGGCAAAAATGTGTATAAGCACCTGCGATTGATCGGGCTGCTGTGTGTACCCCCTAGGGGGAAATAAGAAAACTGCATCCTAAACTAAAGTGAAAAAAATAAGAATATATATATTATTAACCAGTGATCATCTAACCACTGTTAGATAGTAAATCATGAAGAATGTTAGAGGGCAGGAATACCCAAAATGCCCACATGGGTTTATATAAATATTAATACAAATACATTTTAACATTGTAATAATAAAAAATTAAATTGGATACCTATTCAGAAAGTGTACGGATAGAGCAAATCCTTTAGCCTTAACTGCTTGCCGACCGCCCACCGCAGTTATATGGCGGGACGGTGGCAGTGCTGGGTGAGAGCACGGAGCTCTATGTCCTACCTTTTAGCAGCCGCGCGTGCGCATCCCCGCTCGTCCCGCGTGCGTGCCCGGCGGGCGCGATCGCCGCCGGGCACGCACGCACGCATGCGCGCTCGTTCGTTAGAGCGGGGAACGGGAGGTATGTATGTAAACGCATACCTCTCGTTCCTGTCAGCGGGGGAAACGCTGATCTTCTGTTCATACAATGTATGAACAGAAGATCAGTGATTTCCCCTAGTGAGTCCACCCCCCCATACAGTTAGAACACAAGCAGGAACACACTTAACCCCTTCCCTGCCCCCTAGTGTTAACCCCTTCACTGCCAATGGCATTTATATAGTAATCCAATGCATTTTTATAGCATTGATCGCTATAAAAATGCCAATGGTCCCAAAAATGTGTCAAAAGTGTCCGATGTGTCCACCATAATATTGCAGTACCGAAAAAAAAACGCTGATCGCCGCCATTACTAGTAAAAAAAAAATATTAATAAAAATGCCATAAAACGACCCCCTTTTTTGTAAACACTATAAATTTTGCGCAAACCAATCAAACGCTAATTGCGATTTTTTGTTTAACGAAAAATATGTAAAAGAATACGCATCGGCCTAAACTGAGGGAAAAAAATTTTTTTTTTCTATCTTTTTTGGGGATATTTATTATAGCAAAATGTAAAAAATATTGAATTTTTTTCAAAATAGTCGCTCTATTTTTGTTTATCGCGCAAAAAAATAAAAACCGCAGAGATGATCAAATACCACCAAAAGAAAGCTCTATTTGTGGGAAAAAAAGGACGCCAATTTTGTTTGGGAGCCACATCGCACGACCACGCAATTGTCAGTTAAAGCGACGCAGTGCCAAATCACAAAAAGTGCTCTGGTCTTTGACCAGCAATATGGTCCGGGGGTTACGTGGGTAAAGGCCAACATTTCTTAAGTAAAAGATATCTCAAGGGCTAATGGTTGAATATTCCATCCTGGTGTAACAAACCAAGGCTTTTACACATTAACCATAAGATTTTAATATTTAAATAAAAATAAACTAAACATCGGGCATTGTTTATGAAGGCATTGACATTGGTATCAATGTTCAAACCATAAGGCGTGTAACATTTTAGGCGGTGAATCCAGGCCATTTCTAGCTTGGAAATGTCCCTAACTAGAGAGCTACTCCTCCAATTAGGCTTAAACTTGTCAATGCCTAAAAACAGTGTGTTAGATGGATCCTTATTGTGTTTTAGGAGGTAGTGTTTGGACACTCAATGTACGGATCAGGGGTAAAGAGTTCAATACTTCCACCTTTTTTAAGGTGACTGATCGCAACTCTTTTATTCCATTGAAGAGTTGACATCACAGTCAGTGGCTCAAGGCAGTCCCAAAGAGCCAATACCTTAGGCTCCACAGGAATTGCTCTGACTATGGAATTTTCTGAACAGGCTAAAGTCCTGACGGATAGGTTCGTGGAGAAGGGTTATAACAGTCTCTAGATGAGACTCTGAAAATTGTTAGCTCCATTCCGAGGGCTGACCTTCTTAAAGAACGAGCCCTTTGTGAACGTGATCAATTCCCAGTGGGTGTCCCCTTTGTCACCTCATATTCAATCCAACATGGAGGTGTCAAGCAACAAACATTGGCATTTGGCAAAAAATGACCCTGTATTAAAAGAACAACCACCTGAGAGACCAAGAGTCATCTTTAAAGGCGCACTGTCCTTACGGAATTACAAAGCACCCAACGTTCTGAACCCCACCTGTAGTGCCAATAGCAGCTTCTTTCGTCAATTAACTGGGTTTTACCAGTGTCGACGTTGTAGGGTTTGTACTAATTCATGTAGAAATAGAACTACTACAGTCGTATCTACTGTCACACGGAAAGAACACTGTATAAAACCTTTCATTACCTGTAAGACCACCGGTGTTGTGTACTTATTGCAGTGCCCATGCGGCCTACAGTATGTGGGCTGGACTAAACGACTGGTACAGGTCCGTCTGAATGAACATATTACTAATATTAAATATAAAAGTGAATTTGCGCAAAAAAACACACATCAATCCATATCAAACATAAGTGATATAAATATAAATATAGTGAAAAAGTAGAAAAAATCAATTAAATAGAATAGAAAAGTCCATATGTGTTGGAAAAGTCCATGTAATGCAAGCGTGCAGTGCACAAAAATAACTTTCAGTGAAGCTGTAAAGCTGGCGATAAAGTGCTAGTGCTCCTCCGTGCATTCAGCCTCTCAGGCCTCTCACCTTAGTGGCATATATAAATGCCGTGATAATAAGTCGTGCCACTCCCAACACACAGCCTCACAGGCCTCTCACCTCCAAGTAGAACAATATAAGCCTCCAAACAAATCCTCTGGGTAAATTCAAAGATAGTGGGCGACACCAGGAGCTATTCAATCATCTCTATGTCTTGTAGTACCCCTTCGATACATATGAATCTATAGATTCATATGTATCGAAGGGGTACTACAAGACATAGAGATGATTGAATAGCTATTACCCAGAGGATTTGTTTGGAGGCTTATATTGTTCTACTTGGAGGTGAGAGGCCTGTGAGGCTGTGTGTTGGGAGTGGCACGACTTATTATCACGGCATTTATATATGCCACTAAGGTGAGAGGCCTGAGAGGCTGAATGCACGGAGGAGCACTAGCACTTTATCGCCAGCTTTACAGCTTCACTGAAAGTTATTTTTGTGCACTGCACGCTTGCATTACATGGACTTTTCCAACACATATGGACTTTTCTATTCTATTTAATTGATTTTTTCTACTTTTTCACTATATTTATATTTATATCACTTATGTTTGATATGGATTGATGTGTGTTTTTTTGCGCAAATTCACTTTTATATTTATGCTTCACTTGTGTATAGTAAACACTATTAGTTTTTGCTGCAATCTGAGCATTGTTATATAGTCACATTGATTGTTTTTAGCGCGAAGGATTTCACAATTTTATATTACTAATATTATCATGGGTTTTAAAAATCATTCAGTGTCCAAACACTACCTCCTGAAACACAATAAGGATCCATCTAACACACTGTTTTTAGGCATTGACAAGTTCAAGCCTAATTGGAGGGGTAGCTCTCTAGTGAGAGACATTTCCAAGCTAGAAATGGCCTGGATTCCCTGCCTAAAATGTTACACGCCTTATGGTTTGAACATTGATACCGATATCAATGCCTGATGTTTAGTTTATTTTTATTTAAATATTAAAATCTTATGGTTAATGTGTAAAAGCCTTGGTTTATTACACCAGGATGGAATATTCCACCATTAGCCCTTGAGATATCTTTTACTTAAGAAATGTTGGCCTTTAAGGCTAAAGGATTTGCTCTCTCCGTACACTTTTTGAATAGGTATCCAATTCAATTTTTTATTACAATATTAAAATGTATTTATATTTATATAAACCCATGTGGGCATTTTGGGTATTCCTGCCCTCTAACATTATTCTTCATGATTTACTATCTAACACTGGTTAGATGATCACTGGTTAATAATATATATATTATTATTTTTTTCACTTTAGTTTAGGATGCAGTTTTCTTATTTCCCCCTAGGGGGTACACACAGCAGCCCGATCAATCGCAGGTGCTTATACACATTTTTGGCCATATTATAATGATGATTTCAATTATGAGACATTTTTTTTCCTCTTTATTATTAATACTTTTTGTTTGCCACATTAAAGTAATTATATCTTTTAGTCCTGCTGACCCCTGTTTAACCACTTAACCCCCGGACCATATTGCTGTCCAATGAACAGAGCACTTTTTGTGATTCGGCACTGCGTCGCTTTAACTGACAATTGCACGGTCGTGCGACATGGCTCCCAAACAAAATTGGCGTCCTTTATTTCCCACAAATAGAGCTTTCTTTTGGTGGTATTTGATCATCTCTGCGGTTATTATTTTTTGCGCTATAAACAAAAATAGAGCGACAATTTTGAAAAAAAATTCAATATTTTTTACCCTTTGCTATAATAAATATACCCCAAAAATATATAAAAAAAACATTTTTTTTCCCTCAGTTTAGGCCGATACGTATTCTTCTACCTATTTTTCGTAAAAAAAAAATCACAATAAGCGTTTGATTGGTTTGCGCAAAAGTTAATGTGTTTACAAAATAGGGGGTCGTTTTATGGCATTTTTTTTTTTTTTTTTTTTTACTAGTAATGGTGGCGATTAGCATTTTCTTCAGTACTGTGACATTATGGCAGGCACTTTGGACACTTTTGACACATTTTTGGGGCCATTGGCATTTTTATAGCGATCAATACTATAAAAATGCATTGTATTACTATATAAATGCCATTGGCAGTGAAGGGGTTAACACTAGGGGGCAGAGAAGGCGCTCTCGCAGTGCCACCGTCCCGCAGTAATAGGACGGCGGGCGGTCGGCTAGTAGTTAAAACATGATGGTTGGTCTAAAGGTTTCCCATACTCAAAATTGAGTTTTTTGTATTTCCGGTTCCTGGCAACCAAAGCGAGGCTTGGATATATATATATATATATATATATATATATATATATATATATATATAGCGGTGGATCAATGCAGAGCCCATCCCCATTGAAAACGTCAACTTATGACGAAACGCGTCTGGAGACTACGGCTTGCAGTGACGTCACTGCGTTCTACGCTAGGAGGAAGGGCTCCTGTTCATGCCGGCCTGCATTTGTTCTAATCGCCCGATTTGCACTTCTGTGTGTAAGTAGGTTTTATCTTTTTTTTTATTAAACTGTTTGTAAGTTACTACACTATGTTGCCGTTTCCTTTATTGCATACGATATGCGGATGGGCTTCCATGATTGTGGTTCGTGGATTTTGCTTTTGGCGGATGCCTGTCTGTGATCTGGGTCTTGATCCTGTGCTGTGAATACATACCTCTGGGATATCCCGCTGTAGATTTCGTTCATTGCTGGTACAAAGCTACCTTTTGGTAAGCCTTAGTCCATGTGGTGGTGGTTCACAAGATTTAAAGTGCACTGGGGTGCTGTTTGTCCTATCTACAATTTATTGCACATTCTTTATTCACAAGGACTTGATTGTTTTTTATTTAAGTTGGCACAGTTTTTTCCTTTTTTCTTATTTGTGTTAATTTCACGTGATTGCTGCCTTCTGGAATTTTCCATATTTTTTGGGTTAGCGCAATTTTCCTTTTTTCTATATCACGCTCAGACATATTTCTATGCTGCACAGATACAACACTTTATGGGATGGAATCAGCCTAGTGCATCAGACCCCTCTAAACCTTTACTCATAAGCCATAATACGACGTACTCTGCACTAGGGGTGCAACGGATAGTCACCGATCCGTGATCCGTACGGGTCACCCCGTTCGGATCGGCACACCCCGCGACCTGCGCAGCGGCCATTTTGCTCCACCCAGTGTGCTTGCCAGTGCACAGCGCGACACGCCTCCCTGCCTCAGCGCGTTGACTTCTGTAGTCCCCGCCTCAGCGCGTTGACTTCTGTAGTAAGTGCGCTGAGGCGGGGAGCCGTGTCACGCTGTGCACTGGGCTCTGGCAAGCACACTGGGTGGAGCAAGATGGGACTCAACTACATTCTAATTATAAAAAGGCAGTAAGTTGGCAACACTTAGCACAGTGTCATCATTTAGGTAAAAACAAGCACATAATTCAAAGCACATCCCTGGCTTTCTTCCACAGGCTTGCACTAGATCAACAAATGGTATGATTTTGGAAGATAATGGTGAACCTTTCCTCCAATCTTTTGTAGGCAATTTTTTTTTTTAATATCCTTTTGTTTAACTCCTTAAGGACTGCCGCATTTACATTTACGTCGGCAGAATGGCACTGACAGGCACATTAATGTACCTGTACGTCCCTGCCTAGACGTGGATCGAGGGTCCGATCGGACCCCCCCCCCCCCTCCCCGGTACTTGCGGCGGTCCCTGTGGCTGCAGGAGCGATCCGGGATGAGTGGGCGGCTATTCGTTTCTAGCCACCCCATCGCGATCGCTCCCAGCCAATCCGCGCACTTCCCCGCCCTCTGCCTGTGGGGGAAGTGATGTTGTCTCTCCTCGTGGCGGTCTTTTCAACAGCCGCTGAGGAGAGAAGACATCACACTGAGTTTGCACCAACATTACACTAACACTGTACACAACCCCCCTGAGTCCCCTGTCAGTGTCACTGAATGCAGTGATCATATATTTACTGATCACTGCATTTAGTGTCAGTGTGACAGGCAGTTAGTGTTAGGTCCAGGGTAGCCCCCTACCCTCCTAATAAAGTTTTCTGATCGCTGTATTAGTGTTACTGTTGCCGCTAGGTAGCTTTTTTTTTTTTTTTTTTTTTTTTACTTAAGACATGTGGCTGAAAACATTTTGGCCTAAATGTTTGACTAAAATTTAGTTTATTCGATTTTTCTTATAACAAAAAGTAGAAAATATATTTTTTTTTTCAAAAATGTTGGTCTTTTTCCGTTTATATCGCAAAAAATAAATATCGCAGAGACAATCAAATACCATCAAAAAAAGCTCTATTTGTGGGAATAAAAGGACGCAAATTTTGTTTGGGAGCCACGTTGCACGACTGCGCAATTGTCAAAGGGACGCAGTGCCGAATTGTAAAAACGCCTCTGGGCATTTAGCAGCATAAATGCTTAAGTGGTTAATTTGCCACCGTTTTTGGCAATGAGTGCACTGAATGTTGATACCATTTATGGAGATCAAAGCTTATACGGTGTGGTCATTTTAAGGAGATTACTTTTTTATCTGTACATTTGAAACATTTTCTTTACTGCTGATCCGAGGATCAATCCGATCCGTGACTCCTGATCCGATCCGTGAGTTTTTTGATCCGTTGCACCCCTACTCTGCACTGTCTCATATGGAAATAGGTCTGCGCCCCCTTCTCTGTGCCCTACAGTCTGCCTTTTTTTAAATATATCATAAGTAAACCTACTTAAGGACTAGCTACGATTAAAATGGTCTTTACTAGACATTCAGAGCAATATCTCTTTTGAGATTAAGTCCAATTATCAGTATCGATTTTCCATGCTAATATTAGTTTACCTGATAAATAGCAGCACCATCTAGTGTCCTCAGCTGGACGTGGATGTGTGGCCCCTAGGTCTGGTGCCTTTAGTCTGACAACATTGTCTATTTTTACTGTTTTGTATGCATGTTTTTTATTGATGGATATGATGACATATTCCTCATATGTAGCATTTAACGGAACTCTAAAACACCTTTTGATACAACAATAAAGTTTAAATTTCAGTATACCGTGTTTGATTCTCCACAAAAGTTTTTCAGGGGTCCTCACTTGACTCCATTGCCATCCATTTTTTTCTCTCTCAGGCCAAGGTTTCAAAGCAGATGGGTTTCAAAACGAGCCGATCAAACTTTTCAAAACGTACAAAGAAACGGGCAGCATTGAGGGTCGCACAAACCGTGGTCACCCAAAGAAATTTAATGCAGCAGATGACATGCTTATTTCACTTTGACATCGGAAGATGTCCAGCAGTACCATAAGCAAAGAACTGATGGAAACCAGAGGGACCCAGGTACACCCATCTACTGTCTATAGAAGTCTGGCCAGAAGTGGTGGTCTTGGAAGAATTCTGGCCAAAAAGACATACCTCTGTCGTGGAAAGAAGGCTAAGCGACTCAACTATGCATGAAAACATAGAAATTGGGGTGCAGAAAAATGGCAACGGGTGCTCTGGACCGATGGGTTAAACATTTTAATATTTGGCAATGGCAGGAGGCGGGTTGTTAAACGAAGGGATGGAAAGTGGTACGATGAGTGTCTGCAAGCAGCAGTGAAGCTTGGTGCAGGTTCTTTGCAAGTTTTGTGCCGCTTTTCTGCAAATGGAGTTGAAGATTTGGTCAGAATCAATGGTGTTCAGTGCTGAGAAATAGACAGTTATTTATCAATCATGCCATATCAGGGAGGCTTGTGATTGGCCCCAAATTTATTCTGCAGCAGGACAAGAACCCCGAACATGCACCCAATGTTTTTAAGAACAATCTTCAGTGTAAAGAACAAGGAAGTCCTGGTGATGGTTTGGCCCCCACAGAGCCATGAGGTTTTTCTGAAAAAGGATTTGAGGCAGCTTACATCAACAAAAGATCTGCAGTTCTCTAAGATGTTTGGAACAACCTACCTGCCGAGTTCCTTCCAACTGTGTGTGAAAGTACCTAGAGTTGATGCTGTTTTGAAGGCAGATCAAATATTGATTTGATTAGGATTTATCTTCTGTAAACTTTGCTTTCCGTTTTGTTAATTGATAAAAAAAAATAAGCTATTAAAGTGATGATAAAGTTTGTTTAAAAAAAAAATCCTGCTTCTTGTGTCCCAATCCAGCATCTTGGCTGCTCCCCCTTGACCAGTGCCCCCAATAGCAAGCCATTTTCTATAGGGGTACTGGTATATGCCCCACTCTATGCATCCATACAAATTATAGAGCCCCCACCCCCTGCTCTCTCCTCATTGACTCACTTGCTGTAAAGACAGCAGTGGGAGCCAATGAGGAGAAAGAAACCTGGGAGAGCCACGGCACATAATTGGATCGAGAGGGGGTTCAAGTGAGTATTAGGGGGAGCAGCACACAGATTTACCTTTAAATTTTTTATTGAATTTGCAAAAATAGTTGATAAACATTGTCGATTGAGCTATATAAAACCTACAGAGTAGCTTACAAATCATCCAACGAGCACAATGGATTAATTGGAAAGTGAAAAGTGGGGAGAGACATCAAATCCATGTGGAATATTGGGCTCTCCAACCAAAGAGGCTAGGAAGTTTCATGGGTAATGGGAGAGCCTCCTTTAAAGTGGAACTCTACCCAAAAAACACTAATCTCAAATGTAATTAGGATGAAATTTTGTTTCTAGCCGATAAATCAAGCAGAAAAAAAAAGGGAGAAAGAAAAAGGAAGAGAAGAAAGAGTGAGCCTAACAAAAAAAAATTAAACACAAAGCATACTATGATCCTGTAGGGATAGCAGTTGGTTACGATGATTTATGCATATAATTAGCCCACGGTTCCAAAATCGGATCAAAATTTTGAACTGTGTTCTGAAATATATTAACTGCTTTTTCTTGAGCCATAATCCAGGAAATCTTTTTTTGTTTCGCTGCGACAAAGGAAATAACTGCTCCCATGCATGGGCTATTGAAATCTTAGCCCCCAACAGTATGAAATTGGTATGTTTTTAAAGTTTTTGGGGATCTTATTTATATGTGCGTTTTTAATAACACGATGTGTTTTGGGCATTGAAGCACCTGTGAGCTTGAGCAGCATATGAAAGATTTTGTTCCAAAAACTCTGTTACCCGGAGGCAAAGCCACCAGGTATTGCGGGGGGGGGGGGGGGTCCTGGCTAAATCTTGGCTAAATGTGAGAAGAATTGATGCCAGTGGGCGTGGAGTTTGACATTGGCCTCAATGAGGGCGATGCCAGGTATCAAGTAAAGGAGCGTTGAAAATACTGATGCCAGATATCAAGTTCCCAACAAATTTTAAGATGTTGTTCCCAACCCCATGCATATGAGGGTTTCTTTGAGATTTCTGCCAATGAAGTATAGATTGTGATTTGGGTCAATATAAATCTTTGTTTGGGGCATATCTAGCTTATTGACCCAGTGACTGACTGGTGAACAATCCGTGGAGGACAGGAAATGTCTTATTCTAAATAATCCCTTGTTTAACCACTTGCCCACCGGGTTTGTTTTTCAGATTCGGTGTTTACGAGACTAAAACTGTTTTTTTTGCTAGAAAATTACTTAAACCCCCCAAACATTATATATTTTTTTTTCTAACACCCTAGAGAATAAAATGGCAGTCATTGCAATACTTTTTGTCACACCGTATTTGCGCAGCGGTCTTACAAGCGCACTTTTTTTGAAAAAAAAACACTTTTTTGAATAAAAAAATAAGACAACAATAAATTTGGCCCAATTTTTTTATATATTGTGATAGATAATGTTACGCCGAGTAAAATGATACCCAACATGTCACACTTAAAAATTGCGCCCGCTCGTGGCATGGCGTCAAACTTTTACCCTTAAAAATCTCGATAGGCAACGTTTAAAAAATTCTACAGGTTGCATTTTTTGAGATACAGAGGAGGTCTAGGGCTAGAATTATTGCTCTCGCTCTAACGATCGCGGCGATATCTCACTTGTGTGGTTTGAACACCGTTTTCATATGCGGGCGCTACTCGCGTATGCGTTCGCTTCTGCGCGCGAGCTCGTCGGGACGGGGCGTTTTACATTTTTTTTTTTTGTTTTCTTATTTATTTTTAATTAGTTTATAATTTTATACATCGAAATAAATTAAAAAAAAAAAATTATCACTTTTATTCCTATTACAAGGAATGTAAACATCCCTTGTAATAGAAAAAAGCATGACAGGTCCTCTTAAATATGAGATCTGGGGTCAAAAAGACCTCAGATCTCATATTTAGGCTTAAATGCAAAAAAAGAAAAAAAAAAAAAAAAATGTCATTTTTCAAATTTCAGAAAAAAAAAATGTTTCTTTAAGACGCTGGGCGGAAGTGACGTTTTGACGTCACTTCCGCCCAGCAGAGCTGTGGGGGACGGGTGGGGGCGATTTTTCCCTCACTCGTATCCCAACACAGCCAGCAAGAGGACCCGATCGCCTCCGCCGTTACCGACGGCTCCGGTAAGCGGCGGAGAGCGCGGGAGAGCGGCGGGAGGGGGGGGGGCCCTCTCCCGCCACCGATAACGGCGATCTTGCGGCGAATCCGCCGCTGGGACCGCCATTATCGTGTACAGCACTGCCCATGGAAAAGATGGATATCTCGGTTGTGGCAGCAGCTGCTGCCGTTACCGAGATATCCATCTTTAAAGTCATGACGTATTTTGACTATGACACCATGGGCAAGTGGTTAACCACCACTGGAAGGCCCTGATGTCAAGGCCTGGGGGAAACTGGATTAAGAAACATATGGGTTAAAGGGCGGAATTCCGACGTGAATGAGGCAGGAGAATATAGGGCATCACATAGGGCCATGGAGTGCAAGAGAGGATCTACTCTTAGCAGGACACCATAAGCTTGTCATTCTATGCTAACCCAATTCAATCTATTACCCCATGCGTATGCAATTGGAATCTGCGCCAGTTGGGTCGCTTGGTAATACTTCCATAAATCTGAGGAAAGGTTTTGACAAGGGAGAGAGTCAAATCATTTTTGAAAAAGAAAAGCTGGATAATTAGTTTTTTTGTGATTTACCATTTGTTATTCATAAATGACCTTTTTATAAAAAAAACAAATGTGGTTTGACCTGCACCATTGGGAGCATCTTTGTCCGTGGAAGAGTGTGAACTCCATACCTCAGCCTTTTGGACCACCATTTCTATCCAGGATTAATTCAGGCCTCTGGAGACTGCAAGGATCCATCTAACACTGATCCAGACCATCTGGGATCACAAGCCTGTATGACCCCCCAACTGTTGTATAACAGATGTGTCCACCCCATTTGGTAAGAGTACCTAATCTGTAGGGCCAAAACAATTAATCGACAACTAATCGATTATGAAAATTGTAAACAATTAATTTCATAATCGATTAATCGGCCAGTAACATAATGGGGTTAAAATTGTGTGGTGCATCGATGGGTGCCAAATTTTCTCCTTCCCTGGCAAATATTTATATCTTAATCCGTTTTATAGCATTTTATTTTGGTATGGCAGATTGTGATTACCTGCTTATCATTTGGGTTAATAATAATGCTACTTTTTGATATTGCAATGTTTTTCGCGCCATATAAATGCTAATGATCTTAATTTAAAGTTTACTGGTAATTGTCACAACAGTCATAGATTGCCTTTATGTCACCTTGGACGGTGATCCCTTTTCCCAATTTGTTAACACTAAAATAGCTTACCTGTAAAATCCTTTTCCTGAATACATTACGGGATACAGAGCCATTGATAATTAGTGGGATAGATAAGTCGCCAACAGGTGATTGGACACTGGCAACTCTAATTACCAAACGGGTTCCTCCCCTATATAACCCCTCCCATATGGACAGCACCTCAGTTTTGTAGCAAAGCAATAAGCGTCTCAACGTACAATGCCGAAGAGGGGTGGGATCTCTGTCCTGTGATTTATTCCCAAGAAAAGGATTTTTACAGGTAAGCTGTTTTCAAAAATGCCATTTCTCTTATCGTCCATGGACGGACACAGCTCCTTAAATCTTGACAAGTGGGTTATGTTCCCTGTTTACAGGAGAGGACTAGGCAGAAACATGTTAGATAATTAAATACATGTTACATTAGCAGGGGGCGGTCTCTTCAGACATAACCCTCCTCACTGCAGCATGCAGCCTCAGTTTCGTTCTGCCTAGCAAGGAGAACGTATGGCTCCCTTTGAGCCCTGTGCCCTGAGGCTGAGACAGGCTGGATAATATAGATCCTTGTAGTCTACTCAGTCCGACCAGCAAGCATGCGCACACCTTTGCAAAGAGGTTGGGTCTGCCACGCCATACCCCATGACTCCTGGGGTGGCCAGTGAGCTTTGCTCCGAGGTCCACATATGACTGGGCTGTGGTGTTATCTCACTTACAGTGCACCGGGTCGACAGCTATCTTCATTGCAGTTGTAGTTCTGTCAGAAATGCGTCAGCGAGTCCTCGCTCGGACGGGTAAGTACAGTCCCTCCCGCTTTGGTGGGTTGGTACAGCTGGGCATTCCTGGGGTTCAGGGGTCCTCTTCTCCTCCCTTCCCTGCTCATTTTCCCTTGCTACATTGCTAACATTGCCGCTGTCGGGGGGGGGGGGGGGCCCTTCCTGAGGGGACGGTTATCTGGCCTGTGTTTTTTTTTTTTGTATGGGGCTTTCCTGTGAGGGGTTTTTACTGTTAAAAAACCCTAAAAGGCTTTTCCTGTTTAAACCCGGCCATTTTGTCATAGCCGCGCTATGGCGCAGCTTACTGGCGGTCAGCCATTTTCCTGTGGCCGCGTTATGAACTTTCGGTGGCCATCTTGGAGTAGTCCTGATCCCTAGTGCTGTATACGGCACACACAGGTCCCTGCAGATGCTGCACAGTTACCTCATGGTTCTTTTCCTCTCACAAGCTGTGTTCTGAGAGCAGACGGCAGCGCTGGGCAGTCTTCTCCTGAGGTGAGTCCCCTGGGCCCTTGCATGCACACTATGTAAATATTATTTGGAGTCAGTACAGTGCCTGCCGCCGAGAATGTGTTTTTAGCACGCCAGCATCGCGCTGAATCTCGGCGACAGGCTGCCGATATCTCGCACTCGCTGGAATAGTAAAAGCACATTCCAGCGAGTGCGTCATAGAAGCGACGGGGATCCGACGCGGATTCCCGCCAATTCTACACGTGGGCGGAGTTTGTTATGAATCCTGAAGGAGAAATCCCCGCCGGATTTTTAAAAAAAAATCCGGCATGGGTTCCCCCCTCAGGAGCATAACGGGCCCTTAGGTCTGTTATGGGTTGTAAGGAGACCCCCTACGCCGAACAAACGGCGTGGGGGTCCCCCCACAATCCATAACAGACCCGTATCCAAAGCACGCCGGCCGGCCGGTCAGGAAAGGGAGTGGGGGCGAGCGAGCGCCCCCCCTCCTGAGCCGTACCGGGCAGCATGCCCTCAACATGGGGGGGTTAGGTGCTCTGGGGCAGGGGGCGCACTGCGGCCCCCCACCCCAGAGCACCCTGTCCCCATGTTGATGAGGACAGGGCCCCTTCCCGACAACCCTGGCCGTTGGTTGTCGGGGTATGCGGGCGGGAGGCTTATCGGAATCTGGAAGCCCCCTTTAATAAGGGGGCCCCCAGATACCGGCCCCCCACCCTAAGTGAATGAGTATGGGGTACATTGTACCCCTACCCATTCACCTGCAAATAAAAAGTGTAAACACAAATAAACCACACAGGGTATTGAAATATTTTATTAGTTGGCCGCCGGGGGGGGGGGGGGTGTGTGTATGATCGCTTTTATAAAAGCGCCCCCCTCCGGCGGGCTTCTGTGGGGGGTGGGTGCCGCCGTCTGGTTCTCTTCCGCCGCCGGGGGGGGGCGCTTTAATAAAAGCGCCCACCACCCGGCGGGCTTCTTTCGACGTCTTCGGCGGCTGGGGGGTCTTCTCCCGCTCTCCGGGGTCTTCTCCCGCTCTCCGGGGGTCTTCTCCCGCTCTCCGGGGGTCTTCTCCCGCTCTCCGGGGGTCTTCTCCTGCTCTCCGGGGGTCTTCTCCTGCTCTCCGGGGGTCTTCTCCTGCTCTCCGGGGGTCTTCTCCTGCTCTCCGGGGGTCTTCTCCTGCTCTCCGGGGGTCTTCTCCGCTCTCCGGGGGTCTTCTTCAGGACTCGCCGCCGCTAACTTTGTGTGTTAGCTCAATTACTAGCGGCGGCGAGTCCCCTCCTCTGTGACGTCTTCTTCTTCTTCTCCAGATGTTGACGCGACGCTTCCTTCCGCTGTTATGCCGGGCGCGCGGCTCGCAGCGAGTTATATAGGCCTGTCTTGTGACGTCGCAGTCCCATCATGCTCCGGTAGGTAGCACGTGGTACCTACCGGAGCATGATGGGACTGCGACGTCACAAGACAGGCCTATATAACTCGCGGCGGCGGAAGAGAACCAGACGGCGGCACCCACCCCCCACAGAAGCCCGCCGGAGGGTGGCGCTTTTATAAAAGCGATCATACACACCCCCCCCCCCCCCCGGCGGCCAACTAATAAAATATTTCAATACCCTGTGTGGTTTATTTGTGTTTACACTTTTTATTTGCAGGTGAATGGGTAGGGGTACAATGTACCCCATACTCATTCACTTAGGGTGGGGGGCCGGTATCTGGGGGCCCCCTTATTAAAGGGGGCTTCCAGATTCCGATAAGCCTCCCGCCCACATACCCCGACAACCAACGGCCAGGGTTGTCGGGAAGGGGCCCTGTCCTCATCAACATGGGGACAGGGTGCTCTGGGGTGGGGGGCCGCAGTGCGCCCCCTGCCCCAGAGCACCTAACCCCCCCATGTTGAGGGCATGCTTGCACGGTACGGCTCAGGAGGGGGGGGCGCTCGCTCGCCCCCACTCCCTTCCTGACCGGCCGGCCGGCGTGCTTTGGATACGGGTCTGTTATGGATTGTGGGGGGACCCCCACGCCGTTTTTTCGGCGTAGGGGGTCTCCTTACAACCCATAACAGACCTAAGGGCCCGTTATGCTCCTGAGGGGGGAACCCATGCCGGATTTTTCTTTAAAAATCCGGCGGGGATTTCTCCTTCAGGATTCATTACAAACTCCGCCCACGTGTAGAATTGGCGGGAATCCGCGTCGGATCCCCGTCGCTTCTATGACGGCTTTGTCTCCATCGCGGCAAGCCAGCTCGGCGCTGGCTCCCGCGATGGGGCTCGTAGGTGGTCAATCTCGCCGAGAAAGGGAGCGAGATTGACACAATATCCCAGTCACCTACTGTATCTGGGTCCTTCCCCAACATGCTGGTGGTGGCAGCAGGTGTTAGCACCTGGGATTCCAAAAGAGGTTTTAATTTTAGTCCTGAACACGTTTGTGTCAGGGTGGACTGCGGACGGGCGGTAAAAGAGTGCCCCCTTCCCCCGTTATCCCCTGGGAAATGCTCTGTTATGGAGCCATTGACCAGGTACCGGGGTAGTGAAAAAAAAAAGCAGGATAAGGCATTTATGGGTGCACTTCTCACTGCTGCAAGGGACTCTTAAGCTGGATAGTGCAGCTGGGTTTTTGCCGAGGGCTCACTCTTTTTTGGATCACACAAATCGGACCGCTCTGTGTAGGTTTTTGCCTTCTGTGCCGCACTTTGATAATTTCTAAGAGGCGGAATGAGAAAAGCCGATGGGGGCTTTTGTAGTCCCTCAGGCGGTTCAGTGCCCCTTTGAGGAGAGCCTTTTCAAAAGGTGGGCTTCTTCTCCGGTGGTGGACCCTCCGGGTGTCATGTATAGGTGACCACTCTCCCTTTTGCGGGATCTGACTGATCGAGGATCGGAAGTACTGACCCGTTCCTTGTTTACCATGCTGGGGTCTGACTTCCGGCCTATTGTGGCCACTACAATGGGGTCTCGGTCACTCACGGAGTAAGCATTTTGCACCAGACAGTGGAGGAGCACCGACTCTCTCCCGAAGTTATTAGGCTAGCGAACCAGCTGGTCCAGGGCCTCTTGTTATCCAGGGTTTCTGTTTCAGAATGGTTTTATGCACACGGTGGTGTAGTGGTTAACTCCATTACTTGGCAGCAAGAAAGTCATTGGTTAGAATCCGGACACTGACGTCAATCTGCCTGGAGCTTGCATTGTCGCTCCCTGTGTCTGCATGGGTTTTCTCCGGGTACTCCAATTTCCTCCAAAGGCATGTGTGCATACACCTACATAATACACACTATGTGTATGTATTATTTAGGGGCAACCCTCCCAGGCCATCAAAGGCCCAGCTGAAGGACTAAACTGTCCCTGAGTGCGTAAGCCGATCACGCCGGCACCCAAATCCTGCCAATGTATGTATCCTTCCCTCCCTGTCTCTAGGTGGGAGGGGCGGCTTGCAGGTTCACAACTCGGTGAAACCTCCCTGCTCTCCGACCAGTGGGTCTGGTTTCAGCCGGATAACGCCATGGGCGTGGCTTGGGTCTACCATCAGGTATAACAGCAGGCTGACTACTGGAGTCGCCAGATGCTGGACGAGGTCTTTGTGCTTGGGGTGTTTCGGCTCACTTGCATGAGGTGAGCCTCACAGTGCATGGATCTCCTGGCTGCTCGTCTCCACCGCAAGGGTGTCGAAGTTGGTGGCCAGGTCTATTGATCTGGTACAGGCGCGTCAGTCACGCTGGTGGCCCTGTGGGGTCTGTATCGGCGACTTTTTGTCCTTGGTACGCCGATATCGAGCACCTAGTAATGGAGGTACCCTGGCGGTTTCCATGGTGGGAGGACCCTCTGTCTCAAGGTCCCATACTTCCTCCTGTTAAACAGTCACTGACTTGCTTAACATAGCTATTGGAAGCCAGATTTTAAGTGACCGGTGTCTGTCCGACTTGGTCATCTCAACAATGCTGAGGGCATGGTAGTCTTCTTCCGGAGGGTCTACCGTTTCACCTGGCAGGCCTAAATCTCTTGGTGTGAAGGGATGGAGTGACGTCCATGGACGTACTCGGTGTCCAGGGTCCTGCAGTTTTTACAGCTTGGAGTGGATCTAAAAATTGCTTAAAGCACCATTTGGGGGCAGATTTCAGCCTTGGCTGTGTTCTTTCAGTGGCCTTTTTGTGTGCAGGGGGTTTGTCATATACTTCCCTCTCTTGGCCCATCTTTTACCCCATGAGTTTTGACTCTGGTGCTCTCGGTTCTTCAGGAACCTTCCTTTTGGAAGCATCAGAGAGATTTTCTCTTGACACTATCTCAGAAGGTGGCCCCTTTAGTGGCCTTTACCTCTGTTAGATGGGTTTCTGAGTTGGCGGTCTTGTCTTGCATGCCGCCATGCTTGATCCTCCACAAGGATTATAGAGGTGGTTTCAGCCTTTCGCCCGATTGACATTGTTCTTCCATCCTTCTGTCACATCCACGGAGGTTGCCTTTCATACTTTAGGCGTGGTACGCGCTTTTGCGGGTGCACCAGCCTGCTACGGCTCCCTTTCAGAGTTCTGACTCTTGTGTCTGGTCCACAAAAGGGCCTGGCGGTCTCGTCGACCACCATTTCTCGGTGGATCAGGCAGGTTGTCATACAGGCCTATGCTCTTAAGGGGCGGGCCCACCTTTCAGGTCACGGCACTTTCGACTAGGGCAATTGGTGCTTCTTGTTTTTTTTTCCGACATTATGCGTCGGTCTCACAGCCGGCGGCTGTTTAAATTTGAACCTCCTCCATTGAGCTCTACTTGTTTTGGGGTGAAGGTAAAATTGGTTTTACTGATTTATTTCCCACCCCTCGTTTTTGACACTGCTTGGGGACGTCCCACTTGTCAAGATTTAAGGAGCTGTGTCCGTCCATAGACGATACGAGAAAATCTGATTTTTTTTTTTGTACTCATCGTAAAATCCGTTTCTCTGAGTCCATGGACGGACACAGCACCCGCCCCTCCTTTTTTTAGTTTTGTACTGCTTGTTACGAACTGAGGCTGCATGCTGCAGTGAGGAGGGTTATGTCTGGAGGTACTACCCCCTGGGCGGGGATGTTCAACTGGTAATGTAACATGTATTTAATTATATAACATGTTTCTGCCTAGTCCTCGTCTGTAAACAAGGAACATAACACACTTGTCAAGATTTAAGGATCTGTGTCAGTCCATGGACTCAGAGAAAAGGATTTTACGGTGAGTACAAAAAATCTAATTTTTCTTGTTCATACATCATGGGACACAGAGCCATTGATAATTAGTGGGATGTCCTATAGCAATGCTAAAATGGAGGGGAGGGAGACACAGATCAGAAGAAAAAAAAGACCGCCATCGGGCACGAGGACCTACCTGTAGTATACTGCGCCCGAAGGCGACATCCTCATGCCCTCTTACATCCACCTGATAAAATCTAGTGAATGTACGGACCGAAGACCAAGTGGCAGCCTTGCAGATCTGAGCCAGAGAGGCCCAATGATGCACTGCCCATGAAGCACTTGCTGCTCTTGTCGAGTGCGCCTTAAACCCGAAAAGGAGGAATGCCCTTCTTTGGGCCCTCTGGCAGAATAAATACTGTCTTTTGTTTCTATTTTTATTTATTTTATTTATTCAAGGTAGGTAAAACTGGTCCACATGGACCCTGACGCCATAATACAATAATGGATAAAGCATACATAAACTAATATAGATTTCCATTGAATACCCCAAAGGGACAATAAAACAAAATGTATAGAGTTGCCTATGATCCCCAGCGGGCCCTATCAGGGTCATACTGGTGGATTATTATCCCTTATCTCAGTAGAACTCTATAGTCATCTCTATTTGATTTCCCTTCATGACCGGGGCCAATAGAGCCAGTTCACCCCACAATTTTTCAAAGAAAAAGTTTAAAGAAAAAAAAGAGGGGGGGGATGCAAAGTTTTTAATACTTCCCCGATTCAAAGTAGGTATGAAAATAAGTAATACCTACCAAAGAAAAACAAAGAAAAGAATTGGAGTGGAGAGCCGGTGCGATCATGAGCCAGATAAGGCACTGCAAAGTCGACTCTCTACAGTATCTGTCTTTATATCTTATTCACCTAATGGCGAGGTAATCTCTTAAGGATTATCCCAGGCAGCATCCAGTGACCCTCCCCTAATGACCTTTCCTTCATCCGAATATTTAAAAATATTCCATTTTCTGTCTTTGTTGACTAGTAAGAGTCAAATCTTCCATATGTCTAGTGTCGTCCACCTTCCTAAGCCACTGAGCAATGGTTGGTAGATGTTGGGATTTAACAACATAATGGTATACAGGCCTTGGCTGCATCTAATAAATGGCGTACCACTGATTTCATATAGACCCGCGTTGAAACACCTGTTGCATGGAGCAAAAAAAATGCCGGGTCATCCTCTAGTGGATGATCAGTAAACATCTGGGTAATGCGTCGGACTTCTTGCCAATAACCCTGTATTTTGTCGCAGAACCAAAACACATGTATAAGAGTTCCTCTCTCAGCTTCACACCGCCAGCACAGTTCCGATGATGTAGGGAATAGTTTATGTATAAGTGCTGGCGTTCTGTACCATCTGGTCAATATTTTATAGTTGGTCTCCTGCATACGCATGCTCACGGATGATTTATGGGTGAGAAGTAATATATGTTGTCTCATACTGCTGGTAAAACAGCAGTTCAAGTCCCTCTCTCATTTCCTGAGAAAAGGAATCTGTCCGTCCGCTAAGGGATTGTTCAAGATGTTATGTCAATGACAGAGCATTGGGAAGTATCCCGGCTTCAGTACTTAAGATCTCAAACGCCGATAAAGTTGGAGGTGGCTCATCTGGTGGTTGTATGGTACTCAAAAAGTGACTGAGTTGCAGGGCTCTCAAATAGTCTAGGCCGTAAGGACCTGAAGGATCCATAAATTCCCTGGGCCCCTTCCATTTGCCCCGCTACAAAAATGTGATACCTGGTATAGCCCAGCTTCTCCGTAGTTCTAAGAATTTCTTATCATTTAGGCCCAGTAAGAACCGAGGATGTCCTAACACTGGTCTAAAGTGCGAACGTAGGGTCCAAAGATGTGCCTCAACAAATAACTGTGCGCAGATATTCAAGGTCGTGCCGATCAAGGGATGACGTCTAAATTCCAAGGGCAAGTCCGCCTGGCACCAGGGAGCCCTCTGGAGAGGGACCAGGCTCTAGGTCTGTTCTATCTGAGTCCATAATTTGGTGTCTACATGGCAACACCAATCTAAAAATCTGTTCAAGTGAATGGCCCGGTAATAGGTACGAATGAATTTCCGGTAATGCTATACTGCCATGTGATTGCGGTCTGGAAAGCGTATTTCGGCTAAGACGTGGATGTTTCCCTGCCCAGAGAAAGCAAGTGAAGGCTGAATGTATCTGTTTAAAGAAGGACCCGGGAATACATATTGGAAGGGCCTGCATAAGATATGACATTTTCAAAATATTGCATCGTCCTAGCCAGGAATGTAAGCTGCTGTTCCAACGATCAAGCAGCTTCTGCACTTCCTTCAGAAGCGGAGGGAAGTTCAGTTGGAAAAGTCGAGGTAGGGAAGACGGGATTAACGTGCCTAGATATTTTAAGGCCGTGTTCGTCCACTTCAAGTTAAAGCTAGCCTTGAGCCTCTCCAGTTCGACCTTGGGAATCCCCACCCCCAAGAACTCTGACTTGGTAAAGTTTATCTTTAAATTTGAGATTTGCCCATAGACCTCAAACTCTTTCATAAGGGCTTGCAAGGAGGTGGCAGAATTTGTGAGTGTGAACATTAAATCATCGGCATATCTTATGCTGTGTACCCCCAACAGTGACTCCCGAAATATCCAAGTTCAATCAGGGGTTAAAAACGTTATTTAAAAAATTTAAGGGGGTACCTAACGCTATAAAAACCTGACGGGCAAACCTCAAAAAATAACTAGCTACCTAGCGGCTCTAGCGACAGTAATACAGCGATCAGAAAAACGATTGCTTAGTGACGCTGGCAATAGGGGGTGAAAGGGTTAACTCTAGGGGCATTCAGGGGTTAAAACCTTTATTAGAAAATGTATGGGGGTACCTAATAAAGGTGTTAACCCTTTCACCCTTTATTGCCAGCGTAACTAAGCAATCGTTTTTCTGATCGCTGTATTAGTGTCGCTAGTGCCGCTATACAAAATTCCCTTAACCCTTCCTTCTTCCCTCTCACCGCCCCTTTAAACAAATAGAGGGATTGGGAGGGGACATATAAATCCAACTTTTATTTAAATGATAGAAAGGGAAAAAAGTCGGGACAAAAAAAAAATTAGATCAGGGATTCTTCATATTCTCTATCTCACTTCAGATGGACCCAGATATCCCCCCCCCCTTCTTTTTTCAGGGTTGGCGTTATTTTTTTTGTTGCCACATTTTTTTATTCGTTTAGAGCAGTCTCCAAACTGCGCCCCGAGGGCCGGATGCGGCCCTCTGCTTGCCTTTATCTGGCCCTTGGGGCACTATCCCTCCCACAGATACAAGACACTATTCTGCCATCTGGCATCAACAATGGAGCACTATTACTCCCTATGATACCAGCAACGGGGCACTATTCCTCCCCCTAATGCCAGATGTTTACTAACAATGATGCCAGGAAAATTTCTACTCCCGCTGGCCAAAGTCCGGCCCTCCAAGAGTCTGAAGGACAATAAACCGGCCCTTTGTTTAGAATAGTTGGAGACCCCTGGTTTAGAGAGATTGGGAATAAATTGTAGCCAGTCTGGCACTTCCACAGAATCTACTTCCAAAAATGTAAACAATTCTGGTAAGTCTGTGGGTTGTTTAAGAGGAAAGGATTGCTGATTTTTTTTTAATTACTAAAGAAAGCGGGTATCCCCAGCGGTACGACCCTCCACATTTTTTAATGATCTCTAATAGGGGGTGTAGCATTGCTCTCCGCTGAAGAGTAGCCTATGAGAGATCAGGCATAATTTTTGCAGAAACGCACTACAGTTCGTTTACCATGGTTTCCTATGGGACACATTCACATCTACCGTATTTTCCGGCGTATAAGACGACTTTTTAACCCCTGAAATTTTTCTTAAGTTGGGGGTGGTCTTACACGCCGGTAACCTAACTGCGGCCGTCCATTTTTCAAAAGCCCGCGCCTCCACCTTCTGCTGTTCTGTGATAGGCGGAACACACAGCTTCCCAGGAGACACTGTGTTCAGTGTTCCGCCTATCACGGATGCCCTCTCATCCTCGGACAGAAAAATGGACGGCCGAGGTCTGAGTTTATGCATGTCAGGAATAAGGTAAGGGATCGTCGAGACATGCAGTGGCACAGTGAGGCATGTATCAACGGCAGGACATTCTGCCATGTAATGGCACAGTGAGGTGAGGCGAGGCATGACTAGTAGGAAAGGGGGTCATCTTATACGGTGAGTATATCCCAAAAACAACATTTTAGCTGGAAAATTAAGGGGTCATCTTATACATCCAGTCGTCTTATACGCCGGCAAATACGGGTATGCTCTTTTTATAGCTGCTGC